>JAILYA010000041.1:2170000-2877453 GCA_021437795.1 Rhodamnia rubescens
ATTCGTTTGCAACTCCGTCTACAACCTCCCTCCTCCGTCCATCGGTATTCGGGGCTTCGACGACGGCGGAAGCTCGACAACCGACCGCTTCAGCGAGGCTCACTCGATTCCGATTAGCTGACTTGAGGCTAGATCCCGACGAGCTCAATCACTCGATTCCAGTGGCAACTCGAGGCCTCATCTCGACAAGCCTCGAGCTCGCCCTGGATCAAATCCCTTGGTGACTTGAGGCCGGATCTTGACAAGTCTCGAGCTTGCCTAGGCTTGTATGCTTAGGTCGAGGTTTGGCCGAGCTCACCCGCGCTGGGCCGAACCTCGAGGCTCGCTAGATCTCGTCCGCCCGAGCTCGCCCTAGTCTTGCCAATGGCCATCATCGGCGCTCGGCCGAGCCTCGAGGCTTCCTAGATCTCGGGTAGTCGAGCTCGCCCTAGGCTCGCCAATGGTCGCCGGCCGGTGGAGGCCAAGGCAAGAGGAAAAAAAAAGAAAATTAATATTATAATAAAATATTAAAAGTGCATTTTTTTTTGAAATAATATGTATTTATAACTCTCTTAAAATAATTGTTTTACCTGACTCATTTATGACCTATTTAAAATTTATTTCCATTAAATTTCTAAATGACTTATTCCATTTAAGCGCTTAAGCTAACTTATTTTTGATCCATCATCATTAAATATGAATTGAATATGGGTTCTAGATCTATTTTGCCATCTCTAATGCATGATGCACCATCTCCATGAAGGCATCAATCTGCGTATGCATTTACTCAGCGATTTTGCCTTCACGCACACAAAGGTTCTTTGACCTCAGACTCCTGCCCTCCTCTGTCTCGATCCTTGTATGGATATTGGGGTGCCCACAGACTCCGGGACGCTTTATCTATCCAGAACCTGCGCGGTTGCGTTTCCTCTAGGTCAACCAAAAATGTAAAAAGTTTCGAGCCCTCAATATGGATTATGGACGTCTAGCCCGGCTCTTTGATCATGAATTCATAGAGAACACGAAGCAGTTAATCCTTGAAATGGTCTTTCAGCAGTGTCATCGTTGTTGCAAATATGTTACCCAATACTACTTGCTGGGATAGTACTTCGTAGTTGTCGTTGCTTTGGGTGGTTGACGGTCAATTACAAATGGAACTCAGCATGCTCACAGAAGGCAATGGAGTTACCTGATATCTTATTACTCGTGAAAGAAAGCGTTCAAGCAAGTAGCATGATGTGGATCGTGTCCATGTTGTGGAGCCAGTGAAAGCCATACTTGCCATCAAGGCTAAGATCTGCCGCCTTGTTGAGGCCGAGGGAATCCCTTATACCTATGTATGTTGTAACTGCTTTGCAGGCTGCTTCCTTCTGCCGTTGTCACAAACCTGGGGCTACAGCTCCCCCTAGAGATAAAGTTGTCACCTTAGGGGATGGAAATGCAAAAGGTAGGAAGGAGCCGAAAGTAACTCTAGGGAGATCGTTGTCTCTGTGATTTACTTATTAGCCAAATTCTAAGATTCTACCCGTCATTATCTATCGGTGTTTAACAAAGAAGATGACATCGGCACTTATACCTTCCAAGCTGTGGATGATCCGAGGACCTTGAACAAAATTCTGTACTACAGACCTCCTGCCAACACCTACTCCTTCAAGGATCTCGTCTCTTTGCGGGAGAGAAAGATCGGCAAGGCCCTGGAGAGGGTGTATGTTCCAGAGGAGCAGGTTCCGAAGAACATTCAATGTTAGGGATGCTTTTCTATGAGATCTAAGCACGTGAGAGTATCTCTATTCTCAAGCTTCGGTTGGTCTACTTTTCTGGCCGTATTGCAGAGGCGGCGGTTCCACTCAATGCCTGGTTGGCTATCCTCCAATCTGTTTTCGTGAGAGGAGACCAAACCAACTTCGAGATTGAGCCGTCGTTCGGAGTGGAAGCTTCGGAGCTCTACCCCGATGTCAAATACCGCACGTCATGCTGTGTGGCTCCTTCTTTAAGAAACGAAATTTCTGTTGTTCATCTAATCAGATGGTTTGCGATGCCAATAGTGTGCGATGCCAATAGTGCATATCTGGAATTACGACTGTATAAAAGTTGTGAACGGGTTGAAAACCAAGCTAAATCGCTATATTTTGGGCCCAATTAAATTCAGAGAGTAAGAGCAGGGCGTTGATTGGGATCGTGCCAAAACTTCAGGAGCCTCCTTCGAAATTTACAAATTTATGTTATTGGCAAGAGTTTTACGACTACATCAACATTTACCTATAACAAGAAACAAAGCAGTTTTAGGTAAATTCTGATGTTTTTTTACCCACCTTTATCCTGCCTCCCCATGGAATTTTTTTTTCTAGGCTGTACCCTAACTATAGCCGACATTATCCAGTCTTAGGTAGGGATGAAATATAGGATATGATAAACTATATTCCATCTTGACTTTGGACATAGCATAACAGCTTTGTACTAATGGCCGACTCCACTCATTTGCTGCTCTCTCTCGCACACAAGCCATGGTCCTCCTTTGTGGTTTGATAGAGACGCAGTGTAGCGTCGTGCTCTTGTCCTGACACACGTGCTCTTTTGGTGCAATGATGTGTGTTGTTCCACAGTCGCGTAATTTTCTGTGAACGTGTGATGCGATTCAGCGGAATGACATGCATTTATAAGCTCGAACATCAACCCACACTGGATTTCGCACGTGCATCGACGGTCTCTTTCAGTTTTGAAAAAGTCAATTGCATTTCGCAAAATTTGCATCGTTTGCGGACCAAAAGAAGGCAGGCATTGTCGACAAGTACGGTAAGGATCTTGACGATCTTACAAGCAATTCCTGGGTGCAAATAGCCGATTATTGAATGAAAACATGGCGTCGACCATGCCTCGTGAATTATGGCCATGGGTTTTGGGAAAGATATGGAGGCGTATTAGCACTGCTTTCTTTCTGATATAACTTCGTAGTGTATTAGGCAATCTCTTTACGTCGCATACTTGTGAAGACGATCAGTTGCGCGGCCTCAAACGTTAGAGATAGGACTTGTGTCCAGCTGAGATTATTAGTCATTCGCTTTTGCGGGACATTGCTGAATGGTTCGACGCTGAAAAGATCCCCGTGCATTAGGTTCAAATAGTTTCCCATGTCTAAATGGCCCCTGGGCAACCGTTGTTGTGGAATCAAACACTTCAATTTCCTTGAAAATCTCCTCATAGTTGAAATTTTGGGTTTACTTAGCAGATCTTTGCTTAAGCGAGCAAGGATGAAATCTCTGCTGTGAGTTGATTGAGGACAAACTAAGAGAATAACTAGTTTCGTCCGAACGATGAGTGTCTCAGTACAAGAATTGGATCTCTGTTTAATGTCTAAGGAGTCTTCTAGGCATGCGTCATGGGTCCGTGCTTGGGATCGAGATTGTTCGGCGAATTAGGCTCTTTGGGATCAATGGATCGCCTAGGCCAAGCCTTGCCCAAGGATTGATCGCTCACACTCACTAACCCACTCGAGCTCTAGAGAGAGAGAGAGAGAGAAGGAAGCTCGTGGGAGAGAACAAGAGTCTATCGCATCACCTTATTTTTTCTTACAAGTGAAGGGGAGCAACTCTATTTATCCAAGAATGCGGACCGAATGAGTGACCCCTTAGTTCCCCAGCCCTTGTCCTGTAGGCTGTGTCTTTTACGTTTGGACCCCTATGCTTTGTCTTACATAAGTCGTTTCTTATGAGCCTCTTCACCTTCCTTGCTTCATAAGATCTTCTAGATAAGGTATAATCTTTGCTTGGCTCGCACCTAGGATGATCTTGGAGAGTTCTAGGACACTAGGGATCGTGCCTCGCCACGTGCCCGGCCGCCTTGGATCGGGCTCGGGCATGTCGAGTCCGCTTGTGGGCCACTTGTGCCTAGTCCATGGCCAATCCGTGGCACGGGTCACGGCCTATCTTTGTAGGAGAATTTTGTTGGGCTGTGACATGTGGAAACAAACAAGAAGAGAAAAGGGGCAAATGCTCCACCAAATTCATATATCTCCGCTCGACCATTTGTGGATCTTGGTATAAATAAATGAATCATTCCCTCCTCTACGTACCGCTCACCGCGGCGTGGACTGTCGTATCATTTTCTTGTCGAGAAACCGATTATGTGATTTTGTGCAATACCTTGTTGACTTCACAAATAAAGAGTGCGTTTTTTGTGAAAGAATTTTTCGCAAATTAGTTTTTTGTACTTTAATGTGGTTGGTTTGCTGAAAATGATCGGCCCTTAGAAAATCATTTACTATCAATTGCATGCTTAGCGGAAAATGAATTCCCTTTTCCTGGAAAATGATATCTCGAAAACTATTTTTTTTTTCAAACCTTATGTCCGAGGAAAATGTTCTCTATTAAAATCATTTTCAACTCTTGTTTAGTTATTAACTTGAAAATGATTTCCTCTCTTGAGGGTAGAGAAAAGTTTCCTCGTTATTTTAGTGTGGATGTTTTCTTTTATCGTCAAATTTTTTTAATAATTCATCATTTTCGGTAATCAAATATGTGATAATAACGGAAAACGGATTCTAAGAAACCCTTTCCAGCTAAGTAAACACACCCAATGATTTGCAATTTCAATTTTGAATGGGTGATCTAAACATTAAATCTTTTATATTTAATGATAAAGAGATTATCATTTTACCCAGTTACTTTACTTTCAAACAATACATCTGAAAGCTCTCTATTTTTCAATAAAAGATGTTTCGTTGCGAACATTTCCAGCAAAACAACATCATTATTAAAAGTACTTTATGTTTGATTTTCTTCCTTTTTTTTTTCAAGACTAACACCACAAAAAATGTCAAACTAGACTAATTTTTGGGTCAAAGAAAATCCTATATCGTTATACTCACGTTACATTTGTTTAAATTTTATCTTAACCTTTTTGAAACCTCTGTCATAGGTATGCCCGTTTGAAATTTTTTGTGACATCGAAAGTTAGTTTGGGATAAAAAATTAAATTGGGATAAATGTAATAGAAAAGTAATTTCGCGCAACTTTTTTCCAGAGAGGATGAGATCAAGGAAAATCATTTCGCCGAAAAGACTATTCATTGAAAAGACTATGATGCCCTTCTGGAACCAAAATAAAAATGGCTCTCTCCAATGTAGAGCCCCGCATTTTTGCGCGCGCGCTCCCTTTCTCACAAACAGTTGCAGCAGAGTCACCACAGAGACCGAGCAAGCTCGCCGGGAAAAACCACGACTCCGCCGTGAAAACCCTCCGAGATGGCCGGGAAGAGCAAAGTCCTGGTGATCGGAGTCACTGCGCTCATCGGAAAGTTCGTCGTGGAAGCGAGCGCTAAGTCCGGTCACCCTACCTTCGCTCTCGTGGGGCCGACCATTCCGTCCAACCTCGTCCAAGGTTTCAACAGCTTAGGCGTCCATTTAGTTCATGTGAGTAGTTATTCCCGTGCGATTGCGTTTGTTTCCGACATCTGGTTCTTCTTCGAGGAATCGAAGCGTCACCTGCCGTTAATCTCGCTCGTTGTTCTAAGAAATGCCTTCGGCTGTAGAATCGGAGTTGATTTTCGTCTCAATCTCTCACTTGATCGAGTTCATAGAGTCACGTTCCTATTTGGTGTTGCTCTTTCACTTTTCTGATATCTCGTCTTTGTATGTTGGCGACGAATCATCTCAGCTTCGCATGTTTATTCGGACGAGCACATTTTCAGACAAATCCTATAGAAACTTCCAGATGCTTTAGCTGTTTATGAGACAGCTACAGCGACGTAACTGCACTGACCTGTCATTCAGATGCCATGTTTAGATACCTCGTCACAACCTTTTGAAGATCGGTAGGCAATGTTATGAACGAGAATTCTGTGGATAGTAGCTTGTAATTTTATTTTCCGCGGTATTTCTTCTTGTCTGATAAAGGTATTGAGGTCTTCTCTTCATCGGATTATGAATGTCTCCTTTTCTTAGTCTTCCCACTGCCAAAACAGGATTTGTTGATGGTTGCTGTCTTCATTTATTGTTTATTCATGCTCTTGGTCATTTGATTCTCAGGGAGACATAAACGATCCAGAGACTCTATTCAATGCGATTAAGAAGGTTGATGTGGTAATCTCTACTGTTGAGACACCACTACAGGTCCAATACATGATTGTTGCTGCCATTGCAACAGTTGGAAATATAAAGGTGGTGCTGTTTCTAATAATTTTGCCCTTGTAATCGTAGTTCGTTTAGCAATAGACGAATGGTACCGATTCTGTTAGCTTAATTCTTTTCTTCTGGTATAAGCGCATACATTCTCCTTGTGAGCTTCACTTTGATGAAACCGGATGCGTTGACTTATTTATCTAGACTTCACTACTTTTTTCATCTTAAATGATCATGACTTTGTGTAGAAGTCGTCATTAAAATTCAAGAATAACAATTTCACATCCAAGTATAGCAGAGTGTGGATATTGCGCTGCCCACATACTCCAGGAGGCTTTATATATATCCAGAACCCGTGTGTTTGGATTTCCTAGGTCAGCCAAAAAACATAAGAAGTTTCAAGCACTCAATATGGACTATGGACATGTATCCCAGCTCTTCGATCATGAGAAACATGAACTAGTTTAACCTTGAAATGGTCTTTTTCAGGAGCATTATTGTTGCATGTATGTCACTTACCGGGACAGTACTTAGTAGTAATTGTTGTTTCTTTGGGTGGTTGACAGTCAACAATGAGTGGGACTCTGCAATGCTCCCAAAAGGCAACGAACTTACCTGATATCTTATCACTTATGAAAGTCTCCAAGCAAGCAGCATGCTTGCATATTATATACTTGACACGGTTATCTGGCTGCTGCCTAACATTTAAATCTTCACTTTCCATTTCTTCTATTCTTCTAATAGAAAACTTGGGGTTGAATTTGCTTAACTGCTGAATTTATTGATTCACTTATGATCATTTTTTACTCTGTTATAGTAACATATTGAAAAAACATGAAATTCAGTCACGCATAAGTTTGTTTTGTTTTATTTTGCCAGAACTCAAATAAGTTTGTTGGATAGGGGCAATGTGCTCTAAATTTTCATTGCTTTCCAATAGAAATGTTTCTTCTGATGTGATTATTTTTCTTTTTAGAGATTTTTGCCTTCAGTGTTTGGAAATGATGTGGATTGTGCCCATGCTGTGGAGCCAGCAAGAACATTTTATGCAGCTTTTTATACTGGCATCCGCCGCCTTCTTGAGGAGGAGGGAATCCCGTATACCTATGTGTCTTGTAACTTTCTTGCCGGTTGGCACCATTCGACATTGGCACAGCCAGGGGCTACAGCTCCTCCTAGAGATAAAGTTGTCATCTTGGGGGATGGTAATGCAAAAGGTAAGAAGCAGTTCATTGTTTTAATTACGGTAGTGATCAGAGTGAGGGCAGTTCTTGAAGCTTGAGAATTCCAGTCAACTCCCCATCTGGAGATGTTGGGCCTTTTACATTCATTAGACTTCACTTCCGGATACTAATAAATGATATGGAAGTGATGTTGGTTATCCTGGCACGATACCGCCTGGTCAGCATATTTAGAAGGTTATCTTTATGTATCTGGTTGAGAAAAGAACATATGGATGCATTTGTCTCTGATGAACTATTTTTCGAGAGAGTTCTTCTTTAAATGCAAGCCGAAAGTAACTCTAGGAAGATCAAAGGTTCTGTAATATAGTTATTTGCCAAATTCTAAAATTCTTGCCGTCCATATACAGTGGTGTTTAACAGGGAGGATGACATCGGCACCTATACCATGAAAGCTGTGGATGATCCGAGGACCTTGAACAAAATTCTGTATATCAGACCTCCTGCCAACACCTACTCGATGAATGATCTCGCGTCTTTGTGGGAGAGAAAGATCGGCAAGACCCTGCAGAGGGTTTATATTCCTGAGGAGCAAGTTCTGAAGATCATTCAAGGTCAGAGGATGCTTTACTATTAGATTTAAGCAGGTGGAAATTGTCTCTAATCTCTCCGAGATGTAAAGCTTTCAACGTCTATTGGCATACTTGTTCGCTCATATTGCAGATGCGGGACCTCCAGCCGATCTGATGCTGGCCATATCCCATTCTGTTTTCGTGAAAGGAGACCAAACCAACTTCGAGATTGAGGCATCGTTTGGAGTGGAAGCTTCAGAGCTCTACCCTGATGTCAAATACACCACCGTGGATGAGTACCTTGATCAGTTTGTCTGATTGTCAAAACTCACTGTGCTTTGGTGATCTGATATCTCACATCAACTTGAAATCATAGATAGTATAGTTTTCTGTTTCTCAGGATCCTGCGAAAAACGCTGCTCTCGCTGATCATCTCACGGCATGTACAACCTCCAAACATAAGGACATACATACTATGAATACTGAATATGTGCTCATCTGTGCTGTGCTGTGCTGTGCTTTGCTGTGCTTGGAGAAGTTTCTTCTCTTTTGGAGTTGTTATGCGTTTAGGGCTAGCTAACAGATAAAGAATAAAAAGACAAGGGTTTATGGGATGTCATGCCAAAAGCCTAGTCCAAATTTGGGTCAAACCTAATTGACTCACTTGATTGGACAAATTGAACGCACAAGAACTTGATTAAAAGGAACCAGGTAAAAAAATATAGTTTTTCCTTTTCTATTCTCGGAGCTAATAAAACCAGATCAGAGCTGATGCGCGTTTTGAAAATATGCCCGCTACTTGTAGCTTGCAAGGTCCTAATTCGTATAAGCTCTGATCATTGAATTAATCTAACAAAGTTTGCCCTATTTTTTTTTTTTTTTGTTCCCAAGAACTTACGAATCAAAAATGTAATAATCTCGTGATCAACCCTCGTCGGAAAAAGAATTTAGTGCACCTCAAAATAATCATCTAGCGACCGTGAAACTCCATAATATGATGCAAGCACATGCGTATGGAGCGGCTCGTTGCCCTTTCATGCTGTTTATACTTATTTTTAATATGATAAAGAAAACCTAAAAAATGGTTTCAATTTCTGCCTTCTTAATTACATGAAAAATTATTGTAAATCACTGTAGAATGCTATTGATCGATGAATAAAATCATAACACAAAGTTTAATAGAGCCTCCGACACTTCGGAATTATGATGACTTAAATCTTCAGCACCATCCAAACTTAAATTTAGAGATTTCTTACTTTTGGCCGGTTATTTTTGATAAGTTATTCTTATTCCCAAAATATCCAAATTTTGATGTCTAATACTTCATAGGGTGTTCGGACTCCATAGGAACAATAATCAATTTTAGCTTGAATGGTTTGTAGAGAAACCTTACTTTCTCTAATCCATTCGACAAGTGCATTTTCTTTTCCGTCAGATGCCACTTGTGATTTGTACTTGAATTCTTTTTGTATTCATCTGTTCGGTTAATTCAATAGCTTTTTTTATTGCCTTGCGAAATGAAATTTTATTTTTTAATTGTTCGGCTATAAATTCTGTAGCGATTCACACCATCAGTCAAATTGGACAAGATCGATTGAAAAGTACTTTTTTTCCGGTCAAAGATTGAAAAGTACTTTGTCAGTGATTTTTCCGCTGTTTTTATTGTTCCTCCTTGCATGTAATCATTTTCCAAGTGAAGGATGATGCGAAGAAAATTCAGCTCGATGAAAATACAATTATGCCCTTCTGGAATCAGAATGAAGTGACCATTCATCTCGAAGCGCGCCAACCGTTTCAGCACGAGACCGAGCAAGTTCGCCGGGAAAAGCCACGCCTCCGCCGTCGGAACCGTCCGAGATGGCCGAGAAGAGCAAAGTCCTGGTGATCGGAGGCACTGGATATCTAGGAAAGTTGATCGTGGAAGCGAGTGCGAAGTCCGGCCACCCTACCTTCGCTCTCGTGAGGGAATCCACTCTCTCCAATCCCGCCAAGGCCAAAATCGTCGATGGTCTCAAGAGATCAGGCGTCAATCTTGTTCGTGTGAGTAGTTATTTCCGCGCGATTGTACTCGTTTCCCACATCTGGTGCGATCAAGGCGTCACCTGCCGTTAATCTCGTTCGTCGTTCCGAGAAATGTGTTTAGCAGTAGAATCGGAGTTGACTTTGGTCCCAATCTTCCACTTGATCGAGCTGATGGAGTCAATGTTAAGATTCGGTGTTTCTCTTTCTCGTCTCTGATATTTTGTCTTCGTATGTCGGTGAAAACTTGAATGACGTCCCTCTGCTTTTTCACACTATTCCGACGAATGATCTCAGCTTCGCATGTTGGTACGAGCGAGCACATTTTCAGACAAGTCTTTGGAAACTTCCATATGTTTTAGCTGCTCGTGAGACAGCTATCGCTTCGTAGCTGCACGTTGCTGTGGAGATGAATTTTTTTGTATAGAAGTGAATGTGGCTGACCTGTTATTATTCAGATGCCAAGCTCAGATTCCTCTTTATAACCTTTTGAAGATCGATAGGCAATGCATGGACGAAAATTCTGTGGATAGTAGCTTGTTGTTTTATTCCTCGTAGTACTTTTTTCTTGCCTGATCAAGGTATTGAAGTCTTATCTTCATCGGTTATGAATTTCTCCTTTTCTTAGTCTTCCCGCTGCCAAAACAGGATTTGTTGATGATTGCTGACTTTATTGATTGCTTATCGATGCTCCTGGTAATTTGATTCTCAGGGAGACTTATATGATCGAGAGCATCTATTGAATGCGATTAAGCAGGTTGATGAGGTAATCTCTGCTGTTGGGACAGAACAACTAGAGGACCAAGACAAGATTGTCGCCGCCATTAAAGCAGCCGGGAATATCAAGGTGGTTCTGTTTCTTATAATTTCTTCCTTGTTTACATTTGGTGGATCACATAGGTTTTGTTAGCTTACCATCTACTATGAACTCACAAATATGTATGTATTTACTCAGATTTACATCTTCACACGCACAAAGGTTCTGTAACCTCAAACTTGTGCCCTCCGATGTCTTTATCCTTGTATTGATATTGGGCTGACCCCCCATACTCCAGGAGGCTTATCTATAACCTGTGTGGTCGGGATTCCTCTAGGTGAGCCAAAAATGTTAGTAGTTTCTAGCACTCAATAAGGATTATGGACATCTAGCTCAGCTCTTCGATCATTAATTCGTGGGATGAATGAGCTAGTCGATCCTTGAAATGGTCTTTTTCAGTAGTTGCATATATGTTACCCAACCCCACTTGCAAGGATAGTACTTAGTAGTTGTCGTTACTTAATGTGGTTGACGGCCAATAATAAGCCGAACTCAGCATGCTCACAAAAGGCAATGGACTTATCCTGATTTGTTATCACTTGTGAAAGTGTCGAAGCAAGCAACATGTTTGCATATTCGATAGTTGACAGAATTATCTGGCTGTTGCCCTGACATTTTTTTCTTTTGGTCGAATGCCCTAACATTTAAATCTTCACTTTTTTCTTTTCTTCTAAGTTTCTAAAAGCACTTGGGGTTGAATTTGCTTAACTTCTGAATTTATTGATCCATTTATAATCACTTTTACTCTGTTATAGTAACCTACTGAAACAACATGGATAAAAAAAGGTGTTTCTCCTGATTTGATTATGTTTCTTTTTAGAGATTCTTGCCTTCGGAGTTTGCAAGTGATGTAGATCGTGTCCATGTTGTGGAGCCAGCAAAAGCGTTACTTGCCATCAAGGCTAAGATCCGTCGCCTTGTTGAGGCCGAGGGAATCCCTTATACCTATGTGTGTTCTAACTGTTTTGCGGGTTACTTCCTTCCGACATTGTCACAGCCTGGGGCTACAGCTCCCCCTAGAGATAAAGTTGTCATCTTAGGGGATGGAAATGCAAAAGGTAAGAAGCAATTCGTCGAAATGCGCATTTCGAACCGTTGAGATTCTTCCGTGCATTTTTTCAGGATTTAATTTCGGTAGTGATCGGAGTGAGGGGCAGTTCTTGAACCTCGAGAATTCCGGACAACTTCCTTGTCTAGAAATGTTGGCCTTTTGCATCCATGAGTCTTCAATTTTGGGGAATAATAGATTATATGAATGTCGAGTGGGTTATCGTGGCACAGGACCGCCTGTTCAGCACATTAAGATGATTATCTTGATGTATTTGGTTGAGATAAGAACATATGGATTCCAGTTGTCTGGTGAATCTAGCGAATTCTTTATTAAATACGAGCTGAAAGTAACTCTAGGGAGATCGATGGCTCTGTGATTTATTTACTAGCCAAATTCTAAAGCTCTCCCTGTCAATATACAGCGGTGTTTAACAAGGAGGATGCGATTGGCACCTATACCATCAAAGCTATGGATGATCCAAGGACCTTGAACAAAATTTTGTACATCAGACCTCCTGCCAACACCTACTCTTTTAATGATCTCGTGTCTTTGTGGGAGAGAAAGATCGGCAAGGCCCTGGAGAGGGTGTATGTTCCAGAAGAGCAGGTTCTGAAGAACATTCGATGTTGGGGATGCTTTTCTATTAGATTTAAGCACGTGAAATTGTCTCTATTCTCAAGGGTTTACTTGTCTGGTCATGTTGCAGAGGCGGCGGCTCCGCTCGATGCAATGTTGGCCATTTTCCATTCTGTTTTCGTGAAGGGGGACCAAACCAACTTCAAGATTAAGCTATCCTTTGGAGCGGAAGCTTCGGAGCTCTATCCCGATGTCAAATACACGACTGTGGATAAGTACCTTGATCAGTTTGTCTGATTGTCAGAACCAATTGTGCTTGGTAATTTCTCACATCAGCTGGGATCATAAATAATATAGGATGCTGCTTCTCAGGATTCTAGGGTGAAATGTCGCTCCCCCTGATCATCTCATGGCGTTTACAGCCTCTGAACATGAGGACATACGGTCGCTATTTGATACGGGCGCTTCCATGCGGTGGAGAAGTTACTTCTGTTTTGGAGTTGTATTGGTTTATGGGTCAAGCTTAAAAAAGAGGAACGACGGCTTTATGGGCTGTCATGTCAAAAGTCTATTCCAAATTTGAGTCAGACTTGATTGAATCTTGAGTCCCAACCACTTGATTCGAAAAACTGAAAAATGGATTTGATTATAAAAGCAGTGAAACTTCAAATTGGGGTCAATGACACAAAAATCTCACATTGGTACTTTAATAGTAAATTTATCTTAAATTAATTTTTAGATCACAAAAAATTTAAAGATACATTTGTGATAAATTTATCTCAAACTTAATTTTTGATCACCAAAAAATCTTACATTAATATATTAGTGATATATTTACCCAATTTTTTTATCATAAAAAATCTCAAATTAATGTACATGTGATAAATTTGTCTCAAATTAATTTTTTGATCACTAAAATCCCAAATGGTGCCTATGCCAAATTTGTCCTCCATTAATTTTTGTAAAATTAAGTTGATATTACGAAAAAATTTAAACTGGTATAACTGTAGAAAACGAAGGTAAAAATCTCAAGTTGGTACACTTTTAATTGCCACTTGTCTTTTAACTTAGTAATTTGGCCATAATATATAAACATTTTCACCTTTTGTCAATTAAGTCATGTTAATCGAAATCGTTGATATAAATGCCGACCTTTTTACGTGGCATTATTGGCACGCTGACTTGGGCAAATAATAATAATATTTTAATATTTTTTTGAATTCTTTTTTATGTTTTCATTTTTTCTCTTTGGCCTTGACTTCCACATGCGTCAAGCGAGGGCCGTTCCCGCCGTATCCCTAGCCCTAGTGAGGGCGGCCCTCATCGACCTCCGGTATTCGCCTCCTTCCTCTCCATCTCTCGGGCTCGGGCATGTTGAGTCCGCTCCTAGGCTACTATGCCTGGTCCATGGCCTAGTCCGCGGCACGAGTCACGACCATCCTTGTAGGAGAATTTTGTTGGGGTCATGACATGTGTAACAAACAAGAAGAGAAAAGGGGCAAATGCTCGACCGAGTTCATATATTTCCATTCAACCATGTGGATACCGGTCTAACTAAATGAATCATTTCCTACTCTGCGTACCACCCATCGTGGGCGTGGACTCTCGTGTCATTTTTTTTGTCGAGAAATCGATAAGGCGGTTTTGTGCAATACCGTGTTGTCTTCACAAATTAAGAGCGCATTTTTTTTAAAGAATTTTTTGTACTTTAATGCGGTTGGTTTGCTGAAAATAATTGGCCATTGAAAAAAATCATTTACTGCAAAATAAAATATGCATGCTTAACGGAAAATGAATTCCCTTTGCCTAAAAAATGATATTCTGAAAACCATTTTTTTTTCAAACTTTCTAACGGGGAAAATGTTTTACATTAAAATCATTTTCAACTCTCGTCTAGTTATTAACTTGAAAATGATTTCCTCTCTTGAGGGTAGAGAAAATTTACTTTCTTTTTTTTTTTTTTAGTGTGGATGTCTTCCTTTATTGTCAGATTCATAATTTTCGATAACCATACATGTGATAATATGGAAAACGAATTTCAAGAAATCCTTTTCAGCCAAACAAACACGCCCGGTGATATGCTATTTGAATTTCGAATGGATGATACTTAACATTGCATCTTTCACATTTAATGCTAAAGAGATTATCATTACATATGCCTAATTGACTTGCATCATGCTCACTATTTAATTACTGAATCAATTCTATATATAGTAGAATATCAACTGAGAAAACAAACTATATTAAATCTAAACCTTCAAAATTAGGATTACTTAAATCTCCGACACCATCCAAACTTATATTTGAATTTACTTATCCTTGGTAATTTAAGTTTTTCTTATGTCGCAAAAAATATGAATCAAATCTCTCAAATAGGACAACATCATTATTAAAAGCATTTTATATTTGATTTTCTTCCTCCCTTTTCTTTTTTCTAGGAATAACACAACAGAAAATCTGAAAATTGGTAATCCGTATTATATTTACCAAAAATTAATTTTTGTGTCACGGAAAAAAATCCTATATTATCACAGTCATTCACGTATGTCTAAATTTTACTCGAACTTTTTTTATTGTCATAGGTATGCCTGTATGGAATTTTTTGTGACATTGAAAGCTGGTTTTGGGTAATATGGTATGAGTGTATTAATTTGAAATTTTTTTAATAAAAAATTAGTTTAGAATAAATGTAATAAAAAATTAATTTCACCTGCTCCTTTTCCAGCAAAGGATGAGGTCAAGAAAAATCAACTCGCTGAAAAGACAATAATGCCCTTCTGGAACCAAAATAAAAATGGCTCCATGTAGGACCCCGCGTTTTTGCGCGCGCTCTCCCTTTCTCACAAACAGTTCGAGCAGAGTCACCGCAGGGACCGAGCAAGCTCGCCTGGAAAAACCACGACTCCGCCGTGAAAACCCTCCGAGATGGCTGAGAAGAGCAAATTCCTGGTGATCGGAGCCACTGCGCTCATCGGAAAGTTCGTCGTGGAAGCGAGCGCTAAGTCCGGTCACCCTACCTTCGCTCTCGTGGGGCGGTCGCCTCCGTTCAACCTCGTCCAAGGTTTCAACAGCTTAGGCGTCCATTTAGTTCATGTGAGCAGTTATTCCCGTGCGATTGCGTTCGTTTACTACATCTGGTTCTTATTCGAAGAATCGAAGCATCACCTACCATTTAATCTTGCCCGTCGTTCCGAGAAATGCCTTCAGCAGTAAAATCGGAGTTGATTTTCGTCTCAATCTCTCACTTGATCGAGTTCATAGAGTCACGTTACGATTTGGTGTTGCTATTTCTCTTTTCTGATATCTTGTCTTTGTATATTGGCGGCGAATCATCTCAGCTTCGCATGTTCATTCGGACGAGCACATTTTGGGACAAATCTTATGGAAACTTCCCTATGCTTTAGATTTTTATGAGACAGCTACAGCTACGTAGCTCCAGTTGACCTGTCATTCAGAAGCCATGTTTAGATACCTCGTCACAACCTTTTGAAGATCGGTAGGCAATGTTATGAACCAGAATTCTGTGGATAGTAGCTTGTAATTTTATTTCCCGTAGTATTTCTTCTTGTCTGATAAAGGTAATGTGGTTTCATCTTCATCGGATTATGAATTTCTCCTTTTCTTAGTCTTTCCACTGCCAAAACAGAATTTGCTGAGGATGGCTGACTGCATCGATTGTTTATTCATGCTCTTGGTCATTTGATTCTCAGGGAGACGTAAACGATCCAGATACTCTATTGAATGCGATTAAGCAGGTTGATGTGGTAATCTCTACCATTGAGACACCACTGCAGGTCCAATACATGATTGTTGCTGCCATTGCTACAGTATGAAATAGAAAGGTGGTGCTGTTTCTAATAATGTTGCCCTTGTAATCATTGGTCGTTTAGCAATTGATGGAAATGGGATGCATTGGCTTATTTATCTGGAGACTTCACTTCTTTTTCCATCTTAAGTGGTCATGACTTTGTGGAGAAGTCATCAGTGAAATTCGAGAATGACTACTTCACATCCAAGTATAGCACAGTGTGGACATTGCGCTGCCCACATACTCCTGGAGGCTTTATTTATCCAGAACCTGTGTGTTTGCGTTTCCTCTAGGTCAGCCAAAAAACATAAGGAGTTTCGAGCACTCAATATGGACTGTGGACATGTATCCCAGCTCTTCGATCATGAATCTGCAGGAAACATGAACTAGTTTAACATTGAAATGGTCTTTTCCAGGAGTATTAATGTCGAGTATATGCTACCATCCCCACTAACTCGGATAGTACTTAGGTAGTAATTGCTGTTGCTTTGGATGGTTGAAGATCAACAATGAGTGGAACTCTGCATGCTCCGAAAAAGGCAATGGACTAACCTGATATTTTATCACTTGTGAAAGTGTCCAAGCAAGCATCATGTTTGCATATTTTATACTTGACAGAGTTATCTGGCTGCTGCCTAAAATCTAAATCTTCACTTTCCATTTCTTCTATTTTTCTAATGGCAAACTTGGGGTAGAGTTTACTTAATTGCTAAATTTATTGATTCACTTACGATCATTTTTTACTCTGTTATAGTAGCACATTGAAAAAACATGAAATTCAGTCTCGTATAAGTTTGTTTCGTTTTATTTTGCCTGAACTCATATAAGATTGTTGGATAAGGGCAATGTGCGCTAACTTTGGTTGCTTTCCAGTAGAAATGTTATTTCTGATGTGATTATTTTTCGTTTTAGAGATTCTTGCCTTAAGTGTTTGGAAATGACATGGATCGTGCCCATGCTGTGGAGCCAGCAAGAACATTTTATGCTTTCTATACCAACAGCTGCCGCCTTATTGAGGCGGAGGGAATCCCGTATAACTACATGTCTTGTAAGTTCTTGCCGGTGGCCACCATTCGACATTGGCACAGCCCGGGGCTACAGCCCCCCTAGAGATAAAGTTGTCACCTTAGGGAATGGTAATGCAAAAGGTAAGAAGCAATTTGTTGAAATACGCATTCTGATCCGTTGGGGATTTTCTGTAAAACTTTTACGATTTAATCAGGTTGGTGATCAGAGTGAGAGCAATTCTTGAAGCTCGAGAATTCCATGCAACTCCCCATCTGAAGATGTTGGGCCTTTTACATCCATTAGACTTCACTTCCGGAGACTAATAAATGATATGAAAGTGATTTTGGTTATCTTGGCACAATACCTCCTGGTCAGCACATTAAGAATGTTGTCTCTATGTATCTGGTTGAGAAAAGAACATATGGATGCATTTGTCTGGGAAAAATCCATTTATGGAGAGAGTTGTTTAACTGCAAGCCTAAAGTAACTCCAGGAAGATGAAAGTTTCTGTGATATATTTGTTTGCCAAATTCAAAGATTCTCCCCGTCAATGTGCAGGGGTGTTTAACAAGGAGGATGACATCGGCACCTATACCATCAAAGCTGTGGATGATCCGAGGACCTTGAACAAAATTCTGTACATCAGACCTCCTGCCAACACCTATTCAATGAATGATCTCGCGTCTTTGCAGGAGAAAAGATCGGCAAGACCCTGCAGAGGGTTTATATTTGCGAGGAGCAAGTTCTGAAGCTCATTCAAGGTCAGAGGATGCGTTACTATCAGATTTAAGCAGGTGGAAATCATTTCTATTCTCTCCGAGATTTAAAGCTTTCGACGCCGATCGGTCTACTTGTCCGCTCATATTGCAGATGCGGAACGGCCAGCCGATCTGATGCTGGCTATATCCCATTCTGTTTTCGTGAAAGGAGACCAAACCAACCTCGAGATTGAGCCATCGTCTGGAGTGGAAGCTTCGGAGCTCTACCCCGACGTCAAGTACACCACCGTGGATGAGTACCTTTATCAGTCTAACTTATTGTCAAAACTTACTGCACACGGTGATATGATATCTCACGTCAGCTTGGAATCATAAATGGGGTAGTTCTCTGCTTCTCAGGATCCTTGCGTGTCATCTCATGGCACGTACAACCTCCAAACATAAGGACATACAAGCTAAGGACATACATACTATGAATACTGAATATGTGCTCATCTGTGCTGTGCTTGGACAAGTTACTCCTGTTTTGGAGTTGTTATGGGTTTATGGTTTGTCATGCCAAAAAGCCCTAGTCCAAATTTGGGTCAAGCCCGTTTCGCCCGTCAACCCATAGAAGACTTGAGTAGACAAATTGAAAGTAGAATTCCTTGATTAGAGAAGCAATAAAGAAACGGGGGGAAAAGTGTGGATTCTCCTTTTCAAAACATGCTCGCTATTTGTAGCTTGCAAAGTCCTAATCGGTAGAAGATCTAACTTGTGAGGTTTTTGTAAAATCACTTTCTTAATACGTCCTTGGAAATCTCCTCAGAATTGAAACTCAAGGTTCAGTGAGCAGATTATTACTATTATTTTTTTAAATACGTCGGCAAAGATGAAATTCGTGTTGAGTTGATTAAGGGTAAGCTTAAAGAATAATCAGTTTCAACCAATTGATGAATACCTCACAATGTTAGATCATTATTAATTTTGTAAGGACTCTCATCATTGAATCAATCTAACAAAGCAGAAAAATTCATATTAGCTTTCTAATAACATTACATTATTATTAATTTTGTGATGCAGGCATATACGGTCTAGAGTAGCGCATTGCCCTTTCATGCTATTTTTACTTATATTTTCATATCATAAAGGAAACCTGAAAAGTGATTGTAATTTCTGCCTTCTCAATTACATGTTCGACCAAAAAAAAAAAAAAATACACGAAAAATTACGGCCAAAAGAAAAAATTACATGAAAAATCATTGTAAAACATAGTAGATTATAATATAAAATTTAATAGAATCTCTAACACTTCAAATTTATGATAACTTAATTCTTAAAAGTGGATTCAAATTTGGATTTTCTTATTTTTGGTAAGTTAAGTTTGTCTTTTTCGCTAAAATTCATATCATCGGTCATTGAAGAGTGCTTTGTATGTGATTTTCCTCTGGTTTTTTCTTGTTCCACTTTGCATGTACTCATTTTTCAAGTGAAGGATGATACGAAGAAAAGTCAAATTTACCAGAAAAAGACAATTACGCCCTCTGGAATCAGGATAAAATGGCCATTCATCTCGAAGCCCGCCAACAGTTTCAGCACGAGACCGAGCAAGTTCGCCGGGAAAATCCACGCCGCCGCCGTGAAAACCCTCCGAGATGGCCGAGAAGAGCAAGGTCCTGGTGATAGGAGGCACTGGATACATCGGAAAGTTCATCGTGGAAGCAAGTGCTAAATCCGGTCACCCTACCTTCGCTCTCGTGAGGGAGTCCACTCTCTCCAACCCCGCCAAGGCCAACATCGTCGAAGGTTTCATGAGCTTAGGCGTCGATCTTGTTCATGTGAGCAGCTATTCCCGCGCGATTATGTTCTTTTCCCACATTTGGTTGTGCTTCGAGAAATCGGAGCGTCACCTGCCGTCAATCTTGTTCGTCATTCTCAGAAATTTCTTTAGCAGTAGAATCGGAGTTGACTGTTATCCCGATCTCTAGAGAATTGGCGAAATCAGAAGTCATGTCCCTCTCATTTTTCACACTGGCCGACGAATTATCTTCTCAGCTTCGCATGTTGATCAGAGCGAGCACATTTCCAGACTAGTCTCATAGAAACATCCGTATACTGTAGCTGTTTATGAGATAGCTATAGCTACGTAGCTCCCCTTTGCCGTGGAGACAAATCTTGATGACGATTGCCGACTTTTATCGAATGTTTATTCATGTTCTTTGGTTATTTGATTCTCAGGGAGACATATACGATCAAGAGAGTCTACTGAATGCGATTAAGCAGGTTGATGTGGTAATCTCTACTGTTGGGATAGAACAACTAGAGGACCAAGACAAGATCGTTGCCGCCATTAAAGCAGCCGGGCGGATCAAGGTGGTGCTGTTTCTAATGATTTCGTCCTAGTTACTATTGTTCGTTTAGTATTTGACTGATGATTTAGGTTGTGTTAGCTTAATTCTTTTCTTCTCGCATAAGCCTCGGAACCTAACGAAAATAGAAACTTTGGAACTGTAAGGGCACAAATATACAAGGAGGAGAAAGGAAAGCGTCGTGCAAACTTGTCCAACACAAAGTAGGATTTCGATTTCTCTTCTTTCTCTAACCCAATCAGCAAGAAGTCCAAAATTGACTTTCCCTTTCTAAGTTTTCTTCTCTGATTAAGTGCACTTGCAGCAACGAAGGAGTTTCCATGTGTGACTAAACTCCTTTCTTCTTTCTTTTGACAAGTTGAAGAATCCCCTGTACACAACCACCACATGCCACCGCCCTTAGTTGGAATCGGAATCAAAATTCAGCTAGGATTTTTCTTGGAGATTGAAAGAAAATCAATCTCATTATTTCTAGCAGCAAGTGCACCATGTTCTCCTTATGAGGTTCGCGTTGATAAAGTGGGATGGATTGACTTATTTTATCTGTAGAGGTAACTTCTTTTTTCATCTGAAATGGTCATGACTTTGTGTAGAATTCATCAGTGAAATTCGAGGATGACTATTTCAAATCCAAGTATAGCGCAGTGTGGGCTTCTGTCATCATGGATGCACAATGTACCACCTACATGCTTCCATAAATGTGCGTATGTATTTACTCAGAGATTTACATCTTCACACACAAAAAGGTTCTTCGACCTCAAACTTGTGCCCTCCCCTCTCGCGATCCTTGTATGGATATTGGACTGCCCACACAAGGAGGCTTTGTTTATCCAGAACCTGTGTGGTTGGTTTTCCTCTCAGTCAGCCAAAAACACTAAAAAGTTTCAAGCACTCAATGTGGATTATAAATGTCTAGCCAGCTCTTCGATCATGAATAGGTGGGAAACATGAACTAGTTAATCCTTGAAATGGTCTTTTTCAGTAGTATTATCACTGTTGCAAATATGTATTAGTAATATCACTGTTGCAAATATGTATATCTTACCCAACCCCACCTACTGATGTAGTACTTAGATGTTGTTGGTGCTGCTTTGGGTGGTTGACGGTCAATGATGAGTGGAACTCAGCAGGCTCACAGAAGGCAAGGGACTTACCTGATGTTTTACTACCTAAGAAAGCAGCATGTTTGGATGTTATATAATTGACAAAGTTATCTGGCTGCTGTCCTATTTCTTCTATTTTTCTAATAGCACTTGGGATTGAATTTGCTTAATTGCTGAAATTATTGATTGACTTATAATCTTTTTTTTTTGTCACTCTGTTGTAGTAACATATTTAAAAAAACATGAAATTCAGTCTCATATCGGATTGTTTTCTTTCTTTCTTTTTTTTTTCGCTAGAACTCGTATAAGGTTATTCATTTATTGGTCAAAAAATAAGTTTATTGGATAAGGGGAATATGCTTTATTTTATTTTTTATTCCTTTCTAATAAAATGTTTCTTCTGATTTGATTATTTTCCTTTTAGAGATTCTTGCCTTCAGAGTTTGGACGTGATGTGGATCGTGCCCATGCTGTGGAGCCAGCAAAAGCTATGTTTGCTAGCAAGGCCAAGATCCGCCGCCTTGTTGAGGCCGAGGGAATCCCTTATACCTATATGTG
The DNA here is from genome assembly GCA_021437795.1 of Rhodamnia rubescens. NCBI lineage: Eukaryota > Viridiplantae > Streptophyta > Magnoliopsida > Myrtales > Myrtaceae > Rhodamnia > Rhodamnia rubescens. The sequence goes on from JAILYA010000041.1 coordinate 2,191,855, forward strand.
TTCTCACTCTTTTGCTGGTTGGTTCCTCCCAACATTGGCACAGCCCGGGGTTACAGCTCCCCCTAGAGATAAAGTTGTCATCTTAGGGGATGGAAATGCAAAAGGTAAGAAGCAATTCTGGAGATGTTGGGTCTTTGACATCCAGTAGTCTTCACCTTCTGTGGCTAACAGATTATATGAAAGTGATGTGGGTTATTTTGGCACAATACCGCCTGGTCACCACACTATGAAGGTTGTCTTTATGTAATTGGTTGAGAAAAGAACATATGGATGCATTTGTCTGCCAATTGTCTGATGAATCTACTTATCGAGAGAATTCGTCCTTAAATGCGAGCCGAAAGTCACTCTAGGAAGATCAATGGCTCTGTGATATATTTATTAAGCCACATTCCAAAATTTTCCCCGTCCATATACAGCGGTGTTTAACAGGGAGGATGACATCGGCACCTATACCATCAAAGCTGTGGATGATCCGAGGACCCTGAACAAAATTCTGTACATCAAACCTCCTACCAACACCTACTCGATTAATGATCTCGTGTATTTGTGGGAGAGAAAGATCGGCAAGACCCTGGAGAGGGTTTATGTTCCAGAGGAGCAAGTTTTGAAGAACATTCAAGGTCAGGGATGCATTGCTATTAGATTTAAGCGCTTCAAATTCTCTTTTCTCTCCAAGATTTAAAGCTTCTGACGTTGATCGGTTACTTGTCCACTCATGTTGCAGAGGCGGCATTTCCACTCAATCTGATGTTGGCCATATCCCATTCTGTTTTCGTGAAAGGAGACCAAGCCAACGTCGAGATTGAACCATCATTCGGAGTGGAAGCTTCCAAGCTCTACCCCGATGTCAAATACACCACCGTGGATCAGTATCTTGATCAGATCGTCTGATTCTCGAAGCTGACTGTGCAGGGTAATTTCTCACATCAGCTTGGAACACGGGTAATATTGGATTTCGCTTCTCAGGATCTGAGTGTGAAAGGTCGCTCCCCATGTTTGTCTTTCTCCATTTTTGCATGTCATACGTTCCACATCCTCAGTGCGGGGATTGAATTGGAGCGCTCCTGATGCCCGATACCATACGTGGTTTCCTAGTTTTAGACCAAAGATACGTATGTGGTTTCAATTTGGGTTCAAACGAGAAAAGAGTTAAGACATATCAAGCATCATTTCCCCTAGAACCCCCTTCCCAATCTGTATTAGCTTTCTCCTACTGCGTATACGAATATCAATTGTCAAGAGGTAATTTGGGAAACTTTTTCTGTAGGATTGCTCTATATCCGTGCTAAGAAGAGGGACTAATGTCCATTCGAGAATACTTAGCTCATGCGATCCATGAGTGGATTTGTCCGATTTTGTGTTCCGATTTTGCGATCATGATTGACTTTCGTCGTTTTAACGTGTAGATCTTTCATATGCTTTTGGCTGTTGGATCAAGTTTTGTATCTTGCTAATGAAAGGTTTGGAAAAATAACCGCCCTTAGATATCCGAAGACCTCGGAAATGGACGAGCTCATCGACGTGCAAACATTGTGTGGGTCTTCTTTTCTCGACGGTGGTGCAGGCGCAAATCATTACGGCAAATAAATAAAAACTATCTTAAATAAAAAGTCTCGACATAAATCTACTAAAAAAATTACTTTGGAAAAAAAAATATAAATTCGAAAAATACTAGGGCTTGAAAAGAACTCTACATTGCTTAAAATGAGAAATTCCGCGGGTGCAAAAAAATTTAATGTTGGCATTGTCTAGTCTCCTGGACGCCCTTACAGTGGAGGAGCGTCATCCGCGTGCCTCGTGTAGTTCATTGAACTGGCGTCGGCAGGGTATTAAGTTTGAACATTTAACTATATGGTTGACTTGGACTATATAGAGTCGTTGACAGTGATGCGGACGGTCCATTTTGTTTTTGTTGCTTTTCTTACGCAATATTCATATGAGAGTTGAATTAAGATTTAAATCTAGGATTATTCGTAAATGAGTCTATTTAAATGTATTTATTTTCTAAAATTTGTTACGAAAACGCAATTGAGTTATATTATTTTTTTTTTAAAGTGCATTGAAAGTCCTAAAATTTGTCACAAAAATATAATCATACCCTAAAACTTTCAAAAAGTGCAATCAAATTATAAAGTTTGTCGAGTCGGTGTAGTCAAGCCCATCAACTCCTTAATATACTTAATTGCGTCGACTTGACAAGTTTTAAGACTTAATCGGGTTTTTTTAAAAAAAGTTAAGACTAAATTAAACTTCTATGGCACATTTCAAGATTTTCAGTACCTTGTCTTGTCCTGTAGAGAAAATGTTGGTATATTGTCTGCGTCAGTCCAGGGTTATAATGTCATACGTGTCCCTGAAATCTCTTTGTTATTGAAGACCATCTTCATACGTAGACCTCTTCAGCTTCGTTTATCTGTCTCTCTCTCTCTCTCTCTTCTTCATTACGTTTTTTCGCGACCCTTTCTTCCCCATAGAAAATGTCTTGAGCCACCAGTTGTACTCAAACCAGTGAAGGTTCTTGGAAGTCTTCTGCGTTTGTGCACTGTTCAAGTCCGGGAGACATCCGGAAGACCAGTTCTTTCCTCCTTTTCTTGGGTTGAGCTGGTGAGAATCTCTCTTTTTCGTTAAGCTCATCTCTAACAAAAATCTTCATTAGTTTTGTTGTTTGTTGTCATATGATCGTGTCTTTCTTGGGCTCCGTTGTTTAGTGTTTCACTTTTTTGTTGGGATGTTAGAAGTGATTATTGTTTATGCTTGATGGTCAGTGAAGTTTCAGCTGAGGTGGTGTGTTTGATTTGGTGAGTGGGAGTGCGGAGAATGGAAGAGCGTTATGAGCCATTGAAGGAGCTGGGCTCCGGGAATTTCGGAGTGGCGAGGTTGGTGAGAGATAGGAAGACAAAGGAGCTTCTTGCTGTCAAGTCCATAGAGAGGGGAAGCAAGGTTGAATTTTTCTCATTCTTCTTGTAGACAACAGTTTCTCACTCTGCTTGATCGTGTGTTAATTCCGCGTCACCGGTTCGAGGAGATCTCTGTCTATTGATGAACCGCCAATAATGGTTGCATTGACAGTGAGTCTATTGTGTGCTCAGCTAAGGGTATGCTTTCTCTATAGGGTGTGGGGGAACCCGGAATTGCATGCTGATCGGCGTTCTGTATAGAACTTAAGTTTTTGTATTGCTTCTATGAGCAGGCTCGGCATCTTTAATCAGCGGTACTCTTATCTTGGTATTATGGCCTGTGAACAGATTACTTCGTATTTCTCTAACTTTCAAGGCAATTGTGATGTCTGCATCTTAGCTTAACGAGGAGAATCGCAAGTTGGATCTTTTATTAGATTAGGGAGTGATTGATCCTTAAGACCTCGGTTTAGTTACTATGATATCCTTCTTGTAAATTTCATCCGAGATACCACCTTATTTGCTTGAGTTCCTCTGTATCATTTTACCAGATACATGCCCTGACTAATAGTTTTGTTATCAGATTGATGAGAAAGTCCAGAGGGAGATCATCAACCACAGATCCTTGAGGCATCCAAACATTGTCAGATTTAAGGAGGTAGTGGTTTAAGTTTACATTCTGGTCACATTGCTGTGTTTAAGTTTATTCATGCATTAATTTGAGTCTTGGAAAAGGCGAGGGCGATAATCCGAGCTCTTCCTGAGCAGTGAAGTGCTTTATGCATATGTTCCTAGCGAAATAGGCTTGGCTGAACTAACTTTAGGAGCCAAATCTACTGAACTTCTGCTTTTAGAAAGAGGCTAAAATGTGCAAGCGCTTTGGCTGTTCAATACAGGTCCTGTTGACCCCTACTCATTTGGCTATCGTCATGGAATATGCGGCTGGTGGAGAGCTTTTCGAGAGGATATGCGCTGCAGGTCGTTTTAGCGAAGATGAGGTTTGTGCTGCCTGGTCCTTTTGAGCACAAAACAGGCTTCATCCGAATCAATTTGGTCCAAAGGAGGGTTCCGTCACTTATGTTTGCATCTTGATTCTTTCATGTGACAGGCAAGATTTTTCTTTCAGCAGCTTATATCTGGAGTCAGCTATTGTCATACCATGGTTCGATTCTGCATCATCGCTCTGCTCTCTTTCCCTCGTTCTTGGGTTTAATTGTCTAATCAAAGCATAGATGCTTCTCTCTTCCAAAGACACAACGGATTTTTCTCCTGTAGTTTCTTATGTTTATTGCAGGAAATTTGTCATCGGGACCTTAAACTGGAAAACACTCTACTCGATGGAAGTCCGATGCCTCGTCTCAAGATATGCGACTTTGGTTACTCAAAGGTCCGGTCATCTTTTGCCAACTTCTTGCTAATCTTTGATTCTCCTCCTCATATTCGCCTGCGATTGGTTGTGTATGTAAACCACAGTCCGGTCTGTTGCATTCGCAACCCAAATCCACGGTTGGAACGCCAGCGTACATTGCTCCGGAAGTTCTGTTGAGAAAGAAGTATGATGGCAAGGTTCGTACAATACTATTTTCGCAGTTTTTAATTGTTTCAGAGGGAGGTGCTTCTCTAAAAATCCTGGTATGCGCATAACATGGACTAAGGCATCATTCATCTGGTCAGATTTCCCAGGGATATGTGAAAATAACTAAAGCTACAAAAACTAAAGTTTTGATTTTACAACGGTTAGAAAGGAGTGTCGTCAGGTAGCTCATAATCGACTGCTAAATGGAGCTCTTACGTCGTCAGTAATATGAACTCCCCGTCCGATAGGCATTGAATCAGTCAGGTCCGACTCAGAGCCTAATGGTCACAAGATATGCATAACAAATTGCAAATAGCTAAACTCAGTCTTGTCCAGGAATGAATCCCGACCATGTCCTATCCATAACTGCCAATGACTAAGTCTAACAATCCCATATTAGTTGTTCCATTGGGAATGTTCTGTTTCTTCTTGTTTCTCTCGTGTCGTTTCAATTTCTAGGCGCTTCTGTGGCTTCTTCATTTTCTACATAGTCCGTCGCAATCATACGAAATGATAGTCTTTCCTGCTTGACCGTAGCTGAATGCGAGAGACATGTATAACCATACCTGAAAATGGGGTCCTGCTGAGTCCGTACAATAATCGAGTCCTCCTTTTTGTGCAATAACACTAGCTGCTGGCTGCCTCTTTTCAATAGATTGCAGATGTTTGGTCTTGCGGGGTGACACTATATGTGATGCTGGTTGGAGCATACCCGTTTGAGGATCCCGACGATCCTAGAAATTTCCGGAAGACCATCGACGTGAGTTTGCTCTGCGCCTTAAGTGAAGTAGAAGGCGTTCTGTTGTCCCATTGGAGAAATAAGACATATCGATTTTCACGGGTATTGACTCTCCGCTGTTCTTTTACAGAGAATAATGACTGTCCATTACTCCATACCAGACTATGTGCACGTTTCTGCAGATTGCAGGCACCTGCTTTCTCGCATATTTGTCGCCAATCCTGCCGAGGTAACCCTGCCACTATTGTTCATTCCTTCATTTGCTAGGGAACTTTTTTGCTAAAACCAATGTTAAGTTTCTCTAGTGTTCCACTCTGAAGAAGTGGTTAACTTCGATTATGAAAGGAAATAGTCATGGGAACTGAAAAATAGTTCTTATAATTAGTAATTGATATTGACCCTCCTCTTCCATCTCTTCATTGAAGAGGATCACTCTCCCAGAGACAAAACAGCACCCTTGGTTCCTGAAGAACTTACCAAAGGAGTTGATCGAAGGCCAGAAATCGAACTACGGATCAGAATGGGACCAACCCGTTCAGAGCGAGGAAGAAATAATGCAGATTATACAAGAGGCGCGGACGCCGGGGCAAGGACATACAGCTGCCGGGGCGGGTGAAGCCTCAGAACCCGACCCTGATGAAGAAGCTGATCTAGAATCGGAGATCGATGTCAGCTGTGATTTTTAGCCCCCGCATGAACAACCATATTGAATTGATAGAGCAACTTCAAGTATGTAAAGAACCAACAAAATAAAATAGAAAAGAAAGGGAAAAGAGAGAAAAAAGACATAAGGTGTGCTATTTCTCAGGAGTGAAGAAACTGAAGGGTGCAAAATGGAGTGAATCTCCAACCCTTTGCTGATTGTGCCGGCAAGAACTCATAGTCAATATGACTTATCTTCCTGTCTTGTGATATGTATTGCTTTCGACTCCATCTCGGTCATGGTGGGTATCTCACTCCAATCATAAAACTCGCAGTGGACGTGCTCATCTCCCGAATCTCTCTTAGGAGTTTTGGCTTAGCGCTCATCCGGGACGAGTGGTAAAAGAACGTCTCCGACAGCCATGAGTCATATCTTGCATCGGAGTGCTAGTTCGCATGCCATGCCGGATACTACTAGCTGAAGCATAGTGCATCGAGTTTCTGACGGAATTGCTTCAAAACCTTGTCGGAGACCACTTCAGAAAAATGAAAAACCTGGCTTCAGCAAAGAGAAGCCTGCGATCAAGCTCTGATCGTAAATTTGTCGAAACGACAACAATCCGTGTCGAAGTTGCCATAAAGTCCTCACATGGATTGTTTTGATTCGTAGAAAGTCAAGCGCATCACGAACAAAAATCGAATTCGGCACGTCACTCAAGTCAGCCTAAACGTTCGGAGAGTCTGCTGACCTTCGATTTTACGTTGCACTTCTCTAACAGAAATTGGAAATCTCCCGCTCGTCGTGCGCGCGCGCTCTCTGACCTTTACCGGAATTGACAGTCTCCTAAGAGAGCTACGTCGCCAGGAAAACCTCTCCGATGAGACTGTCAATTCCGGTGAAGGTCAGAGAGCAGGATACTGGTCATCGGAGGCGCCGGATACATCGGAAAGTTCGTCATGGAGGCGAGCGGCAAGTCCGGTCACCTGACCTTCGCTCTCGTGAGAGAGTCCTCCGCCTCCGACCCTCGCAAAGCCAGGATCCTCGGCGGGTTCAAGAGCTCCGGCGTCAATCTAGTCCACGTGAGTGACACGTGTGTGCGACTCATTCTCGTATTTCACAATCACAATCTGGTTCTGCCTGTTGGCCTCGGGGCAATCGAGGAATTGGAGAGTAAATTCTGTGAGATTCGCCTTCTTCGACGTCGCAAGTCTTGAATTCTGGAATCGTGGACTACGAGCAGTTTTCACGGAATTGAACCTGCAAACACCAGCATCAGTGCTACCGCCGGGCACAAACCGATGCAAAATGGTATCATGCCAGAAACTCGGTCTGGGATATGGGAACGGTTCGACAGGCATGAAGAAACCGCCTGCCTCTAGTTATGTTCAACGGTAAGATTATCTAAGCTTGTAGATCACTTTTTAGCCTGCGGCAAGGTATTGAAGTTTCAGAAATCTGCGAGATGTCTGTTTATCCTTCTCAATTAATCTTCAGGTTGCTAAAGACAGAGTCTCTTGATGTTCGTGGGGAATCTTAATGATCGTTCTGATCTTTGCGCCTGTTGGTTTTGTTTCGTAGGGAGAGGTACACAATCAGGAGAGTCTATTGAAGGCAATAAAGCAAGGTTGATGTGGTGATCTAAACTGTTTGGCACGGAACTGGTCGAAACCCGAACCAGGATTATTGCTGCCATTAAAGAAGCTGGGAATATCAAGGTTGTTCTCATCCTCTGAGCTGGTATCACCTGCGCCATCCCTTAGACGACGCTTCAACCCGATTCTCGCTTTTCTGCTCAATCTACTGATTCACTTACGGATGTTCTTTAATCGGTTGGGACCACACATTGAGGATTCTACAGAGTTTAGTCTCACAAAAGTTCAGTGGGTTAAATTCTTTGGCTTGGAATTTGCTCTGGCTTTTTTAATGCGCTCTTATAGAAAGGCCTCTTCTGATTTTGATTTTGTGCCTTGCAGAGATTCCTTCCATCTGAGTCCGGGACTGATGTGGATTGCATGAGTGCTGTGAAGCCAGCAAAGACTGCACACGTTATGAACTTGTTGAAGAGCTCTAATATGATCCATTGGCGTGCATCCAGTAGGGATTAAACCTGCGAAGTCGCCAATTATGAGTTGGGAGCTTTAACCATTCAGCCATGTATGAGGGCCAAAACCCGCCGGATTGTTGAGGCTAAGGGAATCCCCTATACCTATGTGTGAAATAACTGTTTTGCAGTTTACTACCTCGCAGATTTGTGTCGGCCAGGTGCCACAGCACCCCTCAAGATAAAGTTATCTTAGAGGAATGGAAAAGCCAAAAGTAAGAGCAGTTCTTCAGAATGCAGATTTTATTTGGTTGAGATTTTTCTATGTGTACCTTCAACTAGTTTGGGATAAAGGTGTTGTTGATGTTGATGTTGAGATTTTTCTATATGTACCTTCAATTCATTTGCATTGGTGGGATATGGAGGATCAATTCCAGAATAAGCTTGAGCTACAATTCCAGATTGTGCTTTAGGTGACTGATTTGATGATTATCAAAGCGCATCCTTTCCTTTGCAAATGGAGCATGCGCAGCATATTCCCAGTTTGGAAGGTCATCTACACTTTGATGATAACCTCGAGCAGTCATCTTTTGACATTTGGAAGAGGGAATGCATCGGTCATTTGTCTAATGAATATGAGAAAGTCGATGAGGTCCTGCCGGCAGTAGGGAAGACCCAATCTTTGTGAGGCGGGGGCTGCCTTCGTAGACGGTTGACTTCCTCGCCTTCTTCGATCACAAGTATAACTTGAACGTGACTTGAAAAGCAGCTCTACGGAGATTAGTGGCTCTTCGACATAGTTGTCAGACTGATTCGAAAATGCTTCCCGTGCAGTGGTATTTAATGAGGAGGACATTGGCACCTTCACTATGAAAGCTGTTGATGATCCGAGAACCTTGAACGAAATTCTGTACGTCAAGCCTCCTGCAAATGTCTACTCGCTTAAAGATCTCGTGTCTATGTGGGAGAGAAAGATCGACAAGACCCCGTACATGACTTATGTTTCAGGGAACCATGTTCTGAAAGGTCAGATATCTCTAGAATATTTCTGAACACATGTATGATGAAACTTTCCCAGGAAGTTCTTATTAGTCGAGGTGTGGCCTTTTCTTTTTCTGATGTTTAGCATCCAATATAATTAGTCTAATTGTCTCTCCTCATTTCAGAGGCAACACGACGGCGCAGTTGGACGTTGTCGTTGCATCCCTCTGTTATAGTGAGAGGAGATCAGACCAACTTCGAATTCAAGCCGTCATTTGTGGTTGAGGCTTCTGCACTGTACCCGGATGTCAATTACACCACTGTGGCTCAATACCTTGATCAGTTTGTCTGAATGTCCAAACTGCATCCGGTAATTTCTATCATCAACTAGAATAGTAAGTAAATAAGTCATTGCCTCCTCCGAATTCCTGAGTGGTTGCTCCTGTCGATCATTCATGGCATGTGCATTTCAGATTGTGATAGAACACAATGATATTATGTGGAGTTGTTGCTGTGCCTGCATTCTTAAGTTACTTTGTTGTGGGGCCATTTTTCAGTGTACTGTGAAAACTTTTGGTTAAAGACCGTGGTGCGACCATATCACACCTTGCGGGACGGGAATTCTATCATGACAATGAGATTTCTTTTCCCCTCTTTGTGTAACTAGATTGACTCAAGAGAAACCGCGGAGCAAACTCTCCAAGAATGCTTTGGTTTGGCACTATCGCTCTGAAAGTCGGAGAATGTCTCGAACAGCCATAGTACAGTAATCTCATGGAAGTTCCGCGTTAGGCGAAAGTATACATTGCTTGCTGGACATTAGCTACTTAAGCAAGTGTGCCGCCGAGTGCTGGGCAATTCACACACCACATTGTCCAAAGTTTCAATTCATTCCTACACTGGATAGAGTTTACCAACATAGAAATTGCTTCAAAGGTTGACAAATGCAACTCCCAACAACGAAGAATCTGGCTTCCTTGTGGGGTAGTTCCAATCGTCTTGATCTGTTTACACGAGTGCTGGAGAGTTGGTGAAGCCTCTTTTATCTTCTTCCGCACTTCATGAGACAAAATGCTTAGTGGCCATTCCACTAATGAAGCCTCTCTTCCTTTTCCCTTTGCGCACATTCTCTTTGGAGCATTATAAATACATGGGCCAAATGAAAAACAATAGGGCCCAAAAAAAAGGTAAGAGAGAGAGAGAGAGAGCTTAGTGTTCAAACATGAAGGGTACTGGTGATGTGACTAATGTCTCATGGGCCTTGGCGTTCTTGCTCTGGCTGGTTTCAATCAATGTGGCATGGGGTCAGGGGGTGAGTCCAAGCCAATGCCAAGACGAGATAAGAAAGGGGATCAGCGCATGCATGGTCGTCGCGATGGGCCAGCAACCCTCGGCCGCGTGCTGCGCCCTCATCCGGGTCGCCCATGCCGAGTGTGTGTGCCCGTTGGTCACGCCGGAGGTGGCCGCAATGATCGACGTCAACCGGACCAAGAAGCTGGTCGAGGGCTGCGGGAGGAAGATCCCTCCCAACTTCAAGTGCGGAAGTAAAGAGTTCTATCTTTGACCCTCTAATCTAACTTCTTCTTTTTTTTATTCTTCACGGTTAATGAATTCATCCAGAACAGTACTTCCTAATCATTTCCAAAAAAAATAATATTATCTTTTAATCTGTTCTTTGTCAACTGAAATCCCCAAAATTCTCATTACGACAAAAGGGGTCCTAATTCGCCCAACTTTTGTTAGGATTTCTGACGGAATTAGGTCGGGGAAATTAAGGATGTTGCATAGGCAGGCCCCAATGTTAAATCCTATGACAATTGGATAATCCAGCTAGTTCTATTAACTGTGTACAATTCAAGGACTTCGATTGTGAAAAAAAAAAAATCAATTTCATCTGTATAAGATCATTTTCCTTCTTTCTTACTGATCGTTTCTCACTTTATATTTTCCCGGTGCATTATCTGATTGCGACCTTGCAGGCATTACCATTCCATGAACGATCTACGAGCACCCTCCACTCTGCATCAGCCGGATTTGGCATAAAGGGTTGTAATGGAGCACGGAGAGGGATGACACTTGTGTACTCTATTAGGAATGATCAAATAAATAAAGCTGGTTCATATAAATGTTCCTAATCCGTCGACCATGATCTTATCTTTCCATCTTCCATAACAAATTGATTAGATTTCGTGGTCGAAAGCTCACAAATCCCATCTCCTTGCGACAAACGGTTAAATATTTTTAGAAAATGATCGATTATATTATTTATAAAAATAGGTGAATGAAATTTTTTTTTTATTCAGGAAATTATTTTGATATAAATTATTATTAATAATAAATTATTTTTCTATAGATTAATATTTCAAATAATATAAGTAATTATGATTATTTTTTCTTCGCAATATAAGCGGAGGCAAAGTATTCTTCTTTGTTTCCTGAGCAAGAAGGCCACCCTTAAAGCAAATACTGATGGGAAGCTTTTGCGGTACCTGAATCTCCGCCTCTTTAAAGCCCCCACCTTTGGCTGATCGGACATGCAATCTGGACCCCACCAAAGCCCTCACTTCCTCTGCTTCTCGCACAATTATACAGGCTCTTTGTTCCTTGTCTACGTCGGCCGTTGACTTAACCAGCTGCGGTTCCATCTTCGTTCAGTCCATCCATGACAAATCCTCCTCAATTTCACCATTTCCGCAATAAAGAAACCGCCCACCACCACCTCCACTTCCTCAAGATCCCCTCCCTTCCGGTCAACGCCCACCCAAATCTGAATCTTGGGATCGGGGTTTGCTCTGCGGTTCCTAACTTCAAATGGGTCGCAAGCAAAACGACGCGGAGCCCGGCCGGTACGCCACTCTGATCCTGCTCTTGATCGGAGTGATCTCATGCACTCTGGTCTACACTTTGGCGACCGTCGCGTTCGGGCCCGGTTGGGGCAATTCGAGCTCCGATCCTCTGAAACTGACCGAGGAGATCGGTTCAGGCGATACTGCGGAGGGCGAATTCGGGGTGGGGAGTGGGGAGTGCTGCAGAGGGATTGATAATTTGGAGCTCTGGGGCCCGGCGGTGAAGTGGGGCTCTGATTTCAAGTTCAATTCTTCGGTCGGGTGTTGCAGGGCTTGCAAGGCGATGTGCGGCGGGAATGATGGGCCGTGCTTGTGCGATACGTGGGTTTATTGCGGTAATAAGGAGGCGTGCGGGTCGAAATTCGGTGAGGTTAGCTGGTTTCATTTTTCGTTTGTCTTCTTGAATCTCGTGTTCTGGCTTGCGTTGGCTATTTACTGGATTTTGGTGCTCATTCAGAAGCTAGGCGTTATTTTGGGACTGCATTATGGTGCGGGTTTATAATTGAGAGGCACAGTAGTCGAACCATTCGAAAATGCCTGTGCTAGGTGATGCAAAATGGCGTGTTAATTCAATTGACGCTGTGTTATGCACATAAAGATCCGACAACATGAACAAAAAAATATTTCTGAGAAGACCAATAACGGTTGATCTAAGCCTGATGGTGGTTGAAAGGCAGAGGAGCTATCGCTGATGACTAGCAAAACTCTAACCATTGATGTTATCCTCTGAGGCTGCATAATGTTGGTGGTCTTGCCTTTTAATTAGACTGATGCTCTTATTTTTAATTCAAAAGTATGATCATACAAAAACGAAGGGCAAAGTAACTTGGCACATGCTCGAAAAGTCTGCAGGACGATGTTCGATGGATAAATCCGATAGTGGTTAATTTTGTTAAGCAGAGCTTATGTGCTGTACATGATGCGAGAGATGTGTTTAAATTCTCATGTTTTTATCTTGACTAGTTGGTTTTGCTGAGGCTTCTATTAGATCTCAATTTTTTCTCCGGATGATGCACTTCTAAGGCTAAAGCAGTTCCTGCAATTTTTTCATGTGTTTGATACCGAGTTATAGCTCAGAATCTAATGTCCGTCTGTCTCACTTTGCTGTTATTCTCAAGCTCTATGATTACATGCCATTCCCAATTCATGCATTTGTTTTGAGATTTGTAATCGCTTACTTAAGTTCTGGTGTAGACATCTTTTTTCCCTCCTTTCCAGTGCAAATTACATGCCGGGTTTTATTTGAAAATGCGTTTTTCGCTCTCCAGTGCTGGTTGAAGAAACAGAAGGACTCCTTGGCTCCTGATCGTCAGGAGGCGGGACAAACAGTTATCTGGACCTCTGGCCTTGTATACGGGAAAGGAGAGGTGAATGCCCATCTACAGGATGCTCTTGAGTCTTGAAATAGTTTTTGTCATTTATCCGCAAAAGATTTAAGTTGACCTGACCTTGTCTTAGATTAGCAAGTTAGGGCCTTTCCCTGGTACTATGTCCATAATTGTCCCATCCATTTTCAGAAAAAAGCATATTTGTGGGACAATTGCCCTGCAGCATATGATTTGTCAATGCACTTTAAGATGAAGAGTTTGGCCCTTACGATTGAGATTTGTCAACCTTGGAGTGCCCTTCATTGTCTTAGATGTTAATGCCTTAATATTATTCAGATCAAGACTTTTCTCCGCGTCGATTTCTTTATTTCCCTTTCTTCTTTCTCAGGGAATAATTGGCTTGGAAACAGAATATGGTACCATGCATATTAAGGTAAGCCTTAATATTCTTTTGGCCACTTCTCCACTTACTATTTCTTCTTAACATGGTATAGACGATGAGGATTGTTCCTGCGGAGTGAAGCTTTATGGACAACATTGAGCTGAGCTTTCTAACAGTTTTAGATTTCCTGCAGCTTTATCCTGATTGTGCCCCGCACTCAGTTTCTTATATCTTTGAGTTGTTGGCATTGCGGCACTGTGCTGGTTGCCAATTTCATCGCGCAGAGAGTAGAGGTCAGTTTTGGGATTTGCAAGGCAATCACGTCCCAAATGTAAGGCTCATTTACTTTCTCCCTCTGAAGTCCTTGTAAACCTGATTGCAGTAGGTGAACCAGAATACTTCTGTGAATTCTATTAGGTCTATGCATGTCTTTTATATATATGTTGCAGTCCTTACAGTTGAGATTTCTTGTCTATCGTTTCCTCTGCTGTCTGTGTTATATCGCGAGTTTGATTATTAACTGTTAATTTTACATTTGCCACACAGGCAGTAACTAGTTTTGTGATCAAAACGCGCAGTGTTTTTTCAGTGTATATGGTCCATCATTCTTCTCCAGTATTCTGAATTTTGCAGTTTCTACGTCGGGGGCATTGGTTGTTTATTGATAAATAAATTCTGTGGATGGAGAGGTTACCTTAGAAACAGCTTCTTCTTAGCAGCTTTTAACCCCCATCTGGACACTTTGCCTCGGGGGACATGGTTTTCTGATATGAAGCGTTTCTTTGCAGGCCCCATTTGGCCCTCCATTTGCGCTGATTCAAGGGACCCTAGAAGCTGATGGAACTCCATTTAGGAAGGCCCGGAAGGAAGCTTGCCCAACCATAAAGAGGGGGACCGTCGCATGGGTCGGGTCGGGCCCCGAGTTCTTTATAAGCTTGGCAAAGCACGAAGAGTGGAGAAGGGAGTACACTGCCTTTGGCGCAGTCCTTCCTGAAGACATGAGCATCGCGGAGAGAATCGCTCAGCTCCCGACTAAACCGGAGGTTTGGAACAACATCAACGTCTCCGTGCTGGAGAAACCGGTCCCTCTGGTCTTGCGAAGGATCAAGATGAGCAACAGCGATGTCAGGGGTGAAAGCTGAATCAAAATGAAGTCGGACACGGTAGAAATGACAGTGTGTTACCGGCGGTTGCCATCTTCGGGCATCGACAATTTCCTTCGTGCGGTGTGGAGTTGTAATCAATTTTGGCTGTTCAGGTTGGAGAAATAACAAAGCGTTATGTTCTCTCTCTCTCTCTGACTCCATAGCTGGCATGGACAGTTCCATCTGAAGCGAGCTCATGAACTCAAGAAAGGCACGAGCAAATTGCAGGTGATTCTACACTAAGAAAACATATAATAGCTGTGGCTCGACAACTACGCGCTGCAAAGTTCCTTTTTTCAATCTTTTGTGCTGTTACCCTATACATTATGTATGAATTTTTTACAAATCTTGCGTGTAGTCCCACTCTAATTATTGATCATCTATCACGTTTGGCCAAGAACTTTACGTAAATTGGTAGATCTCTTGTAAAAAACGAATTATAAACAGATCAGTCGAAAGGGATTTTAAACACATTGCTTAGCTCATGTTTGATGTGTTGAGATGTTAAATGAGTTAGCTATATTCGGCAAATAAGTCGTAAATGCTTTTGGAATGGTAATGCCCAAAATAAAATATGTGTTAAATGGGTTTACAACTTATTTAGACTCAATCCACCTTATGACTTTTTCTTCACTTTCTCTTACTCGATCTCGCATCCGCTTACTCCGTGCTCTCGCCTTAGTTTAATTTTTTAAAATTGGGTTAAATATCAAAGTATTTCAACATTACGGATATAAATTGGATATGAGTTGGGTTGGGAAAGAGTCACTAGATTTTTGTATACAAATGGATTAAAACAGATTAAATGGATCGATTTGAGTCCGATCATTTTCAACCCGATTTAATGTCCAATCAAACCATCGTTTAATTGGTCTAATTATAATCATCACAAAATAGAAATCTACATCAGCAAGACCAGTTGGGCTCTACTTTTCTTGCCTTCTTTGATCCGACGATACACAATAAGGGTAATCGGTTTCCGGCTTTTGGAACCATGGAGTAGACCCAAGGTGCTTGGAACCGGACCGGATCAACTAGTCCGGTCCGGTTCTTGGATGACCCAATGGAACCGATCAAAATTGATTTTGGAGAAGCTTAGCTCATGTTATCAGCATGGATTGTAGGGCTTCATTGCTGCGTGGATTGCAGGACTTTCATTTCGAATTTGATTTTTATTTATCCGAGGATTGCAAGACTTCATTGCTGCATGTGATGTTAAATTTTAAGGAGCCCTAGCTCTTGTTACCAGCATACCTCTGCATGCAAGTCTAATAGCTGATAGGAATTGATTATCGTTTCCCCCTTCCTTCTGTCCTAATGTTGGAGATGTCTCTTTGTGGAAATTGTGTTGTTAGATCAGACAAAAAGTTCTTTTTTCTGAATCTGGATTCTGGACACCAAACTGTTCATTCCTTCGGTACCGTACAGACCACACAAACTAATCCTTAAGATTTGCAATTCCTCTTAAGGGAAGGAAAGAGCAAAGACGCATGGAAGATCGGGTCCTCGGGAGTCTCGTGAAAATACAAATTAAATTTATATTTAAAAATAAAAAAAAATCTCAATCTAGTCAGGCGGTCCGATTCTCTCCTGAAACGGGAACCAAATCAATACTTTCGAAAACTGGACCCAACCAATCAATTCAGTTCGAATGGAGTGTCGTTTGATTGAGTTGGTCGGTCCATCTTGTTCATCTCTACGATACAACATTATAATACAACAAGAACAATCCACTCGTGGGACCTACTGTAGGCCTCCGTGTTTTGACTTTGCACTTCTGACTCGGTCCCAATAAAAACACCTTCTCTCCTCCGTCAACCACCCTCACCCTCGCCATCCCTCTCCCTCTCCTTCCCTCTTCCGGCCATTTGTCCCCCAAAAATAAACCCTAGCACCGGACCGGACCGGCACCGGCACCGGCACCGCCTCCATGCACATGACAACATGGTCCAGTTCCACGAGCACGTCCTCACCGACCTCCTCGACGACTCCAATGGCGGGCTCGTGATCCTCTCCTCCGGCCTCTCCCTCTCCTCCCTCATCGCCTCTCTCCTCCTCCTCCGCTCCCCTCCCCAGGGCTCCCTCCTCCTCCTCTCCCCTACGCCTTCCCTCAAGCAACGCCTCCGCCGCCACCTCCGCTCCCGCTCCGCCGCCCCACTCCAGATCCCCGCCGAGATCACCGCCGACCTCCCCGCCTCCCACCGCCACTCCCTCTACGCCTCCGGCGGCGCCTTCTTCGTCACTCCCAGGATCCTGATCGTCGACCTGCTCACGAGCCGGGTCCCGGCCTCGACCGTGGCCGGGATCGTGATCCCAAATGCGCACGCCATCGCGGAGACCTCCACGGAGGCATTCATTGTGAGGATTTTGAAGTCGTTGAATAAGAAC
Source organism: Rhodamnia rubescens (assembly GCA_021437795.1). NCBI lineage: Eukaryota > Viridiplantae > Streptophyta > Magnoliopsida > Myrtales > Myrtaceae > Rhodamnia > Rhodamnia rubescens. Next base: position 2,208,821 of record JAILYA010000041.1, read on the forward strand.
GCATACGTGAGGGCGTTCTCGGACAAGCCACACGCAATGGTCGCGGGGTTTGCCAAGGCAGAGCGGATCATGAAGTGCTTGTTTATTAGGAAGTTGCACCTCTGGCCGAGGTTTCAGGTACTCCAGAGTGGAAGAGAAATCAGCACAGTCACTTCGATATGCGCTCTACAGGACGAGTTTTTACTTGTTTGGAGAAAAGAAATACTGGAGATTACTTTGGAATATGCACAATTCCACTTCAACTAGCTCAATTGAAAATATGAAATCATCCAGCTGAACTATAGGGATGGGTGAAACATTTTCATCTTCAGTTTAACTTGATAGGAAAAAGTACACGAATTTCTTCTGATTTCAAGTAGGCTCCAATTATATTCTAGAGGAAGTAATATTTTACATTGCCTTTTCTGTTTCTTTAAGTTTTCTTGGCTTATTTGAAGGTGTATATGTGTGTCTTTAGGTGTATGTATCACAAGAATTGGAGAAGGATCCACCGGTGGTTGTGGATATAAGGGTTCCAATGTCTAAGAACATGGTGGGGATTCAGAAAGCGATAATTGAGGTAATGGATGCGTGTTTGAAGGAGATGAGGAAGACGAATAAGGTGGACGTGGAGGATTTGACTGTGGAGAATGGATTGTTCAAGTCTTTTGATGAGATTGTGCGGAGGCAATTGGATCCTATTTGGCATACGTTGGGAAAGAAGACAAAGCAGCTAGTTTCGGATTTGAAGACTTTAAGAAAGTTGCTGGATTATCTTGTTAGGTATTCAAATTCTGCAGCTTAAATTGGATTTTCATTGTCCGGAATTAGTTGATCTTCAGGATATGAAGAAATGTGCAGAATTGATTCTTTCTGCTTTTAGTTATAACACTCAATGTTAAGTGAATTGATGGATTCCAGTAATTGTGATCTTTCATTCTTCCTCGTAGAGAATTGTCTCAAATAATAGAGGAAAATTTAAATATTCAGCCTTATTTTTCCAAGGATTGGTTATTGATTAGATCTAGTACTTAATCTGCATAGGTATGATGCAGTCAGTTATTTGAAGTATTTGGATACACTGCGAGTGTCAGAGAGTTTTCGGTCTGTTTGGATATTTGCAGAGTCCAGCTATAAGATATTTGAGCTTGCAAAGAAGCGTGTTTATCGATTTGTGAGGTCAGATGGAACTAAACTTGATGGGCCTGGTAAGAGCACAGCCAGCAAAAAAGGAAACTTAGTGGGGAAGATGTTCGTGAAGAAACAGGTATAGCTTTACTCAGGCCAACTCAATTGCTGCCTTTAGATCCTGCTTCAGAAGAAGATATATTGTTCTTACAGAGCCTTCTTTTTCTCCGTCTGTTTCATTGACCATCTCTTTAGATGAATGGGGTTAGGAATACTGAATTAATACCTGAAGGCTCTAACCACGAAATATTAGCAAGCTTTTGGAAAGCATTAGCAGGTTTGGATGATTGGGCGCGATTTCTGAAATTCCTTTGTCCCCTTCATATGTGTAGCCTCTGGTGGTTCCTCATCGACAGGTGTTATAGTTTTGGAGGAAGTGTTGGAGGAGGCACCAAAATGGAAGGTTTTACGTGTGAGTGAGGAAGTTCCACTTTCTGCACAATTCTTCTACATACATGCACACATACACACAAAGACGTACATATGTACATATGTATCTTAAATACTGGTATGCGAATATTATATGTGGTTGATATGTTGCTTTCATGAATTGATCTTCTTTTTCTTCTCTTGAGTTTTTGAAGTATTTTCATAAGAAAACAAATAGATGAATATACACTAATATGGAGTTGAAACTGAGGTGCGGTTTTTGTGGCAGGAGATTCTTGAGGAGATAGAACAGGAAAGACAGAAGGCAACTTTGACTGGGGAGGAATGTCTAGTTGAGGGTGAGGACGGTGATAGTGGGATTGTATTGATCACCTGCAAAGATGAACGTTCATGTATGCAGCTAGAAGATATCATCACGAACAACCCACTGAAGGTTTAGTGATTCTATTTTTTTTGGCATAAGACATAGATCCCCCTTTTAGTGCCCATCTCTAAGCTCTCTCTCCCTATCTATTTTTTAATTTTTTTGTAGCTAATTGCATCCCACATTGAGCCATAAAGTTATTATCAGTTGTATAACCACTATCTTCACATTTCTCCAGATGCATCTAAGTAGCACTTCATCTGTGTGACTGCTTTGTCCTCTGGAACCCACTGAGTAGTTGCAATTGACCTTGAAGAAAGTGAAAGTGGATATTCTTCTACCATAATTGGGAAGCATTATACTGGCACACAAGCGCACATTTTATGGACACATGTTCATGCAGGTGTGATGAAAAAAAGAAAAAAACTTTTAGTTGACCAGTGTATACATGTGTACTTGTTAATGCAAATAGTAGATGAAATTTCAGAAGGTGGTGGAAGATAATTAATTGTAGAAATGCTTGGAGAGAGATTGCTGTGTTTGCTGGACTGGAGGGGATCCCTTTTCGAACCTGTTTTAACCTCACATTCGTTGTGAATAAGCATTCATCACTTGTATTTTTGTAACTGGTATTTTTTTATTACATATAAAGGTAATGCAAGAAGAGTGGGAGAAGTACTTGCTCAGCAAAGTTGAACTACGTGATGCACATACACGTTACAAGAAGAAACCTAAAGATCCTAAAGGTTTTGGCATTCTTGATGGAACTCTTCATGTAACAACTACACCGGCTGCAGAAGTTAGCAGTACAAGCAAGCAGGAACACAATGCACTTTTGGCCGCAGTATCAGAAATCAGAAATAGAGCTAAGCTGGAAAAGCCTGGGGACTCTATCCAGCCTCATGTTGGTGATGAAAAGTGTAGCAATGGAACAAAAGGTAAATATAAGAAAGGAAGAGCAAATGCTAAGAGCTCTCAGCGTAGAAACGGCAGTGGTGGGAAGAAAGTTGCGACAGATGGTAATCAATCAGTACCTGCTTCTGAAGACGAACATCTGACAGATGGATTGGTATCTGGTGGTTATTGTGAAGATAACATTTCTGGTCATTCTGGAGACAGAGCGGTTCTCCAGGAGTCTGACTGGTCAGAATCCAGAAGTGTGAAGCCACTGCCTCCTCTGCATTTTCACGCTTTAGAAAGTGATCAGCCAATATTGGATACTTTGAAGCCGTCTGTAATAATTGCTTACCACCCAGACATGACTTTTGTCAGGGAGATTGAAGTCTACAAAGCTGAGAATCCCTCCAAAAGGTTAAAAATATACTTTCTTTTCTACGAGGAGTCTACTGAAGTTCAGAAATTTGAGGCTAGTATTCGTAGAGAAAATGGAGCTTTTGAATCTTTGATCAGGCAGAAATCAATGATGATGATACCAGTTGATCAGGTTCCATAATTTTCATCTCTCACTCATCCTTGATCCATGTGAAGTGATTTTTTCTCTAATCCTTAATGTTTATGAATTTGCAGGTTTAGTAGTTGATTTGCATTTTTGGAGATCTCCCAAAAATGATTTTATTGTCACTAATTCCCTGCTGTTTTCGTAACATAAAGGACATTGTGTCTTTTGTTTTAATTGTGGGTTCCCTCAGGATGGTCAATGCCTTGGACTGAATGCTTACATGGAGCAACAAGCTTCATCTTCGCAAAATTCTATAACGAGAAGGGCTGGCGGGAGAAAAGAAGCTGAGAGAGAGATGCAGGTTCCATTTTTCCTCTTCTAGCACCTCTGACAGTTACTCCCTGATGGTTAATTGAAATTGAATTGGGAATATTTCAGGTTATTGTGGATATGAGGGAGTTCATGAGCAGCCTGCCAAATGTCCTTCACCAGAAAGGCATGCGTATAATACCTGTTACTTTGGAGGTTGGAGATTATATACTCTCGCCTTCGATTTGTGTGGAAAGAAAGAGTATCCAAGATCTCTTTTCAAGCTTCACGTCAGGTCGCCTCTTCCACCAGGTGGAAACAATGGTGCGCTATTATAGAATACCTGTTCTTCTCATTGAATTTTCACAAGACAAGAGCTTCTCTTTTCAGGTAACATCACTAAAACTATAGGAAGTGTGGTATTTGATATTTGGATGGTTTGACTCATCCTGATTGTTTTGCAGTCTGCAAGTGACATTGGTGATGATGTGACTCCCAATAGCATAATATCCAAGCTATCCTTGCTTGCTTTGCATTTCCCACGCTTGCGAATAATCTGGTCCCGCAGTCTTCATGCTACTGCTGAAATTTTCTTCTCTTTGAAAGCAAATCAAGATGAACCTGATGAGACCAAGGCAATTAGAGTTGGCATCCCCTCAGAAGAGGGTATTGTAGAAAATGATGTGAGGTATGCGTTTCTAATTGCTAAGCTCCAAGAAGTCATTAGGTTTCCGACCACAAGATTTGCGTTTCTTTGTCCACTCTTCCAAAAATAAAGCTGAATCAGCAGGTGAAACTACCGTCCTTTCTTTACATTCTTGTATGCAGAGCCGAAAACTACAATACATCTGCTGTGGAATTCTTGAGACGTCTACCGGGCGTGACGGATTCAAATTATAGAGCGATAATGGATGGATGTAAAAGCTTGGCAGAACTGGCCCTTCTTCCCGTAGATCGCTTGGCTGAACTGATGGGCGGGCAGAAAGCTGCTCGGACTCTTAGAGAATTCCTAGATGCCAAGTATCCAACGTTATTGTAGAGGCTTTAATAGCATCGAGCTCTCTAGTCCTGCGGCGATAAAAATGCACACTCCGTGATTTAATTTGTTGTTGTACCATTAGATTTGGGTTATCTTGTTGTAGAACTAAGGATTGATGAATTGTACTCTTCATTGTTTATTTAATTTTCCATCTGGCGTTCCATTCAGGCAACATTTTCAGGGGAGTCATTGTATGTCTTTGTAATATCAACGCTTGTGAGAATAATGCTTTCCTTTGACGTTCGGTATATGGAAAAAAGGGAGTGTAAAGATTGGTTTTCTCGGGATATGACGAAAGGCTTAATCCATAGCCAACAACGTTCCAGGAGAAAGTAAACTGAAATGGGACCGATATATGCGGGATGTAAAACCAGTAGGTCCCACCGGGAGTCGAACCCAGGTCGCTGGATTCAAAGTCCAGAGTGCTAACCACTACACTATGGAGCCAAATTTGCAATTGTGCATCTAAAAGGAAATTACGTCGAGTTTATAGCCGTAAAGGTCAAGATCTCACGTTTCGGGCGCTGCCATGTAAATCTCATCGGACTTGCTCACGACGAGCGCCGAGCGAGGGATCATTCACACCATGGGCCAGGCCCATTGGGCCCGGCTTCCTCGTTCTATAAGTCTTGTGTATTAGTCCATCACGCTTTGATTTTATATTTATAATAAAAAAAGCATGGCACATCACAACAAGCGGATCCGTGGCGCAATGGTAGCGCGTCTGACTCCAGATCAGAAGGTTGCGTGTTCGATTCACGTCGGGTTCAAGTCCCCCGAAAATGTTGGCTACCCCCAATGGATCATTCTTTTTGCTCCAAAATATAATATCGCTTTTTGCCATTTCTCTTACATTATATTATGCTGCTTGTTGGGTCCGTGCCTCTGTATAATCATGATGAATGATTTTGAAGTTGGAGGGCCGTCGACTCTTTTGCCCGATACGTTTATCCTTTCTTGCTTTGCTTTTGCAGATTGAGAGAGGTCATCAAGCGTGCTTACATGCTTTGCTCGGAGCGGAACTACGTGTGCCCGATTGACACACTTAAAAACCAATGTCAGCCAAGGATTACCATGGTGCGAAGACAGAGGAATTCGGAAGAGATAGTGGCATTTGGATCTTCGGTGCAGGATCGCAAGAGACAGGTTCCTGAAGAGGCTAAAAGTAGATTGCGGGAAATGAAAATGCAGCTTGTTTCGAATATGCCGATAGCGGTAGGTGTTGCTGGATTTGGAGAGTTCGAACTCTGTTATGATGTTGCTGTGCTGCCTGCTGCTTTGGACTTTGCTGCCGTCAGGATAATTAGTAGTGTAAGATCATGACTTGTGGTAGGTAGTACTAGGATTCTTGGGAGCTTTCGTTAGGCATTTGTGACATTATATACACCGCTCGGGACATTTTTAAGGAACATTTAGGGGTTTTGTGCGGTTAGTTTCTCTGCATGATGAGGGACTTGTCGTGGATTTTCTCCATTCACAGTTAGATTGTGTCACGAGAATACAAGACATTTATTTTTTTATCAAAAATATGAAAATCATTGGATCAACACATCCAATCGTCATCTTATTTAACTCATTGAGCACCTGTTTGTGAGGTAGGAATGAGATCTTCATAAAGGAACAGACTGCCGATCATGAAATACGCCATTTGTTGGCCTTTACGAGCTCAGATATGATGTTATCGTCCGTATGGAAAGCCTTGGAGAGGGTTTCCACGTTGATCCCACTCCCAAACACGCTAGTCGGGATCGAAACCGTCCCTGTGTTCGCGCTCCCGAACACCCCGAGCGCCTCGGCCTTGTAGTTGGGCCTCGTGTTGACCTGGAAGTGGGACCAGCCCTTTTGGGAGGATGAACAGGTCGTGGGCCTGGAGGGTCTGCCGGAAGAGCCGGTTTTCCGTGTCGATGAACCTGACCTCCAGGATGCCTTCCAGGACTATCAGGAGCTCGGCCGACTGCGGGTGTGTGTGCGGCAGGTTGATCCCCCGAAGGCGGGTAGATGATTTTGGCCATGGCGATGCTCTGCCCGTCGAGGGCCAGGAATTCTTTCTTCGTCACTTTGGCTATGAGGGCCGTGGTTCGTCCCGTTAGATTGGCTCTTGCAGTGAAAATCCAGAGATTGGTGTATGTGAAGTATTGCCTGGTGATTGTGCTGGCGTTGAGGGCCGGAGGGACCAGGAAATCCTGCAGGATGTCGGGATCTCTCGCATTCGTGAAGATTGTGTTCTTCACAATAGCCAGGATCAAGGCACAAGCCATTAGGCTAGACTACTTATCCATGTTAAGTGTTGGGTGTGTTCTGTGTGTGTTTGATTTCCAGTTTTTGCTGCTTTTATAAGGTCGAAAAGCCAGCCGTAGTCTCGTTGTGAAGATCCAATGCATATCACGATTTAGTTTCTCTTTAGGATGTTGAGAATATTACAAATTAATAAGTTATATTCGCTCATTGTTGAGCGATGTTCCTGACGAAAACTGATTTCATTCTGATGGTTGGTTTATTGCTGAAGAATGGTCAAATAATATGATCCAAGTAAATCCTGAAAGACTGAACTTCGCCTCATCTTTATTCGGTAGCTGCAGAATGTAAGCTTCTGAATGCGAAACGTGCTCGAAACATGTAAACAAAAAACGATCTGAATCGGTTTGCCTATGCTCAGGAAGTTACTGTCCTACACTTTTGGACGAGACACTCTCGTCTTTATAATTTTCAAGTCCTGTCTTCTTATAGTTGTCCCTAGCTAAGCTCAAGAATGCTGCATCCTATATTGACAGTGCCATTTTTGATGTCCCGCGATAGCGAGAGACAGCATAGACCAGAACGGCAATCTGAAAAAGTGTTTAGACATGGTAACTTCCACAATTATCAGCTCATAATCATTCAGGTGACAAACTTGTACCAAGCCTAAACTTTTTTAACTATACTGATGAAAAAGGAAATGAAGAAAATGGTTTATTATTTCGACTTAGAATGGTTCAAATATTAGGCAAAATCCTAAGTGCAGGGATGTGACACCAGGAGTTTCTCAGTTCAAACGGCGACGTCGATTATCTCATACCTCAAGCGCAATATCGTGCAGTTTGTTCGTTCAGATCTCAACGGACGAAGGATGGTTAAAAACCAAAGTAAAATCTCCACTGGTTCTCAGTTGCTGGCTGTGTAGAATCCAAAGTTCCAATGAGAATGCTTCTGCTCAGCATATCTGAGCTGGAATTTGGAAGTTTTGTGCTCAGTCAGTTTTGCCTGAAACTCTTCCTTTGCAATCTTATCATCTTAAAAGCCTATACCCAGTGTCCATCAATGAAAATGGAGATTACTGCTAGTAGAATAGTCCTTTCACTTGGCTAATGAACAATACTTCAGGAACAATTTGCTGGGCAAAAACAAATTAGAACCACAATTGATCTTAGGGAAAATTTCAAATAAAGGCATGAACAAGGATATTTTGGTCATTTACTTTTTTTTTTTTTTTTTTTAATTTTTGTCCTTTTTTTTTTTTTCCTTTTAGCCAATGGCCGGTCTCAAGCGATGGGCTGGCTGCGGCGAGGGCTAGACAAGGCCGCCCTCGACGGCCACATGCTAGGGGCTCGAGGCCACCCTCGACTGACCACGTAAGAGGGTCGTCTCGATGGCCATAGGCAAGGGAAAGCCTCGCTTGGGCGAGGCGACCCTTGCCCTCCCGGAGCGAGACCGCCCTCGACGGTCACGAGGCGAGGACCGCCCTCGCTTGATCCGGGGATGGCTGCTCTTGTGGGCCCTCGTCTAGTGGCCGGCGAGGGTCCCGGGCCATCACCGGCCCCAACAACGGAAAAAACATATAGAAAAGGGAAAAAATAAAAAAATAAAAAATAAAAAAGCAAATTATGAAAATACCCTTACTTAAGCCTTTTTTGAAACAAAGTGGGCATTTTAGGCTTATATTTTAAACAAAGTCCATTTCGGATCTTTATTTGAGAAAATGAGGGTAATTTAGGCTATTATTTGGAATTTTCCCTTGATCTTATATGGAGTTTAAGCCATGACGCGAAAAGGGTCGATGGATTGCCAAAGTGGATGACAATGTCAAAATGTAGATCTTATACATTAGATCGATTTGATTGGATCGATCATAGAAGCGAACAAAAGCGATGAAGTAAGTCTAACTAATAAGCTATTCGTTAAAGAGATCATGGGAATAAGGACACTAGAAGTGCCATAACTTTTGTGCGATGCTAACTTGAGTGCTATAACTTTTTTTTTTCGATTACTTGAATGCTATAATTTTTTAAAAATGTTCACTTGAATGCATAACTTTTAATCGATTACTTAAACACCAATTTTTTTGTTTTTTTTATTAAAACATTCACCCAAGTGGCGAAAATCCGATGTTGCATAGTAATTGTGATGAACATTCTTAAGAAGTTATGGCACTCGAATGATTATATGTCACTTAAGTGTTTGATTGAAAAGTCATGACACTTAAGTAAACGCCGTATATAAATTATGGCACTTAAATAATTGAAAAGCAGAAGAGGTTAACGGCACTCAAGTAGCACCATAGAAAAGTTATGACACTCATAGGAAGTAGCTTTGGGAGCAGTTCTAGTGCCAGGGCCAATGGCTTAAAGTTCGGCTGTTATTCGAAAAATTTTCCCTTCTAGACTTGGACCGTCCCATATAAAGCTGCTCCATATGTACAGCTATTAGTTTTCTGGTTTGTAATCGTCGGTAGGAAACATAACATAGGTACATCCGAATAAGCACACAAAAGGAACAGAAAAAGACCAGCAACGACATCAATTAGAGGGACCGAATGTCCATCGCATTTTTTTTTTCATTGGTAGAATGGTAAGGAAAGATGACTGGCATTAGTGCACACCCACTCTGCATGGCCCGAAGTTGATGAGCCTGTCTCTTAGTTTCAACATGATGAAGTTGCCAGCAACCATGAAGTCCATTCACACGAGATATGTTATAGTTTGGTAAGGCGGTACGAGTTGTTCGAGCCTCTCTCATGACGCGGGTCAAACTTTGAGTGATAAGTAACGTCTTTTTGCTAAGCCAATTGTCTTGGTGGTGTTAAAAATCACACTACACTTTGCATGCGTGATAATTATAAAAATGTCTTTAAGTATTAGTGCCAATTTAGTCATAAACATTTAATTTGGCCAATTCAATCCCAAACCTTTTAACAATTTGCCGATATAGTCCATCGATCAATTTTGACCGAAAATCGTTTGTTGGTCTTCAACGTAGTATGTGACGTTGGCAAGTTATTTATTTATTTTTCAAAAAATTGAATTTTATTCTTTTCATGTTCAATTTCCTATATTGTCCTTCCTTATTATTATTTTTTTTCCCTTTTCACCGTGGTTGGGCTAGGCCATCACGGCTGTGGATGAGTCATTCTTGTCCATATTCGGGTAAGGCTAGCCTCTTGGGCTGCAGTGAAGGCGGCCTTTGCTCGGATCGTGGCCGTGAGCAAGCCCGCTTTGCCCAAATCGGGAGAGGCTTGGCGAGACCGCCTTTGCCCACGGCCAGCGAGGCTGCCTTGCCAAGATTTGGGTGAGCCCAACGTCGCCGGTCGCAAGTGATGCGATGACCTTGCCATTCACAAGTGAAAAAAATTGAAAAAAAAGAGAGATTGAAAGAAAACAATAAAATTTTTTTAAAAAAGTATCTACATCAGCACCGACCGTGCCACATAGGACTGCTAACGTCCATGTTAGTAGTTTCTGAAAAAATTGACCGATGAACTAAATTGGCAAAACGTCAATGTTTATGATTAAATTGGCCAAATTGAAATATTTAAGATCTCAAATGCAATAGATTTTTCTTTGATATTCTTTTGGCATGCTTTAAACCATTCAGCCTAGGTCACGCATAGCTCAAAAAATTGTTTTGAATTTGACGGATCATACTATCAAATATCAATCAGCCCTTAAAGAAAAAGTCCAAACAGATTCCATTATTTTCACGTTTCAATGAGAAAGAATATAAAAATATTTATATACATAATTTAGCACTAGTGGATCCGTGGCGCAATGGTAGCGCGTCTGACTCCAGATCAGAAGGTTGCGTGTTCGATTCACGTCGGGTTCAAATCCTCCGAAATTGTTCGCTTCATCGGTCTGATCATTTCTATTGATTTTTTTTTTTCTTTTTGCAAATAATAATTTCTCTCTTTATCCCAATTATTTACACTATATCTGCTTGTTGGGTTCATGCTTCTGTATAATCATGGCGAGTGATTTAGTGGTCAATCTGAAGTTGGAGGACAGACGACTTTGTTGCCCAACACGTCTATCCTTTCTTCCTTTGCTTTTGCAGATTGAAATAATGTCATCATTCGTGCTTACACGCATGAGGATATTGGAGTTCCCATGATACGTCCATTCTGGGAGCTTGAACATAAGTTACATAGCCTTTCTAAAACTTGCATGGAATGCCATCATCTGATATTGCGGGGAGGAGAGGATTTCGGGAGAGATTTGTTGGCCATCGAGGTTTCCGTCACTAGGATCTTTGGTGCTTGGTTTCAAGAGACAGGTTCCTGAAGAGGCTAAGAGTGAATTGCGGGAGATGGAGACGCCGGCCTTGTTTCGAATATGCCGATGGTGATAGGCGTGGCTGGATTTGGAGCGCTCGAATTCTGTCGTGATGTTGCTATACTGGGATTCTTGGGACTTTTTTGTTGGGCGTATGGGACATTGTATACGCCACTTGGGACATATTCAAGGAACATCCGGGGGTTCTGTACAGTTGGTTTCTCTTCAGGATGAGAACTTGTCGTGGATTTTGTCCATTCAAAGTTGATTTCATCACGAGAATCCAAGGCATTTATTTATCAAAAATATAAAAATTCATTGGATCAACACAATTTACACATTTTCGTTTTCAATCGGCATGTTATTTAACTTATTGAACACCTGTGTTTGAGGAAGGAATGAGATTCTTCATAAAGCAACAGACTGCAGATTGTGAATTGTGTTACTTGTTGGCCTTTACCAGCTCAGATATGATCTTATCATCCGTGTGGAAAGCCTTGGCGAGGATGCCCACGTCAATCCCACTCCCGAACACGCTAGCTGGGATCGAGACTGTCCCTGCGCTAGCGCTCCCGAACACCCCGAGCGCCACGGCCCTGCAGTTGGGCCTCGTGTTGACCTGGAAGTGGACCAGCCCTTTTGGGAAGATGAACAGGTCGTGGGCCTGGACGGTCTGCAGGAAGAGCCGGTTTTCCGTGTCGACGAACCCGACCTCCAGGATGCCTTCCAGGACAATCAGGAGCTCGGCCGAGCGCGGGTGAGTGTGCGGCGGGTTGATCCCTGAAGGCGGGTAGATGATTTTGGCCATGGAGACGCTCTGCCCGTCCAGGGCTGGGAATTCTTTCTTTGTCACTTTGGCTATTAGGGCCGTGGTTTGTCCCGTCAGATTGGCTCTTTTATCGAAAATCCTGAGATTGGTGTATGTGAAGTACTGCCTAGTGATTGTGCTCTCGTTGAGGCTCGGTGGGACCAAGGAAATCCTGCAGAATGTCAGGATCTCCCGCATTCGCGAAGATTGTGTTCTTCGCAATAGCCAAGATCGAGGCACATGCTATTAGGCTAGACAATTTCTCCATTTTAAAGTGTTGGGTGTGTCTGTGTGTGTTTTGTGGATTTTCAGTTCTTGCTGCTTTTATAGGGTCGAAAAGCCGTCCGTGCTCTCATTGTTAAGATCCAATGTTCATCAAGATTTAGTTTGTCTTTGGAATGCTGACAATATTGCAAATGAATAAGTTATACTCACGCATCGTTGAGCGATGTTACTGATGAGAACTGATTGTTTTCTAATTGTTGGATTATCGCCAAAAATGGCGAAATTATATGATCCAAGTAAATCCTGAAAGACTGATCTTTCCTCATCTTTATTCAACAGCTGCACTATGTATGCTTCTGGAATGCAAAACATGCTCCGAAATATGGAAACGAAAAACGAGCGGAGTCGGTTTTGCCTATGCTGAGGAAGTTACTGTCCTATACTTTTGGAGGAGAAGCTGTCAACCTCATAATTCTTAATTCTTGTCCTCTTCTATTTGTACCAGCTAAGCCCAAGGGGTGATGCATCCTATATAGAAAGTGTCCTTGTTGATGTCCTGCTGCAAGACACGGCATAGACCGGAACAGCAATCTCAAAGTGTTTTAAGACTTCTGATTTCCATTGAGAAATGGCAATTTCCCACAAGTTTCAGCTGGCATATTATTTCGATAATCCTTTAGGTGACAAACTTGTACAAAGCTTGAACTTGTATAATTATTCTGATGAATGGAGAATGAAGAAAAATGATTATTATCTCCACTTGAAATAGTTCTAATATCAGGCGAATCGACAGCGGGGATGTGACATTAAGAGGAGTTTCTCAGTTTAAACGGTTGTGTCGATCTCATGCAGTTTGTTCTGATCTCGACAGACGAAAGATGGTTAAAACCAAAGAAATTCTCCATGGGGTTCTCATTTGCTGGCTTTTATAGAAACCAAAGTTGCAATGAGAATGCTTCTGCAGAGCATATCTGAGCTGGAATTTGGAAGTTAATGTGCTCAGTCATTCTTGCCTGGAACTCTTCCTTTACAGTCTTTATCATCTCAAAAGCCTCTTCCAAGTTGTTCATCAATGAACATGTAGGCTACTGCTTGTAGAATAGTCCTTCCACTTGGCTAATGAACAGAACATCAGAAATAACTTGCCGGGCAAAAGAACTGGACATCAGTTGATCTCATATGGAGTTTAATGTACGGTTTGGAAACGGTCTGTTCTTATACGATCGGATCGATCGCATTAGCGAAGAAGTAAGTCTACCTAATAAGCTGTTCATTAACGAGGGTATGAGTAGCTTTAGGAGAAGTTCTGGTGCTGCATCTGTACAGCTATTGGATTTCTGGTTTGTATTCCGTTATAAGCGCACAAGAGAATCCGTGAAAAGACCAGCAACAACATCAACTAAAGGGACGTAATACGCAACACTTGATATTTCTTTTCTATTGGTAGAATGACGAGGAAGGGCGACTAGGACTAGCAAGTTTTTTCTGGGCGAGGCCCGAATTCTCTTTGCTCGAGGTATGGCACATCTAGGTAACGCAACTCGAGCCTTTTAGAGGATCTGCCCTGGGGTGAATCAAATGCATGAAGAGGCAAGCGACGCCTTTATTACTAAGTTAATCACCTTGGTAGCCTCAATCAGCTCCTTTGTGTGTCTTAACAACTTTTCATTGCCTGGTTCCGCCGGGTTATTAGTGCAGTCCATCACCGTCTTCATTAACTGCTCGATCTGCCTTTTAGCGTTTTTGAATTTGCCCCTACTCCATTTGGATAGAGCGTCCCCTACCTTTTTTGTTTTACTACCGAAACCTGAATATAAACATTCCATGTTGTTCCAAGCATCATCGATTACGATCTTGCATTCAGGGTCCTCCAACCAGAAGGCTTCGAATCGAAACTCCTTCTTTTTCTTCCCCGGATTTTGAAAGAAAGATATTAGGATAGGGCTATGGTCGGATCCGACGGCTGGCAATGCGAAAACCTCTGCTTCTGGGAATAGCACCCTCCACTCTATGTTGCATATTGCTCTGTCCAACCTTTTCCTAACTAAATCTGCTCCCTTTCTGTTATTAGCCCAGATGAAAGCGCAACCTTTGCTCTCTAAGCCCATAAGAGCGCAGTCATTCAACACTTCTTGGAACGCAGCCATCCTATAATATTCAGCCTCTCGCTTGCCAGCCTTTTCCCAATAATAAAAAATCTCGTTGAAGTCCCCGCACATAGCCACGGGATCCTATTCTCACTATGAATGGCCCGGAGTCTTTGCCACAACACGAGTCGCTTCTAGTAATTAGTAGGCGCATAAAGGAGGGTCAACCGAAAAGCCACCCTACTTCCAAGAGTTTTACACGTCATATCAAAGAGTCCATCTTCACTCTCCTTTACTTCCATCTCGACTGCCTCTTCCCACATAACAATCATTCCCCCGCTTTACTGACTGGATCTACGATTACGGCACGGTTGAAATTAAGTCTCTTTTTCACCCTCTCGACAAAATCTCTTTTATTCTTTGTCTCCATGAGAAAGATAACATTGGGTCTTTCGTTAGCCACTATGGCTCTCAGATGCTAGAAGTTGTGGAGACAGGAAGAGATGTACTGGTGTATGAGATCAAGGATCAACTGGCTGAAATGGGGAGATCGAAATACGAAATATTTCCATGCCACCACCATCCAACGCAAACGACGCAACAGTATCACCATACTAAAGATGGATGATGAAACTTGGTGTAGAGACACATTGGTGCTTAAGACCCACATCATGTCCTTTTATCAAACCCTCTACGAGTCATCAGGAATAAGGAATATTCAGCCAGTGTTAGATCAATGTCCTGTTCTAGTGAAGGATGAGATGAACGAAGCTTTAACCAAGAAGGTTACTATGGAGGAGATTAGAGTTGTTGCATTCCAAAATGGGGCTACAAAAGCCCCTGGGCCGGATGGACTTAATGGTCAATTTTATCAACATAAATAGGACTGCATCCAACTAGACATTTTCAACTTGATCGACAGGTTTCTCACCACAGGTACTTTCGACCGCTCCTTAAACCAAACTCACGTCGTCTTGATACCGAAAGTGACACACCCAGAGAATATCTCTCAATTCAGGCCAATTAGCTTATGCACCTTCAGCTATAAAATCATCTCTAAAGTGCTTGCAAATAGGCTGAAACCATGGCTGACTAATCTGCTTGCTGTTGAACAAAGTGCTTTTGTTAGTGGGAGGCAAATTCAAGATAACATATTAGTGGTTCAGGAAGTGTTGCACCAACTGAGAATCAGGAAAAGGGCAAGGAAGTTCCAAGCAGTGCTGAAAATGGATATGCAAAAAGCATACGATAGAATGGAGTGGGACTTCCTATGTGCAAGCATGCGAAGAATGGGATTCAGTGAAAAATGGGTCAGTCTAATCAAATACTGTATATCCACCGTCTCTTTTAGCATACGAGTGAATGGTGAATCCCTGAGTTACTTCCAGCCATCTAGGGGCATTAGGCAAGGAGATCCACTCTCGCCGTATTTGTTCATCATTATGGCAAACACCCTATCATCACTGATGAAGAAGGCAATGGAGGATGGAACGGCGAAGGGCATAAAATTGAATAGGAGGTGTCCAACACTATCCCATTTGTTATTCGCGGACGATGCACTATTTTTCCTTGATGGAACATTGAAAGAATGTCAAAATGTGGCCAACATTTTGAACCAGTATTGCTACGCATCGGGACAAGCTCTAAACCTGAACAAATCAGGTATCTACTTCAGTAAGGGATGCCCAGAAACTCTTAAAAGAAACTTATCAGAGGAACTGAGAGTACCCATCCTAGAGAAAATAGGTAAGTACTTAGGAATCCTGTTGGATTGGGGCCATACTAAGAAAGATATGTTCAGTTGGGTGCTCGCGAAGGTCAATTCAAA
This sequence comes from Rhodamnia rubescens, assembly GCA_021437795.1. Classification (NCBI taxonomy): domain Eukaryota; kingdom Viridiplantae; phylum Streptophyta; class Magnoliopsida; order Myrtales; family Myrtaceae; genus Rhodamnia; species Rhodamnia rubescens. The sequence continues at coordinate 2,224,961 of JAILYA010000041.1, forward strand.
ACTGGAGGGGTGGAAGGAGAAGCTAATCTCTAAAGCCGGAAAGGAAATCCTCATTAAGGCTGTAGTCCAAGCTTTGCCGCAATACAATATGTCCATTTTCAAACTCCCCCTGTCTATATGCAGAGCCATAGAAAGGAAAATTGCCTCCTTTTGGTGGAAGCAGAACGCAAATAAAGAAGGAATTCACTTGAGGAAATGGGAGCACTTAAAATCCAGAAAAGACAGGGGCGGTTTAGGTTTCAAAGATCTAATTGCCTTCAACAAAGCAATGCTCGGCAAACAGGCTTGGCGTCCGGCGCAAGCCTCTAACTCCTTGTGGAACCAGATATTGAAAGGAGTTTATTTCCCCGAAGGGGACTTTTGGACAGCGAGAAAAGGAAACCGTCCTTCCTGGGGTTGGCAGAGTTTATTAGTGGGAAGAGATGGAATCGAATCTAATATTAGATGGAGGGTTGGAGATGGTAGGAGGATAAGGATCAGGGAGGACCTTTGGCTTCCAACAGGTAAATACGAAGGCCCAACAAACCAGTTAGAGCCTCGGGTAGTGGCAAATATTATTGAACAGGACAAACACGAGTGGAATTTTGAACTGATAGCAGAGTGGTTTAATGAAGAAATGGCTTAGGAGATCCAAACAATCCCACTCAGCCACAACCCCACAGGAGACTGCCTAGTGTGGATTGGGAGTAAAGAAGGAACCTTTTCTGTCAAAGCAGCTTACAACAAGATGCATGAGGAAGCAGACAAGATGGCTAAGCGGCTTGCGTCAACTTCCTATAGCCCCAAGGAATCTGTGGACCAGAGTGTGGAAAACCCAAACCCACCCAAAGGTGCGTTTCTTCCTCTGGAGCACTTGTAATAATGCCCTTCCTACCAAAGAAAATCTATTTAGGAGAAGATGAGTCCCAACCCATTATGCCCCCTTTGCGGCCGCGATCCAGAAACTCCGGAACACCTCTTCTTGTTGTGTAACTGGACAAAAAGAATCTGGTCAGACACAAGATTGAATTTTGATGTGGCACCTACTGCAATCTCAAGAATAGACAAGTGGATAGTAGATAACCTTGCTGTTAAGGTGAATTTACCTTTGTCGGAAGCCCCTCCCACATACTCGCTACTGGCTGAACTTCTATGGGCCATCTGGCTAGCACGCAATGCATGGGTGTTTCACAGACGAGCACCAGAACCCTGAACCATCGTTGACGAAGCAATCAACTCCTTTAAGCTGTATCAGAGATGGAATCCAAGCGAAAGGAACAGTTAAAAGGGACAGAGGCCTCTACTTGTCCATCGGTGCCCGCCGAAACAGGGCTGTCCGAAGTTAAACGTAGATGTCTCATGGAATGGAGAAACAGAGGATGCTTTGCGGCTGCAGGTATCCTTCGGGACGCCGCTGGAGCGGTAGTTGCAGGCTTTGCAAGGAAGTTCCGAGCGCCATCAGCTAGTACAGCGGAAACCCTAGCATTAAGAGAGGGTTTGGAATTTTTGTGGAACGCGCGAAGTGGGAAAGCCGATAAAAATCTTGGGGTCGTGGAGTCTCTAGATCTTGAAGTACAGTTGGAAACCGATTGCCTATCTACAGTATAGTGGGTGAGGGGCCAGGAAGAAAGCCCGTGGACAGTAAGTCCTATTGTCTCGATTGTATAGCCTCGCTCAACCGACTAGTCCGAGTAAATCTAGCCCACTGCCCTCGTGCTGCGAATCAAGTCGCTGACTGGGTGGCAAAGGCTTCCCGCACCTACTCCCTTCCTACAAATTGGCTCTTTAAGCCTCCTTCTTACCTTTGGTCTTTATTATGTTTAGACTGTGAAGAATCAAATGTTATCCCTTCTTTTAATGAATGAAAACTACTATTTCCGTCAAAAAAAAAAAAATCACCTTGGTAGCCTGATCAGCATAATTCAAGCCATAACCCACAAGCATATGATGATAATAGTAGTAATAAATAAAAAAATCACTGTAGTTCGTCTAGATCGAGCGGCCTCTCTTCACTTTTTACTTTAATTCGGTGAATGATATACATGAAAACAGCAAATCATCCCACAAAGAAAAGTCCATACAGATTCACTACTTTCTTGTACGGAAGAGGAGGACCATGTGCTTAAAGTTTTATTTATATTTTTGAGGGGAGCGATAACAGCCAGGTGGATCCGTGGCGCAATGGTAGCGCGTCTGACTCCAGATCAGAAGGTTGCGTGTTCGATTCACGTCGGGTTCAAATCCCCCGAAATAAACCCTGATCCAACGGATCATGTCTTTTTCATGTTTTTTACAATATTCTTTCCACTCTTTGTTCTGAGGTGGAACTACTCGGCCCAGTAGGAGTTGTCTTCATTTCTCGGCCCACATGTTCGGCCCGGTTCAAGTTATGGGTAGACTTTCCTTTTCTCAAGCGCTTTAAAATATTCTATTAAAACTTTTTTTTTGTCAAATATTAAAACTTCCCTTGGTGCATTTTTTTTTGTTTTTGCCTTTTTAGGGTCGTATCCCTTGGCGCAAGGATTAAACACGTACGCAGCAGAGTTAAATTAAACTGACATCCAATGCTCTTCATTTTCTTTCCTCGACCGAAATTTGATGCTCTACATTTTCTTTCCTCGCTTCAACTTAAATAGAAATGTGGAGCACGACCATATTGAAACTGTATCATAATTAAAACACCCAAATTCCTGACATAAAAAGTATTGATATCCGAAATCGATACAGGTGACCCAAGTTTCCTTTGGGTCTCGACCCCATCCCTCTTCTGCCGGTGCTGCTCTCGAAAGAATGATGCGATTAGCTTGTAAATCAGACACCATTTGGGACCGCTGCAGAAATGTTGCTGTCGATTGCAAGAATCTGGAACCACATCAAGCACGTGAGGATTGTCCCCCCTTATCTTGATTGTGCTTAAAGGCCAACCCAGAGAGCTCTTGAGGGCCTTCCACGTAAAGCACCAGCTTTATCAAGCTTGGAGTGCTCATGCACGCAGAGAGTTACGGTGTAGTATGACCCTCTCAATTTCACATCAACACTTAGAAACATTTGTCCCCTAATCCGACCCAACCAACCGAAATAACACCTATTAACGGTTTCTTACATCCCTCGCGGCATCGTGTCATGCTCGCGTCCTCCTCGTTTACAACTGGACTGTATGCCCCATCCCGAGCAGTCCACTTCACTCTTGTCAATGTATATATTATAAAGCCCTCGTCCCAAATAACACAAAAACGACAGAGTTCTCCGTGCATTTTCGGATTCTTCTTCTCCGTCCGGCAACATTTCAATGGGCCTCGTGAACCGGCCTCTGCGATTCGACTCGTCGCTCGGCTCGACGGTGAATATGGACCCATCTTTTCATTCTCGTTTCATACCGTTGATTCATTGTTTGTGTGTGAATGCCGTGCGGACATCGGACACGCCTGTAGGTTTTCGTTAGGATGATCCCGACATTCGTATAATACGGCATCACAATTATATGAAAACCTTATGATATTATAAAGTTTTGACAAAACGAAACACGGAAACTTGGAGCATGTATATCTGGGCAAATGTTAGGGAAGTCCTAGAACGTCCGAGCATATGTGTTTTACTAAGTAGATGTTTGGTTTGCACATTGAGCTGCAATTTGTTTTCTTCAGGTTGATCTCGATCGAGGCCCACAGAAAGCATCTCTAGGAGCAGGATTATCGTTATCGGACGAGGAATCCAGGATACGCGGCGAACTTGAGCTCGACGTTGAGCGAGATTTGGAGGAGGAGATCAAGGACGGAATGTATCGCCTAGCTCTGCAACTTCACCGGCTTTACCAGCACCAGAAGGAGAGAATTTCAAGAGCGCTGCAATCCGCCCAAAGCGCGGCAAAAAACCGACGGGGAATCGAGGAGAAATCGGTCTCGGAGGTGAATATAAGCATCAAAATGGAAGGAGGGACCAAGGTCGTGATTAGAGAAACGAAGAGAGAGGCCACGAGAGATAAAACCCGGTCTCGCAGGGCCTCAGCAACGCCAAATTCGAACCACCGTAGCAATAACGAGAAGCACGGAACGATTGTTCTAAGAGGGAAGAAGTTCGACTGGGCAAACTCCCTTCGGTCGGGAGGAGGCACGAGCATCATCGATGAGAAAGGCAGCGGTAATGCACTCGGGAAATCGAGGATGCATCCTCGCGGCCGCCGCGTTTCCCATTCAGAGCTTCGAAGCGAGGGCTGTAGAAGCAATGTCGACGGCGACTCGGCGACGGGGAGGCACAAAGTGAACCGGCGCGTTGATCATAAGTTGCTCGACATGGAAATGGGTTGGAAAAGTTGATGGATGGAGCTTTTTGTTCACTCTGGTTGTCCATTGATAAGTGTTGGTTTGTATTAATTAGAACAATGCATGCATGAAATAATAAAGGTTCAACGTTGGTTTTGTACGTTCAATTGTGATTTGGTTGTGCGTCGCCGTCTTGAAGATCGAGATGGAAATTTACGAATTACGATGAAATAATACGATGGTTTAATTCTTTTGACCTTCAATTTTTATTTATTTGTAATTCCTATGCTAGCAAAATTTTCCGTTTATTACTGACGTGGCGAGCTCTTTACTGATTATTTATTAATATTATATTAACATTATGAAAAATTTTAAATGAGTATAAAAGACCCAAAAATTAAAACTTTTCGTGATATTAGATGACGTGCGTCAGCATCATTTTGGTGGAGGCCGGAGGGGTCAAGCATTTCTTTTGCTGAACAATTGAAGGGTTTAAGAATAAAGCCTTTGACAGCACAACGTAAAAACCTCCGCCGGCTTGAGCCCGGAACCCGTCCTTGACAGCGCGCGCTGAGCTCAGCTGAGAAATGGATACGGCGGAGGGCGGCGGCTCTGCGGCCGCCGTTGTCAACTCACTGTCCGACAACTTCAGACGAGTGCCTCCGGCGGCTATTCCGCCTCTGCTGGATTGCATCCTGGCGTCGACCGGGACGCCTTCTTCTTTGCTGCTCAACTCGCTTCTCGATTCTTTTGATGATTTCGGCAAGGTATCGTCAAATTTCTCTATGTGGAAATAGATTTGCACGCGGGGTTTGTGAGATTTTGTGGGACCATGGTTTGAAAGTGTCTTTGTTGACGGAGTTGGAAATTTCTGCTTCATCTGGCGGAGTAGCTGGAACTGTTTGGTTGCTGATTTTAACTGTCTTCTATGAACGCTTTTGCTTAAATGCTTGAGCTTTTGAGGTGGTTGGTGGCTGTCTCGCGTGAGCGTGGGGTTGCCCGTCTAGCTTGTTCTTTGAAAAAAACCATCGAGAGTAGCTGGTTGATTTTGTTATCTGTGATTACTTCTGTTAGGATGTTATCAAGGATGGTGAAAATATGGACTCTGAGGGCTGCAATTATATTGCGTCTCTGGTGTGTGCACTGTGTCATCTCCTAAAGAAGTGCGGTGAGTTTGGCCCCGACTTCAATTTCCAGATGTTCTATATATTTGTCTGATGAAAGAAACATTGCATGATGTTCTAACATCTTGTTGGCTCTTTTAGTCCTTCGACACCATGTGAATCATTTCTACTTTGTTAAGTGTTCTTTAAGTTATCATAACAGCTGTGAGCGCAAGGCAAATGTCATTCACTACCTATTAGCATCTGTTTTTGCATAAATCTTTTTGATGGGGCTTCTACTTGTAGCCTTATGTGTATTCGTTCACTTGGAAATGAAGTGGGGCTAGACTTGCTTCCTGTCAATCTTCTCAATTGCATGCTCCATATTTACAATGGATCCTTGAAACTCTGATGAATTTGCAAAGTAACCTGAATAAGCCCTCTTATAATGTTGGCTAGATGGTGTTACGAACTGTGTAAGTAAAACATATTATATAAAAATCTATTCACCTTGCTTCGTCAGCTTCTCTAATATGGTATACCTGGCATATTCTGATTATTCCATATTAGTCAATCGGAGCTCCAGTTAGCTCAACATGGCATTGGAAGGCACGTTTAGATCCTTTGTCAATGACGTGAATTGAGATTGTGATGGAAAGGATAAGGACTGAGTCAATATGATGAGCCGCACAGTGTAGTGGATGAAGTACTCGCATTCTTACATTGAACGTTGATGAAGGGATAATGTGGGAAGAAGTGTGTCAACGAATTCGAACCAAGAATTGAGCTATAATGTTGGGGCGCTTTTTATGCGTAATGAGGTCTAGATAATCTCATAAGCAAGATAGGGGGATAACTCTATCTCTCTTGCAGTTTTGATGATGAAAGGCGTGTAGAGTTGAAGAACTGGGTAAGATGAACAGGAATCTGCACAGAGAACAAAGAATAAATTGAGTATATCAAATTGAATTTTACCTTTGATGCAATGTCAACAATGTCTAATCCAAAATCTTAGTATATTTGGTCTGTATCCTTAAAAAACAATGTTACAACATGGTTTGGCCTTTAACTTTGGATCAAGATGGAAGTGATGTCAAGTGATTGAAAATGTACTTTCTGAGAAAAGAATGAAAGGGGGTAAATTAGTTTATAACTTTGTACTGAGTGAAGGAAAACGATGGATGGCTGAGAATGCCACTTGTTCGTCCTTCTTTATAAAAGTTGGGCGAAAAGTAATATATAGGAAGAAAGTGTGAGATTGGCTTGCTGACTTTATTTGTTCTACAGGGGTTACTCATGATGTTCTGCGGTCTTATGTATGGAGAGTGTTCATTCCTCTGATGAAGATGGCGCACGCTTTCGACTGTGAACTTCAGAATCAGGTAGGAACAAGACATACTAGTCTTGATTTTACTCTCTTCTTTAGTGTATTTCTTCATTTGACTGAGTGGTGCTATTTTATTTGCTTTGCATACTGTCATACAGATTGGGGATTCATTCCTTGAGGTTGTGACTGAGGCCAACGCCTGGAGAGTTGTTGAGGTCACATTGGTACCTTTTCTTCTAAGATCCATCAGCCTCTCCATAGGGGTGTCTCAGAAACCTGGGTCACATGGTGTTGAATGGAGAACCTGCTCAACCCATGATGATTATAATGTAACAAAGTCAGTAATTGAGGATGAAAAGAAGCTTTCATGCTCTGGGTCTCTTACATTACCCTTATCGTGTCACATTCTTGCTCAACTATTGAATGCTGCTCTACAAAATGCGCAAGCATCCGTAAAGTCAGAAATGAATTTGGAAAATGAGTGTCATGAAGAGAAGTTCACAGGTGCTTTGCTCTACGATCTTTGCAATGTGGCTGAGCAATTGCTTCTGCTAAGCTCCGAACATCGGTCTTGTGCAATTCTACTCTTGCTTCCCATCATTTTCAAAGTATTTTTGACTTCCAGCTGCTTGAAGATCTCAGTTCATGGGGACATATGTGTACTTTCCAGGTGCTGATGTCTTACTGCTTTATCTTATTGCATGATGTTTTGCGAAATGATTTTACTCCACTTGCTTTTCTTCCAGTTTTAACATTTTGGTTGTTCGTCATCCAGGAGGCTTTTCTCTGAAAAAATTTGGAAGTGTTGCAGAACACTGTTTTTTCTTGGATATTTAGAGAGAAGAGATGCCTACCGTGTTCTCTCTCTTTATTTGTCTTTTTCTGCATGTACAGAGAAAAGTGGTCATGGTGACACCGATGGTGGAGACAGAGAATTTGATATCATGGGCGAAAAAGAATTTTGGGATGAAATGAAAAGAGGCTTGGTACTAGAGCTATACTTTTGTTCCATGTCTTACCATGTTTATGGTGCAGTAGCATAATTCTTTTCCCTATCATTTTCATTTACTTTGGTTCTGATTAGGTTGATAAGGAAGGTTTTTTGAGGAAACAGTCATTACATATATTGAAGATCGCCCTAGGAACGAATGAGGAGGACCAGAATTGTTTTGGTGGTTTAGATAAAAAATCATGTGATAAGCAGTCTGATACTCGATCTCTGACAAAGCGGGAGCAATGGGCTGTTAAGGAAGCCAGGTCACTAGGCGTAGGGAAAGAGTGCAATTTATCTGAATCTCTACCTGATAGTAGGTGGAAGTGGGAGGCATTCTTGCTACTTTATGAGATGCTCGAAGAATATGGTACTCACTTGGTTGAAGCAGCTTGGAATCACCAGGTCAGTTGGTTCTTAATGCTTTAACTTCGGTACGGTCCTATAATTGGTGGTTTATCTCTCTTCACCTTCTATCGAGAAACTCTGTCTCTGGTGTAACCTGCATTTATTGGGTGACACCACTTTGTTTTAGTAATTCTCAAGAATTATGCACATGATTGACCTAACAATTGAAGCCATTCACGTTCATCATCTTTTTGCTGTTACCTTCTCTGCTTATTTCCTTAATATTTCTATCCCAGTATATTTGTCTTCCTCTGGTGATTATATTTCCAGTGAAGTGTCTCTTTCATGTCTGCAATAAGCTAGACTTTGCCTATACTATTTTTATACCTTTGTTGGTACGGGAAAACTATTTTCTATCACTTTTTCGTTGCATCAGACTAGTTCGCTATATGATAATCAGGGCTGATTTATAGGTTTTTTTTTCCAGGTATCCTCGTTGCTTCATTTTTGTGGCTCACATTATAATTCTGGAAACTCTGGCAATGAAGCTCCTGGTTGTAACGTTGTTTCCGGCGAATTCCCTAACTGGTTGTCAGTCTTGTGGGAAAGGGGTTTCTCTCATGATAATCCTCAAGGTATTAGCATGCTTGTAAGGTTATGTGATATACAAGTTTAGTTAATGTAATCGATGAAGTTGTTTGCTAATTATCTGTCAAAATATCATGTATGGTGATGATTTATTTAATGAAGTTGATTATTTTTATTTCCAGTTAATGTAATCGATGAAGTTGTTTGCTAATTATCTCTCAAAATATCATGTATGGTGATGATTTATTTAATGAAGTTGATTATTTTTATTTCCAGTTAATGTACAGATTAATAATTAGTGTGCAGTGGCTTATCTCTTTTCCCCATATCTTTGATGGTTTGACAGTTAGATGCCTGATAATGGAGTCATTTTTGGGCATCCAATGGGAGAACTACAGAAGCTGTGCTAAAGCTCTACCTGAATCTTTTGTTCTTGGTCCATTTATGCAAGGGTTGAATGACCCTGTGCACCACAAGAATTTTGGTTAGTGTTTTTTACTGCACTTGAGGGATTTCCTTTTGGGAGAACACATTTCTCTTGCTTACTTTTTACCAGGAAGAGAAGGGAAAGGGATGGGTGGGTGTTTTTTTTTTTTTTTTTTTGGAGGGGGGGTTTGCAGGTGTGTGCATGTGCTTTGGTCAGGGATTTCCCTTTGGTGCACCAGTGTTTGTGTGAGTGGCATGCGCCTGCTATCACACGTGTGAGTTGGTTCCCATGTGCTTACACACGCATATTTGCTCGTTTTGCGAGCAACCTTACATGTGAGAGTATATTGTTAAAGCTAAGTGAAACCTTTTTGTTTCCATCTAATTATAGGCTTAAAAGGAGCTTATTCTTCAGTTGCAATCAAAGGTGCTACAAAGTTTCTATACCAATATATCGGTCACCTGAATGCAAGGTATGTTATATTGGAAAGGTGCTTTTTCTGGTTTTGGCCAGCTAGAAGATATTTTATGTGGAAATCAGTAACCATAAATTTTTGGGAGTGATTTAAACCTTGCAATTTTATCCATGTTTTGACTTTACGTGCGATAAATTTCTGATGATATACATATGGCAGGACACTGACACTATGCTAGGTAAATAAATTTGGGAATAATAAATTATTTAGGTTTCTCCATAGTTCATCAACAAATATAGTATTTAGTTAATGTGCAACCCAACCTTACAACTTGCTAGAAGGTCCAGCCCGAAAGTTTAGGCCATTAGCTAGAGGGAATTGCATATCAGGCCTATGTGAACTCCATAAGCTAGCGACGTGGGATACTTTAAGACCCTCTCTCACGTGCAAAATGGAATATGGCACGTGGAATAGGTATCTCACTCCTTAAATAAATCTGGGCCGGAACTTGGCTCGACCCAAAAGCTTAAGCCATTATGTAGAAGAAGACATGGATATAAAACTTATATAAACGTGTTCAAGAAAGTTTGAGCTTAATTGGTATTTTTTGGCTAAAGTAAAATACAAGAGCCAAAACTTGTGTATGGTGCTCATTTTAATGCCAAACTTTCAAAACGATTACTTAAGTGCCAAATTTTTTGAAAAACGCTCACTTCAGTGCCAACTCCGATTTGAGCTGATGTGGCTTGCTTGGAAATCCGACGTGGCCTATTTTTTATTAATATTTGAGCTGACGTAGCTCGCGAGTTGGCACTTAAGTGATCGTTTTTAAAAAAAATTGGCACGTAAGTGATTGTTTTGAAAGGTTTGGCACTAAAGTGAGCGCCATATACAAGTTTTGACACTTTTAATGTACGTAAGCCGTATTTTTCTGTTACTTGAGTTTAGCTTCGGTAACTAGAAGTAGTTCAAATGCTTAGCTCATCATAAGGCGGTTGCAGGACACAGATGGAATTTCTGAGGAATCTATCTTCTCTTGCTAAGCAACAATCTTTTGGTAGAGCTGGATTGATGGCCCTTTCTGAATGCATTGCTTCAGCGGCTCGTAGAATCGTAGTGGGTGATAGGTGCAAATCAGAGTCACCTGAAAATGGTTCCCTGGACAAGGATCAAGCGGAACACTCTGAAGAGGATTTGCCTCACTCCGATGGAGCAGACATTCTGGATGTTCTGAGATATGTTGTTGAAAGCTGCAAACAACATTTTAATCCAAATTATCGTCTTCAAGGTTCGTATTTGTTCAAATTAATAATAGTACCTTGAATATTTTTTTCAACTATAGGACTCTAATGAAGTAAGTTTTGTTAACTCAGTTTGTGGGAAGATACTCGAAGCTGCTGCCTCAGTGGTGTATTCTGGTGCTGTGCCTCTTGAGATGCTTCTGCACTTTATTTCTACGTTTCCTCGGGAATTCATTGATGTTGGTGGTAAGTTGTATTGCACAGGCTGTGTTCTTTCCCTTACTACATGTTGCTTTGGTCTAATGTTTCCACGGCTGGAACACGTAAATGTTTGGTTCGATCTAAAAGTAATATTTACATATATAGGCGGTGTTAAATACTTTGTCATCATCAAGTTGCCTTATCCAATGAGTTGGATATAAATCAGTAGCAAATGGCTCTCCAGTCAAAAACGGAGAGATAAATATATAGTAAATGGCTCCGGGGTGGTGAACATTGAAACAACAATAATTACTTTTTGTGTGGATAATCTAGTAGCTTTAGAGAGCATATTGAGACAATAAGACATGGCCTTCTCAGAAAGAAATTTTAAGTAGTTAGTTGGCGAGCCATGTGGAATTAAGAGTTATTTTATTTTCCGAAGGTGAATTATCTAAGGCACGAGTTGTTTGCGGGCAATGCATACATGTAGATGCGTATATTGTGCAAATGCACATTCAAATCATGCGGGGAGTACTTAAGTATTTTCTTTTTTTAAGATTTAATTATTCATGTCTACCATAGATTTACATAACTCTCTCTCTCTCTCTCTCACAGGTCCCTTGCACATGAAAATAAAAGAATGGCTATTTGGTTCTCCTAGGACGGTGATTTTAATTAGTCTTCTAGACTTCCCTAGAAGGTTCATAAATTCTTGTCATTCTCTTGGTACTGTGTTTACTTGTGATGATGAGGAACTTGCTGCCTGGGAATATGAAGCAAGACGGTGGGCTATGGTGCTTTTTCTTGTTGCAAATGATGAAAATCAGTTGGAGACAGTATTGATGGTATGCCATATATTGCTGCTACTATTGGATTCTAATGTTCTTTCTGATAATTTTCATCAGTACTCATGTAATTGCCATCTGTTACTTTTGCTAGCTGCTATCACATTCTTAGTGACTTAGTTCCTGATTGAATGATGTATGCCATACATTATCTTCTGCAGAATAGATTGGTTTTCACTCAGATGTGCTTTTGCATTGTCATGTTGCTCAGCTTTGAGCTGATTGTTTGAATTATTTTGAAGATATACTCACAGACAATTCAGACGAAGCTTTGCATTTATATGTAATGGTATTGTAGTTTCAAGATTTATTGTAGACTATTCTAATGCCAGTCTGGTTACTTTTTTTGATCATTTTGCATGACAAGCTCCTAATATTTTCTTTGTTTTGGTTTTGCAGTTCATCAAAACTCATGGCATTGACATATGTAACCAAAGCAATAATTCCAATTGGCTTGCTCTGAAGTATCTCATCATTCTACTAAGCCTGATTCTGGAGCTTCAAGAGTTGCAGGGAAAAACTGCTGAATTCAGCAGCAATTTTGGAATAAAATCTACACCTGTCCCTCTTGATACAGTGGATCCATTGAATAATAGAAACACTTTGGAGGAACATAGAAAGTTTCTCTGCTTTTTCCTTTCTATTCTGGTACTATTTCTGAATAAAATTTGATAAATGATCGTTGATTAAATAACTCATTGTAGTTCTATGATTCAATGTATCATTTTCTACTTGATCCCTTTAAATTCCATATTTGAAGTTGCGATGGTATTTATTTATTAAAAAGAATCAATTCCATACATTTTTTATGGACCCATAGGTCCTGTATTGGATTTGAATAAGATTTTGGATTGATCTATATTGATTAACTGCGTCCATTGTGTTGTTGCTGGCAAATACCACTAATTTTGGTTTTGAATCTTTCAAATCATTCCTGTAGGAGATTCGGACCCATTTTGGTCTGATCCATCGGTTAGAAGAATCATTCTCTTCATAAAAAAGAGGAGGTAGAGCCAACAAAGATTTCTATTTCGATTCACTCCTGGAGTTAAATACCTCATTCAAGAACTGTTTTTGATCCAATACATTGGAATCCATAGAAAAGGCATATCCCTTATGATACACCAGATTTGGCTGACTTATTGATAGCGTGAATACGTCTGCCTTTTCTTGAAAATTCTGTTCTGATTCAAGATCTGATGTAACGCGTATCCCCCTGTTCTTGTCTTGTAGTTTGAATCGATGGCACAATACTTTTTTGGTTTCTTCGCCTCTGTGCTAGAATTATAAATGAAGGTGCTATAACTGAGACATTTTCTTCTTGTTGTGCAGGAGGATTTGGTTGCATATGCTAAGATGTCTTGTTCAATATTCTGGTCTAGCTGTGAGGTAGCGGATGTGGACCTGCCTGGTTCTGTGCGGGGAAAGCTTGGGGGTCCTAGTCAACGCCGCTTGTCGTCTTCCATCACTACTGCAGTGCTGCAGGCTGTAATATCCTTTGCTCTATTAAGTAACATTTGTTCTAGAGCCAAACTAACACTAGTAATCATGCGCTATTACTTATATATGCTGAGAATTAACTCTTCAATGAGATCTAAGTATGACTGTGTTACGGTACACGAGAACATTTCTAAAGTTTTTCAAAACTGTAAAATCGTTTGCTCTATTGAGTAACATTTGTTCTAGAGCCAAACTAACAGTAGTAATCATGCGCTATTACCTATATGTGCGGAGAATTAACTCTTCAATGAGATCTAAGTATGACTGTGTTACAGTACGAGAACATTTCTAAAATTAACTTCAAAACTGGTGTACCTTTTACTAAAGAAGCACTCTCTGTCCTTATAGTTTGAGAGTTTTTATGAAAGTACCTTTCTGACAATTTCTGTTTTGCATCGTTTCTTGTTTAACAGATAACATCTGTCAAGGCTGTTGCTTCTATATCTTTGTGGTGTGCACAGATGAGGACTGAAGCCTCACTAAATATTTGTTTTGACTTTCTGTGGGATTTTTTGCGGAGAACTTTATCAGCTTCGGCTTGTAATTCAAAGGTATTAATTAAATTACTTGGTTTTTTCTGCTTTTAAAGTGTGTTATCCACTATAATCTACTTCTATATCTGTCTGCACCGCTTCAACATTACTGATGCAATTGCCCCAGAATAGACTGGGGCAGAACTCTATATTGCAGCTTATGAAGCCTTAGCTTCTGCCCTCAGAACATTGGTGTCGGCTTTCTCTCCCCTTATCCTGAATATAATCTGGAGACAGGATTTGACTCATGTACCGCTTTCTGAAGAGGAACAGCTTTTAGATTCCTTGGTTATTACTTTTCTACACAAGACAAACACTATTCTTGGTCTGGGATTTCTGACACGAACCCGTCGGGCAGTTATGATAAATTGGAAGGTGAAGTTTTATCATCAATGAAGTGACATTTTCTTATTGGCACTTAGATTTTATTGATAAAGGTGGACACAAAAAGATGTAGATTCGCGCATAAGAGTAGCTTAAAATGGCCACACCATGCATTTTGTTTTTTATTTGCAGACTTGCGCATATTCGCGCATCCAAGTGAAAATGGTGATAAGTAGTGAAACATTTTAATATTTGTGTCTCTCTGTATTAGCCTATGTAGTCAGACAGCTCTTCGCAGATACATTCCCTTTATTTTGGTTCTACTGCACATTTTTAGGATTTTACATGCTGCCAAGGGTTAACAAGCATTTGATGTTCTGTAATTGCTGACGATTTCAAAGTGAAAGTTTAATACGTCAACCGAAAAATAGTTTAATACTGATGGATTTCTAACTGATTTAGTGGCGGTGCCTAGAATCTCTGTTGTCAATGCCTTATCATGCTTGTAAGGATGGAGTTCAAGTAAAAGGACGTGAATTTTTCTTCTCAGATGATGTGCTTGGACAGATACTTGTTGACCTTGTTGAAAGGTAATTATCCAGAGTTTCTTGGCTATTGCTATAACGAGCTTTAAGCATAGGTATATTTGTTGCTTTTATTCTGTGAACATACATCATTGGAGAATTGAAGTAGACTGGGCATCTGAAGCTAATTCTGATATGGTAAATTGAGAAAGGGAAAAGGAAACAAATTTTTCAGTTGGTATAATTGGTTCTTCTCTTTATCCTCCTATGTTTTCCCTGACATCCTGGCCTTGGACTAAGCAGGCTTGGAGGGAAGTTTCGAGTGATTTGCAATTTTCTTTCCCTAAAATTTCACATTTTTCTTTCTATTTTATCACTTTGTTAAAAAATGACATAAACACATGTTAACGTCAAAACAAGTTGTTCATTGAGAATTTCTTTATAGTGGAGTGTTATGTCCAGCTTCTCACTGATTAGACCTTTTGATTGATTGACATTGAAGAAAAGAATCTGTATTTTTTCTTTCATTGATTGAGTAATTACAAGGTGAATATATACAAGAATAGAAGACCTAAATTAGGTAAGAAACCTATTTTAGGTATAGATCCTAAGCAGCCCCTAATCTCTATCAGTAGCTAATTTACAGCTAACAAAATCAAATCACATAATATCACAGAATATTCCAAATAATTAGGGAGAGATTGTAGGAGATTTTCCAACAGACATGAACCCGGACCTGTGGTTACTGGCAATAGCAAACTCAAAATGAGTTGGTTATGTCCCTTTTCCATTATTTGTAACTCCAAGATTGAAATTATGTGATGAATCTTGAAAAGAACTATATTTTTCCTTCTCATTTATTAAACCCTCTAAATGATCTTGCAGTCTTGAAAATGCTGCTGAAGACTCTGTTCTACCTATGCTAAGGTCACTCAGACTGGTTTTGGGGTTGTTTTCTTCCAGTAGATTGGATTCAGCTGTTTCCCCATCTGTTGGTGTGGATACCCAGGTTCCAGTTCTTTAACTTTTGTAGTGAGTTTTGCTGTTATTGTCTAGTTATAGTTGTTATACTTTTGGTTTGAATTATTGTGTTTGGTGATTTAGAGAGAGTTTCCCTGATTTACTCGGAAGTTTTTTTTAGGTTCTGTTAAAGGAGAAAAAACTAATGTATGTATTCATTCATACTCAATAGTTACAATCAGTTTCTATTTATATATATCAGGAACTCAATTAGAGATAAGACCTATTTAATTGGTAGTTGGTAGCTAACGGATAGATGATAGTAGGATGACAATTAACACTAATTAATAGCTACGATAGCTAACTCTAACTAACACTAATTAATAGCTATGACAGCTAACTCTACACATTCCAAGAACAGCTAACTCTAACCATTCCAACACTCCCCCTCAAGCTGGCTTGAAGATATCTTCCATAGACAGCTTGCTCACTAGACGGTCAAATTGCCTTCTATGCAGGTCCTTGGTCAGAATGTCAGCAGCCTGTTCATCAGTTGAAATATACGGCATACAAATCAGCCTGCTGTCAAGTTTTTCCTTGATGAAATGTTTATCAACTTCCACATGCTTTGTCCATTCATGTAATACTTGGATTACGAGCAATTGTGATTGCTGCCTTATTTTCACAATACACTTTCATTGGTGTGGAACTCGGGATCCGTAGTTCGTCCAATATACCTTTAATCCACATAACTTCGCAGATACCATGTGCTACTGACCGAAACTTAGCTTCGGCATTACTTCTTGCCACCACACTCTGCTTTTTACTCTTCCAAGTGACTAAATTTCCACTGACAAATGTGTAGTAGCCTGAAGGAGATCTCCTATCCATAATGCTTCCAGTCCAGCTGCATCGCTGAACACCTCAATTTGTAGATGTCCATTTTTCTCAAACATTAAACCCTTACCAGGACTTCCCTTCAGGTAGCGTAAAATTCTATATACTGCTTCAAAATGTCTTGGCCCTGGTGAGTGCATGAACTGGCTCACCATACTTACGGCAAACGCTATATTAGGTCGAGTGTGAGATAAATAAATAAGTCGACCGACAAGCCTTTGATACCTTTCTCGGTGTATCACTTCTTCAGCCTTGGCAGGTTCAAGTTTCAGATTTGGTTCCACGGGTGTCTCCGCTGCTTTACATCCTAATAAACCTGTCTCTTTGAGCAGATCAAGTACGTATTGCGTTGGTTTAGGATTATGCCCTTCTTGGATCTCGCAAATTCTATTCCAAGGAAATGCTTCAAGACACCCAAATCCTTAACCTCAAACTCCTCAGCCAGCTCCTCTCCCAAGCTTTCCAACTCAACTTTGTCGTCACCAGTCAATATTATATCATCAACGTAGACAATTAGAATGGCACGCTTACCTTCCTTCGAGTGTTTATAGAATAGAGTGTGATCCCCTTGACTTTGGTGATAGCCGAACCTTTTAACCACTTTCCCGAACCGTTCAAACCACGCTTTTGGAGATTGTTCAAGTCTATACAACGACTTTCTTAATCTGTAGACTTTGCCTTCATTTTCTGCGAAACCTGGTGGCAAGCTCATAAACACTTCCTCCTCCAAGTCACCATTCAAGAACGCATTCTTCATGTCTAACTGGTGTAAGGGCCAATCATAAACAGTAGCCAAAGATAGCAAAATCCGAACAGAATTTATCTTGGCAACCGAAGCAAAAGTCTCCTGATAGTCAACTCCATAAGTCTGAGTGAACCCCTTCGCCACTAGTCTTGCTTTATATCTCTCAACACTCCCATCGGGTTTACATTTTACAATAAATACCCATTTATAGCCAACAATCTTTTTTTCTTCTGGTGCATCAACCAATTCCCAAGTGTCATTCTTCATAAGTGCTCGCATTTCATTCTCAACTGCCATCTCCCACTTTGGATCCTTCAAAGCTTCCTGGATATTTCTTGAGACAACTTTTGGTATGACACATGTTTTGATATAGGATGCTGAGTACATGATCTAACTCCCTTTCTAAGAGCTATAGGCATATCAAGATTAGAAGTATTAGTATTAGAATTTGAGACTGGAATAGAGGGAATAAAAAGTAGTATTACTAAGATCACCCGATGACGAAGGCAAGGAATCATCTCCCGGGTCTAAAGACATATGAGGCTCCAGGATAAAGTTCTGATCTACAATGTTTTGAAGAGTTTTTCTTCTAGTATAAACCTGAAGATCGGGCTTGTTGATCACATTGTGATCTTGAACTTTTTCTCCCCCTTTCTTTGACACATCAAGATTCAGCAAAGGTGTTTCCGAAGACTCAAACAAAGGAGCGGGAAGGACGGGAGAGTTTGAGTGCCACAAAATCTCTTCACTAACTCGGCATTCTCCCCTGAAGAGATTTATTGGAAAAAAACGGTTGTGGCTCTATGAAGGTGACATCCATAGTGATATGAGTTTTGCTAGTATGTGGATTGTAACACTTGTAACCTCTTTGGTTAGGTGCATACCCTATAAACACACTTTTCAGCCCGAGGATCTAATTTGGATCGACACTGACTTGGGAGGTGGACAAATGCAGGGCAACCAAACACCCTTAGAGGAACATCAGAAAAAATACGAGCTGTGGGGTACACTTGTTTGAAACAATCTAAGGGAGTAGTGTAGTTTAATACCCGAGTAGGCAGCCTATTTGGTTAGATAAGATGCTGATAACACAGCTTCCCCCATAAGTATTTAGGTATATGCATGGAAAAACTGAGGGCACAGGATACTTCAAGGAGATGGCAATTTTTGCGTTCAGCAATGCCATTCTGTTGGGGTGTAATTCGGCAAGTTGACTGGTGAAGGATGCCTTTTTCTCTCAAAAAACTCCCCAAATACTGGTTATAATAGTCAGTACCATTATCGGTACGAAGGATATTAATAGTAGTGTGGAACTGGGTCACAACAATTTGATAAAAAATTTTGAACAGGGACTCGACTTCAAACTTGGCACTCATCAAGTATGTCCAACACAAACGGGTATGATCATCTATAAAGGCGACAAACCATCGTTTCCCGGTTTTTGTTCGCACGGGTGAAGGACCCCAAACATCACTATGGATTAAATAAAATGGTGATGATGCACAATATTGTTTTGGACTATAATGAGTACGATGACTTTTAGAAAAAAAGACAGTTGTCTCAGTGTAATGAAGAAACATCCACACCTTTGAACAAATGAGGAAACAAATGTTTCAAGTAGCCAAAGCTAGGATGGCCTAATCTATGGTGCCAAACTATAATTTTTTCTTGGACAGAGGAAGAACTGAAAGTTCCATACGCCTAAGCTTTTTTATCAAAGACAAACTCTTCAAAATAGTAGAGACCATCCCTCATCCTAGCATTGCCAATCGTCTTTCCCCGAGATCTGATCTTGAAACTCACAATGGGAAGCAAAAAAGACAACACGACAGTAAGACTCTCTAGAAAGTTTACTAACAGACGATAGGTTACAAGCTAACTTAGATACATGCAGTAGATTATGAAGGGTAATATAATTAGAAAGTGGAACTGATCCTTTGCCTGCAATAGACGTAAAACTCCCATCGGCAATTTGAATTTTTTGGTCACCGGGACAAGGAACATAGGATGTGAACAAATATGGAATATTAGTCATATGGTCAGATGCCCCTGAATCAATGATCCAAGGGACAGGTTGTGAACAACAAGAGAGGGCTTTGAGATTTCTACCTTGGTGGGCAATTGAAGCAATAGGATTACCTGATACAGACCCAGCCTGAAGTAGCTGCAGAAGATGGTCTAATTGTTCTTTGCTGAAAGGAAATGCGGTGGCCTCATTAGCTCTAGGAGGCACATGCTGGGATGACTTATTATCACGGTTGAAAGAAGCTGGTTGGCCATTAATCCTCCAACAGGTCTCCCTTGTGTGACGAGGTTTGTTGCAGACAGCACACCAAATATGCGGTCTCCCATCTGATCTTCGGAAGTTAGCAGGGATTCTGCTTACATTTGCCTTGGAGTCTATTGTTGCAGGCGCTCGGCTCTTCTTGTCTTAAGAGGTAGCCAAGGCTGAACCTTCCAGTGATCTATCCTTTCCGCCGGTAGCTGTCTTGCCCAGCATTATTCCCCGTCTGCTTTCTTCTCTCTGAACCTCTGAGAAGACCTCTCCAATAGGTGGAAGAGGCTGCTCCCCAAGTATTCTGCCGTGTACCTCATCAAACTCATCTCGAAGCCCAGCCAAGAAACTGTACATAGGTTCTGCTTCTACAGTTTTCCTGTATCGATTACCATCTTCAATACACCTCCACTCATGGTCATTAAATAAATCCAACTCCTGCCACAAATGTTTCAAGGAGTGAAAGTATTTTGTGACAGTTTCCTCTCCTTGCCACATCTTCCCCAGTTTCTAGGTTAACTCGTAGATTTGAGATTGATTACCCAAATCTGAATACATATCACAAACAGCATCCCAGAGTTGCTTGGCAGTGTGATAGCCCAAATAGTTTGCACCAATATCTTCTTCCATGGAGTTGGTCAGCCACGTCATAATCGTCGAATTCTCCGCATCCCAAACAGCCCAAGTGGAATCATTTGTCGCAGGTTCTGCAATATCTCCAGTCAGATAGCCAATCTTTCCTCTGCCCCATATATACATTCGAATGGATTGAGACCACCGAAAAAAGTTATCTCCATTCAGCTTTATGGAAGTGATCTGAATAGGATGAGGTTTGGTGGACTTTGTGAGAAGTGATGGTGGATTAGACTGGGTGATCGATGATTCTTCTGACATAGTGATTGAACGATAATAGGGAAAGGCCAAAAAAAAAAAAAAAATGAACCCGAGGTAAATAGATAAAGGACCTTTAGGCTCGATACCATGTTAAAGGATAAAAAACTAACGTATGTATTCATTCATACTCAATAGTTACGATCAATCTCTATTTATATACATCAGGAACTCAATTAGAGATAAGACCTATTGAATAGGTAGTTGGTAGCTAATGGATAGATGATAGCAGGATGACAATTAACACTAATTAATAGCTATGACATCTAACTCTAACTAACACTAATTAATAGCTATGACAGCTAACTCTACACATTCCAAGAACAGCTAACTCTACACATTTCAACAGGTCCTATCGTGGTGCTAACTACTTTTGGCCTTTTTTCCACTGAAAAATACATTACCCGCTGTTATGCCTTTCTGTTAGATCAATACTGGAGAAACACAAACTCTTATGAGCAATTTTTCTAGTATTAAATTAATTTATTTCGGTGATTGCTGAGTGTTAACAGTTGAAGTTAATGTTTAAATCGCAACATATAGTAACGATTCGTGACTTCTAGAAGGAATAAGAAACGATGAAACTGAAATCTATTCTATCTAGAGATCTTTTTGTTTGCAAGCAGTTTACTGTTCATGCTGATGAGCAGATTAAAATGGGGAGCTCCTAGCCTACTACCGTACTTTGGGTTTGCCTGAGTGCACAGACTCTTTTCTCTCTCTCTCTCTCTCTCTCTCTCTCTCTCTCTCTCTCTCTGTGCGCATGCGTTTGTTGGGGGATTAAGCATCAAATGAATTTCCTTGATTTACTCTTTCATTCATGATCCTCTCTTATTGTGCAGATGATGTGGCAGTTGGTTCGTTCTTCATGGGTGTTGCATGTCAGCTGCAATAAGAGGAGGGTTGCAGCTATTTCTGCACTTTTATCATCTGTTCTGCATCCTTCTTTGTTCAAGGATGAGAGCATGCATGTGACAGAGTGTGGATGTGGGCCTCTCAAATGGGTCTGTGCTCTCTCTCTCTCTCTCATGGTGTGCTTTTCTCGCTGCTGATTAATGGTTTGCTATGATGCTTTCATTTTACCAGTTTGTGGAAATGGTTCTTGAGGAAGGGATGAAAAGTCCGCGGACAATTCGTCTAGCAGCATTGCATTTAACAGGAGTTTGGCTTTCAAATCCTACAACCTTAAAGTATTACATTAAGGAACTGAAGCTTCTAGCGCTCCATGGTTCTGGTTGTTACTCTCTCATGAAGTTTAAATCCTTCTTTTTGGGATGCATTCATGAATTATAAATCTGTTAAAAGTAGCCCTTTGTTTTATTTGTATGTGGGGCCAGATATCTTTTTTGACATATGGTTTGTTTTCTTTTTCCCCAGTTGCATTTGACGAGGATTTTGAATCTGAAATGACTGACAATAATGATGCCAAGCTTGAAGTGTCCTTATTGGCAAAGAGTCCTGGCGCTGAGTTGACTGAAGTAAGTTATCCACTTTATGGTGGGGATGAAGAGAGGAGTTAGACGACTGTTTCTTTCATTTCATTCAAAAATCTACAAAGGGCCAGGCCGACTTTTGGTCCTCTAACTTATGGTGTTTATTTTTTTTTGTCCTACGACCTCTCCTTTTGCAATCAAGTCCTTAATTTGCAGGGTTTTACAATAAAGTCCTTCCACCACCAATGCTGTTAATATGCTAAAGTGGCTGGCTGGCTGCTAGTATGATTATTTTGTTGAAGGAAACTAGAACTTGATTGGCTTGCTGGCTGCTAACATGACGATTTATCAAAAGAAATTACTTTTTTTACTTCATAATCTGGTTGTGCCAAGTGGTTGAATTGTATAAAATCGGCAATTCAAACTCTGGAAAGTATAATGGAATGGATGGTGAAGGCTTCATTTGTTTGCCTTGCAACGCCAGGTATGAACACTTATCTGGCAAATATGGTTTTCCTTTTAGGCTTTTATAAATACAGAACTGTATGCTCGTGTTTCTGTTGCTGCCCTCTTCTGCAAACTCGCTGACTTGGCCGAAAAGGTTGGATCTACTGAGGAGAATGCTGATTGTCGTGCTGCTCAGGATGCTGGCAAGTTATTTCTGCTAGAGCTCCTTGACGCAGTGGTATTAGTTACTTTTCAAGCCTCCCAAATTGTTGCTCTGCCTCAGTTATTTTTTGTTGGACAGCATGTGCCCGGATTGGTTCTCAATAAAGTTTGAACTGTAACTTTTTCAACCATTTTTTCCCATAATTATTAATTCCATTGGCCGGTGGATTTATAATTTCACAATGACTGTTCAACTTGGCAATGCCATATCTCATACTTCATTCAAGCAATCCAATGTTCTTTTCCAATTTTGCTACATACTGCCAGTAGGTTACAGGTCATGGATCTTTATTCATTTTACTTTGGTTCCATTGGTAAGAACATGTCTAGCTCATGTAAGCTCTTTTAACAGTTTTTTTCTTTACCAAGTTATGTAATTTCGTACCTCTATCAAACAGTAAGGCTGGTGTTCCCTTTCTCTTTAAACTTGCCAGAGTAGCATATACATCTAATGCTTCCCGTTACATGGTGTGGGTGCCCGCATGGTGAGGGCACACACATAGTGCACACGCTTGTGGATGTGTAAATGGGCGTCTAGATATAGATACTCACAGGTCTATATATACAGTTCTCTACTATTCTGCTTGTATGGTGTAGAAATTTGCTCTAGATTGATAAATTTAGGTTAGATAGATTGAGATGTAAATATCAATACTGTGCGCACTCTCTGTAGTGATAGACTGTTTGATAGATAGATGGAAATACAAACACATATAGAAAAAATGCGTACATGTACATGTGAGAATTCGGCTAGTACCTTGGTTTGGTGCTTGTTTAACGCAGAGATCACTTTCCAATCCAATAATAAGTTAATTGTCAGATCAGTATACTGTTCTTCCCATTCAGGATTTATGTGGTAGTTGCGACTATGGAACCATTGTAATTGTGGGAAATTCTCTTTGGTTTGCTCTCCACAAGCATTGCAGACTTTGAACTTCACACCGTTCACGAATGCCTGCTTTGCGAAGGAGTATTAACTAAGTATAACTTATGTGTTATTGTGGTCTTTTAGTCCTGACTATCGACGGTAGTCTTTTTTCCTCATGCAATTCAGACATTCTTTTTACTTATTATACTTTCCAAAATCTCGCATTCATTTTGCTGCTTTCTGTCATAGGTGAACGAGAAGGATCTTGCAAAGGAGCTGTACAAGAAGTACAGTGCGGTGTGCTTTGCTATCCCTTTCTCTTGTTTCAAAAAAACAATAGCTGTGGAAATCTGCAGATTTATGATTCTTAAGCTATTAATCATTTTAAAATTTTGATTCGAAAATTTGAGTTTCACTACTGGCATTACTATTGCTGCTTTCATTGAGGAGATACTTATGTTGCGAGTCAGTAACATATTAAAAGATTTCCTTTGTAGTCTTGCTCAACAACCTTTTCATGATTGTCACGAACTACTTCTGAATAGTTATTCTCTTTTTGCATCTGGTGGCAAATGAAAGACTTGCACACCATGTGATCTAATGTGTTGATAATTGAATATTCAATGGAGCCGACATTTCATCCTTTTTTCTGCTCTGGATCATGTTGATTAGTTTGGATATTTTGTTTTGTTTTCACCTTATTTTGACCGTTGGTTTTTTTGAGCAGATACATAGGCGCAAAATACGTGCTTGGCAGATGATATGTGCCTTGTCTAGATTTGTCAGTCAAGATATAGTGGGGCAAGTTACAGGAAGTTTGCACATATGCCTATATGTAAGTATATGACCATGTAGTGGTAATGTTAGGAAGTCTGATACGCATGTGTCATAGCACTTGGCCCATTGTGTTGACATTAAACCCTTTTTTTATCATTATTCCCATCCCTTGTGTTGGTGCCAGCTAGTGGTGTCAAAGCCATATAGAAGCAACTCAAATCACTGTATTCAATCTCTTCATTGGTTTGATTCAAGCCTGTGCTTTACAACAATACATGTTGTATGCTTATTCACCTGCTCAACTCACCTGCACAAGTTAGGTGTATGAGTTATATGAGTACTTTGGGTACTAGTTGATGAATCGCTTGATGACTGCTGAACTGTGGCAACCAAGTCTTCTTCCACGAAATGTATTGGTTAGGTGGGGTGTGCGTGTGCGTGTGTTTTTTTTTAAGTTAAATGCACGCGCTTCTCTGTTTGGAGTGCCAATTAAGCATGCAAAACAGCTTCGTCTTCTTCTGTATGGATTGAAACTTTGTTTTAGGACATTACTACCAGAATATTAATGAATTCTCTTTGCTGAACGCTCTGCATATCATCTGTTTGCTAGATCATGAATAGTTTGACCTACCTGCCTTATACCTGAGCCAAATACTGCGGTTTGTCTCCTTATTCTTCAGCAGTCAATAACCCTTTAGAAACAGATCTCTTAACTTCAAGTCCTTATACATCTGCATCTGTACTGTGTCTCTTACACTTATTTTCGTCGATGTTCCAGAGCTCAAGAGTGATCTATAATTATTTCTTGCAGCGTAACAATCTACCTGCGGTTCGCCAGTACCTAGAGACATTTGCCATTAATGTTTACCTGAAGTTCCCATCCCTGGTGAGGATCTTTTACTGTTTTTTTTATAGTTTATCCATGAATCTCACATGTACGGTGATGTGTCTTGCTGAGTGAAAAACATGTTGTTTCATGATAGTGATATTGGATATTGTTTGTTATATACTTCAGCTCAGATACTGAAATTTTTTTCTTCTCAACTGAATGTCTTTAATAGTATAATTTCACCAGAGGAAGGGGGGTGTGTTGTTTGAATTTCGAGATGACCTTGACTTTATTGTTGAGAGAAATATAGTCTAATAACCTGACCACCTTGTTATGCTATTTTGCTGATGCTCGTCAGCCTCTTACTCTTTTTTGCTCCATGCGTCTTTCCAATTCATAATAAAAAAGTGAACCAATGGCCACTTTGTGATTGGACTACACATCTATATAAAAATTTCCCAACAGGTGGTACTGTGGTACTGGCCGTGTGTATGCCAACTAGTGCATAAAATAAGCGATAGAGAAATTATGTGCTCTGTGAACCTTCAACTGCATTTCATGGAGAAATAAGAGATATGCATGTGTTGAAGACAAATATATTTAAATCCTATGTGCAATTGATCCTCTGGTGGTTCTTTTCTTTCTGTTGGCGTGCTTTTAGGCCAAAGATATTAAAAGAAAAAAAAACCACTATTGATAGTGGCATGGGAAGTCAATTAAATGAACCATTAGTTTGTGTTCTGGTGGTGCACTGGAGACTGAATTTGAGCTTTGATGTAAGAAGTTAAAGATTGATGCGGCCATTGATAAGTTGACTGGGTGTATTCCTATAAATGATCATCGAATCCTAGTACAGTCCAGTCTGCAACATTTTGTATCGTCACAACCTTTCTCTCGCATTTTAGTTTAGGAGCCTTCAGTGGCTACAATGTTCTTTGTTGTTGCACACACTATGTCAGTTATATTAGCACAGAGGTATCCTTAAAATTGGTACTTGTACCTAATTACAGGTGGGGGAGCAATTGGTTCCTATTTTACGAGACCACAATGCAAGGCCTCAGGTAAACGATGTGATATGATGTTTTCTAGGGAAAATATGACAACACTGATTGACAAACACGCCAGTTTCATTGTCACAGAAGAGACTCACTTATCTTTAACCTTTGCTGGCTTCATATTAAATTAAGTCAGCTGAAATAGTTTCTTTAGAACTTTCTTCTCTCGGTGTGTTGCGGTTTAGTTTAGTTTGCATTCTAGTACTGTGTTATATTTACTTATCTATATGTCTGAGTGATCCACCTTTCTTAGAAATGCTACATTTTTGTATTTCCTTTTGCTTCCTTCATTGTTTTATTAAAAGAACAAATAGCAATGCATGTTCTGTGGTACATCTTTCGTCTAACGACATACGTTTTTTTAACCTCATAATCAGAACAAATCACTGTCACTTGCAGTGAAAATTTTATTGAAATGGGATATTTGGATAATATTACAGACATAAGGTTGAGGAAATTGCTTGTTGACTTCCATATAGCTAGCAAAGGATGCAGATTAAATATGCAAAAGTTGAGCACTCGGCAGAAGATAATGCTACAGTAAGGCAAAGCAAATGCTGATGGAGTTCTTTTGAGGAAACTAGCTTTTGTCCATAGAATTAGATTATTCAATCTCTAAGTGGCATAGCAAATTAAGCCCATGTGACAAGGCATTAGTACTTGGATACAACACCAAGCGGCTTATTTGTCAGCACAAGGATAACTACTGACAAAAGCAAGCGGCTTATTTGTCAGCACAAGGATAACTGCTGACATAAGCAAAGCATACATTAACTATCTGGATTGGGCTTTCCTTTAGTGGAATCACTCATATTTGACCACTGTGTCCCTCTTTCTTATGCATATCATAGGATGCATGGGATCTGTTATTTTCTTTGTTCAGTAAAAATCTTAATATGCGAAATCAAATTATTTACCATAACCTCCTTTTGTCTGTAGCTATCAAATAGAACACCATATCATCAACTAGAGCCTCAGTTTCTGAGGACAATTGTATTAAACAGAAATCCTTTGCGGATATCTCCCCATGGATAAAAAAAGGGAAGAAGATGGGAGAAATACTAGGATGACCCCGTGTAGGCTTTCCATGAGGCAGGAGATGTATCGGGTGAAATATAGCACTTGTTTGATTTCTTTTAATAGTCAAAAGTAGGCTTTAATACTTTCATTGCAATGACAGCGTGAAATGATTTTTTTTCTTTCTTTCTTTTCTTCTTGGAGCAGGCTTGGTTCCGTTTGTTTTGCTGAAAATTAATGATTTGGAAAGCCTTTTCCTAAAAATGATTGTTTCTTTTGCTTAGAAAAATTAGTCTATGGAAAATGTTTTACTTATCAACAACAATCACTGCCTAAGCATTTTCATTGATACTAAAAATATTTTGCATGTATTCATTTTTGTAAGCAATACAGACATTCATTTTTTTTTAAAGTGGTGATTTTGCGCAAAACAAATGTACTATGTTTATGAACCTTTTACACAGCTCTCCATATCACATGGTATGTGTTTTTGGGTACTATTCCTTGCTGCACATCTCTTTGAATATGAATAAGTCCGTGCATACATTAATCAGTTAATGCCATCTCTTCTATTGCAGGCACTTTCTTCATATGTGTTTATAGCAGCTAATATCCTTCTACACGCATTTAATGATGTTCAACTCAGGCATTTGGAAGATCTACTTCCTCCTATAATTCCATTGTTGACTTCACATCATCACAGTTTACGTGGATTTACTCAGGTGAAGCAGATAAAGTTTTCTTATATGTTACTTACCGCTCTTTACATAAAGTGCACGATTGACTTGTTGGAGATCTCACAGTTGTTGGTGTATAAAGTTCTACAAAAGTTGTTTCCTGCTGCTGGTCGTGGAGCCTCTGAGTGCGTCCCGTTGGAGAAAAAATGCTTTGAGGATTTGCAAGAGTATCTGACCAACAACCATGATTGTGCACGGTATGGCATTGCTTTGTATTAGTGTATTTTTTTTTCCTTTTGAAAATTCAGCAATGGATTTCCCTTTTGTGATTTTTCCGAAGTTGACACAAAAGTCTGTCGTCATGAGTGCATGGATTTCATGGTATGACTGAATATAATATGTTCAGAAGGATAACTTATTTTCAGATGTGTAATATATGTTGTGAAAAGCTGCTCAAATGTAATATTGTATTATTCCTTCTTCAGTTTACGATCATCAATGGAAGGATATCTTGATGCCTATGATCCCAAAGTTTCTGCTACTCCTTCTGGAATTTTCGTCAATCGGGTTGAGGTAAGTCTCTCTTTTTTGAAATTCATCAATAGAAGCCTTCAGAGGGTCTCTGGCATAGTTAATTGATTCAAATATATTGATGAATGAGTAAAACTTTGTTGCATGTGTTTAACTGTAAGCCATAAGTGATTTTACGAATAGTTAAGTTATATTGCTTTGTTTATTGATATAGTTATGATTGTTGCAGGAACTTGAATTTGAATGTGTTCCTATGTCCCTTATGGAGCAAGTGCTCGACTTTTTAAATGTACGTGCCTATTTTAGCTTTTCTAAAAGGGAAATCAGGATACTGCTTTACCTGTGTTCCTTCCGGCAACTGTAGTCATGAAATATGCAGGATGTCCGGGGAGATCTGAGATGTTCCATGGCAAAAGATTTGGTTGCCATAAAGAACGAGAGCTTACGTATTGATGAAGGTAGCAACCATCAGGAAGTATCGTCTAGCACCAACAATGAACTTTTTCTTGGCCAGCCACCTGGTGATGCTTTAACGAACTTCCAGAAAAAGTTTACGCTTGCCAAACATGAGAAACAAGACGCTTTAGTGAGCTTGTTCTTGGGCCTTGATGAGACGAACAAGCTTCTTTCAGGTAAAGTCTCGATATAAAAGGCTGATACTTAAAACTCTTGCGATAATGCAATAGTATCAAGATGTTGGTACTATTTAAGATATTACTCTTTGGCAAGCTATCCTACATTTTGAACATGGAGTCCTAAAATTTCTTGGTTCATTTGCACGGGAGAAGGGGTGTTAAAGTATCCCATATCACTTACTGACATGATTTTCTGTGTCTTATATTCATACTGCACTCCACCTTATAGGTTAAACTTATTGGGTTGAATTTTCTGACGAAGTCATTACACTTAATATGTATCAAGTCTTCTAAAAGAGCCAAGAACTTCATATCTTTTGTTATTGTCCCATACTATGTCTTTTTGGTTTCATTGTTCCTTTGAACCTGAGTTTCCATTCTGTAATCCCTCTTCTCTATGGACCATCCCAAAAGAATGCGATGGAAAGTACCAGTTGGAAAATTGTGGCACCTTCAGTTACTTCCACTTGAAGGTGACACTTATGATGGTACTTTTCTTCTAACGAGCATCATTATATGTGAGTCTGCCTTTTGCCTAGCTGACAAAACATGTCAACTTTTGCTTTGGATTGTACAGTTCCATTTCATCTATTAATTATTGAAACTTCAGTAACTTGTTCTGTATCCAACAGAAATGGAGCAAGAGGATCACCTTGTCAATCATATGTTCCGCACACGAATTGAGACTATGGACAAAAACAGAGCTAGCAGACAAAATATCATCCTTGTAGCATCTTTGCTTGATCGTATACCAAATCTTGCTGGGTTGGCACGGACTTGTGAGGTGAGTTATACAAGTTAGTGATATAATATCTGCATTATATTGGATACAGATCATTTCATATGTTGTGGCGGTTTTGCAGAAGTTAATTTCTCCTATTTGGTAAATTTTTGTTCAGGTGTTTAAGGCTTCTGGATTGGCCATTGCAGATGCAAATGTCACACGTGATAAGCAGTTCCAACTCATCAGGTTTTGACTGTAGTTTGCTACTATCTATATCTCAGTTCAGCAAGGGCAGAATTTTAAGTCACGTTTGATTGTTTCCTAACATCTTTTGATTGTTAGATAAAAGTGAAATGGCACTAGTTGTCCCTCTACTTATTGCCAAAATTCAAATCCATCTTCTATTTTCTTGTTCCAAAATGGTCTCTTTAGTTTCAAACATTTGCTACTGTTTGTCCTTGCACCTTTACAGTGGCAGATTTTGCTGATAATTAACGCTGTTAAAATTGCTAACGTAGACTTTTTATAGGGGGGAAAAAACTTGACCCTGTTTTTGTGGACTTTTTTTTTTTTACTTTTCCAATATTTTGTATTTTCCGAAATTCTTCCTCTCACTCTCTAACCTTGCCCACGAAAAAAATTAAGGAACAGGAGCTGTGTGTCCTTGCTGCGTGTCCTTGGCGACGCCAACAGTGCCGCTGCTGTTGGCATCACCTGCCACCACCGTGGTGGAGTTGCCTGAGTACCATCACAGTGTTCATGCCAGATTTTGGGCTCTGCCCTCTGTTTTCTAGGTCTTCCTCCTGCCTAGGATTTGAGACCACTGTTGTGATGGCCGCCTTGGCAATGAGATCAATTCGCTATTTCTGTGCAATGGTGGTCTCAACACCGCGATAGATGCGATGACCACCATGACAATGGTGGCTGTGGACACGCGACCACGATGGTGGTGGTCGTCGTTGAATGCGTAGGACCCTTGTGGCACATCATGGCAGTGGGGTCCAGCAACTGTACTTTTTTTTTTTTTTTAACTTTTCGTTATATTTTTGAGACACTAACTTTTGAAGTTTCTTTTTATATTTATGACCAAATCAGCAACGATGGTACCAATATTAACATTACATGTGGTCTCAGATTGGCACCTTAACTTTCTTGCTTCCAACTCAGCAATCCGACGGCCAAATGTAACCGAAGCACTATCTGTGACACTTTTTAAAGAGCACTGGATCCAATTTGGAGGAAAATATAGTAGGTCAAGGGTTTCGAATTTCGGGCAAAAGAAGATGGAAAACAGTGACATTTCACCTGGATAAACACACACAATGCATTATGGAAAACCAGTATTCCAAGTTTGCACATGCCCCATTAAGAAGAGAGCATTATGACATTATGTTCACTAAATAAAATCAAATCTATCTCATTTTCTTTTCATTGTCGAGCGTTACACTGAGATATTAGCTCAATGTGCTTGTACATTGTCAGACATCTAAAATCTCCTAGCTGGAGCATTTTTTTCCAGTCCTTTAATAAGCTTAGTTTGCAACGTGGCTTTTGATCAGTTTTAATCTTCTTATTGTCCGCCACCCCCTCATCTTTTAGTACATGTTATGCTTTCGTGATTGTGTTTTTCTCAAATGATGCTTAGAAATAATGCTATATGTACTATGTGCTCCTCAACTTATCTAGTTCTAACTCAAGTCTTGTGTACGTAACTAGTCCAAGTGCACTGCTGCCATGGCCTTTATGTGTCCATAGAGCATAAGAAAAAGGGTCATCATGCATGGAATGTCACTGTGCCATGGAGAGTTAAATGAACCTGTCCTTTTTCCATCCATGGAAGGTAGTCCTGAGATAAGGGACCAAGAGATTCATGTGGTCGGGGTCTATATTGTGATATGGATTGGGTTGCATGACACAATTATATACAAGCTTGATGTACACGCTTATGGAGCATCTGTAAGAACCTTCTGTGTAAAACCTATTCACTATGTGATCATTGTCTTCTATTTTCAGTGTCACTGCAGAGAAGTGGGTACCTATCATAGAAGTCCCTGTGGGAAGTTTGAAAGGTTTCTTGGACAAGAAAAAGCGAGAAGGCTTCTCCATCTTGGGACTAGAACAAACGGCAAATAGCGTACCTCTCGATCAGTATGCTTTCCCCACAAACACGGTAAGTTGAAACTGAGGGAGCCACTTAAAATTTTCTGGGAAACTAAGGTGCTGTACAAGGAAGGAGAAAGCCATTGAATCTTTTTATTAGAAGTCATGAAACTGCATCTCTCTTTAAATCCTGTCACATTGCATACTGAAGAAACTTCTCAGGAAGGGAAAAAAAATAAGAAATGAAGGGAATAAAGGTTGGATGTTTTCAATCATAGAAGATAGATGAAGTCTTTTTGCTCAGTGAAATGAAGATTTTTTTATTATTTACTTTCGCGCTATTAAGCCTCTTTATGTTCTGTAAAGAGATTTTCAGTTTTAGAATGCTTATTTGATTATTTACAGGTCCTTGTCCTAGGACGTGAAAAAGAGGGCATACCAGTGGATATCATCCATATTCTGGACGCTTGCATTGAAATTCCCCAGTTGGGAGTGGTTAGATCGCTTAATGTTCACGTCAGTGGTGCCATTGCCCTTTGGGAGTACACTAGACAGCAGAGATCTAAATAGCTACTCTTATGTGTGTGTGTGTGAGAGATATCTTCCACAAGTACACGAAGGTTCTGGTCTAGTGCTAGCTCTGGTTCAATGTAATGCATGGGGTCGAGATTTTGTTGTTGTTCAGTTTGATATCACGTTTGCTTTAGGTTAAAAGAGAAAGAGAGCTGAGTCATGTTCACCATTCCAGGAATATCGGCAATGTAAAGGATGGAAGAAAAGGACAACATTCTGTGTGTAATAACAATTGATTTAAGCCTGGTTGTTTTCTTCTGCGTTTAAGAGAATAATGGAGATTTCAATTTCCTATTTCTTCACCTTAGAACATACTCGTGCATGCGCGAGATCGAGAGAGAGAGAGAGAGAATTTCACATGGATTGTTCTTGGTACGGCTTGTTTTTTATTTCGGAATATAGTCGCGTTCCTTGTCAGGCATCTTTTGTCTAACTTTAGTATTCAAGTCTATGCGTAAGTTTTCTTGATAGTATTAGTCTCCTGATTGTTTCTGCGTTGTACTTTGTCCTTTTTGGTTTTTTCTTTTCACCCTATTTTGCACTGCTCAAGTGATCATAGTTACTAGACTTGTCAAATGAGTGGATACGATATTCCCCTACAATATAATTTTTATAGCGACTCATATCTAGAACATGCCTGATTCAACATATTTTATTAAAACATTTCAATATTTAACATAATCTAAAAAAAATTATACCCACATTGAGATGAAAGCATGCAGCGAGATCCCGAGAGAAAGTTAAGAAAAAAATTATGGAGATTGTTTGGGCTTAAATTAGTAGTGAAATCATTTAAAACCTATATTGTTTGGAGCTTTACTATTTTAAATTCATTTATTACCCGTTACCGTATACCGAACCATATGATTCAGCCTATTAAACATAAATTAAGATATCCACTTTGACAGATCTAATTATAATCCAAGTAATTCTCGCAACCACCATAGTGTCATGTTCCCCAGAAATTGCGCTGTGAAAGGTACCTTTGTGGACACAATCACAGGCTCAGACGTCTTTCAATAGGCTTATACATGGTCGTCGGTTCTCTCCAAAATCCCTCTCCTAACCTCACTTCACTTCACGGGGCGTCATTCTTCCGCTGAGATTCATAGTCGTGCTACCTGCCTTAGATGTTTGATGCCTTCTGCAGAGGATGAAACTCTTCGAATTGTAGATGAAATCTCCGATCAATAGATGCAAGACTCAGTAATCTCCACCAAAAGACAGCTTTTACCACGACAAAAATGATAGTGCTATTTGGTCATGGTGTTTGTGATTTAAAAACAGCAGTAAAAAGGGACTAGAAGTTGCAGCTAAATA
This sequence comes from Rhodamnia rubescens, assembly GCA_021437795.1. Lineage (NCBI taxonomy): Eukaryota > Viridiplantae > Streptophyta > Magnoliopsida > Myrtales > Myrtaceae > Rhodamnia > Rhodamnia rubescens. Next base: position 2,258,542 of record JAILYA010000041.1, read on the forward strand.
GCTTATAACGCCTTCTCTTCCCCGGAAGATTTCGCAAGTTCACAATGTTATACTGCAACATGTTCAAACACGCCATAAATGGTAAAAACATTCTACCGCAAAAATGCTAAAGGGATCTTGAGACGCTCTCTTTTGGTAACAACTATGGATTTTTCACTAGCCATTCTTTGAACTGCCAGAGTTATCATCCTGCCATGATGCTTGCCATTGCTTGTCGTAGAAGGTCGTTTCCTCAATAAGCTTCTTTACAGTCTCGATGTCCTCGTTCTTTCTTATTACCAGAACTCCCACTACAGCTATGAACAAGAGAGTCTTGCAAAAGAAGTTTTCCATTTGGTCAACAAGACCGACTCCGGTCAAGCTATCCACCAAATAAGCCATGAAGAATCCAATCATTGCTGCCCGACCTGCACAAAGGATTAGAAATGAAAGAATGAGCTTGTTTAGCATAAGCAGATGGGTCCACAGAGTGATTTGTGAAGAGATTAGGAACATGCCATTGAGTAGTTCAGCCTCGGGAGATGGAACCTCTTCATCCAGGACCACCATGGAATGATAGAGGTGTCGAAAACTACAGGGTCGTCGTTACTGGACGATTCGGGGTTGTCTTCAAGCCATTTTCTCCTCCTAACCTCTGAAAGTATACACAACAACCATTCAGAAAACTCAGAGATTCAATAGGACATAATAACTATGAAGAACTAGATTAAGTATATATTCTACAGAGTATGGTCAGATGGCCACCGATCATCAGTCCTTGAGTATAGAAATGACAAGTTCTATGCATGAAATAGCTTCATCTCCATGGAGCAGTGAGTGCTAGGTCAACATAACAAGTCTACCATGCTGGGGAATCATACGGAACAAAGCTCATTTGATAGGCAGGAAGCTGTAGCTTGCTTCCATGACCAGTCACTACAAAAAACAGTGCAGATGATGGTCTCTCCTGGCCTACACCTTAACCTGAGGGATTACAAAAGAGCTACTACATTAATCACCGAGGATCAAAGTTTTGTGGTATAAGAGAGTATTTTTTGGAAGATAATCCTCGTGGATACCACACGTGTGCGTCCTTGCCAGTAATCCTAGTTCACAATAGTGAATAAAACATGTTGGCTAGTATTTCATTATGAACTGAAGTAGGAACAAGTTCGTTCCCTCTTTGACATGACTATTTCTAGTTCCTCAACCCAAATCTAAGTGCAACATCGGCAAATAAGAAAGTTTCTACAGTCTCAAAGAAAGATAAAGAGGCTGTGCATAGTACACGCTGTTACTCTGTTAAAATAGGGGCTTTAGCAAGAAATATGATGTAGCAGATGTTTCTGTGGGCCATGTTAACAAGAGTGGGAAAAAAAAAACACCCATCAGAATGTGCAAAGTTCATATTATCTGCCACAGTGTTAAAGCTCTCGTGATTCAAAATGTCCTGGATTAGCAAATACAAAGCCTTCAACTTTAGCCTGCTTCGCAATTTGGCAAACCTCGAGATAACATAAAAGAACACAGAAAGACATAACCGCCGTAAATTGACTGTCATCAAACTAAAGAACAAAGTCTAGCGTCACTGAATTTCAAGACTACACCATTTCCTGCAGCTGCAAGTTAAATGGCAAAGCCATTTTTTCCCCTGAAATCTCAAGCTCATGAAATAGAATTATAAAGCAACATTCCAATGCTGTATACAAAACAGAAAAGAAGAAGAATCAGAATCAATGCGACCAATTTTGAGGGCGGCATATAATTTGATGTATAATTCCTCTTAACAAACTTCATAATGAGACACCATGCATATCTAAGTTATTGCTTACTTCTTGAGACTAAGCATTAACCTCAAAAAACTAACCTACTTGCTCAATCACTAATTCAACTTAACCACACCTTCACTCCCTCCAAGTAACCTTTTGAGAGCTAATTGAACTAGTTGGTCACTCCTCATAACACTCCAGACATTAACTCGGCAGACTCAGCATTATCATATGGAAAACTCAAGAGCAGACACGCTCAAATCAGATAAATCAAAGCAAATACAGCCAAAAAAAAAAAAAAAGGGATCGATCAGCTCACCAGCATCAATGACAGCATCCCAATCAGTCGTACCATCTTTCTGAAACTGCTTCAAATCCCAAGTCCCGCTGACCCATCTCGAGTCCTTGAACTTGGTGACCACCACCGCTTCCTCATCAGAAGCAGAGGACAGAGACCCATTCGACTCAGCACCTCCCTTTACTCCCTCTGGCTCCTTCACCTGCCCTAATTCTACCTTGGGCTCCTCCTCTACAGTCACAGCCGACGATGGGACAACCCCGGCTCCATTATCGGAGGAAGCATTAATGGCGATAAAGGTGGGTCTTTTGGGCCTGAGGGGGAGAGAGGGCTTGTGGGTGCGGCAGGGTTTGGAGAGGGAGTGAGGAGAGAGGGTCCTGAGGTTGGGTGCGGGAGGAGAAAACAAGACCATGGATATGGACATTTGGGTGTTCTTCTGATGGCTGTTGTTTCCCTTACGGTCTCAGGAACAAGGAGAGAGACGGACAAGAAGAAAGAGAAGAGACAGAGAGGCTACATGGTATGGGAAATGCGATGAGTTTGAGCCGGGAGCAATCAATCCTCAGCCTCTCATTAAACGGTGCTCTTCTCTGTAGTATGTAAGTTATAGCTTGGAACGTAGCGGGCTCACGTGTATGAGCGTATATGATCGCTATGGTCTCTTTTTCGATTTTGGTGAAATGTGCTTTGCCCATTTTAGTTTTGGCAAACTACATTGCTTTTTCTTACTTGGCTTTTGCTGTGTATTGACTGCTATTCTTGGACTCGATCAATTGAACAAATTACAACTCTTTCGTGTTTATCAATTTCGTGTGCTCTTCAGACGATGAAAAGGGCCAATTGCCGAATTGGTTTTCAAAAAAGAAAAATAAGAAATGCCCTCGAAAAGTCTAAATTTTTAAGTTTTGTCATTCAATGCTAGATTCTGGACGAAAAGAAATGATAATTGTTGTATTGCTTTTCAGCATCTTTTTATCTATCTATCAATCATGCTTTTAATTTAATAGCCAAGTTACTTTGCCTTAACATAATTTTTTTAGTGGAGATGACAAGGAATTGCATTATCGGGTTCTTTTCCAGAAATTTTAAAAAGTCTCTTCAAAATTGATCAATTTTACCACCAGATGAGAAGAAAAGATTATTAATTAATTCGTAAGAATTCCGTTTCACTTTTTTCTACTCTATGAAGAAACATGTTGGGCCTCCTTCTCTCTCGCTATCTCCCACTAAAAAGGCCTTACCCGGCCCAAAACACATCCTATCCGGGTCGAATCATGACTCGAATAACGAACTTCGGGGCTCCGAATCGCCGATTCCTCTCTCTCTGGCTCTCGAAGTGACCTCTGTCTCTCTCTCTCTCGCGTCGTCACTTCGAGGGAAGAGCTCTCTCTGCAATGGAAGTAGCCACCGTATCTTCAAGCTTCGCGCTCCACAGGCGCATGGTAGCACCGACGGCTTCTTCCACTTCATTAAGAACTTGTAGGACCTCGATTTCTTCCGCCAGAGTTTCTCTCTCCACCGGCTTCGTTCCCTACTCCGCCGGCGGCAGCGTCTCCAGTGAGTTCTCTGGCGTCAAAATCCGTCCCAAGTCCCTCTCTCCGGCTTCCACTTCCAGGTCCAAAGGCAATCGAGGCGTCGTCACCATGGTACTCCTCCAACATGCCTTTGCGTCTTCAATTGGATGATTCGTTTATAATTATTAGCGGCGCGAGATTCATTTAGATGCTTATTTGACGTTTCTGCTCCGGCTCGATTGTGAAAACGTTGGAGACAAAAGCTTGGTTACTGAGCGTAGCTGTGAAATGTAAGTTTTCGTGACGAGACCATCTTCTAAGCACTCCAGGAGCTTGTTTAGTGAAGTGATAGATAATACTTTTCAGATTAATTTTGGTTAAAATAGCTTCTGCGGATTGAAAAAATAGTTCCTCCAGTGATAATATGGTTTCAGTAGCTTGTGCAATTTAAAGATTACATAATAACTTGTGTCAATTGGAAATTGATCATTGCCGCATCTTAGGCTCTGAATGTGGGCTAGGGTTAGATTCAAGAACTCCCCGGTATTAGTACACAGACGTAAAGTTCTGCTCTTAAGAGTCACTGGCTTGTGATAGTGAATTTTTCTTTATTTTATCTTTGGGTGAGATAAGATTGTACAATCTCAATGTAAGTTCTTGCATTATTCATTGCCTTTGAATTTAAGGAAGTGTGCCCTGAGTTATCTGTGAACACGGGGTTATGTAAGATTATTCCTCCTGTGTATATGATATAGGATGCAAGATCTTTTTTTTTTTTTTTTTTGTCTTCCAAAGGGATGTTTGATTCGATTATAGATTTCATACAAAAGAGGCTGACCATTTCCACATGTTTGATGTAATTTTAAATTTCGGTTTTTAACCCAATTAGTGTGATATGGGCTTGCTGATGGGTTGTTGGTGATTAACTTTAGATACTTGTCCTTTCATTACTATCTCTTACTCCATGAAGAACTTTTCAGTTGTTCATCCCTCATTTGTGTGCAGGTCATTCCTTTCTCCAGGGGAAGTGCGTGGGAGCAGCCTCCTCCAGACTTGGCATCTTACCTGTACAAGAACCGTATAGTTTACTTGGGCATGTCTCTTGTTCCCTCTGTGACAGAGTTGATACTTGCAGAATTTCTTTATCTTCAATATGAAGATGCCGAAAAGCCTATCTACCTGTACATAAACTCCACTGGCACGACAAAGGTCAAATATACTTTATCTTGTTAAGTTTGTATGGGTTGTATCTACTCTCAATAGATTAGATTATTGATGTACATAATATTTTAATCCTGAAATCCTCTCCTGGAGTTGACTTTAATATTTTATATGAAGCGGTATCTCTTCATGTGAACAAGAAGGGAATGTGGCATCTAGCTTATACTCACCGTGATTAATGTACTAGTATCACAAATGGAGCTATGCATGACTTTTGCAACTATTAGATTTCTCCCCTCTCAAGGAATCACTTTTTTTTGTTTTTTGTGAATTTCTTTCCATATACCCTGGTTATTAGAAGGTCCTTGACTGTTTTGCCATCCCTTTCTGTATGGAATGCAAATATACATATCTGTACTTCTTTTCCTTGCTTTATGATTATTCTGCATCTAATGAAACTTATTGCCTTTTCCAGGGTGGTGAGAAGCTGGGTTATGAGACTGAGGCTTTTGCTATTTATGACGTCATGAGGTTTCTTTGATTTCTTGAATTTCTAAGTTTCTGATGTGTTAACAAGGATAAGTTATTAGGCCTTTGCTAGTTTTTTTTACGTAAATTTAATCTACCACCGGCATTTATAAAAAAAAATTAGTGGTGCTGCTTTGTACATTTCATCTACGTGGAAGCCCATTAGATTAAAAAAACGTTTTTATGGGCATAAATTGTGCTCATCATCTTAATTGTTTTATGCAAAATATATTTCTATAATCTTCTAGATGTAGGCATTTGATGGAAATTATTCCTCATAGATGCTCATATCTTATTATTTCTATGTTCCACAATCTGCTCTGCAAATTTCATGGCTGTGTTATTCTTTCATGAGTTGATGGTTATCCAATGCAGGTATGTCAAGCCACCGATTTTTACTCTGTGTGTTGGTAATGCTTGGGGAGAAGCTGCCTTACTTTTAGCAGCTGGTGCACAGGGGAATCGTTCTGCTTTGCCATCTTCAACAATCATGATGAAGCAGGTTTTCCCTGCACCTTTGAAGTTCCTAAGTTATTTATACCTTTCATTTCATAGCCTTTTCAGAGTCTACATGCTGTCAGGGATCATCTTAGGCAGTTTGTCTGAATTCTAATAATTCTTCTGTATCTGCTGTCCTTGAATTTCTAGCCAATTGCAAGATTTCAAGGTCAGGCAACAGATATTGATCTTGCCAGGAAAGAAGTGAAGAATGTCAAGGCAGAGTTGGTAAGATAAATTACTGTGTTGGTTTGAGATATTTATGAGAAATTTGTCTTCTAAAGGCATGAGATTACTATTCTGGTGGATGACCTGATCTAACCAAGGCACTTGAATTGAAAATCGGAGAAAGCCGAGCTCACATATGCAGCAGGAAATCATGGCTATTTGCTCTTCTACTTATAGAACATCATAGACAACCTACTTGTGCTGCATTAAGTCCTAAAATTTCAAGTTAGTTCCAAAGCTACTAACTAGAAATTGATCGGCAAAAGCTCAGAGAAAGTTTTCCAGTGTTTGTTTAACACATTGAAAACTTTATAGATCAAGGGAATAGTGTTATTTGTTTCTTTGTCATTCAGGCCCTTTTTGGTTTGCCTCTTTGCTTCATCATTTTAACTGAATAGTGGAACTAGTAGAGTGTCGGTTCTTCGCAGGGTTCTACAAGTGCGTGTTTAGTGTTGTTCTTGTTGGATCATTGTGTTGAAATGATGTTCTCAAGGACTTCCAATTCTGATACGGATAGAAGAGCCTGTTTTAATTGCTATCCACAAGGTAGTGCCACTATCTCATAGAAATTGGCAACCATGTACATATAAAGGAATGATCGAAGTGAATCAAGCAAACAGAAGAATATTGTTTTTGAGTCTTGTGATGCATCTTCAAGACACTGAAGTGGGAACTACTTCCCTATTAACAATTTGTGAAGGTTAAACTCTTTGCGAAGCATATTGGGAAAACACCAGAGCAAATCGAAGCTGATATCCGACGGCCTAAATATTTTAGTCCTAGTGAAGCGGTTGAGTATGGTATAATAGATAAGGTATGACCACTATATCGTCTACTTGATTTTGCTTTATTTCATTTTGTGCTTAGTATGGTTACCTCACAGGTGCTATACAATGAGAGGAGCAGTGAAGATCATGGAGTTGTATCTGACCTGAAAAAAGCACAACTTATATGATAACGGTGCCGTAGAATGAAATTGCTATTTATGCAAGGGATTCAGGTAAAGAATGAGTAAAATTTCCTCCATCATGTAAATTTTCTATCAAAATTTTAGCTTTTTCCCGCTTTGTATATTCAGCAGGGTGCACAACCAGTTCGTTGTTAGAGAGTATGCCTGTTATAATAAGAATTTCAGGAAATGTGCAATACAAAATTAAGACAGCAGCTGGCGAGAATTGGGAGTGAACAAAGCTTCAACTTTGGGATCATGTGCTTCTATGTAACATTTTCACTAAGTCTTCTTTTTCTGTTATCCAAATTTTGTCAATAGGTTGTTCCTCTTCGTTCGGTGTCAAGGAGGTTCTAGTAAGGGAGAATGATATGCTAATCCTTGTCATGGACATACCACCTTCGTGTTGCCCCATTTATGCTCTTTTGCTTTTGCAAAACTGTAGCTATATACTTGACATCTGGAAAGAGTGGTGGCACAACCTTCTGGTTCGACAATGACATTGCTTCTTTCATCCGATTTTGCTGTAATGATTGTTCTTCCTGAAATTAGAGAGGCTGGGGAAAGGCCTTGCTGGTTAGCAGATTTTGCAGCTAGGCTGATGGGACATTACCTGTTGCATTTTGAAGTGCTGAGGGACCCATCTAAGAGTAGGGTCTTTTGGGATATTACAGATGATTGGCATGACCCATTCAATGCTTTTCAGTGAATTTTTGCATTAGCAAGTGAAGATAGAAATGAAATGAAACGACTTAAAGGAATTGGCATTTTTTAGCTCAGAAGTCACCTACAAAATCCCTCTTGAGCTTTTGTTGAGCTTATAGACATGATCAGTTGAAAACATGCAGGTGACATTGTCAGTAACGGTTCTAACGTGCAGTTCCCATCAACATTAGAGAGCCTAGATGTCAACTAAGAAGTGGGAATGAGACTTCTGAAGCTCACAGTATTTGAATTTATTTCTGGAATGCCATTATATATGTATCGGCACATCTGTAAGCTCTATCTCGTGTAGTGAAAGAGGCAGCATCGTAGTCTCTTTTACATTTTGATTTATCAACAGTTGAAACAATAAGTAGGAAGAGCTTCCCTTCCAAGTCTATAGCAATCAAGCCTGTTTCCAATTAGCCGATCGGGAATTCGCGGTCACGTGTTGACTCAGTTCAAATGTAATAAGTTAGCTTACATTTTTCTTGATTTTTCAGATGGGCCTTGTCTATCCTAAGCTATCAATTACTCGATCCCATTGTGTTTCCACCTGTTAGTGTGAAGCAATTTTATGCCTCCAAATAATAAACGCAGCAAACCTGACGAAAATGAAGCGTGAAGCAGAACAGGTGTTCAATTCTCTCTCTCAAGAACAATTTGGAAGAATATATTCCTCGACATATTAACCGGGAGCCGAACATGTCATTAGTCTTGCATATCTTAGGTTCCATTAACGTCACTTTTTCTATGCCTTGCCTTCGATATTTCGTTTTCAGTGCTTTGTCATGGTTGAACTCATTATGGAAAGGTAGGAGTAAGTGCGCTAAAAATCTTAAAATTTGTCTCGAAAGTACAATTGAGTTTTAAAATTTTCAAAGAGTGCAAATAAATTATAGAACTTATGAAATTATTAAAATCAAGTCCTTCTATTGATTGTATATTTTGAAAATTTTAGGACTCGATTGTCTTTCGTGATAAATTATAAAACTTAATTGCACTTTTTAAAAATGTAAGGACTCGATTGCACTTTCTTGATAAATTTTATGAGTTGATTGCTCTCTTTAAAAGTTTCGGGACTCAGTTGTACTGTCGTGATAAATTTTAAAACTTTCAACGTACTTACTTACGTCGGGAAGAAATGATCAGTACTTCCCTAAGGGTGTTCCTCCTCTCCCACTCTCGAAGATAAGCAGATAAAACCTAGAGCGTTACATACGTATTTGCAGTGAATTTGCCACATGGGCGGCAAGGATCCGGCGTCACCTACCCCACTCTGCACCGCAGTCGTGGCTCCTCTAAATTTTCTACCTTTTCTCTGCATTTTGCGTCGCTACAGAGTCTGAAATGCTGCTCAAAAATGGGCAAAGCTCGTTTGAAGAGTGAAAGACCAACTTGTCTTACTGATCCGTAATGACAATCACTAGGGTGCTTTTAAGCCTAATTTGCAGTTTGTTTTGACACGAAACTAGGACGGAAGTTTAACCTAGTTTTCTGGACTTTTTAAGTGCGCTACAACCGAACGATGACTCGGTGGCTATATCCAGTTGTTGATGGTCCATAGCTTTGTAGGCTTCAGCAAATCTAAAGGGCACTCTGTAAATGGTGTAAAGCTCAGCAACTAAGTGGGTTTTTACTGTTGTGAGTGCTTCTAGCTGTTGGGTTTTTGATTAGACTGAGATATCTGGAAAGCAGTTGCATGATTCTCAAAGCCGCAACATCGTTACTGTTTGCGATGTACTCGACTGAATTTCTCGGGTACTTCCGACGGCAATTCAGCCCTCGATAGACATTGTTACCGCAAAGATGATTGCAGACTTACTGCGAACAAATTGACACAAGACACAGAGAAGACGTACTTCAAGCTAATGAAAAGAGATAAAAAATCTCTCCTGAGATGAAGAGACTGGGAAACGCTAGTACTTCGGATAAGCTCGGGATTTCTTCATTTAACCTAGAAGCTCAATTTTCTGTGAATGTGAAAGCGCTATAACATGTGAGTCATAGTTAAGTAATGATGAAATATCTCAGTGGAAGGGTCCACGAAGGTCCACACGTAGTCATCCAAAGCATTATAAGTCTACCGCCTCAAGTCTCCATTGGGTTCTATACCATCTGCTCACAAGCGGAGGAAAAAATAGTGGGTAGTTGCTCAAGATCTCAGCTATAAATATAGGATCTTGGCTTTGAATGTTCCTCATCCCTAAACCTTCGTCCATCGCTCTCTCTCTCTAGTCGAGCCCTCTAGATTTGATTTGCTTGTATTGGTATTAGTACATTGTGTAAGACATGAAACCTGCGATGAACTATGGCCATCTCCTTTGTGTACTGGTGCTCCTGCCAGCACTTTGTCACTCTCAAGATTCATTCACACCCTCGAGAGCTACTTACTATGGCAGCCCTGACTGCTATGGAACTCCGTGTACGTGCATGCCCGTCTCTTGTGACGGAAACAAAGCTTGCATCAGCCACCACACGCCACACAAGTGCCGCACGCACTAGTGTGGATCTACTAGAGCACTACTCGCTAAATTATCCATATCGACGTTTCTTTTCTTTTTATGAACTTTTTAAACTACGTTTATCGTCGTGCGGCAAGCTTTGTTACATTGTGAATGACTTTTCACGGGTATGCACTCTTACCCGTGATACTTAGTAGAGCGCAAAATAACATGAGAAGTTTCTGTTTAGTAGCATATCGAAGGCTTGGTTGTTCACATGCACTTTGAATCGCTCCATTTCATCATGCACAAACCAAACACTCGACACAGACCAATTTTTTGCTAGAGAAGTTCTAATGAGTGCAATATTTATGGCAGCTGGAGCTTGTGGGTACGGGGAGTACGGAAGGACCGTGAATGATGGCTCCGTGACCGGAGTTTCGAGGCTATACAGAAATGGATCTGGATGCGGTGCTTGCTATCAGGTTTAACTTCATATAGACTAATACATAAATAGATGATGACTCCTTGTGACTTTTTTCATCAGTCAAATTTTTTTTTTTTTCAAGTACAGGTGAGGTGCACGAAACCGCAGTGCACGGGGAAGGAGCGTACGTTGTGGTGACTGACTATGGAGAAGGAGACAGGACGGACTTCATCCTGAGCCCTAAAGCTTATGCGAAGATGGCTCAGCCGGACGAGTACCAAACCAAGCAGCTGTTTGCCTATGGCGTGGTTGAGGTCGAATTCAGAAGGGTTCCGTGCCGATACACTGGCTACAACCTCATGTTCAAGGTCCATGAACACAGCAAGTACCCTAATTACTTAGCTATCGTCATGCTATACGTCGGCGGCACATATGACATCACAGCTGTGGAGTATTGGCAGGTATTCAGTCATTCCATTACCCCATTAGTTCGCTTCAAAATTTCGTTCCAAGCGGAATCGAATTGAACCGGCAATCGCCATAACCGCGAACCGGAGACCGTGAGTCTAATAGGGCAATGACTTTTGCTTCTCGTGATTCCGGTGCAGGAGGACTGCCAAGAGTGGACGCCGATGCGCAGGGTGTACGGAGCAGTGTTCGACACGCAGAGCCCGCCGAGCGGCGATGTGAACCTGAGGTTCCAAGTGAGCTGGAGCAACGGGGTGAATTGGGTGCAACCAAAGTATGCCCTCCCTAGGGATTGGAAAGCTGGTGCTGCTTATGACTCCCAAATCCAGCTAGACTAGAAGAAGCTAGACCAGTCCCTTCCTTCTTTGGATTGGGAAAGTGCTTGCCTTTTTCATTATTGCTAGGTAGGAATAGCTTACTGCTGCTGATATAAGCAGGCTTAGCAAAGCTAGATAAAGCTTTCTGCCTGCCTCAGCTGAATAAAGCAGGTCTCTGTACCATTCATCAATGGCCTGTGGGATTGTTGTCACTGTCCTTAATTGCTTGAGTGCATCAATAAAGTTGCAATGTTTTCTGTCAGGCACATCTAACTACCTAAGGCCTTCTCTTTTTCTTGTTATGATTTAGCTATGATGATGATTGAGACTGTGTCCCCTTGGGAGGATAAAGGTCCACTTAGCCTACTAAAAACTAAAAAGTCCCACCACTCTACACTTTAGGTTAATTAGGATGCCCGCCATTTTGCTAAAAATAAAAAATTTAAAAAGCTATTATTTTCTTGAAAATAAATCGTTTATTTTGCTTAAAATAATAAATCGATAAGACAATAATTTATGTCTAAATATTTTCATGGATGATAAAAATATGTTTTATTCGTTCATTTTTTTTAAGCAATACAATTACAAACGACAATTTTCAGAAAAATGCTTTTCAAATCTTTCTTCTTCTTCTTTTTCGAAATAAACTTGAAATTGAGCTTTACTAAATGACACTATTCCCACCAGAATAATTGTCCTTGGCCTAATTACGAATAATAGATACTGTCAAATTGCGATCAATTCGAGAAAACTTGCCAAAAAAATTAATCGAAACTTACAAATTTCAAAGCAAATTACTTTTCTGACCAAAAAAAGAAAAGAAAAGCGAATTACTTACTTCTTTCAGAAAAATTATTTGGCTCAGGAGACATGTTACCAATTGTCATTTTCAACTACTTACAGGGAAAGAACCGTTACAATTGTTGATAACAATCACAACAATGCGACATTAATTACAAGGTCATAGCACTTTTAGGTTGCAAAATCTACGGCCAAATAACTGTTTGTAAGAAAAATAGGTACCGTGAAATTACAGAAAATTCAGGTAAATTATGACCCGTCAAGTTGAATTAATTAACCATGAAGCTGCGTACAACTATCGAGCCAAATTACTTCATGTCAGGGGAATTACTACTTCGAGGAAAATAAATTCCACCGCAAGCCTGGTTATTGGCCGTAATTTAGTACAACTTATGTCAAAATTATCATTTTTAATGATAGTTCCAATAACATGAAGTTAATTCATCACATGTGTATCGGTTTAGAGTTTTTTGCGGTCAAAAAAATAATTTGAAATAAAATTGTCACAAGTGTATCAATTTGAAATTTTTCGTAATATTAACTCATATATATTTAACTCATATATACATTTTTTGAGGTAAAATGTCTATAATGTTTTAATAAGTGGGTCGTATCGTATTTAATATCGAGATCAAATAATTTATCATGGCATTTTTCGTAGTTTATACTCGAGTTGTCGGGTCGGGTCGGGTCAGGTCGAACCCCCTACTTCGCACAAATTCCCGCGTAGAAGCTCCGTTGCTTCGCTTCATTCTCTTCGCTCCGATGGGACACATCTCTCTCTCTCTCTCTCTCTGTTGGTGTTTGCTCTGGAGTCATCAATGGAGTCGATGCAATTGCAGGAGAACCCTAGCCCTCTCGCTAAGTCAATGGCGGCATTTTGCATCCGATTCTACTCGGACCAGCTTCATTCCATCTCTCTTTCCATCGAGTAATTTCCCTCCTTCGTTTCTTCGATTATTGATGCTGAAGAATTTTCGAATCTCTCTTTTTCCCATTCTCTCTCTTTCAGATTGACAGAGCTTGTGGATTTCGATCCTCCTCTCGCGGACCATTCAGTACTTGTAGCATTTTCAAGACGCTGTTGTTTGCGCTCAAGTACGTAGCATTGCCCTTTTTCTTATTTCCTGATTCGTGGATGGATTATTTTCGTTGCCCTAACTGGCATGGTATTGTGAAACGCGGTGCAAAACGTAACCGTTTTGATCTACTGCAAAGAGTAACTTGACCGTTTTGATCTAAAAGTTAAAAGTTACCGCGGGACTTGAGTCCTACTTAAGAGCATGGGAGATGCTGTCATCAAGTGAGGTATGGCTAGAGAGTAGAGATTAGTTCCCAAGAGACAATGTCTTATATTTTACTCTTCTGTTCATGATATGTGCCGATAGATTCAATTGAACTCCAATCCCTGCAACTACCACCATGTGATTTGGTTTAACTGCTTCACCAGAAGTTCCTCCTGTTTTGCTTGACGTAAGACCTCTAATTTGTGTCTGTCCTTTATTAGAGCTTCCTCCTGACTCGGCAGGTAATGTTGAAAACCATGATTTTTTTCGTAATACAAAAGCCAATTAATATCATTTGGTCCTATTCTGAATGTCGTTAGTGATGCGAATGACAGAAGGAGCTTTTGGTTAATTTTACTGTGGCTTTTGGACTCTACCTTGAGCATTAAACATGCGACGTGCATCTTTTTTCAAGTTGTGAGAGTCGAAGAAGCATCGACATCGACACACGACAGGCGACACAATATGACACGATACGCCGACACGTCATTTTTTGACACGTTGGGACACTTTGTATATTAAATATATATTTTTATATGTATATGATAAATTATCATTTCTATAATTAGTTCAATTAATTTAATTTAATTTAATTTAAATCTACAAATAAATAAAGAATAAAAGAGAGCCTAAGATTAATTTACACTGAAAATATTAATTCAATATTTGTTAATACGTTTCATTATTTTGAATTAACAAATTTAACTACATTTCATTCTAATTATTCATAAAACTTGAAAAGAGACAAAAAAAATCATAAAAAGAAGAAGAGCAAATCCTCAAGACCCTCAACTGTCGGGCACTCTCGTTCTCTCTCATCGCTGGACTGCACCGCTTCATCCCTTCACCTCCGTCGTACCATAGCATGATTACTCACACTTCTCTCATTGACTTTCACTCTCATTCACTTTTTTGCTTTGTTCTTTCTCTTCTCTCAGCACTCTTTTGTTTCATCGGAGAGAGAGAGACCATTGAACCCGAAAGTAGGGGTGAGCATGGTTTCATGATAGAATCGGGAATCGAAGAATTGAATCGGCAATTTCGGTTCGGTTCCAAGTTCCGGTAAACTAGGATCCGGTTTCCGGTTCCACATTTTTAGGAATCGCAAGTTCCGGTTTCGGTTTCTGGTTCTCGATGGAACCGAACCGGAACGACCGAACCGGAACTCCGAACCTCGAGTGTTTAAAGTTCTAAACCCTAATTTTAGCTTTCTATTTTTTATTTTCATTTGTCGTCGTCTCTTAATTCACTTTTTTCTCTCAACTCAAGACGTTTGGTTTTTAGATCTCAAACTCTTGTTTCCTTGACTATCATTGTCTCCCAAGTCCTCTTTGTTTCTTAATTCCTTGTCGACTATCACTGCGGCTGATCGTGTGAAGGCACAAGTGACGAGCTCCTTTGCAACGGTTTTGCTAAAGAACGGTTCAATAAAATAAAATAAAATAAATCATCTCGATTTACTTTTGGAAATCGAAAGGTGAGCTCAAGGAATCGGCATGAATCGTGACCATGACCGATTTCAAGCCTTTGGGGAAGGAGAAAACTTGTTATCTCTCTCCCTTTCTCGAGCCATCGAAGATTTGAACTTCGAAGGTATTCTAGATAGTAACAAAAATGATATTTGATGTAATCTAATTATATTAATTTGTTGTTTCGTTTAGTTTTAGGTCGTTAAATTTCGAGTCTCGTGCGATCGGAAGGGAGGCTCCGGGATAAGCTCGTATGCATGTGATTTTTCAATTGGCAATTTACGTTTATTTCATCACATCATAATTTGTGATTAAGATAATTGACTTATTGTGAGAATGATGGAATTCGTGTTTATGGGTTAGTAAGATGTCAAGGTTGAATTTGTTTCGAAGGAAATTGGCGGGTTCTCGGGTACCCCGAAAAGCAGACCTGGAACCTATGACGGGGTAGGTTCTAGATTCTAGGATATGCATGGTAGGTTTTAGGTCCGAAAATTAAGGAACATATACTAGCGAGTAGGTTCTAGGTGGAACCTACCAAGAACCTATAACCACTCACTCCTACCCGAAAGAGGGCCCTCCCATGGTGAGTTCGTCAGGCACAAAGAGGGAGACCATTGAACACGAGACATCTCCTCTCCACCTTCGCGAAACTTTCCGCCTTCACCACCCACGCCCTCTTCTCCACCACCATCGCCTTGCGGATCTAGCCTAGTGCTTTGCCATCACTGTCCTCGACGTCCCCAACGCCTACCTCACCTCCTCTTTGACCTCACTTGCTACCTCTCTCTCGCCTCCCTCGCCGACGAACTCCGCTTCCAAGAGCTCCTCCAGTTCCTCTTCTCGTCCGACTTCCACCGGATCTCCTCCGACTTGCGTGTACACGGCGTGTTCAGCTCGTTGACCGCGCATCGAAAGTCCGACACGAGTTGACCGCATGTCAAGCCGTGTCAAACGCGTGTCGGTATCCGACACGTGTCCGACACCGACGTGATGACCTCCCTGCACGTGTCCGTACTTCTTAGGCGAGAGTACAATTTTTATCAAAGATGAAGAGTAATACAAAAGCCAATTAACTCCGCCTATGTCTGTTTTACATAGCCTATCCCAAACCAAGGTAAAGGAGGAGGGTTGCGTCAAGCGTTGCGAGCCGGTTGTAAAAAAGAGCAATTTTTATGAGATGAACCCTTTTGATTTTTCGTTGGAGCATACCTTTCTTAAACTCCTATATACTCCGGTAAGAACATAAGTTTGTTATCAAGAGCATGACATGAAAAAGGGAAGGAGTCGGCCGAAACTTATTTGGAGGAAAGTGGTAAAATAAAATTTAATGGAGTGAGAGATAAATTGGCGTACGGTTTGCCTTAGAACGGAGTGGAGGGAAGCGAATAGAATTGTGAATGAGCAGAATTCTTATGTTCAAGACTGTCCTTTTTAGTCTTTTTTTTTCTATATTTTTATTTTTATTTTTATATATCTATTTCTAGTTAATTATTTCTTTCTCTCAATTGATTTTATTTTTATTTTATTTATTTTTGGATTCATCGATCGCCGACCTCAACTAATTTGGGATAAAGATGTTGTTGATATTGATGAAGAGTGATCGATTTATTTATTTGTACTATCCTTGTTCCCGAAGTAGAAAGCACTCATGTTTCTAGATAGCTTCTTTCAAAATGGCTTATGCTTCCTCAGTGAATGTTTTAGTAGAAGATATAATTTCTTGGATTGAGGTTTATTCATTTTTATGTATATTACCTATCCAATTTCTAATGAATCAAGATAACCATTCGCTCCCGTATAGATAGTCATTATCTATTCTTCTACTGTGATCGAACTTCCCAAGCGTCTATTGGACTTTCAATGGGAATATCTATTAAAGAGATTTTATATATCATTTGCAATCACATTGTCACCTCTTTCACTTTTTGTTTGGTGCATGCACAATCGTTACATATTAGACTGGTTACTTTATGTGCATATAGACTTAGTGGAGCTTTAACCGCACTTCTTTCATGGCACTGTCATCACTGCAACAGTAACTTGTTCAAAGCTCATTCGATTTTTCACTTGGAGGTGATGTACTAAATTGTCATTGTATCTTATCCAAGTACTTCATGTCATTGTCATGGAAACTTTCCTCTGGAACTTGCGAGGCATACCGTGGTACGTCGCTCTTAGGAAACAGGTTGTTAATGCTATGGCATAATAAGCCTCAAATTGTTATGGTACTCTTGGATGTGCTATTTATGAGTTGATCTATTTTTTGCTGTGTTTATAAGGCTTTTGCTGGAGAGGAGGTTTTCTTGCTGACTTATAATATCAAACTGACTGAACGTTTAACCAGGCAGCATGAGGGAGCATGAGAGGGCTACCATACAGGAGGCCAGGTATAGCAGATAATAGGGTTCTAAGGTGTGATGTCTCCTTGTTTCACGTTCTTATTGTTTTTCAACAGGTATACTTGGGATTGAACATAGGAATAGCCATACCACAAAGAACAAATAAATAGTCAGAACTTGATCCTGCTATCAATGACCCTTTTTAATGAATCACTGTGTTGATATATTGAGTTAGGTTAATTGTAAAGGAAAAGAAATTTCCCGTGAAATTGAAATTAGAAGTGAAAAGGAGATATCAATAGGCTTGTCTGCGGAGTCCTCACATTGAATGCTGAAAGAGGCAATTTAATCTTCTCTCAGCTAGTTAACTGACGGTGTTAGTATGTTTTTGTCATTAGGCTTTCGTTTAATTATAAAAGTGGTGCAATCCTGTCTTTTTTCTACAATTTCTAAATCATGTTGTGCTGCAAGAAATCACCACTGGAATGAACTTTCATTCTTTTTTCATTCTTTTTCAGGCTGGTCTTGTAATACTCTTAACACCGAAGCAACCGTATTTAGTGAAACAAATCTGAAGCCTTACTTGAATTGTGTTTCCCTATATTTGTTTTCATTGCTCTGCGTCATGGTCTTAGACTGCAAGTTGCGGTCATAAGATGAAAGGTGAACTTCTGTTTTTCATAAGATAGCACAAGCTAATCAAGCGATCTATTTACTTCAGAGAAAGAATTAGATCTTAGTTTATCAATAAGCGACACTTTTTAAGGTTTGCCATTTTAGTCAGTAATTACAGTTGCTGGATTTCCTAGACCTGTTGTAATCTGTCCTGACAATTTTAGCTCTGTCTCTCAATACGACACTCTCCAGTCCCTTATTTTAGATTTAACATTGTAAGATTTTTACAATACGACACTCTCCAAGTCCCTTATTTCAGATTTAACATTGTAAGATTTATACAATACAACACTCTTTTCATTAGGCCCTTATTTCAGATTTAACATTGTAAGATTTTATAAGACCACGACCAACTGCTCTAAAAGCTTAAGCTGTTAAAAGAAGGCGTGGTTTAATATTTATATATTTCAACAAACATAGTTCTAGTGCTCCTTGATAGAGAATCTCCCGAATGGGATTTTGTTTCTTGTCACATTCTTGGTGAGGTGAACCATCAAATTAACTAGACTCTTTTTTCAGTGTAATCAACCTGACAGAAAATGTTATGTGTAATTAATAAATTGGGAGAGTCAACTAAAGTCGGTGGTGATGAAGATCTAGCAAATATTTGGCCATTTGAAATGTCGTGGAGGTAAATTCTTTTGGACTGGTCATAGATCTTCACGTAGTCTTTAAATTTTGGCAAACGAAATGGAGGTTTGTTTCAATACAACTTCAGAACCTAGCCCAGTGCAATTTCTGGGTCACCAAGAAATTTTTGAGCTAACTCAGGGCAGTGGCAGAGAGCAATATCTCCTTTCAAATTGGTTTCTTTAGCACTTTCCTCTTACCATTCAATTGGGTCTCAACATACCCCATCCAATTCTCTCATAAAACCGTTCAAGGTTAGTTCAAAGTAGAAGAACATCATCAACATCCTTTCTGGAGCCATAGGTTGAAGCATGATATTTGCCTATTTGAGCTGTAGAAAGGCTAATACTAATGACAAAGCTTGAAATTGGATGCATTCCTATCTGAGCTTTGGAGGCACCTTTTTCCTTCCGGGGCAAGTAGCCAGTCTTCAAGTTGCTCTACGTGAGCTAACTGAGTTCTGCCTTCTGCGTCTTTTTTAGCTTATTGGTAAACCATGATTTGCATTGTCATAGATATAACCACATTTGAGGTCTTGGAGAGGCTTCTAAAATTCGAAATGCCTTGTTCCACTTCTTAACTTAGACATTCTGGTCGCCATGTTTTAGGATTGAGCCTCCAGAAGTTCTTGTCTAATCAGTTTAATCGAGTTCTCCATTGACAGAATCATATAATCATGTACCACTTCAAAATTGAATGGATATTACGGGTAGGATGCTTGAATACCAATGATGTTATGACAGCTTTTCAACTTTTTGACGAGGATAATATTGGTCTAGTCAGCAGGTCATATTGCATTAGCTTCATCTAACTGAGAAGATTATGTTTGATACTTCAGCTGCCTATAACATGCATTGTGAAATCAGCTAGAACCTGACTATTGATCTTTCGATTCGTGAATAATTTTATTGAAGCTTGTGCTTTTTGCATGTATTTGTTCTCATTGGCACAACTTTTCTTTAGAAAATATTGACACAGTGGATCTGTGCATTTTGTGGTAGGTACATTCTCTTTGTAAAGGATCTCTTAGAATGGTCATTGCTAAGGAGGCTGAAAAAGTTCATGAAGCTATTGTCAACCTCAATGAACATCTGCTACTCACAATGTAGGTTAGACAAACTCCCTCTCTTATTTTGTTTTATTTATTAATCTCTTCTACTTGTCTAGGTCTACCTTTTCTTTTGTTTGTTGATTCCTTGTGCATTTCATAACAATGCAGCAAGGGCAACCATGCGCTCGTTGGAAAGTTTGATTCACCTAGCTGAAGGTATGATACTGTCAATGTTTGGCCATGTTCTTAGAGTATATACTATGCACTTAAAAATGTTTCAATGCCGATTGTAGCACATGCAAGACTAATGTTCGGAAATGAAGTTACATGACTTGATCCTATCACAGCCATTTTTAGCTTTGAATCCTCCATGACTACATCAGCTATTGTGGACAGCATTTCAAATGCTCTTCACTAGTTAAAATCCTGATCATTGAAATCCTTGTGAGTTCATTGTCCAATTTTCAGTCATCCATGCACAGACTCAATTTGTGTACTAATTTTGATGCATATGTTGGCTCGCTTTACCTAGAAGCAAGTGTCCATGTTTTGTATCATCCTACTGGAGGTATCGGATACAGAATAAAAGCAGGTTGGACGCTGGAAA
This sequence comes from Rhodamnia rubescens, assembly GCA_021437795.1. NCBI lineage: Eukaryota > Viridiplantae > Streptophyta > Magnoliopsida > Myrtales > Myrtaceae > Rhodamnia > Rhodamnia rubescens. Next base: position 2,278,685 of record JAILYA010000041.1, read on the forward strand.
ATTACCACAGTATTGTTCTTAAAGACTTACTCAATTATCTCTTTTAATTTCTCTTAGCCACATACCTCTGATTGCTGGAAAGAAACTTTTATACTTATAAAGTTCAGAAATCTAAGACTTTTCTGACCTAAACAGCTTGCAAGTGTCATGAAGATTAGAGGACTCGAAGACCACATATTAGATTCTCGGTATCTGTATCTGCCATTCATTTACAAGTTTGGAATAGAGCTACAGAATTGCTTTTGATGTGAAGAGTTCCACTACAAATTTCTGCCTCTTTCATCTTCCCAAGACACAGTAGGAAGGTAACTCGAAGTATTATAATGCCAATGTGGAATGTTAAGGATTGGTTTGTAGTAGTCTGCTTCTTCATCAACTTTTTAGGGTTCATAAGAATATGCTGAACTTATGATTTCTAGTTGTCCAATTTGTTAGAAACCTATCAGGGATGTGCCTTCTATAGATTTGTGACTTAACAGAACTTTTGTAACCATAAAAAAGAACTAACCAGTAACCAGCAGTAAGATTGAGAAAAGTTAAGTGCTTTTATAGATTTTATGAGTTTCTCTTCTAAGTTGGGTAATTCTTATATATTGTTGAGCATGGCCTTTCAAGACATTGGTAATTGTCTGCCAGTTGTATTTGGTGATTCAAGATTCAAGTCACTTATGCTACCCACTTTTAGTTTGAGATGATCTGAATAAACTTGTACGTTTCAGTAGAAGGATTCCGTAGAACTATGGTGATTTTTTTTTTGCTTAAATATTTGATTTATTTTGTCAAATGTTGGATCTGTTCTGAAACTAGTTTTCCCTGCAACATGGACGTAATAGTTAATCGGCTCAGTTTTCTTAGAAGCTCCAGTTGTTCCAAGACTAAGCAATAAAGTACCTCGCATTTGTCCCTCCGCCATTTGCTTAGCTTTACATCCGTTCCACGGTATCACTACCAATGAACTATCTATAATAACTCGCAAATCGAGATCGGCTAATTGTTCTCAGATGGGTCATTGCTGATTTATTGATTTTTTGGTATCTGGCAAGATATTGGAAAACTTAATGACCACAACATGGACAACCACAGCAACATTATTGAATTGCAAGCTGGGCTGGACATTACTGATAAGAGTGGCTTCATCTCTTTGACAGAACGTCTAGTCCGTGGCCAACCTTTCATGAGTTTACCACCACGTGTAGGTGTAGCCCAATGGAGCCAGTCCATGTTTTTCCCCGATTGAGGAGCAGGAAAAGAGGAATTACTGGATCGTCTTTCAACAGTGCTCAGGAAGCTTTTAAGTAACAGTCGGTATGACATGCCCAGAATGGTAAGCACGTGAAAGTGAAAATAGGACTCTCCACTGATCTCTATTCACTTCTTTTTACTTTCCTATTGTAAATACACGAAAGGACTTTGGGGACCGAACTTGCGAAGAAGTCAATTGATGCTGCTTATTAAGTTTGTGTTAGTCATGTCTTGTAACTATGCTGTCGTGTAAGAAGAGCGTTGCCTGAAGTAGGTAAGGTGCTGTTTTCATTATTTCAAGGAAAATGACATAAATTGTGGCCCAACATAGAGTGTGTGATCTTTGAGTTTTTATTTTGCTCATGTTTGAAAGATGACGCATTTTTAGCCAAGGAAAATGTCCAGGTTCCTAACGAATGCGTCATTTAGCCTAATGTACAATATCGATCTATAAACTTTCAATTGATTCAATGTGATTCTTGAACTTTTGATACATACTCAATCTAGTTTTTAAACTCTATGAAAATATTTGATGTTGTCCTTGAACTTGAATTAATGGAAGAACAACATATAGGCCAGAGATTAATTTGAAGATATATTAAAAGTTTAGAAATCATATTGAATAAATTAAAAGTTTAGGGGCGTTATTGCACATTGGGATGACGTTCAAGACCATATTGAATAAATTAAATTGCACATTCGGCGAATTTCAGAAATTATTTGTCATTATCCCTTATTTTGAGAATAACAAAGCTATGGCTGGGTAGAGAACTATTTTTTAATGAGAATCGTCGAGCCTATTTCCTGGTCTTTAAGGTTCTATTTGGCAGTGATTTTGATCCTGTGTTTTGTTCCCGAAACAAAAAAGGATCAAAAACATGTTTCGTAATGAAAAAAAAAATGATTTTGATTCTGGTCTCGGGAACACTTTTGGACCACTTTTCGAAGCAAAAAAAAAGATGATTATGGTGTTTTGGAACACTTTTGGGGATCACTTTTTTGCACGATATACTTATGACTTATCCCTCATACCTTCAGTTCTCTCACTTGTGCCCTCCACCTAAAAACGAAGGAACTCCTTCAATCGTTCGCCGCTTGCCGTGATTCACGAGCTCCACTACCGCCGTCGTCGTCGCACTACCCCGGTGAGTTCGATTTCGTCATTCACACCTTGCTCGGGTCTCGTCTCCCTTTCCATCTCACTCTAGGTTGCCGATCCGGGCGAAGACCGCTCATCGGCCTCTAGCGAGAGTTGACCTCAAGGGTCGCTCGCGGATCTTGGATTTCTCTCGAAAAGAAGGGGAAAGACATGGGGGTGTCGAATCTAGTGATTCTTAAGTCGAAAGGGTGTCTCCTCTTTGGTCGAGAGTCTCGATTGAAATTTGGCAAGAGCAAGTACCCCATCCGCCTGGTTTGGAAAGATTCTTTGCGTTATTGAATCCCCGAACAACATGATCGCCGGTCTCATTCTTACTCTACTCTGCTTCACACCAGTGAAATGAACACAATTACCAACTGCTCCCCATTGTCGTCGGTCTTTGCTTGTGCCTTTGGATTTTTTTTTTTTTGTCGGCCTTTTCTAGTCGATTTTTTTCCTTGTTCATCAAAGAAGCTCGGTTTCTTCCTCCTCTCAACGTAGGTCACTTTGGCGGAGCTTCGCAACGATGTTAATTTTGCCTTTTTCTTTTTCATACTATGAAACTGAAATTAGTCGAGTAGCTAATGTAAACTAAAGTGTTTTGTTGATTAAAATTGCTTATCATGAACTGGGTTTATCTTGATTATACATGAAGTGTTTAGAAGGGTCATATTGGAGCCTGGACCACTTGAGAATTTTGCTCTTTCGACAGTTCAAGAAGTATAACCTCGGGTACTTCACGCGTCTCGAACTGGATTCTCCTTCTTCAAAGACGTGACTAATGTCTTCGGTTTAAAATGATTGAGTGTAGAAATTCTTTTTCCGATCATACCTCACACCTGCATTTATCAAGTTCGATTGACATGATTGTGCGGTGGGTATTTGGATTTGAAATGTCCAACATATGTTTGCACAAAAGTATTGTCGGCCATTATATTGTCGGTTTATATTAAAGTCAAGAAAACCCTCCGCGTCGCGAACTTAATCTCAACTTTTTCTCTTCTTTTGGGCTGCACAAAAAATATGTCGGTTCGGATGATGAATCGGATAGGGTACATAAAATTCAAGACATATTTAACAGTTTTAAATGTTCGCTTTGGTTGGTACAAGTCAATGAAATAATGTCCGATGAACTCGGTAGCTTATTATGGTCTACTATGCCTTTTAGTGGCTTAGAGTCTCCCTTTTCATTCTTACATCACTGTCTATATGCTCACGGCAACTTAGACGACAATGAAGATGGTGCACTTCAAAGTGGGAAAATGTCGAGTAAGTACCCTTCTTACTATTCAAATTCTACAAGCCCTTTGTTTTGCATATCGATGAGATTTGATAATGCAAAACAATTGAGAGAAGGCTATCATAAAGTACTCAATCACTCAGTCAGAGGAATCTAAAGTTCAATAGAAATACGAAGAATTATATTAGGGGCGAAGTGTGCACAAGATAATTGTCCATGGATGATATATGTCGCATTGGATAGAAGAATTGGCTCATTTCAAATCCAATCACTCCAGGAGGAGCATAAGCGTGGTATCGATTTTCATAATAATAGAGTGACAAGTGTGTGGTTGGCCAAGCACTTTTTCAACAACATTAAGGCCATGCCGGAATTAAATAGTACTCGATTCAAGCAACTAGTGAAAGAGAGAGTAGGTGTGAACGTGTCTCGAAATCGGTGCAAGAGAGCTAAGCACAAGGTGATGAGTGAATTGATGAGCATGTACAAGCAAGAGTATGCACATATTTAGAACTATGCCGGGGAGTGTAGGTTTCAAAATCCACCTAGTATAATTCATGTCGAGGTTGAGGAGCCGTCATTAGATGAGCATGAGACACGATTTTATAGGATGTACATATATTTTGAGGCATGCGAGAATGGGGTTTTTAGTCTGGCTGCAAAAAAGTGATAGGATTAGATAGTTGTTTCTTGAAGGGTTTATGCAAAGAAGAGATATTGGTAGCAATTAGAAGAGATGGAAATAACCAAATGTTTCCAATAGCCTAAGCTGTTGTGAAGTCGAAGAACAAGGACACCTGGTCCCTGGTTTCTAAAAAATCTAATGGTTGATCTTGACATAATCGATTGAAGAGTTTGGGCATTTATGAGCTATCAACAAAAGGTGAGACAATTGTGATTGAACTATTGTCTTTCTAATTATACTCATTTTATGTATGTTACTAATATTTACCTGATTTTGTAGTGACTTGTCCCGATTATAGCTGAATTGATGAAATATGCCGAGCACAGAATGTGTGCTCAGCACATATATGCAAATTGGGCGAAGAAGCATAGAGGCGATGAGCTACGAAGCAATTTTGATTGATTGCAAAGAGCACCAACATGGCAAACTTTAAAGTTCACAAGCAAGCCATATATAAGTTGTTTGCCAAAACCTTTGAAGACTTGCTCCGCACCGAACCAAATCATTGGTGTAAGGCCTTTTTTAATGAAAAATTCAAGTGCAATATTCTTGATAACAATCTTTGTGAGGTATTTAACGGCATGATTATAGGAGCCGGTGCAAATCAATCATTAGTATGCTTGAAGACATGAGAGTGATGGTCATGATTAGGCTGCACAGGCAAAGAGATGAATGTGCAAAGAGGTCTTAAACAATGTGAGCCTAGGATTGTGAAGAAATTGAAGGAGAGTGTACGTGGTAGTAGGATTTGCGAGCCAATTTGGAATGGGAACGATAGGTTCGAGATTAAAAATAATGGTGACAACTATGTTGTCCACTTGGAGAGGAAAAAATGTTCTCGCCGAGCATGGCAATTGAATATTCACATGCCATATGTGCCATCCAACCGAAAAACCTCAATGTAGAGGATTATGTTGATGACTATTATAAGAAAAATCAGTATTTTGCTGCATATCAATTCATGATGCAGCCACCGAGGAGTAGCAAATTTTGGAAGGAAACAAACCATCAACCCTCAAAGCCTCTACCATTGATGAAACAAATTGGCAGGCCTAAAAAGAAAAGGAGATTGGAGGAAATTGAGAGCAAGTATCAACACAATGAGCAAGGTTGGTGGAATAATTCGATGCTCATTCTTCCACAAAGAAGAGGATAATAAGGCTGGTTGTCAAGCTAAGAAGCAGCATCAACAAGAATAACAATCGGAGACAACACAAGTCAATTATGTAGGGGCATCGTAGGGCAACACAAGTAGCCTTGCAGTTCCAACTCCGCACCCAATTCGGTCCACAAGTGTATAGCGAGAGGAAGCAATATGCGGTAAGGTATTTGTTATTGTATTTGCTTTTGATTTGTAAATCCGTGGCACAAGAACTTCATTGCTTTTTGTCTTTTGCGGGTTAAAAAGAGACCAATCGAAGACGCTCATGAAACTCATGCGAGACATCGCAGGCAACACAAGCAGCCATGCAATTCCAACTCCGCACCCAACTCGGTCCAAGAGTGTACAAACGAGAGAAGGAAATATCCGGTAAGCTGTTTGTTATTGTCTTTGATTTTGACAAGTAAATCCTTGGTGCATTAACTTCATTGCTTTTTGTCTTTTTGCGGGTCAAAAGGAGACCCGCTAAGGACGTTTCTCAAACTTGTGCACCACAACGTACATACCAACACAATTGAAAAAAGGATAAGGGAATATGCCACGGACATAAATACCTGGATGACAATTTTGAATGTTAGTTTTTTAAAGTGTTATGCATTTAAGATATGTCATTTGATTGATATAGTAATTGAAGGTTACGTGATTGCAGCCTAGGAGAAATTTAGAGATCTTGATTTCCTAAGGAGGACCAACTTATGAATCGATCGCACCGGGAAAAGCAAGCCAACATGAGGTGATGAACCAACTAATGGTTACTTGAGCATAAGCAAAAAGAAGCAATTAATACCACATCCAAAGCAGAGGGTACAAAGGCCGGTGAAAAACAAGTCATTTGCCCTAACATCGGTTCCATCTCGGTCAAACAATCCCGCAAATGTCATTGCACAACCTCTTTGTCACAATGCCAACATCTAAGATAGAGAGTTCAATAAGAGACAACACCAAAGTACCTAAATATCCAAGTAAGGAGGCTCCTCCAAAAGATAAGACAGTGTAAAAGGAGACAACAATGTAGGGTATGAATGCGGTTCTAGTTCGGAAAAGTGCTAGGATCATGAATCAAGTAAAGCCTTTGAAGAGAAAAAAAAAAGGAAGTGACAAGACTGTTCACTTGGTGATGGGAGGCTCCGAAGGAGATAATGTTGTATGTTGATGTGTCCTTTAGAATTTTAAAGTTGTTAGAGTTGTGTTTGATGTTAATGCTTGCAACTTGGTTTGATACATGTGCAGCAATGTGGTTGTATGATATTGCTGCATTTTGGCTTGAAATACATCTCGTAGCAAGTGATAGTTAGGTGTTTATTCCTGCATTTTGGTTTGGTTAGTTATGTGTTCAAGCAGCAATATTGTTAGGAGTTTTATTGCTGCATTTTTTTTGGTATATTTAGCGACAACATTTTCTTGATTTTATGTAAGTGAAAAGGTCTGGTTATTGTTATTATTGTTGTTGATGTAAGAAAATGCAGCAAGTAGCAATGATTATGTGTTCCGTAGTACAATGGTATTTTTAGCCGTGAGTGCGGCTTGTTATATTTAGTATCGTACGGTGAGTAGGTGAGGAACAACGAAAGCAATGATCTTTAAAAAGGATGAAGAAACAGATCGGTAATTGATCTAAAAAAGTAAACCTAAGTGATCACTTTTCAAAAATTGAGGAACCTAAATGGTCACTTTTAAAAAGATATGGTACTTAAGCTACCACTTTTTGAAAAGTTGAGTGATATAAGTGGTCGATTTAACTAAATCTATGGCACTCAAACAATCATTCGTAATGTTGTTGGAACTCATTCCAATCTCGAACACATGCAAAAATCAGTATCTAAAGATGCAAAAAGGATCTTTTGTGCTCCTGCTGCACATGAACATTGCATTTGCATCAATCATGCCAGCATCATCTATTTCCACAAGTGGCATCCCCAAACTCACATAATTCGCAAAATGTAACAACATTCTTGGCATAAAAAACATTCCAATATGTCACATTCATGTGCGACATCATCATATCATTGTTCCTCAACTACGGTAGACTCGGAAAAACCTTTTCTTTAGTAGGTTACATATGCCTGTAAACCAAAACAAACCCACCAACAATAACATCATAAGAATCACTCGATAAATATCTTCTTTGATTTTTCATCTTTGAAAATTCCTTCTTCCAATGGTTCAACAAATATTGCAGACCATTTATCTTTGCTTCCATGGAGTCACCATCATCTAAATCATCTGTCAATACATGTCAAAGTTGATCTCGTTTTTAAAGTAGCTCCAAAATAACCTCTTTTGCTTAATTTGAGAATTTCGAGTTGACCCATCTATAAGAAAGTTGACAACAATATAATGAGTTACCAAGACAATTTCATTTATGCTTGTTGTATTAGTAGGGCAAAGCACCGTAACATATCCCCACAAAATGAGTAAAGAAACCTTAAATCCAAAGCATGTTCATGGCTAAAGTCATCAAAAAATTGATAGATCAGCAAAAAAGAATAATGGGCATCTAAAATATCCATAATTGAAGTCTTCTCTATAATTGGCGCATCCATGGAACATTCTCACAAGATTATCTCTCATCCAAGCCGTTCTTGTTGGACTTCACACCCACAAAAGCAAAAATGTGGAGTTGCATCTTGGCTTTGCTCGTACATCCTGGGAGCCACTTGCCCCGGTTCTACTCCCCATCGCGAATTTGGCGAGTTGATTTTGGGCAATTTGAAGATTTCAGATTCGTTGAGTTCGGTTCGATAGGGTTAGGGTTCTTCATATTCCATTTGGGAATTTGATTCTCCCCAAATTGTTGAAGGAGCAGAGTAGGGTTAGGGTTCTTCAAGTGATTTTACCCCAAATTTAAAGCAATTGAATGCTTCTTTAAAAAGAGAAGCGTACAATGTCGTTTACCATTTTTATTTGTTGATTTAGCTTTTCGACGTGACCACGTCTGCTGATTTTACATTATTTTAATGCCACATAGAATTTTTCGGTGACCCAAATCGCCGATGGCACTCAAGTGGTCGATATTTAAAAGTCGTGGCACTTAGATGATCGAAAAAAAATTATGACACTTATCTTGTTCTTACCCCTCAATTTTTGGCATAGACACTACAACGACGTCGTTTATGCCCCCAACCACGTTGGACTCAAAATTGGATTGAACGACATCGTTTTCCACTTCCACCTGGATTTGCTTAAAAAAAAAAACCCATGCCAACTTAGCTTAGTTTTTTAATTATAAATGCCACGAACTAATTTTGGCTGAAATTTCTCACTTTGGATGCACGTAAGTGGTCAATTTTTCTTAATTTGGCACTTAAGTGAGCTAGCGAAAAATTTTGGTAGTTAAGTGAGCATTGTACATAACTTTTGATACTTCTAGTGTCCTCTCGCCCCTAAAAACATTAACTTTTACTTTAGTAACAAATTTGCCCACGTTAATTGTCCCTCCAAAATTTCTCATTGACACCTAAGAAATGGAAAACTCTTAAGCACAAAGAGCGCGAGCTCTCCGACCACGAGAAATGGAACATTCCCAAATACAAGAGAGCGAAGATCGAGTGCAAAATCATTTCTAGTGTGCCTCTGTGTATAAAAAACAATAAACTTTTACTTGAGTCACACATTTGCCCACATTAATCCTCCATCCAAAATTTCAAGTTGATAGCTAAGAAATGAAAAGCTCTCAAGCACGAGCTCTTCAGCGTCTAGAGCACAAGAGATAGAACATTCCCACGTACAAAAAATCGAAAATCGAGCACAAAATCACCAAGGGCAATTTTGATGGAGAGTTAATTGAGATAGATTTAAGACTCAAGTAAAAGTTGGTGAGCTTTTATTGTCCAAAAGAATTAGAATAAAATTAAAACCAGACCTAAAATTGAGATTTTTTTTTTCGAGACATAGAAAAAAGGAGGTTAGGATGGAATTGATATTGGACCTAAACTGAGGATTTTTATGAGATAAGTAAAATTTAAAATAGAATTGAGACTAGACCTCAAGTTTGAAATTTTTTATGGGACAAAAAAATTATGATAGAATTGGGACTATACCAAAAATTGTAGGTTTTTTTACGAGTCAAAAGGTAAAATTGAGATAAAAGCTAAAATTAAAGGTTTTTTAGGATAAGACTGACACCCTGTGTGCATAACATGATAGAACACACCTTCACACTATAAACGACATCTCCATAGTGTTTTCAAAGGGTCTGTCATGCACTTTATCTCTTACCTAAATAAATGTCTTCTCTCTAGTTTCTCTCTTGCTAAATCTTAAGCAAGAAGAAAAAAAAATACTCAAATCGGTGTCACAAGCTTATAACAAAAAACAGACTCAGAGACTTCTAAATATTGCTTCATTTCACTTGTCTTTGCCCTCGTCAGCTGTGCTACATTTGTTCAAGTTTTGTCCCGTTTAGAGGCCTCCAAATTTGAACATTGCAATTGAAAGCTAGCTTGATTAATGCAGTTGTGTTATTTTACTCAGAGACTTTGTTAAAAATTCGATAGGTGCATTAAGAAAACTGAGTATCAACCCAGACGGAAAACAGAATATGCTGAAAAATTCAGAATTCAGTTCCTGTGTAATAATTTGTCCCCAAACACAACTTATGTAGGACAGAATCTACAGAAAAGCTAAACTCGACTAACAATGGCTCTGATTATGCACATTTTCTTGTCGTGTGCAATTGCGATGACACCAACTATCCCCTGTGTTTTATTAACAAACATATTAGAGCAGTGAAGCAAAAAGCTTGTGCAATTTCTAATGTCATGTCAGCTACATATATATCATTAGTAACATGTTATAAGGCCTGCGAGAGCCTGAGCTCGATAAGGAGCTTACCTGAGAAAGCACAAGTTCCTTCTCTTCTTTTTGGCCAATAGCACAAGTTCCTCCTCAAAAAAGAACAAAAAACATACTTCAGTCACTTCTACTTTAGTACATCCTTCCCACGCACTCTGAAGAACCACAATAGCAATCTTTTTTCTTGATATTGCCATTAGAGTCACGAACCTGGCCTACCGTATAATTGTAATGGTACGTCAACTCCTGCAAAGGAGGAATATTTTCGGCAGCAAAGAACATTATGTGAGGAACTCGCTTGTCCTCATGATCATAGAGGACATTTTGGGCATACAGATTGGGAGAACAGCTGTGGTTAATGAACCTCCCGACATTCCCATACTTGGCTGCATCTATGGTAAAACCAGCCTCCTCCACAACTTCGCGAGAATCCATGTGCGCATCAGGCATAAGGGTAGAGAGCCCATCCCAGAGATTACTGTCGTCGTAGTTATTGCCAATGTCAAATAAGTACTCATCATTTCCGGTTCGTTCTTCTGCTTCCTTGTCTTCCAGGAGCTCCCCTATATACTCGCATATGAAACTTCCAGAGGGAATAGAATTAAGGGATCTCACACCCCAACCCCTTAATTCAGTCTTGAAAATTTCTAGCTGAAACTTGAGACCACGCTGGGTGACCCTATTGTGGCAAGAGGAAGGGCACTTGCAACAAGGTCCACACTCATAAACCAGGGGCTTTGCTTCAACAATAGCTCCATTATGATTGTATGGAATTTCTCCTCCATTCTTGACAGTACAAATGCACTTCTCTGTATCTGAGCATCCCGTAGAACAATCACAACCCCTAGAGGCCATGGGGCGGAGCCAGCCAGGATATATCATGCGAGTAACGTACTTAAATGGCAGGGGCTTTTCGTCATCGATGGTGTTGACAACACCTATTGCAACAGACTCTTTCCCTTGTGAAATATCATGCACACAGAGACCCTCCCGTGCTTCAGACTTTTTTGACTTTTTTACCACTTTCCAAGCGAGCTCGGGCTGACCAGGAATCCGGTTCAGACGGAACTTAAAGACCAGCTTGCCATGTGGGCCTGGTTCCTGCCAACGTTCTTGCACCACGTATAGCCCATCATACGTATAGGTAACAACCGTTCTATATTTTGCATCGGAGAAATCAGATGACCTTGTTTCTTTCAATCCCCGGATCACCCGCACAGGATTCCTTTCAGATATGCTGTTACTCAGAGCAAGGTTACCTTTTACAAGTCTCTGATCTTCGGGTTCCTTGTCCTTGCCAATCACATTTCCTCCCGAGCCAGTGTATATCACAAAATCTGAGTTATCCAGATCATCACAATATGAACCCGATGACACGATACTCGTCGCCAGGACCTTTCCACCTCGTTTGACATAATCGATACCACCCTGAATCTGGCGATGAAGGCCAATGATGGTCAGCTCCACTCTATACTGAAACTCATCCCCAACTTCAACTCCAGGTACAGGACCAAGGATTTGTTTTCCGGTGTTAACGAATCTTTTCTGGTCCTTCAACATTTTTGAGGCTTGTAAATCAATCCTTTTATGTTTGCTTTCACCTTTGGTCTTGGCTTCTTCTTCCTGCAAGAGCTTCCTGCAAACTGCTTGGAACAGACGCAGTGTCTTCCTGACTTTATTTCGAATAACATCATCATTGCTTTTACTTTCTGACAGACCATGTCCAAAAGGAGGTGGGTTCACAGTAAACATTCTAGGATGCAAAGTCACCTGAAGATCTTCATGGTGCTCGTCAGCGTCCACAACATCCTGATTTTCCCAAGCCACCAGTTCGCTAGTGCTTTCATGAGCATACTCCTCTTTAAAAGGTTGGCTCTTCAGCGGAGTCTTTCCCACAGAGGTTTTTCCTTCTATAAGCTTTAACTTTGAAGTTAATTTTGATTTCTCAGGGCCCACAGGATCTTTTTTCTTAGGCTTTAATTTTGATGTCTCAGGGCCTACGGGATCTTTTTTCTTCCAAATCCTTGCAGTCATATTATTAGGAGAAGACAATTTGCTTTCCTCTTTGCTCTGCTGCCAAGGACAAAATGGTGCAGCCATGAGACCTTGCACCAAAACCCTTTCAGATGAAACTTCTGATGAACCGGCATTGTCTTCCGATGTCCGATTTCCTGATACGTCTGCATGCTTTCTCTTGAGACTTTCCCCCTTTTTGTATGCAACCATTTTCTTTGTCCATTTTCCCCCAAGATTTCGATATCCCTGATACTTTTATCAAGAAATGCCTCAGACTGACAGACAAAAAGATCTTGATTACTTCCACGTGGAGATCCACCCCAACCATCATTGGCATCCTCTAGTTCTATGTTCATCTCAGAAATTGTTCCCAACTTATCTCGCTCTCTCCTGCTTCCAACACTGTTCTCTTCATGTTCAGCCCGAACTTCAGCTTTAGTTGCTTCAGTTACCTCATTTAAAGATTTGCACTCTTGAGAATCCTGATCTTGCAAAATTTCTTTAATTAAATTTGTGCCTGTCACTTCTGTCTGCCTTACAGTTTTCTGATCCTTCAAGGGGCTTTCCTCACTAACCTTTATTTTCTTCAAAGGAGCGGCCACAATCAAGCATGCTTCCTTGTCACGAAGAGGAGCATTCCTTCCACAATCAGGTGGGAAGTCCCTAAATGCCGAAACCCTTCTCCTAGGAGGATAGCTTCTAGCTTTAGATTTCTCGAGACACTTCCTGGTGGAACAAATAGTTAACGAAGTGTTCCCAGAACAAAAATAAGCATAACTTGATTCAGTTGTATCTTTATCTTGAGGAGCAGCAGCAACCTCACCATCTCTCTCGAAAAATTCAGATTCTGAAGCTTTTCTAGGTTCTACAAGTCCTGTGAGCTCCAAAGCCCCCAGAGACATTCCTGTCGGTTGCTTCTCAGTCACCGAGCTTAGACCATCAACCACATCAGCCACCTGCCCGAACGTTTTCAAGCAAGATTCTACAACACTTGTTTGTGTGAGGACAGCTGTAGAATCTCCGACTCTAGAATCAACATGACCTTCCCATGATGTATCAACAGCCTCAGCTGCAGTCCCCTTATTCGGAGAGCTGGCAATGTAAACTGAATTCTTTGTTGGTTCCACAGTGATTCTTGGAGCAAATCGTCCACATCCTGGAGGAAAATCCCGAATAGCAGAAACCACCCTTCGCTTGTACTTAGGTGCACCATTATGAGAATAGCAATTGTCATTGGCCATCACAGGGAATCCAGATCTCTACACAGAACTACTGCCATAAAAAGAAGTTACAGCTCCTGATGGCTCATGATGCAGCGTATTATTTGGGACAGCCATTGAATTCTAAATAACAAAGCAGTCAGACACTCAAAATTGCGTAAAAGATTAGACAACCATCAACAAGAGTACTAGTGAACCACTATTTGGCCAAGACAGTTGGTGTAAAGCTAGAACAAATCTATATTGACCCCGTTAGACAAATCGCATTACACCGGAAGACCAAAAAATAATCCGAAATCATCAACCATGATCATCAAAATGCTTAGAAAACTTACTATCCAATACAATGAAACATCTACGGGCCTCACAAGCGCTACACAAATGGCAGATGACCATCCAATTCACAAAAATCATTGCTGAACTTACGAAAACTTTCTGAGTCCTCCTGGAGCACATGTTCCATATCCACCAAAGCGGAACATTATCAATTTCTTTATTTTCATCCAAGAATGACAACACACAGGTCAATAGACATGGGTGTGTGGGAACGTCATGCTCCAGGAGCACCTAACAATCTCTCTGCACTCAGGTGCACATGCTTGTGCATAATATACACTGTTTAGAACCTCAAACCATGAGAACCGCCATGAATAGACAAACACGCGCAGAAACCATATTCTAAATGAACGATAATCACATGGCCACCCACAGAGCATTAACATGGACCAACCTCATTTGCCTCACTCACCACAAACCCAAAAAGTCGGTTGAGCCAAATCCCAATGCCAATTTTCCCGCAATCACTCGTGCCAATCTCTTGATGCTCCCACAACTACCAATTCGCTTCCAATTCGGTCCCGACACGCTCAAAACAGCAGAAATTCGAATGGAGCCACGTCGGCCACCCCTCTGTCCCCCCACAATCAAGACCAGAAAAAGCACCAGTCAAAGACTCGCAACCAAACAGCGAATCAAAGAACGCAAATGGAACTGAAATTAACCGAAGATGAGAACACATACATCGGAGGAAGAGGACCATCGCGCGTCGGAATCTCAAACCGAGAAGCCACGACGAGAAATGAGACGGAACCCTTGAAGAGCGTGGCCGTGTCTCGACGAGAGCATTCGACGGCGGCGAAGTTAGACAGTTTCGCGGGTGCGATAGCGACGAAGAGCGAAAACAGAGCGTTAGGCTTTTTTCCAGTCGGAGACTCGCGGGCATAGAGAGACACTGAAGTACATTGCGGAGAACACGCGATGGTTTTATGAAGGCACGATAACAAATGTTTCCTGAATTTTGCTCTAACATGTAACGTAGCTTCTAAAATTTTAATTTATTTAATATATTTTTTAAATTTTAATTAAATATAATATCATCTTTAAATTTTTAATTTATTTAATGTGATATATGAATTTTTTAAAAATATATTTAAATTAATCCTTGAATAATATGAGAATATCATTCCATTTATATACGTTCATAGATAATATTGAATATATTCATATAGTCCATAGAATAATTTCAACATATATAAAAAATTTAAGGATCATATTGAATAAATTAAAAGTTCATAAATAATATTGCACATTAAGTTAGAATTCAATGATTACATTGAATAAATACTATGAGATTTGGACACTAGGACTTATTTGTGTCAAAATCGAATCATAAGGCTTCCGTGTAACTACACTTCCCAAAGATTTCTCTTTTGAAAAAGACTATGTCTTTTAAATATCATGTGATTATGGTGTTATGATTCAGTCAATCATGAACAAGATTTGTTGACTTGGTCACACGCAAACGAGGGTCAATCATCAATTGAGAAAACAAAAATACGTTTTTAGAGATCAAAATCTCCTCTTCAATTTTTAAGAGGTCAAAATGCCAAAATAATAAAAAGAAAGGCAAATCTTATAAATTATGCTGATATTTTTTTCCTCTTTTCTTATTTTTGGGTGTGCTTGTTCCATCATCGGCTGCGGTGTGTTTTCATTGTCTTGAGAAAGTGGAAAGATTAGATAAAAATCCAAGTGAAAAATTCCAAGTAGTTGAATCAAAACTCTAGATTTCAATTGATGGGGAAATGATAATAAGAAATTCAAGGATCACTCAATAATCCTTGGGCCTTTTCGCATGCATCCAACACAAGAATGGTAAAATCTAAGTAGCATCAACAGAGACACGTGACACGACACAACGCTCCGACATGTTATTTCTAAAAAAATTAGGTTGTATCCAAGAAGATGTTAGAAGACTTTCGGAAGAGACTTTATTTGCTTGAGACAAAGAAAATCCCTTCCAGCCATTACTTGGAAGATCAAACTCCTAAAATTGAAAAAGCTGAAACGTCGGATCCGGATCCACCAACGCTCTTTGGACAACATTTGACCACCACGGGCCAATTATTACAAGGACACACATACACATGTGGCCGATAAGGCCGTCAATTCTTATTAATTTGAGCTAAAGTTGTCCGGGTTGTTCGAGTTGTCCGGGCCGCCTTTTTCTCTTTTAAAAGCACGCAAAAGACGCTCTTGTTCATGTTGCTTGTGTTCACAAGACCTTGTCAAATTCTATCTCATCTATCCCTTGCGAGTACATAGAGCTTCAGAGAATCCTATGTCAAGAAAATCGCACTATCCCTCTAGAGATATGACCATTTGTTGCAACGTATTTCTCGTGGGACCAAGTTCACATGCATGACAAGACTCGAGAAGCCTTAGAGATCTTTTACGAAACCAACCGAGTTCTTCAATGGATATCTCCCAAGACCCTTGGGGAGGACCACTTTCTCAAGACTCGTATGCATATAGCTCTCAAGATATTCCATCCGACTCCGTTTTGGGTATCCGATCGGATCTAGAACTAGATGAAAAGATTGATAAGTACGAACAATAGCGTTTTTTGCATGCTTTTAAAAGAGGAAAAGACGGCCCAAACAGCTCGGACAGCCCCGACAACTTTAGCTCAAATTGATAAGGATTGACGGCTTTGTCGACCATATGTGTGTATGTCTGTCCCCTGTAATAATTGGTGTGTAATAATTGGCCCATGGCGAACAAATGTTGTGCAGTGGTGTCGGTGGATTTGTGTATCCAATAATTGTATCTTTGTCCGGTTGTGTCCTTCTTCGCCTATATAAAGCTCCGTGAGTCATGTAATCGACCAGACTAAGCCTTTCGAAATATCATTGTGAAGTTTTCATACGATGAGTTTTTAAATTCCCTCTCTTCTTCTCACTCAAGCATGGTTCCTAGACTTTTAGAGTTATTTTATTAATTTGGTAGTACGATGTGGTTCGAGTATGCTCTTCACTTGCCATCTTTAGTGGAACTTGTGAATAACATATTTCTAGCACCTTGAGGGTTGAGCTTCAAAATTGAGCCTGGAAGCTAAAAAGCAGTCTCCTAATGTTGGCCATGAGAGCCTAGTGTTAGGGATAGTATACCGCTTCAGGTTCGGGCTTGTCTCCGCTTCCTTCTCGTTATCGAGCCATTTATCGTCGAAACCAAGTTAAGATTAGGACTCTAAGTCAGTCAAAAGAGGCAAGGTGAGAAGGAACTTACACCCACATGGAATTTCTTCCGAAAACTTCACCAGTTATTCATGAATCTCCTATTTCTTTAGCTCCACCTCCTGAACTTTGGAAATCTACTACTTCTAAGATGGATTACCTTTATGAGTATCATATCTAGCAAAAGATAGTAAGATGTCCTGAAACCCGCCTCTCTTTTATGAATCCTTACTATGCATTTTCCAAACCTTCCTCCTTCTCTCCAATCGGATCCATGAAGCATCTCATAAGGCATACTCCTCGAATCGTAAATGAATATGTCCAGTCCTTTAAATTTGATCGGCATCCCATCTTGTCTCCGCCAAGAAGAGCAATTCATTCTTGTCAAGATCCCTCAAGAGCTCCCTTTTCAATGGGCTCAACAGGGGTGCTTACACTCACCTTTACTTTAGAGTCATCCGCCTTGCTCTTTCGCTTTATGGATGCAAAGGCTTGCCTGTTGTAGCAAGAGTTGCTTTGCTTGATACCCACTTCGTTGATTATCAACATGCTTGTATTGGTACCATCCGGACCATCCCGAGTGTTGGAACAGTCTTTGTGACCTTTTTCCCAAAGTTTAACATAACCCTTATCGATCACGGCTTGCTTTCGGCACTTAAAGTCCGATTCTGATCATCGGAGTACCTCAAACTCCAGAGACTATCTTTGCTACCCTCCATTATTAGATGATTTATAGGATTCAAAATCATTCTATAAATCGTAATCTTCCTAACTCCGAAGAAGCCCTATTTATCTCTGTTGATCATGATCAAACCTCGTGTGTTCATGTACCTAGACAAATTTTCGGATACCAGTTTGTTAAGCTTCTTCCGATAGTTGGGTAACCAACTATGAGAAGCTCCACCGAACACCAGGCCAATTTAGTCTTCGAACCCTAGTTCACTAAAAAGAAAGATGGTATTGTTACCATCAAATTCACCAAGGAAAAGGAAGACACTTACTCCGTGTTTCCTTCCTTCCCTACTATCTTGTGTTTCACCTCTTGTCCAACCAATTGAGTCGGTATAGAGTGTCATCATCCTAAGAAATTTGTTCGGTCCTTTGACGCATATGGATGTCCAGTTCATTATTACAAGGACCTCACGGGACATTGCTATTGGGATATTGATTGTGTTTGCCCTTCGTGCACCCGACGAGAAGAAGAAGATGACGAGCCTTCTTCCAAAAAGAAGAAGAAAGATTTCTAAGGCTTCTCGAGTTTTGTCATGCATGTGAACCTGGTCCCACGAAACATACGTTGCATCAAATGGCCATATCTCTAAAGGGATAGTGCGGTTTTCTTGGCACAAGATTCTTTGAAACTATCATGACATTGCTATTGGGATATTAATTGTGCTTGCCCTTTGTGCGGTGAACGAGAAAAAAAAATGATATGCCTTCTTCCAAAAAGAAGAAAAAAGATCTCTAAGGCTTCTCGAGTCTTGTCATGCATGTGAACCTGGTCCCACGAGACATACGTTGCATCTTATCTCACATCTCCAAGACGACAAATGAAGGTCCGGAAAATTATGACTTTGTGTCTCTCTGGTTCGAGTCTACCTACACATCTTTGCATTCCGAACAACTCTTTCCAAGCACTAAGTGATTGAAACCATAACAACATATCAATCATATTTCTCCTGGTTGGAGTAATCACCTGTAAGTGCTCTAGATAAAACTTAACAATCTTGTCGGTTGGAAACTCAATGGTTACAATGTGCAAGTTGAACAAATACCAAAACATCCATTTCAATTCTTCAAAGAATTCAAGACCTGGAGACCACTTGTAAATGATGAATGAATGGATATTAGAAATGAAAACTATTGGGTTTCAATATTAAGCCACCATAATCGCTAAAGATATGGTAGTGGTAATGCCAAAGACGGAATGATAGGTTGGGAGTGAGTTGATGACCCGAATTATTTCTGGAACATCCGGAAGGTATCTATGATTGTTCCACCGATTTTTTCTCATATCAACGGCGCGGAATGTGCTACGCATTGGTTCCTTACTCACATACATGTTGATAGAGGAAACCGGTCGTTAGGTCTCGGATAGGAAATCTGCAAGAATATTTTTACTTTACGCAAGATGTTTAGTATTAAAAAAGTATTTTGAAAACTATTTCGCCCACATTAGCAACTAAGGATGAGGAATTTGCTTTTGTTTGAATTTCAATATCGCGGGAGAATGAGGACATGTCCAGTTTACCAGAAAATGATGTCCGATAAGATGAAACTCAAACTTCTTGATTCCGTACTTAATCTGCGAGGATCTCCTTGAAAGTGGAATGATAATGGATTTCGCAAGAGTGAGCCGTCCACTTTTATGTGAAAGCTTCCCATTAATTTCTTCAAAGAGAATGGGATAGCATACTTGTTTCGAGTTCAAGCTTGTCTTCGCTTCCTCCCTAGTATCAAGGCCATTCATCATTGAAACCAAGTTAAGGTTAGGACTCTAAGTTAGTCAAGACCTGCAATGTGGGAAGGAACTTACACCCACATGGAATCTCTTCCGGAAATTCACCAGTTCTTCATAAATTCCTTGTTTCTTTAGCCCATCCTCCCGAACTCGGAAGTCTCATCGCTTTTAAGATAGATTACCTTTATGAGGTATCTTATCTAGCGAGAAGATAATAAGATTCTTAAACCCATCTCGCTCTTATGAATCCTTACTCTGCATTTTTCAAACCTTCCTCATTCTCTCCTATCAAATCCATAAAGTATCTCATAAGGCATACTCCTCGAACAATAAAGAAATATGCCCAATCCTTTAAATTTGATCAGCATCCCTTCCTGTCTACTCAAGCAAGAACAATTCATTACTCTCTAGATCCTTGAAGAGTTCTTTCTTGAGTGGGCTCAACAAGGTTACACTCATCTTCACTTTGGAGCCATCTCGCCTTGCTCTTTCGCTTCATAGAAGCTAAAAGGCAATCCCTCGATGTTGGCCATGAGAGTCTCGGTATTGAGAATAGCATACTTGCTTCGGGTTCGAGCTTGTCTCCGCTTCTTTCCCGCTTCTAACACATTGGGGGCACGCTATATATTAAATATATATTTTTATATATACATGATAGATTATCATATATATATATTTATATATATAATTAATAATGAGAAGTTTCTTTTTCTTCTTTTACTATTAGGGATTTAATTGGATATATTAAGTTTGGAGTGACTTAGTATATGACTCTCTTTTTTGGTCGAAAAGTGAGTATATGACTTAAGTATATATATTTTTGATAAATTCATATTTTGATTCATAATTTATTGAAAATGCTTAAAATTGACCTTGTGCATGTTGAAATAACGTGTCGGAATCTTTGGAATATCATGTCGCTAAGCGTATTTGGAGACGGCGACCATAAGTCGATCGTATGTTGAAGAGTATCGGATACGACACGACACAATACGAAAGCCTCAAAGAGTGCTGTACTTTTTCGGTAAAAGAGCGAGAGAATCGCGCGACTTCTAGAGCAACTTGGGAGGGTCGCCCGCGAAATGTGAATCGCGTGGGCACGCGCCTGGGATCTACCAGAATCCAGAGTTTCGACCAGAACCTCCCTAGGCCAACACAAAGTGAGTTCTCCAAGACATGAAAGGTTTCCTCCATCGGTTTTCCCACGTTGACCACCGACACCCTGGAGAACCAAAGGAGCAACTTTCTGTTGGAACCAAAAGAAAAAAAAAATGATAACTTTGAAAATTTAGAATAAGAGCGCAAATGATAACTCATAGCAATGCAAATGTTTTGGCTATGGCATATATACCACTCTGAACTCCACATTCTTTTATAGCGGCTGGTCCCTTACAACTTAGCACAAATATATGACAACATTAAATGAGGAAAACTAAGAAAGTCCACAAAGTTAACAAAAGGAATAAGTGCATTAGAAGTTTTAAATTTTACTTTAAAAAAAAAACAAATAACTCTTAAAATTTGTAGCAAAAATATAATTGAGTCTTAAACTTTACAAAAGTGCAATTAATCCTAAAACTTTTCAAATTGATTTAATTAAGTCTTTCCGTTGATTACACTTTTTCAAAATTTTAGAACTCGATTGAACTTTTATGATAAGTTTCGGGATTTGATTGCACTTTTTAAAAGTTTTAAGACACGGTTGCACGTTCATGACAAATTTTAAGACTTGATTGCTCTTTTTAAAAATTTTAAGATTTAATTACACTTTTATGATAAGTTTTAGGATTCCAAATGCACTTATCCCTTTACGAAAGCACACAGAATAAAAGACACAATACATGCACTTGAAGATAATGACTGTGTCGGCATTGTTTGTCTTCGTATGCTTCAGTAGCTGCTCTTCATTAAACACTCAACAGTTTTTCTTCTTCAATCTTCTTCAAGCGCATGAATTATGTTTCCCCAATTCGTTTTCATTCATTCTTCTTCTTCTGATGACACAAGGCATTCTTTGAAGAATACTAAAACCAAATCTAGAACCCACAAACCAACGCGCTCAAATCTTCAACAATCAATTTTATATTATTCAAAAACTTTCAGTGTTCCATTAGAATCACGAACATGATCCGTCATGTTGATGTAATGGCACAAGATTGTCAACTCCTGCAGAGGTGGAATGTTTTCAGCAGCAAAGAACACAAACTTGGCAGTCTCTTGTCCAAATGATCGTAGAGAGGTCCATCATGGAGTTTGGAAGAGCAGCCGTGGGCGAAGAATCATGTCACATTCCCCCGTAGATTTCTCCATCTATGTCGAAATCAAAATCCCCCTTTCATAGAACACACGTATAATTCGCGGGACCAGGCCTCTTATCTGCTTCCTTGGTCTTCGAGGATCTCTCCCACATGCCATAAAAACTTCAGGCAGAAATGGCATTGAAGGATCTCACAACCCGCTCCTTCAATTCAGTCTTGAAAAATTCCAAGCTGCAACTTAGATACCACATTGCGCGACCTTATCGTGGCAGGAGGGAGGGCACTTGCAACAAGGACCACGCTTATAGACAGCTTAGTTGTACTCCGACTTCCGCGCAGGCTTCGTTGTGGTTCTTTGGGATGCCCCCCTATTCTTGGCTTTACAAGGACATTTCTCTGAATCCAAGCAACCTCCAGGACAATCACAACCATCGCCGGGGATGGACCAGAACCATTTAGGATATGCCACTCGTGTTTGTAATGGCAGAGGCTTTTAATAGTTTGACAGCTTTCACAGCACGATTAGGAATCAACTCTTTCCCTTGTGAAATGTATTCTGAACAGAGACGCACCCGCACTCCAAACTTCTTCCATTTCTTCGCTACTTTGCTAGCAAGCTCTAGTTGGCCAGGAATCCGATCCAAACCAACTTGAGTACGAGGACGCCGGGCGCCATGAGCTCTTTCTCCTGCCAAAACTTTTCCATCCACGTTCTTGCACCGGCAGAGTCAGATACTTCTCTCTCATCCCCCAGAAAACCTCACTGATTCTTTGCAGATATGATGTTCTTCAGAGCAAGGTCACTAAAGGGGACGCATTCCCATTACATACGCAGCGGATTACTCGAAAGACATGCCCAATAACATACTCGAATCACTGGTCGTAGAAATATATTACGTAACGGGTATACCTCATTTTGCATGGATTAAATGTCGCTGATGCAGCCTTCAAGAGAGTCCTCATCTTGGATCTCGCGTTCAAGAAAGGAGCAGGAGTTCGTTGTCGTTCCTCACTGTTCTCTCTGTTTTCTCTTGAAGAGAATGAACGACAGTTAATTTAGAGAAGGAAAGAACGTCTCACGTTCTTTTATCACGTTCAAATGTGACAACTGTCAAAGGCAGTTAATCCTTTGGTAAAGAGCCTACATGAGAACACTACGGTACTCCCATGCTCCCATAAAACCCAACAGCTACCTTGCTCAGAGTTTCTGATCTTCTGCCTTCCTTTTGCATCCAATTGATTCCTTGGCCATTGTAGATAAGAAAATCTAAGCGTCTAGATAACAATCGCATGCTCCACACGGCACAATACTCATCCAATGTGTCTTTCCCCCTTCATCAACACAATCAATACTGACCTGCGTTTGGCAATGAAGACCAACAGTTGCCAGCTCCACTCTGTAAATGGAACTCGTCGCCCTCTTCGACTCCCAACACAGGACCCAGCATTTGCTTTGCAGCGCTGATAAATACGCCTTATAAAATTTTCAGTGCTTGAAGATCAAGCCCTTTCTGTTCTATGGACTTAGCTTCTCTTTCATGCAAGATCTTCCTGTAACAAGCATGGAACACGCGTAATATCTCCTTCCTTTTTCTCCTAGCATCAACAGCAGCACCCCAGGAGTCGAACTTATAGCTTCTGCAGGTCCAACTCTTCCCATTATTATCCGAAGCCCGCAGAGATGTCATTGCCACTTCATCCTCACTCACCAAGTGTAAACTGTCAATGGCATCAGCCCATCTCCCACTTTTCCCGACTGAGATTCCAGAGCATTTATTCGTGGCACAATTGCTGTGCACGGTGAGACATTGGACACTTTCAACAGGTTGAGGCTCAGTTTCAATTTCAGAACTTCCCATGAATATATTAACAGTCTTGGCTGTATCCTCCTCATTCTGAATGCTGTTGACGTTTGCTTGCATCAACTGCACTGCTGGTTTCCAAAAAAAAAAAAAAAAAATTATGCAGCAAAAGGTCCACATCCTGGTGGACAATCACAAACAGCAGAAACTTTACCGCCTGCTCAAACTCAGCTGTACCGACATCTCTGTCGCTACTTCCCATTGCTAATGATCCTGTTTTTCCTTTCTGGAACATCCCCATCAAAGGACTCGACCATCGATGAAGGCTCCACGAGTGGCCGCTGGCCTCGCCTGAGGTCTCGCAACCTAATCATCATCTCTTGATTCTTGTAACCTAGGTGGTGTCGCCTGAGGTCGCATGACCCTAGGCGAGGCCGGCCTACACAAATAGTTTAAAAGCTTTTTAAAAAAAAATAGTAAAAGCCATTTATAAAGTAGAGTTTTTATCAAACGGTATGTACGTTAAAGTTGATTTTCAATGTATTTTTAAAAATACACTTCACCAAACTATACTTGAATTTCGAAAATTTCCTTTAACCTAAAGGTATTTGTATTTTTCCAAAGACATTATTTCCTCAAAAGCTAAACCGACGAAGCCTTTGTATTTGAATTTAAAAAATTCCTAACTTTTTAATTGATTCATTGTTTCAGGCGTCACTCTCGCTGCATGGATAAATTATTACTATTCTTTCTTGGACAAAAAATGATAAATTATTTGAGAAAAGGTATCATTTAATATAGAGCCATCACTTTAACGCGTGTGAAAATAGAACGTGAAAGAAGTCGATAGCATTGCACTTGAAAATTGTAGCCCATGCACCTTATAAAGTGATTTGCTGATAATCGAGCGCATACATTAACAAAATGTCATTATTACATGAACTGCCATCCAATTTAGGAAAACGGTCTAAATTAAAGTTAATTACTATTCTAGCTTCCAATAATTTGGATCTAGCTTGACGATCCGAAAATATTGTTCGGTGATGATGTGTGAATCTACGATCCAGATCTGACCGCCCTTAATAAAGATATTGTGAGAAAAAATATTTTCCTTTGAATAAATAAAAACACACGGGAATCCTTTGGAAAATATAAATTTTGGGCTTTGGTTATTACGGTCAAAAGGTTTTTTTTTTTTGCCCAATTTTCCGGTATTTGGTATTTCAAATAGAAAAGTTAATGCAAACTTTGTTTATTTTTTGTTTTTTGGCCAAAGAAAAAGTCTTTAAATGTTTTACAACAAAAAAAAATTGTCTTTAAATGATTATCTATTTTTGCAGCTTGTTCCCAAAAGGGAAAACGTCTAAAACCATTATATCTGACCCTGAAACAGGAATAGAAAGAGCGGGAACTTCGTCTGGCAACTTCCTCCATCGACGAAAAAACCCTAGAAATCCTCCCATGCATCCTCGGCTATACTTCAATTCGTAGCAAAATCGAATCGAATCGGTCCCTCTAGACATGCAAATCGATCCATTTGCTTCAATCGTCGAGCACTGTCTCATCTCGCCCTCGCAAGAACGGCTCCTGCGGAGCTGCCGTTTTGCCGGAGAGCCCGAACCGGCGGCAGTCGCCGGCGGAGGCGAGGGGGAGGTGGGGCCCCAGGAGGCCGGTGAACCTGCAGTCGATCCCACGGGGGGTCTTCATGGTCTCGCTGTCGGAGAGCGCGCGAAATGACGGTAGCACCCCTCAGGAGGACGTCTACCACACGCCGCCCGAGCATTCCGCGAACGAAGGCGACGCGGTGGCTGGCGATTGGGGGTGCTCGGGAAGCGGGAGGGCCGTCGATCTGGGGAGGGACACGGATTTGGCTTTCTCTGTGGAGCTGGAAATGACGCAGAGAGTTGATACTGAGTCTCACCTTGGCGTTTCAAAAGCAGAAGTGGAAAAGATGAGAACACCTTCTTTCGGTGAGAGTTTGAGGGAGTCTCCGGCAAAGAGGATGAGATATTCGGGGGAGTCCTGCAGCGGTGAAAGTTAGAAGTGGAAAGACTTTGGGGGTGTCGTCAGCTTCGAGAGATTGCTCAACTGCGAATCCTGCCGAAAGTTTGAGAATTTTAGAGATAAAGTTGCGTTTGGAGGCTCCGAATGCTCCTTTAGGAGTAGTGACCGAGAAAATCAGGGAGAGCTTGGTGAAATCTGTGGAAAATTTGAAGAATTATGGGTCTAATTTGCCGCGAGATGCTGAAGTTTGCGAAGGGAGTTTGTGGAAAAGGAAGTTGAATTTGAGTGTCGAGTGTCCTAATGACATAAGGATCATGGAATTGGAGGTTGAGGAGAGAGACGGCAGGTTATTGTCCAGAGAGCACACGGTGAAGGATGATTCAGTGGCTAATAAAGTTGATCGAGGTACTGAGGGCAATGTGATCGATAAAGAAGTCACTCCAATGGATAAGGGACGAAGAATATCTTGTAAAGAGTTGGGAAAGGAGAGTGTAGAAAGAGACGGCGGTTTATTGTATAGGGAGCACATACCAAAGGATAATCCAGCAGTAAATGAAGTCGATAGAGTTACTGAGGGTACAGTGCTTGGTAGCGAAGTTCCCCCAACTGATAATGGACAGAGAGTTGCTTGCGAGGAATTGGGTCAGAAGAGCATAGAAAGTTTGTCCGGAGTGGACATGGTCAAGGATAATTTAGCAGTTAATAAAGTTGATAGAGGTACTGAGGGCTCAGTGATTGGTAGAGAAGTTCCTGCTGCTGTTAATGGACAAAAAGCTGCTTCCGAAGAAACAGGTCGCAAGAGCATAGAAAGAGAGGGTGGTTTACTGTCCAGAGAGGACATGGTCAATGATAATTCTGCAGTTCATGAAGTTGATAGAGTTTCTGAAGGTACAGTCATCGGTAGAGAAGTTCCTGCAACTGAGAACGGACAAAGAGTTGCTTGCAAAGAATCAGGTTGGAAGAGCATAGAGGACCTTGAAAGTTTCAGATATACAGGTAAGACTTCTAATTTGCGTGACAAGGGCAAGAAAATTGTAGAAATTGAAAGGAATAGAATGAGGAATGTGGAAAGGCATGGAACTGAAGTAGGCAACAACTGTGAAGGGCAGATAACTAGAAATACAAGTGCGGATGACGGATTTCGGGGTGTTGGTGTAAATAATAATTCTGCCGATTCTTATCAAGATGCTCGAGGAGCGAGGAAATTGCCATCATCGATTCAGGGGCATGCTAAAGAAAAGGATGCGGAATTGCAACTAAGACCGCCTGCTTGTTTCCCTTTAATAGAGAAGGAAATGAATCTTTTGGATGTTTTGAATATGATTGAGGGAACTCGTGGAGATCCTATGCTTGAAAATACAGTTATTGATCTTGTGAAGAGTCGTGGCGTGACTTTTCCCGTACCCCGGTGGTCGCAAGAAGGGGAGTACAGAACAGAAGAAAAAGGTCGAGGTTGAATAGTTTGGATGGTGGTTTTCGAGTTTTGCAGAAGAAAAGGTTGAGGTTGAATAGTTTGGATGGTGGTTTTCGGAGTTTTGCACTGCTGTTCCATGGTGATTCGGCCGTTTAGAGTACGTTGGCTGTGGTCCGATTGCAGTAGATTTGACCATTTCTTTTGGGAAATAATTGATTTGCGGTTGAAGGTTCTCTTGTGGGAACAAAATCGAACCTTTTGAACCTGGAAAAGATGAAGATACAGATTGCCAGACCCGGAAATCTGACGCTAGTAAATCCGGTAGAATATAGGAACAACTCCTCTACAAGAGGACTGCAAGATTTTGTATAGACAGCTTTTGTATGGATATCTTGTTCCGTTCTTGTAAAACAATGCAGAATGTATAGCAGCTTTATGAATGGAGGAAGTCTAGATTATTGAGATTATTGTGCTTTAAGCTTGACCATAATTGCGGACATTTCATTTGCCCAACCCTGACATGGTTATCATAGAGAACTTGACGCTTGATAGTTCATGGATATTTTCATCATCCATGAACTTTGCATTCAGAAGGTGGTCGAGATCATGACACACCTCTGTAGCTGGTAACTTTGCATTCAGAAGGTGTTCGAGATAAATTCGTTTAGTTCCCGATATGTTGCTATCTAATACTACAGATGCGTCCTGGACACCTGGTGGCAAATTTCTCGCTTGCTAAAAGAACAGCGATGAGATAACACTTCAAGAAGTGGAGATGAAGATGCTCGAGCTGATTTTGCAGTCAGCTATCCAAGAGCCTGCAAACTCCTAACTTATGATTTGACCAAAAAAAAAAAAAAACACGGCTAAAGCCAAACGTCATTCTGCTCGTTCGTTTTCTTCAATTAGCATGATGCTTAAGGCCCATAACTGAAAAACTGTGCCATGGAGTTACCGAGGCTGATAAAAGATATGCAGGAATTAACAGTCATCACCATTTGCATCCTGAAGTATACGCTTCCACCTATTATCATCCCTATACAAAAGTGCACCCCTGTTCATCCCCTCAATATACCGAGTTGAAAGGAGACGGTCATGAAAAAAATACCATAAAACCCCATGTAAAGATTTATCCTTCTGTTCCACAAGCACAACCGAAGAAGCCACTCTAGCCAAAGGGGTATCTGTATAAGGCCCTAATGCTTCGGTGATGCCACAATATCAGGGATGAACAAGCTGTGGGTACTGTGAGCTACTGCTAGTGCTTGCCTGCTGGGAGACAAAGCTCATAGCCGGATGGAGAAGCTCTGCTTGTGGGAATGAGCCGTTCGATGGCACATTGAGCAGCAGGTCCTGCTCAGAGTTGTCATCAGCGGCATGTAAAGAATCCAGCAAAAGAGCACCACCATCAGGAGGCACTGCGAATAGGCTTCTTGGACTGAAGCAAGATCCATCACTCTCTGCAATTTCTTTGTTTTTGGAGCTTCCTCCCACAATTAATCTTCTGGGGCTCTTTATTTTTGCATTTACCTCTGAAAAACAGAAAATCTTGTGAGAATGCCAGACATCATAAAACAATTAAGTAACTCGAAGCAGAGCTTATCAGTTTTTTCTCAGGTTTAACAGGATAGTTGCCTATAAGATTAGAAGTTCTCATGGTTGATACGTGTCTATCATTGGGCAAATACTGATAGAAATTGCTACACAAGGTTTAATTAATGGGATGTGATGCAGATTTTACTGCCAAAGCTACTTTTAGATAGACTTTATGTCCTTGAGATTCTGTTAGCTTATCATTCTACTGCCATTTGATAGTAATTTTTCCATTAGCTTCAGTTGAGTCTCTCTTCTTGCAGCACAACAATACCCTGGGAGACCAAAGCTTTCCAGTTCAGTGACAGAATTTGGAAGAACTACAAAATTCCCTCTATCTAATTAAGCACACAGGTGCCAGAAGATGAGGAAAACCTGTATACTTCTGTTTCTGAATGTCATGTAATCCCTTTCCATTGATTAAATTACTAGATACTGTCTCACGACCTCCTTGAGAGCCAGGGCTTCCAGAACCGCTCTTAAGTTTCTGCAGCAAGCTCACAGTCAGCATGCTGTTGTTATGCATAATTTCCGCATTTATGGGTGATAAAACTTAAGTTTCAACATACCTTTACTTGGTGATAATGTTCGACCCATTTGCACTTCATCGGGTCGGCCAACACAAGCCTCCTTAGAGTCCTGTAGTCTTCATCTTTTGCCACAGATGATGAGATGTCAAAGACCCCTTCAGCAAGAAGATGCTGGAAAGAAGATAGGTTCTCAAGGAATGCAGCACCATCAAACATGCTTCTGAGGCTGCACGTGCAAAAATCACTTATGTCACTAAGCAAAGACATGTTAATAAGAGCACCTGCATGAAAAAAAGAAAGCCAGAGCAATCACGTGTCACAAAAATTGTTGTCTCCTTGACTGCCCTTTAGCAATCACCAGTTGACAAGTTATATTGTTTGTGTTCTTTTTCTCATGTTATTGGCCAGAGATCATTGTGATTCCTTAGCCCACCAAAAATTTACACGAAACTGAGTGATAAGAATGCCAACCTGTCTGGAAAGTTTGCTCTATCAACCTGAGGCAGATACTTCAATAGCTGTTGTTGCTCTTCATAAGTCAAATATTTGACAAACTGATCAAAGTTTAACACATCCTACACCAATCATAAGAAGACAGGATGAGCATTCCACGAATGTGAAATTTCTTCAAATAGCCAATCTGGACAAAGGATCAAGATTAGGTTCATCATCGGTTCACCACCAAGCCAAAATGGACATGTAGCAACCTAAAGTTTAGACCATCCGCTATTTATCCAGTAAGATCCAATGGTAGTTCTTCACAATGGGGATCTCATGCTTACAAAACTCCGGAACATTCACGAGGAATTGCATCTATAATCCAAGGACGTGTGGCAACTTACTTAATGGGTTGGATATAATATTCTGATGCATGTAAGATAGAGCTACATAACTGTGCAAAAATTTCCATAGTGCTACGATGAGAAAGCAGTATCATGTCACTTACTCTAAGCTCAATAGAAAGTAGTGGAGAACTTGTAGTTCCTAACATGTGCAGCTTTTCATGCTGGGACTTGTCCCTGCAATGCAACAATAAATTAAATGTTAAGAATGATCTTCACTTGTATTGTCCCCTTTCGAGTCTATCTTTCACGTAAAGGCCAATTTTCCGGTATGGAACATGCTTTATTACATTACTTGTATGAAAGAAGCAGTATGCAAATCTAATGACTCCTACACTCTTTTATTTATTATAGAGAGAGCAACTGCTCCTCGCGATTGAAGGCTTTAAAATTCTAAAAGTAAGTTTAGTAGAGGACGCAAACAAAATCATCATTAGTTCTTGCAATTCTACGATTGAATATGAGTTTAAGTTACCTCTTAAGCTGCCCTTGTTCCTTTCCTTGCCCTAAAGGACTCTCTAAAGTCTCTGCTTTTGAACTAGGAAGATTTACACATTTGGTATGTACAGGAATGGTCAGAGGATGATAATGTACGCCATTTTTTTTCAACTGCTTGATATCAACTGAAAGAGAGCTAGCTTCGGATTCTTCTTCTCGAGCTATTGAACTTGGATGTCTGATGAGGACCGATCCATGTCCAATCTCAACAGATACCATTGGAGTTTCACTCTCTAAAAGCAAATCCTCTTCAGAGGATCCAGATAAACATGAAGATTGCTGTTCATGTAATATAGTGTGTAGATCTCTAGTGAGCTTCTCTACCGCAGAAGGCTTTGGACGATTCACACACGTCCTCTTCCTGGAAGGCACCAACGAATCCCATACAACCGATTGAGCTGGACCTAACAAATTGAGTGGCACATATGATTAGCATTACTCAGCTAACTGAAGAGAGGTGTCAATGTTCATTCTCAACACTGCCCATCATTTGCATTATACAGAATAAAGACACCTATTCTCTCTGTCAATCCCTTCACCGAGAATAAAAAGGATCTTGGTCCAATTGAATTTGAATGGTAACAAATTGAGCACAAGAGGAGGCGAAGACTAGCTTTTGTTTGAAAGTTCAACCTGTCAAATCACTGGCATCTGTGCTGCCAAACTGTGCACAGCTTTCCGAGTTTGAAAGAGCCGATCCAGAACTAGACCAGTTACTAGTATCATCATCTGCAAACTTATGGAAATTCTGACTATATTCATGTGAATTTCCTCCTACAGTCATATTTTCACCATAATACTTTCGCTTAAGCAACTTCACTTCCTTTTTGTTCATGGACACACCCTTTGTTCTGGCAACTCTGTGGTCTTCATAGTTTTCGGAATCGGCTCGAGAATGGAGAGGGGCATAATTGGCTAGTGTCCCTTTTGTCCTCCATCGAGAACCACATGCATTACACAGAACTGGCTTCTCCGGAGGTCCATTTCGCCAAAGAGGTGTGCCTATTGCAACATTTAGGTATCATGAGAACTCCAAACTAGAATATGTCCCCACAAAGAACAAGCAAATGCACAGAGCTAGTGTACTTGGAGGACTGTTCCACGAGGACTAGAAATGCCTCTATGCTTACAAGGTGATGAGAAGTGCCCAACAATTCAAATGGAATGAATTGAGACTTTTCATGTCTGTAATCATAAGGAAAGTGTAAAAGTGGAAGGTCGTTCGGGCTATTGTATTTGTCTATTCTACAATCATAACTTTGACATCCAATGCAGATAACTTAAAAAGCACAACAACACTTAACATTTACTAGGCAAAGGAAGAGATGTAATTCAACGTGGCACGCAGTACCAAAACATGATAAATGCCCCAATAAAATGCTCTTTGGTGTGACTAAACACACAGGCAAGCAGAAGAGAACGCCGAAATGGCCCTCATAAAGCATCATAGAGATTAATAGTGAAAACAACGAAAGAGCAACTCAAGATGCCTCCGACTTGAAATCCATGGACTTGTCCGGGCAAATTGACATAGCTCAAGAAAACCATACATTAGCTGAATGAAACAAACATGTTCCCAGTAAGCTGAAAAGGGTGAATCCGCATTGACACAACAAGCTTGTTGCTCAATGGAGCTATGACAACTGAACCCAACAAGGTATCAAGAGAGAAGATTTGTGCAAACTCTAGGAATAGGCTGTTTGAGGGTCACCTAATAGTATGATGCAGGACGAAAACATTTTGATGGTATTCTGAGTAGAGATAAACAAGGAATCAGTATTAGATTGTCAGATAACCTCCAATAAAATGGAGATTACCTCATTCACTTGTCACAAATTCTAACCAATTAAATCAGGACATTGTAATTACATCTTGATGGGGCTAAGGGTGAAGTTAGTGACCGCTTCCACAAGCAGAACGGGACGGAGCAAGTGGCCCTTGGGCTAGACACTTCAGATTAAGTCATGGAGAGAATGAGTCAATCCTGAAGGCCCAGATCAAACATCAATAGAAAGTCTAACGTGAATTTAGCAGAAAAGTTTGTTTTAAAGTAAAGTCAGTAGGATTGAAATTTAGTTCAGTTAATTAGTAGTGTAATGAGACTTCTGCAGATCCTCAACAGCATCGGCGTGCGTATTGTATCACTAATTGGTTTTCACAATCTGCAACTGCTCAACCATTCAAGAGACCCAAAGAATATCGTGGAAGTTTCAACAGATACCCAGATTTACATTAAGGAAATGGCATATTCAAACTCAAAGTAATGTGATCATCACAGTCTAACAATAACATCCGTTTATTTTCTCATTTTCCCAAATCATATGCAAACAGAATCACACAAACAACACCAAACATCAATCTACTTATGTCTGAACAAGGGTATGCACCTTTTTTCTTAACTATTTAGCTTTAGCTGCTGTACCTGTATAAACATACTTTTTGCATATGCAGAATCAAGACGAGCACCCCACTTTTTTTAACCCCAAGACATAACTAAAACACAAAATGGAGAACCAAGAACTCACTCGTAACTCCACAGTGATGGCAAGGCCCCTGCTTAACCATCTCTCTCTATCTTAATCGAGAAGAAAATTAAAAATTCAAAGAGGACTCAGAGAAAACCAGCAGCAAGACCAATATATTGACAGAAAAATCGGAAAAGACCCACAAAAAAAAAAAAAACTGATATAATCCCTCCTCAAGCCTTGTAACGCATATACACCTCGAGCAATTCAGGATGGGACAAAGCAAGAACATACAAACAGAAGGGGAAACAAAAAATTTGCAGAAGAGTGAGGAAGCCGAGAGAGGGAGAGAGTCCTGAAAGTTCTTTATGTATTGGGTGTAAAATTAAAATCAAACCCAGAAAGCAACCCAGAAAAAAAAATTTCTTTGAGGAAAGTCAAGGACGAGTGAAGAGATTGAGATGGGTATTGAGAGCTGGGAATCCCATATAATTCAATGGCGAAGGAATCTAATTAATGGGTGTGGAAAAAGGGAGGTGAAACAGGAGGAGGAGAGAGAGAGAGAGTGGGCGTTTCTATGTGTACATGACCAATGACCTCTTCCTCCTTTTCATCATCCTTTTTCAAAAATTTATAAACATGAAGAACTCAGTGTTTTTCTCAGCTTCTTTTGCCTTTCTCCCTTTTCTTGATTTCTAATGTGAGTTAAGATAGGGGGAAAAACCAAAAAGGTGAGTAGATAGGATTGATTAAGTTGCCCACTTATCCATTTTAATGTAAACCTTCCTTTTTTCTAATCGCATTCATATAAGTGCAATCGACTCACGTACGTATAGAGATAATCCGATATTGTCAAAAAAACATACTCATTTATTACATTTTTGTGTCTGCCGTGTAAAACCGAATTTCAGTGAGCTTAAATATTAGATGCGGTGAATTTCAGCGGGTGAAGCAGCATAAAAGGCCATTGCCAGATAGCGACGAGGAAGTAAAAACAAGAAGAAAAAAAAAGGGAGGGTATAAATTAGTTGGCTCTTTCGTGTCTTAAATTCCTCTCCAAAGGAAAAACGAGCAACTTTTTAATTTGTATGACACGATGCGATCTCGATACATGTCGAATCCAATCGCTCGATAAAATTGACTAAGTAATAAGCAACAATTGTGCATATGGTTTATTCTTGTTGCCTTTTTTCTGATGTCTTTCATTGGTGATGCTCTCTCATCAAATCTGTGAACCTTAACGCCTAAGGATTACTAACAGGTCAAAGGGTGATTCAGTAAAGAGAAATATATGAAAGAGAAGAACGCAGATTTGGACTGTTATTTTATTATTTAAAGGATTAATTTGAACGCATTTTGCAGGAAAAAAAATGTTTATTCCAAAGAAAATGTTTACAGCAAGACCAATCCAAGGAATGTGCTTTCGCAAAAGTTTAACAAATAATGAAGATGCGTACGCAGTGGAAGAAAATGGAATAAGGCAAATTGTGGATTGTCAAGAAGTTTGTCGTATTCAAAATCGTCTTGATTTCGTTTTCATAGATTTTTTCTAAGACTTTCCCCATACTTCGTCTATCGGCACAAGAATTGAACGAGCACCTTCTCCAAACGTTGCTATGAAAGTATCGTCGTCATTCCCGAACGTTTAGTTTGAGCCACAATTACACCGAATCACCAGCAACCCAGAAAGTTCAATTAAGATATCGCAGCAGTGGTGAAATCTTTTCGAGCGAGATATGATGTGGTAGGACAATGCATCGCGATCCGTTGAAAAATTTGCTCGTGATGCGAATCGAATTCATGATGTCGTGAAAGACGGGCAAATCTCTCGATCGCTGCCCCAGCTATCTTTGTGGTGTTTGGATCTGCCCATATGACTTTCTCCAAAATGGCATGCTTAAGAATATTATAAGGGCAAGAAGAGGAGATGAGACAAGCAAAAACCATCGTACATAATTGGTATCTGATGGATGTGACAAATACACGCCACATGGAACGTCGAAGACTTTCTACCTCGTGAAAAAATATTGGTCCGCCCCATCTTCGAAGGCGGTGACTTCACTCGAGCCATTAATCCACTTTAACGAAAATTAGTAAATGATAAATTTATCATAAATTTATAAATTTAAATTTTTGATAGTTAAAAAATTAATTTTAGCTAAATTTATTATAAATATATCAATTTAGAATTTTTGGTGATTAAAAAGTTACTTTGAGGTATAGTCAAAAAGTTAGTTTTGAATAAATTTATCACTTGCATCAATTTGAGATTTTTCGTGATATTAATCCAAAAGAAAAACGAACAATCCGACCAAATGCAAATTCACAAATTCAAATTTCCTTGCCAAAACAATTAGATATCCTATTTTAATAAATGAGATATTTTCACGATGTCAAAATCCGAAATTTTTACGGTGGAGCACTAAACCTCAATGCTGACGTCCAAGAAAAAGTAGCTACGCTAGTCCTCGTCCCGGCTTTTCGATTTGTCAAGAAGATGAAGGGCATGATTATATGAATGGTCTATTAACTTTGTTCCTACGTGCAATGTGATCCATAAACTTTAATTTAACATGCAACGTGATCCCCGACCGTTTAATTTATGCAACATGGTCCTTAGATTTTATTTTTTTTTTTTTTTTGCAAATGTTCTTTGGACTCAATCTAGTTTCTGAATTACCAAGTTCAAAAACCGAATTGAATTTATCTTAAAAGTTTAGGGACCGCATCGAACTTATCAAAAGTTCGAAAGTGACATTGCGCATCGAACTAAAAGTACAAAAGCTCGCATGAACAAATTAAAACTTGAGAGATCATATCACGCATTAAATCAAAATTCACGGATCATTTGTCTCTTTTTTCCGAAGATGAAAAGAGGGTTCACTCCAAGTTATGTAACAACCCTCGGTTCCTTGATGAAATTGATAGAGTGCGTATTTTGGACGGTGAGGATGTAATTCGCTTTCTTAGGGCTCGATGCCGTGCATCGGAGGGTTGGCACGTTTGACCAAACTGAGTCGTGGCCATGCCTCCTCTCTCCCTCGCTGCGTCATTCTCCCCGTGTCTTCATGCATAGCACGAATCATAAAAAGGTTGAGATCTAAAGTATAAGCCATGACCCAGTCACAGAAAAAAAAAAAATACTTATTTGGCCGCCACTTATGTTCCCTTAAAAAAATTTTTTTAAAATTTTTAATTGTTTTTATCTATTGAAAGAAATAGCAAATGAAAAATATTTTCAGTTTCAGTACCAATCTATGTTTAAACACTTTTGACGACGACGGAGATGTTTTCCATTCCTTTATTTTTTTTAGGCGATGCAAGCGATTATTTTACAGAGATGTGGAATGTTCGTTTCGTGGAGAATGAATGATTCGAAAATCTTTTTTCCTAAAAATAATCATCTATATGACTTGAAATAGTCATTCGATAAAAGATGTTTTCATTTTTCAATAATAATTCATGTTTATATATTTTCTCTGGCGATGAAAATATATCTTTCATCCGTCCATTTTTACTAACGATGCGAGCTATCATTTTCAGGAGAATGTTTTTTGAATCGTTCATATTTAGCGGAACGGATGTACCCATATCATTCCATTTCTCTAGGTGCGTCAGTTAGATTAAAACTTATCAAAATAGCATCAACACCAATTGGTATGGCGTTAAAGAAATGAAAGTTTTTGGCATTGGGAGGTCAAAATAATGTTCAATTAAGAGAATTGCAGACGAAGTTGAACTTTGCGATTGTCCCTTTTGGTTGAAATAAAAAAGAGTTTATAGGTCAAGTCCCACACCTTGACGAACATATGCTCGCAGTAAGTTCGTGAATAATGAAAATGAATCACCAACAAAAAAAAAAAAATCTCATCTCAATCTCATTGCTTAACCATGCTTCTTAGCCTCTCATTTTTCTATGCTTAGAGCAAAGAAATTCGAGTGAAATTGATACGGTTGAGATACATCGGGTTAGAAAATACGTAATTCATGTTGCAATTGCTGATTTATCATAAAGACTTGTATCTAATCCTATGATTCGAAACAAAAAATGGCCCCGACTAGCCATTGATTGGAGGTAAGCATGGTTTCAAGGTAGAACCGAGGAACTGAAGAAGTTTTTATATTTTTCTTGTTCTATGTCTTCGCGCAATCTTAAGATATTCCATGGCGTCGATAATGAGTGTGTAATCCGAACTCACTAGTCCGAACTTCCAATTCGATGATATCCACGCTTGCGACTTTTACTTTGTTAATATTTCATATTTTATTGTTTCTAAATATAAGTTGTGGTCAATGGATTGTAATGACAAGTGGTGGTCATTAGAAGCGATGGCTCACTACTATAAGCGGAACTGTGTATGCTCCGGAATTAGCCCCGAAACTTGTGACGGATAGGTTTCATGTTCCATAGTATGCGGGCGGGTTCCAGGTTCCAAAAATTGAGGGAGTGGTTCCGACGGGTAGGTTCTAGTGTATAGGTGAAATCTAGATCGACTCCGAAACCGCTCATTCCTACCATTGATCGGTCAAGTTAGGTCAGGAATAGAGGTACTCTTGATTTTTAATTTTTATTTTTGAAGTACCTCCATGTTACCTTTTCTTTATATAAATGAGATTGCTTATACTTTAATTTATCAGGGACATGGACATATTATATATTTCAAGTCGGTGTAAACAAAATTATTTCCGAAAAAATTATCTCAAATAGAATCACTGAAACAAGTAATAAAAAAACATTGTGAAACTGCCCTAGTCTTCATCGGGCATGATATATGTTGTGATTGAGAGAATCCAAGTAGAGTCTTTTGGATCTGGGATCCAGTTTATAGCCGTTTAAATATTGAATCGTGAGCAAAGCACCGACCATACCATTGGTTCAATTTTTTTTTTTCTCTAATTTCTTAACAACTTATTGTATGGTCGCTAGAGCCGTCGAATGTGTGAGTCGGGTCGGATCTGGATTAGGCTGCAAATGATCTTATCCAAATTGACCCATTTAACGTGTTTTGACACGTTTATATGCAATATAGATTTGGTGATTCATACGCGTTCTATTTACTAAAATACTTTCATATTTAATCTAACCTATGAATGTCCACATCCACCTAGTTACTTCAATTTGGGTTCTTCATGCATGTATTTTATGTGGATAAAACCGTTATTTCGATGGCAAGATGCTAAAGAATTGGCTTTCAAAATTGCATGGAATTTTCAATTTTTCTATTGATTTATAATGAAGAATAAGAGAACGTTAGTACTTGGTAGTGAGCTTATAAAATTACAACAACAAATGTCGTAAAGGAATTGAAATCTCAGTAAAAAGGAATGTAAGATATTGGACAAGATGCAATTACAAGAACTAAGATTAGAATATTACATAAAAATATCAACACCAAATGCAATCAAGGAAATATATATTCTAATAACTAACAAACGACACTTACAAGATTAATGAAAATTATAAATAATGGGGAAAGAAGAAATCTTCTTATATTCTCATTAAAGGTGAAGCCGAGCTTGGGCGCACAGACCTTTGACTTGGAGGTATGGGTTTTTTTTATAAGAGTGAAGGAGAGTCGCAAAGTTGAGTGGATTTTGGTAAACTTTGAACTCATTTACCACCCTTATATATTTTTGGTTTTCCTTTTTAAAAAATTCCGTTTCGCACTTTTTTTTTAAATTGCCGGATGACTTGGTACAAATGAAAAGATTTGTCTAAATTGATACATTGAAAGGTTTAAAATTGATTGAAACGGTTTACTTTTTGGAATTTTTTCCCCCCCTCGTAAAAATTTTTCATTTTTTGACATTTCTGATTGAAGGGGATTTTTTTTTGGGGAGTGTGTGTTAGTCGTTTAAGATTTTTGGACAATTATCCTAATTGAAGAGTATTCACTTTTAGGGAGGGGGGGGGGGGGGGGGGTGTTTGGGGGAAAAAAAAATTTAGGGTTTAAATTTTTTTTTTTTTTTTTACTACGTTTAGATTTTGATTTTCTGAGAGGGTATCTCTTTAGGGATATATGTGTTCAACAGAAGAACTCTTGCTTTGGTGTTTTGTTTCCTCGTTTACGCTGATAAGTTTCATGATCTTCAAACAGATGAGTTCTTAATAAACCACAACGGATCCGGTGATGATAGTTGAAACTTATTGTTCAAGCAGTCCTAAGATAAAACACGACATTCTCCCATGAAATCCACACCTACATAGTACCTAAAGACAGAAATAGAAAGCGAATGTTTGCAAATATTCATCAAGTTAATCGTTCTCTTCCTGCTAAAACCGCCACCTACTTCCCTTGAGATCATCCTCTCCAAATAAGAGAGGAGGCTCTCTCGTGCTAAGTTTATCGACTGAAAGGGATGATAAGAAGTGAGCCAACCGAAGAGCCGCACATGACGGTGGCAGTAGCTCCGATGGTCCTGGCGATGGCGCCTCGTTCTCACTGCACTTCAAGATTCAACAATCAACTTGAAGCCCATCTACGTTGACGACGAAGAGGGTGACATCGTTTTTGATGCGTACAACCATCATTCCCTCCAGATGACCGTCAACCGACTCCTCAGCTCAGAGCTTCTAGACAGGGATTCCGAGGTAGGAATATGTTAATTCGATCTAGTGACACTTGACCGTACAGGATATATGGCGGGCTTGAGATTCCATGTTCTTTGGAAACTCATGGTTTGATTGTTAGAACTCCCGATATACGAAACTGTTCATGCAGTCACCGAGATATTCCGAACACAAATCGACCCTCATATTTTGGCATTTCAGAGACTCTTGAATCAAAATGTACTTTCTTTGTACCATGAGTGTGCAGGTAAAATCGCTTGCTCTATCGTGCAACGGAATGCCGATCAACCGCCATCAGCCAATCACCGATGGGATACGCGAGAAGGCTGATTCCATGTACATTGATCCTCGCAAAGCCGGGCATAACCTCCTACCATGTCAATCAGATGGATTGTCTCGACGGCAGAATCTCTTAAAGATCAACCTCTACTCGTTGCCGGCGACAGAATCATCGATAGTAGCATTAGAGAGGGTCGCAGTAAACTTCGGAGCATTGACAAAAAATGCATACCTGACGGAGGAGATTGAGCAAGGGACGGAAGCCAACAGGATGCCTTGCTCACACATATATCGCAAGGTATGTATCACAGCGTGGCCAGACAAGAATCATACTTGCCCCTTGTGCTGATCTCCCATGCCATCTAATGGGAACGAACATAAAGTCGAACCAACATTGGTCCATCTTTTGGTACAGCTTTGCTCTAAAATCTAGTGAACAAGATTTCTGGTTTTGTTGTCTGCAGCGCATTTGAATGTACAAAATGGAATAGAACCGACCGCCTGTTAAGGTCACGCCCTTTAAGGGTGAGCATTGTTCCACAATAGAAATGCCCAAAATGGGATAGAGCCAATCACGCCAGTTAAGGGTGACCACTATTCCACAATAGAAACTCAAAATGCGTAAGTTCCATATGCAGGATAAAATTTACTCCAACGAAACCCGAAACAGGCATCTATGGTGAGTAGAAGAAGTACTACAACAATTAAGAGTGAGAGCCAATAGCACTATTTCATATGCAAAGGGCAGGCCGAGCAAAGTGTAAGATCGTAGTCGAGACTAGAGCCTTCCTCGTCGTGTCTCCCTTGGGTAAGGCAGAATCTCAAAGCAGGAAGTTCGCACACCTCGTTTATTGACAGTTAAACGTGCATGTTCACTCATTCACATTAGAGTTATCAGTACGCAGTAGATACTGAGCAGACGACAGGCCGAAACAGATTAAAAAGAGACTTGCAGGGAGCTACGCTGAAGAACAAGGTCCAACTGTAATTCTATACAAAAAGGGGGAAAAGCATGAAAACAACTTGGACACACTATCAAACGGAGTTTGGTCAAACTTAATCTTAGAAGCAAGTAAGGAGTACGAGATGGATCCTCGCCACGAGCCACGATGAGACCACAGCCACTTCAGTCTCTCCTTTTCTTCTTCTTCTCGGTCTTCTCAGCAGAGTTCTTTAACTGCACAAACCAAATTATCATGACCAAGAGTGCTAACTTGAAAGGACTCGGAAGAACAGGACATCTCACTTGATCGATTGAGTAATCCCAACCAAGCAAGCATACATTTTCATTACTTACCATGATGATCAGGATTCGGACGAAAACAGCCACAAAATCAGTGAAGAGGTTTAACGCGTGCTTCACATAGTCCAGATCACCACGGTGTGCTTGCTCGATTATGTCTTGAGTGTCCACTACCACATAGCCGATGAACACTAGAAGCCCAAAGTATATCTGCAATATTGAAAAGATCAATTAGTCGTCAATGCACGATTCCGAAAATGGAGAACAGGCCCATGCCCAATGCTCACCTCAAACTTAAAGATGGCTGCAGATCCGCCAAAGATAGCGGAGGCGAATTGCAACCACATGAGCATGGAGAGCCCAGAAGAAAGCAAGCCACCAAGATATAGGTACTCCCTCCGCTTAGCTAACATGGCTGCGCCTGAGAAACAAGCGAAGGCCAAAGCGGATCCCACAAATGCGCTTATCAGAATACTGCACCAACACAGAATTCTAGTCAGGGCACATACTAAAGTAGTTGATACTTGGCACCTGACCACATAAAATTCGATGCATAAACACTAAGAAGAGCCGGCAGTTACAAGGGAGAAAAGAGATGAGAAATATACCTCGGGTCAACCTTGATGGCCATTTCGATGAGAGGACCGACAGCTGCTCCTTCAAAGAGAGCTGCCGCCATGAGCAGACCAAACCTCTTTTGCTGCCAGACAGAAGATACAATGACGATTCAATTCTTAAATTCTCACAAATTTTCCATTCCCACAGTAACAAGTGGTACAAAGAAGTAATTAGATATTACATATCACATGACATATCCCTTTTAAGAGTACCTCTTCGTACGGAGGAGTAGAAAGCAGCCATAGAATGCTTCCGATGCAAGCAAATGTCGTTAGAAGCCCGCCGATGTTCCACAACAGATGCAGGTAAGCACCAGCAGCCGACGCGACCAAGGCGCAACATAAGGACAGATACACCTGAGAAATTTTAACGCATACGAAACATATGTTATCATCACGGTACTGAATAAAACCAAATGAAAGAAGAATGCCGCCATAGATGGTTCTCACTCGAGAATTTGATAGGTCAAAGGGTACAAAATCCCTCAAGCAAATAGATCAAAGAGGTTCCAAAAGTGGACCAGGTCCGACAACTGATCATCTAAACATCATAGGTAGACGGAGATGTCTCCTTGGGACAAGAAGTCCACAGTTTGCATTCTAATTTTCCAGAAATAACTCAGAAAAACATTCAACTCAGAGAATCAATCAATAGAGAAGCTAGAATCTCTGCAGTCAACTAATTATCTCTGACAGTCTGATCGGTAGCCAAAATCCAGCAATCAACCGAAGCCAAAGCACAGGGGAACTTAAACACCCACCGAACCCTAGATTTCTCCGAAGGCCGACAACAACGGGCCACGTTTCTCGGAGAAAAACCACCATAAACAACACCAAACAAGCAATTTACACTGAAAACTCCTTCAAATAGAGGACCCGACGGAGATTAGGCAGAGATTTCACCTGTTTGAGGTGAGATTGAACGACGGGAGAGATCTGGCGGAAGTTCTTGAGGGAATCGTAGCTCCAGCCATTGCGATTGCTCGTTTGGAAGAAGGAAGCGAACGCGTCCATGTCGATTCGATGCTTGCGAGAACGATCGAGAGCGGAAAACTTTTGCAGGCTAGTCACGAATTCTTCAACCAACTCGTTCGATTTCTGTGGGAACCGGGACGATTTGGGACTCGGGGTTTTGTTAGTTTTATACGCGAGTTTCATTTTGTGGGAGGACCTAGATTGTTCGGGATTTTTCGGGTCGAATTACGTCCATGCCCTTCGGGCAGTTCGAGTTTGACCCGGATCCGATTGACCATAGTAACTAAATAGTTGTTCAACTTGACTTTTGCATTGTTTGGTTGTTCATTGAGTTTGTATTAATCGTAAGAAAGTGAAATTTCAGAATTTTAAGGAAAAAGCAAGAAAGCAAGAAAATCTAAAACTGAAATATGTGAGATAACATTAAGTTACAGATGTAGATATATTTTTTTTTTATGGATATAACATTGGTAAAATAAACTAAATATCCCCATTTGAGAAAAAAAAAACTATCAACATCCAATAAAAGCAGGGGTAATATTCTTTTACATCATAATATAAATAGTGTATAAAATGAAAAATTGACATAGTGAAAATGTAACAAAACTCGGTACGATAAAGTGTAAAGAAAAATAATAAGGAAAAGATATCGAGAAAGAGAAAATAAAAATCTGATTATTTTAGTCATGAAGAGACTTATCACAAATGAAAAGAAAAATCATTTGTGTATCTGTCTCACTTACAAATTCATCATGTTTACATCA
Organism: Rhodamnia rubescens; assembly: GCA_021437795.1. NCBI lineage: Eukaryota > Viridiplantae > Streptophyta > Magnoliopsida > Myrtales > Myrtaceae > Rhodamnia > Rhodamnia rubescens. The sequence continues at coordinate 2,322,013 of JAILYA010000041.1, forward strand.
TAAATATTTTTTATGGCAAAAACTTTTACGGCGTAAAAATTGATAAATGAATGACCATTTGTTGTGATTAAATCAAGAGATTAAACATCAAGGAGCTCGATAATTTCATAAAATTATTGAGATGCTTAGGGTTAATATGTTCCAATTTGTTTAATTTTTTTTTTTTTTGGGATGGCAGCACCTAGCTGTCGTATACCAACCCCACCAAAAAAAATTGGTAGAGTTCGTTCAAGTCAATGTAGTTGACCAGCTAGTTGAACCCGATTTGCAAATACGGGTCAAGAATAACCGAATGAAAAGCTCCAAAATCCAGGGGCAAAAAAGGGAAATCGGAAGTTGGAATGGAAGTACCTGGAAATTTCGTGGCAACGAGAACTCCGCAAAACCGGCGACGACTTTGCTTGCGTTGATAAGAACTCTCAATGAAACGACTTGTCGCTTTCGCATCGCTTTCTTCGTATGTAATCCAGGAAACATCCGGGCTTATTAAAAAAACTCATGGATTGCGTGGATAATGTCTCGTCAACTTCACCAGTAGAAAGTCGCCACGTCATTTGTTCTCTGTTTCGTTGGATGTTACGATTGTACCGTACGATATGGACTTCAATCCCTCAATTTCGCTTAATTACTACGTTGTTATCATCGATTTGGACCGAATCATGTTGGGCAGTCGGGTTGGCCCAGCTCCTGCAAACAAAATACATTTCAGGTCGGGTGTGTTCGACTCGAGCCTCGTTCTGATTGAACTTTATAATTAAACCTTTCAAGTCCCGCCTATATTGATTTTTTGGGCGGTCCAAAATCATGTTTGCGAAATGTAAAGATGTGATTGAACATATTAGGCAGATGTGTTATCACAACACCTGGCACTTGCCCCGTCTATCAATATCTATAAATGGCTGTTTCATTCTATAGATATGTAATTATTAATATGCTCAAACTAAGTATCCCATGGGAAGATTTTGTCTAATTATAGATTTTTTTTTAGTCGAAGGAAATTTTCATTTCACTTAAAAGAAAGTTACACGACATCAAGATAAAACCGATCACAAAGCATTACGATCAAGTGCAAATATGAACAATAAATCAACTTGTTGTAGCCTGTAGCAACTCCCTCCTTTCATAAGAACGAATTTGTCATAACATAATGTCACAATTGGCGGCCAATCATTGAAAATCACATCATCATAGGTGATGAACACATGCTAAAATTTTCATCTATAGCAACGATTTTGCCGCAAAATGCTCACCTAGGTTCGGCGTCACTAAGTACCATCGTATCGTCGTAAAGAGAATACAACAACGCTAATGTAGTGAAAATGCACAAATAACGCCTTGTAAACCCCATATCTATATCTAAATTGGGATAGACAAACTCCCGAATTTAAATCTAACTCAAAATTGGGAGAAAAGAGCTACAAAACAGTTTAGTTGATTGAAACACTTTTAGATAAACTCATCTTTGAACGCAATGAGAGAGGAGCTTTAGAGACTTACGGAGCACTAGAACAACGTCCACCAAATTAGCGAAGAAGTCTTGAAAATTCTTAAAGAAAATGAGATAGGGAAATAGACAAGGATATAGAGAGGAAGAGGGGAGAGGGAGGAAGAGAAAGAGAGAGATAGAGAAAGAGAGAGTCTCCCTCTCCCTCAAGGACATTCTTCAAAGGAAGGAGGGGTTTGGCGGCTATGAGATAGAGAAAAAACCACATCGAATTTTAGATTAGGTTGGAAAAATATTCACCAATTGTTAGTTTGTTTCAAACATAAGGGTGATCGGTTTCGGATGGATCCAAGATCCGGATATGATATTTTTTTTCCTATTCCCTACATTTTTTCTTATCAAAGTATTCACTGAAAGTTCACATGCAATGAATTACGTGTAATCATAGATTACAAATCCATCACCAGTGGTTTCATGTTGAAAAAATACTGCCTTTGCAAGTCCATCCCCGATGGCGTCGAGCCGCGAGCAAGAGGGACGAAGATGGAGACGTGAAAAACAAGACTCTAGAGGCCGAGAGTAAGTGTCGTGAGCAAGGAGAGGCATGACTAAGAGCCTGAGAGCGATTTTTTATGAGCGAGAGAGAGAGAGAGGCTTGAAGAAAGGGGCAATTAGGGTTTTCACTTCTGAGCATGACTGAAAGAGGAGAGTGTGTGAAGAAGGCACAGTTAAGAATTACGGTTTTCGATTTTGTAATAATAAAGAATAAAAAAAGTAACACAATAGGTCCGATATGAGTGGGTGGGTCCACATCTAGAACCGAGAATCGAACCAATATTCACCGTATCCAAATTTTAGGAATTGGGAACTCAACCGATTTCGGGCAGGAATTGAACCAATTGTTTTGATCATCCCTATTTAGATATCTTTACAAAAAACCAGTTATAGCAGGGCATATTTTGTAACTCTCACGAGATAAAATTTTGTTGTGGTCTTTAAACTTTAGTGGAATATATTTCCGATCAGATCACTAACTATGCACACAAATTTAGTAGTCTCGTGTTATTTGGAATGCGCGTGCGCGCGCATATATGTATGAAAGTTTGATAATTTCTCATTTAGTATCCTCAACTAGGAAATAAATTGACAAACCGTCGTTCTAACGAAGCCCCCAATAGCTGGAAGGACACGCAAAATTGAAAGAATATGAATAATTATTTTTAACTCGGTGATCAATTGCTAATACAACCTATGTAGCCTTTCATATACAATTCGCGTTGTCTGTTTTATGTCTAATCACTTCCGCGCAAAAGGGGAATAGAATCCATTGAGCCACATACTTTTTTTGCCAATCACTTCTATTTTTCTCGAATTATTCTCTTTCCAAAGGAAAAAAAAAAATCAGCCCACATCCTTCTTATTTTGTTTTATTACATTTGAAGCAACTGTTGCTAGTAAGATTTTTCAAATATTTTCCTCGGAAATCAAATGGGGAAGTTACAAAAAGAGGGAAAAACATTGAAGTTCCACAGTTGTAAGATAGTTACCTCGTATAGGCACATCGACTTGTTTAGGGAAGAAAAATTTCGAGTAAGGTTGCATTTTATCATAACTGTACAACGTTGTCGACAGTGAGACATTCCGTTGTATTTTTCCCAAAGAGACATGAAGGAAATTCACTTATACGAGTTTTGCATAATAATTAAAAGGAAAAAGATTATACATTTTTCCATAGATGATTTGTGTTTAATGACAACTTAAAATGGCATGCCATTGCCAAATCCGGAGCTAATTTGTAAAGACCTTTCCTAATTATCAAGGAGCGCTCCACCACAAACGCCCGGTTTTTCCCCTCACGCATGAATCATCCAACCTACATAGCCAACAAAGAAGTGGAGAAATGAGAGCCCTAAACATGGGCCAAACCCCTCTCAAGCACCCTGTTTTCCTCATGTTTGCCATCGTCTTGGTCGTCGTCTGCGCCTCGGCGATCGGACCCGGGACGCAGGAGCTGATCGACACCATTTGCCGCAAGATGGAGGACTACGGGTTCTGCGACAAGTGCTTCTCTGAGCACATCTCCACCCCGGACACCGACATGCACGGCCTGGCTCAGATAGCCATCGAGCAGAGCCTGATCAACGCCACTGCCACGCTGATCTTCGCGAAACAAACCTTGAAAGAGGCGACCGATCAGCAACTAGTGGATTACCTCAAGACCTGCAGCAGCGGGTACCTGTCGATTCTGGAGATGATCGAGGACGCGGGCAAGGTTTTCGGGTACAAGAACTACGGCGCCGTGCTGACCGACTTCCTGAACTCGGCGAAAGTGCTGGCGACTCAGTGCGGACAGTACACCAACAGCCACGGGATCCCGAATCCTCTCTACAAGGATAACAGAGAGGAGAGGATTCTTATAACTATGGCCGCTGCGACAGCATACAGTCTAGGTCATGGAGGAGGAGCAAAACACTAAGCTTTAGCTATCTAGACTATCTAGTGTCCCAAGGATTGATTCCTTCCATTTCAAAATTTTTTTTTTCTTTTTATAATGTTTGGTGTTGTTCAAATAAGACTAAGCTATCAAATTGCCGAGTGATTGTTTTTTTTTTTTATGAAATTTGGTTTTTAAATTTTTTTATTTGTATTGGGTTATTTAATGGTTACGTGGCCGCCCATGTAGGCCAAACCCATAACCTTTGTGCAGTCCATTGAGAAGGGAGTTCCCTTTTAATAAAAGGAAACGTCATCTTTCATAATATGACGACGCTTCTCCTCGGAGAAGTGATACCCACTCACGTATTCTCTCGACGAACTCTCCTCCAATGAAGCATTGCCGGATACGTCCAGAAGATTACAAAGGCGATATTTAGTCCGTGAACAATAAGGTACACTCCGAATTTCGTGACGTACTCTTCGATCAGTGTGTCAACTATCCTGGGCACGTCCTTTGCTGCGATTTCTTAGGAATTAGTTTCCACCATTGGTATCAGAGCGTAGGGTTGTTGATTCCCGATTGCATGATCTTGTTTTTATTGAATTTCTTCCTTGGATATGAAAACGGCCGGAGTATAATTTTAGAGTTACTGTTCATGAGGTTTTTTCGTGCCTTAAACAAAAGAAAAATTTGATTCTTACGAGATAGATTCGAAGTGCTAGTCAACTTGAATGGAGGTTGGATGCAGCCGTAGCGGTGGCCGGAAGCGCTAGTCAAATGGACGTCGGCAGCAGTTTCCAATTTTGAAATAATAATAAAAAAGGAAAAAGTGGGCGAGAAGCGTTGGTTGAGGGGACATGGAGCGTGTGCCAGATACATAGCATGCGTCCGTGTATCCTTCCGCGGGCGTGGGCCCCAGCTCTAGGCCTAGGCCCAAGGGCCGAGTGCGCGCTAGGCTTTGTGCCCGCATGGCTCTCGCCAAGGCCCAGCCAGGGGAGCCAGGCTCAGGGCCCAGCACGGCCCGCCGAGCCACAGTCCCAGAGCCGAGTCAAAAATTAAATTAAATTAATTTGACTGACCCAGTTGACTTTGACTCGGCTGTTGATTTTGACCTGACCTTTGATGTTGACTTTGATCGTTGACTTTTTTTTTTTCAAAAATATATTTTAAAAAAAATTCTTTCTTTGGTCAATCTATAGGAGCTTATATGATGTTTGATTTGCGTGTCATTGATTACGATATATTCACAATTATTACGTAATTGATGGATTTTAGTAATCCATTTTGTTCGTATTTGTTGCGGGAATAATGTCATCGAGGCCGAGGCCCAAGAAAGAATGAAAGGTGCGAAATATAACAACACCTTCAAGAGTAAAGACACGTGAGCAACGACAAGCTCTTGATGTGATGATTGAGGAATTGGTTAATCATCGATGGGATAATGATGGTGACATTATAACTCATGTGAAGACGGTCAACGAGATGATCCAAGACCTCATTTGGAAAGGACAAGAAATGAACTCCGAAAGGGCATTTTATGCACTAAGGAACACCATACTTGAGGAATGGCATGGATTGATGCATCGCGTATGGCTTGATTTCATCACTTACAAGGACTTCGTCCTTCATTTCTTGAATAAGTTCATTAGGGTCGGGGCGACAAAAATGTCGTTGCTTGGAATTAATGGGTCTTGTCGTAGGCGGAATGCGCCCCGGCATAATACCAAGAGTTTTCTAAAGGGTTTTCCCAAAGCACCGATATGGGTTCCTAATTTGATTGAAGATCCTTCTAAAGACCTTGAGGATTGCCTTCCTCGTACGATGGAATGTACATGGATTAATTGTTGAAGGAAAATTAAGTTGACAACGCGTGATTATATTTGAATATTTCCTTTGATAGTTTTATTTCTATAGATATCCTGGAAGGCTTTTAGGAACTTATGGATTTTGAATTGATGTTTTTTATGGATACTATGGTTATTTGATGTTTTGTTATGAACAATGATGGCATTTGCTTAGTTAATGCGATGTTTTATAAATATTTGTTATATGGTTTGAGTGAGAGTATTCATGAGTTTTAGTAACTTTACGAAGAACACGGTTGAATAATTGTGCTAATATTAGTTTCGATTAGAACTCTTGGAAGATGATGGGGAACTTAATGAACTGTCGATTCTATGGTCTTTTATGAAACTATATGCTAATACACTTAAAATGCATAAATATGATGCATTTGTTGCATTCAAATAGACTTTAACAATTCATGCAAAAAGTCTAAAATGTTTAGATACAAGGGCTTCGCATCTAAGAATATAGTAGTTGATTTGAATAAGGGTGAGAAGTGAATGGTGAGAATTATGAAAAATGAAACTTGAAAGTTCCATATGTACTGAAAGAGTAAGAGGCTCTTGAAGCCCTTAACCAAGTTATGGAAGAGCCTAAAGGTGGGACCATTGCCTAACATAGAAGAGATAAAGAGGCATTTTTGCCTGAAAAAGAAAGAACTCACTAGCTCGCTTCATGTTCTTTGAGTAGCATGGAAAATGACATCATGCGTGAGTTTAGATGCTTTGAGAATGCCAAGGATATGTGGGATGCTTTGAAGGTCGATTTGGTCAAACGTCCTGTAACCAAGCCGAGGCAATTCACTATCCACTTTGACTCATACAAAATGCCTCATGATTAGAACATGAAGTAACATTTGAGGCGTATGGGCAAACTAATTAGTGAGTTGAAATATGACGGCCATGTACTCACTAATGAGCAGTAATTGCGGGCAATGATTCGTTCCTTGCCCCAAAGTTGAGAACACATGAAAATTCACTTGACCCACAATGAGAATATCAAGACCTTTGAGGATGCATTGTGCCACCTCGAGCTGGAGGAGGGCTGCTTTGTGGCGGCGAAGCCGCAACCGACATCTATTTTGCTAGTGCTAGCTCGTTTGGAGCTTCGGCCTCCAAGCGTAAGCGTCCCGATGGATTTAAGAAGTGGAAAGGCAAGGAAGCGAGCTCCTTAGGAAAAGAAACCAATGACCAATCGACAGGCAAAGGGAAAGCGTCCATTGCTATAATCGTGGCAAGAAAGGTCATTATGCTCGCAACTATCTTGAACCTAAAAATGTAGATATCCTTAGTACCCTTGAGAGTTCTACTTATGTGTCGAGCTCGATTTTCTTAACTAAATCTAATCATTTGTGGAATGTAGACTCGGGAGCTACCAACCATGTAGCGAAGGACAGATGAGCCTTCGTGGAGTTTCGATGGATTCCACGTGGAGCAAAGTGAATTTATGTCGAGAACAATTCCAAAGTGGAAGTAAAAGGGATTGACACTTGTCAATTAAATATGCGTGGTGGACACACTTTCTTTCTACATGATGTATTGTACGCTCCTAAGATTCGTCGAAATTCGGTGTCTGTCTTAGTGTTAGTCTAGTTTGGTTTTAATGTTAACTTTCACAATTATGGTATGGACTTGTTTTTAGGAACAAGTTATTATGGGTGTGGTTATTTCCTTGATGGTTTCGTTGTACTAGATATTGATTATGATAATGTTAATGTGAATTACTCTCTTTTCATATACGCCGATTCTTATGAGAATGATTGGAATGTATGGCATGCTAGGCTTGGTTATATTGGCCAATAGAGAATGAATAAATTAGCCAAATATGGCTTATTGGGCGATATTGAAAAAGTCGTTTACTGTTTGTGAGCATTGTCTAGTAGGAAAAACTATGCAAAAAATATTTGGAAAGGGCGCAAGAGTTGAGTTTCCTTTGCAACTAATTCATACAGACATCCGTGATCCAATAAATGTAAGAGCAAAGCACGGTGCTATTTATTTCATCACATTTATTAACTATTATACTTGATTTAGATATGTCTATTTGATTTCTCATAAATCAAATGCATTGAGTTGCTTCAAGAAATTTATGACCTTAGTGGAAAATTAGTTAGACAAGAAAATAAAAGCATTGAGATCCGATCGAGGCCGAGACTATCCGTCCGATCGGTTCGTAGATTTGTGTGATAAAAAGGGGATAGATAGACAGTTATCTATTCCATATACTCCTCAACAAAATGGAGTAGCTAACAGGAAAAACAAAACCTTACTTGAAATGATTAGATCCATGATGATGCAAACTAATTTACCAATCGCCTTTTGGGGTGATGCTTTGTTGACTACTGCATATGTACTTAACCGTGTGACTTCCAAATCGGTTGCTTCTACTCCATATGAGCTATGGATAGGTTGAAAGCCCGATTTAGGTTTTCTTAAATCTTGGGGATGTGCTGCCTATACATATGAATCCTCTCATAAGTATGAAAAATTAGATCCAAGAGGCAAAAATAGTATCTTCATAAGATACTCATAATATGTGTTTAGGTGAGCAAGATATTAGGAGTGTGATTGAATTTGAATCACGAGATGTAACATTCTTAGAGAATGAATTTTCAAAGAAGGGTGAGAGATAGGTGAAAGCTATTCTCTATATGAAACTATGGAAAGTGATAACGACATGGTTAGGGTATCTCTTCCAAAGTAAAAGCAATGTGAAAAGTGGGGAATTAATTTCGGATCAATCTCAATTGCAATCACTTGGTGAGACATCGTCGTTATCTAATCCGAGTAGGAGCATGATGGAGAATGAGGTGCCAAGAGTGCAATCTCCTTCGCGGCGATCATATCGTAAAAGCATTCCTCGACGACAATTTGACATCGAAGGGGAAGTTTTCATGGTTGTCCCACAAGAAGAGGATGAACCAAAAAATGTAAATGAGGCTCTATCTCGTCCCGACAAGAAAAAATCGATGGATACGATGAAAGAGAAAATGAAGTTAGTGAAATCAAATCAAATTTTTGAAAATTTTGTTGCCGCAACAGAAAAAATCTTTAGAGTATCTTGAGAAGAAATTTGTTTGGTGAAGTCTCGTTATCCGAAATCCATTCAATCCTTCGAGCTAATTCGATTCGGCAATCAAATCCGCTAAATTAGGTAACGATTCTCATCTTTAGAATATCTGAAAATTCTGTTGCCTAAATTGATTGATTTGAATTCGACGATATCTTGTTGAATGGATTGCATTATTTGGAAGTTTGCATATCAAGTTTGAATATTCTCAAGATACTCTAAAGATGCTGACTCAATGTGAATATTTGGGGATTTCGTAATAATCTTTTGATAATTTGAAAATTTCTCTAATATACTCAAAGATATCAAAATCTTTTCATAATGTGATCGGTTAGGAAAATCTCTTCATCCGCAACCGCATATATAGAAATAAGTCTATCTATCAAGCTTTATATGGAATTATTTCCACACAGGGTATTTTGAATTTGAGGGTCGATCGGTTAGCCTTCACATCAAAACTTGATCCAAAAGATTTAGCAATTATTATCTTTCAATTAAAAGATTTGCAATTTGAATTTAAGTTCATAAAAACTGAAAATCACCAAAAAAATCCAGAAGATTCGAAAATAAAAAAAGGAAATCTTCATGGCTCATTTTTAAATTCGTCCCATAAAAAATACAAAAAAAATTCATAAAAAGAAAACCCAAAAATTGCACCTTTGAACTTTAAGTCGAATTCGTCAAAATTGCCAAACTAAACATTTTTCATGAAATTAGTACGGAAAGGGCATTAACTTAAAAAATAAATGTAACCAAGCCCCGAACTTAGAATCTTTGGTCCGTAGAAGTGATTTAGTTCCTACTAAATTACTTAGGTTTCTAATCGACCTACCAAAAAAAATTAGTGGTGGCTCGAAAATTAAACTTTTTGCTTAATAATCACTTGAACCATAAGTCACGATTTGGTAGAATTTGAGAGAATTCGAGCTAGGTTAGTTAATTTAATTAATTAATCTGGTAATCCATTAACCTAAAATTGAAACCCGATTTTTAGGTCGCGACAAGAATGTTAGCAGATCCTATGACGAAGCCAATTCCTAGATATATTTTTCTTAGTCATGTAAAGACTCTAGGACTGCGTAGAGGTTGATGTACCGAATATTTGTATTTTTCCTAAATGTTCACGAGTTGATGATGTTGTTTATCAATACGGATATCTATAGTTTATTTGATATTTATGCATGTTAATGCTTGTTGCATTATGTTGAGAAGGTGTATAGAACATATGAGAGATTAGCCTACTCACATGGGTAATCGTCTCTATTTATTGTGTGATAAATAGAGATGAAGCAATTTTAAGCTTATTATCTAGGTGATAATTGAGAGTTCAAGCTTAAAATACTAATACCGCATTCACTAAGTGTTAAGATGAGGTCATAATGTTTATTATGTTCACAGGTGAAGTAACCCATACATTTCACCTTACCTATCTTAAATGCCCGGATGTGAGTTCTGAAAAATTTTTTTAAAAGAGAATAAATTTGTGAACTCTAGTTAGACATTAGGTATGTCTAAACTATCATCTATACGGTATTATTTGTAAAGACATACGCTCCATAGGGAAGGAGATAATACCGTAATACGTATTTCATACTACGTATGTATTATTCGATCAATAAAAGTTAGCAAAATTTTTTATCTCAACTCTTTAAGCCGTGTGAGACTCTTGAGGATAAGAGTTCTTCAATTAGTGCCCTCACGACTCTTACTTATTCTCAAGGTTTCCATTTGATGTTTGCTATCTTAAAGTGTTGCCAATAATCATGGATAACTCAATCTAATGGGACATTTCTAGAAAAGAAAGCTAAGCTAAAATCGAGAGGTTTAAGGAAGAAGGGAAGATTGATATAGCTTTAACTCACAAGTATAGTTGGTATTCTCGACCGATCAATTTTGATTGTTTTGAACTTAATCATAATTGTGAATACAACATATGTTATTTAAAGAGATCAAGAAAGATGTAAATGTGAATGATCGATCTATGGTACTTCATATTGGATCTACTCTAAATAGTCATGCCTAATTTGAGTTGCTATATACTCCTAACGGATGTATGGCAACGAGTTCTCGTAGTATGCTAGTTGCACAAACTATTTGTCAGTATGAACTTTACAAAGAGGAGAGAGTTATGTTTTAGTCCATCATGGGCGAAGGGGAGATGTTGGGTTATTTAATGGTTACGGGGCGCCCATGTGGGCTAAGCCCATAACCTTTGTGCAACCCATGGAGAAGGGAGTTCCATTTTAATAAAGACAAACGTCATCGTCCATAATATGACGACGGTTCTTCCATTGCGATTTCTTAGGAATTAGTTTCCATCAATTTGCATGCATGCAATTGAGGTGAAATTCCTCAAGGATGGCTTGCTTTCGCAGTTAGTTTGTTATAATTTTTTTTTAAGTCCGTGGAAAAAGAGAAAAGAGAAAAAGAGATTGATTGGCTATTCCATATGAGAGTCGACAATATGACAAATTCACTTTATGCAAGTTCGACTTGATATGAATATAATTCGAAGTGTGATTTTTATATAAATTTTGTTAAAAAAGTTTTAGACTTATTGTATGACGGCCAATTCGGTCTTAAAATTTTTAATTTGACCGCTTCGGTCCTAAACCTTTTGACAATTGTCCGTCGATTTTGACCGGAAATCGCTAACATGGCATTCCGATCGGTGTCAATCATCTTACGTGGCACGGACAACGCCGAGGTGGAAAGAAAAAATAAAAAGAAAAATTCACAAAAATTAAGAAAATTGCAAAAATCATCCACTTTACCACCGATCATCCTCCATTCTTGTTAGCAAATTCCAGTTAAAATTGGCTGGAATGACAAAACAGGCGATATGTCAAAAGAATTAAGACTAGAATTGCCAAAATGAATAGTTTAGAACTAAATTAGCTGCCGAACAAAGTAGGTTAGGACTTTTTCGGCAATTATCCCGTGCTTTTTATTGCTCAAGATATAGCAACAACAGATCATTATTGGAGGCAAAATGCATATGCTAGTAAATGTCTACACGCACAAAAAAGTTCTACACAAAAAAGTGACGTTTGAAAGATTAAGCATTAGTTCGACCAAAAAAAAAAAAGATTAAGCATTAGGACTTTATTATGAGATACTTGAATCATTAAACATTTACTAGAAATTATTGACTAAAATGTACTATACTAACAGTAAAATAAATACGTAAGGTTTGAGAAAAATATTTTGAGATTGGAAATCTTACCCTTGCTACTAAAATACACTTAAATGCACTTGCATATTGACTTACGAAAAAATACTCGTCCTTTTAGACTAAAACACATTGTACACATGACGTATTATGCTTGTGTGAAAGTACTTCAACTTTCTTTTTATTTTCTACATTTTACCGATCAATCACTGAGGTAACCAACTGCGACGCCAAGTGATGAGGCTCGAGCTCGCAAGAATCTGGGGAGCTTGTCCCTTGCATGTTCGGCTTGTAAGTTGTAGCCGCTATTCGTGTTCGGTCACACTTTGCTCAGTGTGAATCTCGAGCTCTGCGACGAAGTCACAGCACTGAAATTTGAATTCTAGGTTTTTTTATTTCAGCTCTACGTGCCTGGAGCTGTAAATTTATCCTAATTCAAGCGAATTCGACGCTCAAGACAGATTCGAGTCTTGGATGTGGTTTTGGCGTTTGAAATCGGATTGTGAAATTTGAACTGGAGATTGATGTGAGAAGGCGAGGCGAGGGAGTCCCCTCCGAAGAGGCAGCTATCAAACTTGTGTAAAAGTACTTCAACTTTTATTTATTTCCTACATTAACCTTTGATTTTAGTAGGAAGAGTTGCTAGTACTATTATGAGAATTTTACCGAAGACATGATCTTTTCTTTCCATATTAAAGTCGTCTTTTTTTTTTTTTTGTGGAGACTAACCGAATCGAATGTCTTTAGAAAGAATCTCTTTTGCCTTATGGTAGCCTTGCTCTGGTTCCCTTACGAAACTTTCGTCATTGAGTTTCCTCTAGTCGCTCATCCCAGTTTAGGAAAGGAAAATCGAAGAGTACATAATCTTTTACTAATTATCTTGCTATTGATAGCGAGAATTAATGCATTTTATAAGTTTCTTACTTTAGATAGGAAAATTGCAGATAAGCTATGCATTGGAAAATTTGAAATGGAAAAGAAATTAACATCCCTCCTTGACTTTTATAGGATTCACATCCTTCTCTTCCAATACAATTTCTTGCCACTATCGTGGATTGAATCTATAGTGTACGGGGAAATAATTAATCTTCCCGTAAGGCACACCACGTGTATAAAACCCCATTTTGCTTCTCCTCATTGATGCAAACTCGTACGACGTAAATCCAAGAGAAGTACACGGTAGAACAACCAAAGCAGGATGGAACATTCCATGGCCGCTCTCTTCTTCACCTTCCTTCTCTTCTCGAGCGCCCTCGCTGGCCCGCAGACGCAGCAGCTGATCGACCAGATCTGCCAGGGGATCGAGGACTACGGTTTCTGCAACGAGACCTTCAACCAGCACATCTCGGCGGGCCAAGAGATGGACATGCAAGGCCTCGCTCGGATAGCCCTAGAGCAAGGGCTGGAGAACAACACCAACACTGTGGTCTTCGCGAAGCAGCTCGCGCGGGAAGTCCCCTACAAGGATCTTCTGAACTACATCCTGAACTGCATCAATGGGTACTTGGAGATCTTGGAACCCTTCCACGACGGGCTCAACGCGCTCAATGAGGAGAAGTACTCGGCCCTCTTTGCCGACCTGGAGGGCACGCCGCAGGCGTACGGAAGCAAGTGCCTGACGTTCACGGGCAGTGTTCCGAACCCTTTGAATGGGAGGAACAGGGAGATGAGGATTCTCATCACCATGTCTCTGAACGCTGCTTATATACTTAGTCAAGGAAGAGTTTGAATTGCTGAACCTAAGCATGGCGGTTTGTGGGTAACTTGTTAAAGAAATCTCGCGAGATGAAAATGCTTATGATTTCTTCCGTTGCATCGATCATTGATTGAGATGAGAAGTCAAGTTTGATTCCAATTAATCGCTTTGATTGGCTGTTTTTTCACTTATATTTTAACTAAAAAAGCAGTAGGAACTCGAGCAAGCTCCTCCATGCAGATGGTGCACTCGCTCATTGGATCGCAGTCTCTCTCTCTCTCTCTCTATAGTGTTTTGGCCTCGTTCAAATAAGGCTAGCTATCAAAATTACGTCGTGATTGGATTTTATGAAATTTCGTTTTTAAATTGGGATTGAGGTGGTGACTAAAACGCACTATACTAACATTAAAATAAATACATAACGTTAGAGAAAAGTATTTCGAGATTTGAAATCTTACCCTTGCTACTAAAATACACGTAAATGCATGTACATATTGACTTACAAAAAAAATACTCATCCTTTTAGACTAAAATACATCGTGCACATGGTGTATTGTACTTGTGTAAAAGTACTTCAACTTGTTATTAATTTTTTTACATTTTAACGATCAATTACTGAGGTAACAAGTAAGTTATCAAGATGTCGACCCATGTCCCTAGAATCTGAAAGGTCAACTCATTCTATGCTTTGGAATCGATTGAGACACGATGTTAAGGTTTGATTTTAGTAGGAAAAGTTACTCGTATTATTTTAAAGATATTACTGAAGACATGATCTTCCTTAATAAAGTCGTCGTTTTCGTGAAGACAATTAAACTGAATCGAATCTCCTTAGAAAGAAGATCTTTTGTCTCATAGTAACCTGCTTCAATACCCTTGTGGATATTTCGTCATTGCATTGCCCTTTAGTTCCTCATCCCAGTTTAGGAAAGAAAAATCACAGAGCATGTAGACTTTCAATGATTATCTTGCTATCGATAGGGAGAATTAATTCATTTTATAAATTTCGTACTTTAAATAGGAAATTGCCTGAGAGATATAAGCTGCGCATGGAAAATTAGAAGTGGAAAAGAAATTAGCATTCCTACTAGGCTATTGTATAATCACATCCTTCTCTTCTAAACCGATTTGTCGCCACTACTGTGGATTTCAGTCTATTGTGCATGGAGAAATAATCAATTTCTTCCTAAAGCCCCGTACGGCACGCCACGTATATAGAACCCTATTTTGCTTCTCTTCATTCATGCAAACCTGTAGCACGTGAATCCAAGAGAAGGAAACGGTAGAAAAACCACAGCATTATGAAACATTCCATGGCCGCTCTCTTCTTCACCTTACTTCTCTTCTCGAACGCCCTCGCCGGCCCGTAGACGCAGTATTGGGGTGTGGTTCATACTCCTCTGCGACGGGAAAGTATGTGGCGGGGCTCTCAAGGGGGTAGCGATTTAAGCCTGTAATTTTTCATTAGTAGCTTAAACTTGAGCTCATGAATAGCTGCTACTATATATACTCATTTTCTCTTGTGATTGAGAAATGTAATGAGATGTGCGATGTATTAGTTATAGTGGAATCCTCTGCTAGACGTAACTTTAGTTTAAGGGTGAACGAGGATAAAATCTAGTGTTTCGATTTATCTTTCCCGCTTTACGTTTTACTTCGTTTTGATTGTACGCCGAATCCTAACACGCAATAGCCAATCGCCCAGATCTGCTGCCAGACCGAGGACTATGGTTTTAGCAACAAGACCTTCAACCAACACAACTTGGCGGGCCAAGAGAAGGACATATAAGGCCTCGCTCGGATAGCCCTAGAGCAAGGCCAGGAGAACGACACCAACACCCTGGTCTTCGCGAAGCAAGTGGCGCGAGAGGTCACCGGCAAGGATCTCCCGAGCTACATCCAGAGCTGCATCAACGGGTACCTGGACATCCTCAAACCGTTCCAGGACGGGCTCAAAGTGCTCAGCAAGAAGTAGTACTCGGCCCTCGTCGCCGATTTGAGAGACGTGCCACAGGCACACGGAAGCAAGTGCGGGGCGTTCAAAGGCAGAGTTCCGAACCCTTGGAATGAGAGGAACAGGGAAATGAGGATTCTCATCACCATGTCTCTGAACGCTGCTTATATACTCAGTCGAGGAAGAGTTTGAATTGCTGAACCCGAGCATGGCAATTTACGGATTATTTGTTAAAGAAATCTTGCGAGATGAAAATGCTTGTGATTTCTTCTATATCCTAGAAAAGAAGTTGAGTTTGATTCAAATTGATCATTTCGACCGACTGTATTTTACTTATATTTTAACTAAAAAAAGCAGTAGAAACTAGAATGGAAAGTGAAAGTGCAGAGTGAGATGATAACTTTCTCCTAAAAACTTGGAGATGTAGGAGTAACAATAATAGGCAGCGGACATCAATTAAAGGAAAGAAAATCGGTGTGAATTGCAACTCATACATTTCTTCGAATTCAAGAAGAGGGAAGGTCCAAGATCGAATCGAATTTTCTTGGTCAACATCCTCGGACTACATGATGCAATCTACATGATAAACGTGCAATCTATCGAATTTTTTCGTCGCATCCGCCCCGCTTGCGAGCTCCTCCATGCAGATGGGGCAATCGCTCGTTGGATCACTGTCTTTAACCCTAATTCTATCCAAATCCGGTTCGAAACACCAAGATTGTTCCTCCAGCGACGGCAATAATTCTCCTTCCATGAGTACGGAAGTCACTGCGAAGATGGCTACTTCCACATGGAAGAGATTGGCGCCGTTGCTGGCGGGGGTCGCGGTCATCTGAACCGCCTTGTCGTACATCATTTGGGCGATCGGCGGTTGATACTCCACGGGAATTCCAATTGCAGACAGAAAGATGGATAAAAACTATGTATTGCATTACAAGGAATGCGGTTAGTGCATCATGGATCACACAGCTTCGTGTTTACAACTCGTATATGTTGTATTATGTTCTTCTGCCAATCAATCGATTGGTAACACGTACTCCACACTAACATAACCTCCTAATGAATAATCTTGCTTTCAGGAAACTAGTCTAGCTCAACTTCCTTGCACTTGTTGGCAGTAGGACGTCACGAAATCAACTGGCGATTTGAATAAAATTTTCCGAAAATTTTCAACGCTACTCTACTCGTTCCATTCATCACTGAATTATATAGTTTTGTCAAAACCTAACCTGGCCATCGTTCCAGAGAAGCTCATCGGACCAAACTGTTGAAGTTTGTTTGTAAAACAAACAAAAAGAAAAGAAAAAAATTGCCTTTTCAATCTCACGTAGGATAGAAAGAAGAGTCTAAGTCTTTTTATTAGTTAGAAGGCTATTACAGTTTTTCGGAATGAAGAAATGGGCAAGTGCGCTAGACCCTACTATACCGCGTCGCGGGTGCACGATTATTAGACGCACTTAGCACTTAGTATACAGTCTTGTAATGGTTATCTTGCTATTGATAGCGAGAATTAATGCATTATATATTTTTTATTACTGTAAATAGGAAAATTACTTGAGAGATATAAGCTGCGCATGGAAGATTTGAAGTGGAAAAGAAATTAGCATTCTCTTCTAACCGATTTGTTGCCACTTCGGTGGATTTCAGTCTATGGTGCATGGGAAGTAATCAATTTCTTCCTCAAATCCCATGTATAAAGCCTCTTCTCTTCATTCATGCAAACCTGTGGCACGTAAATCCAAGAGAAGGAAACAGTAGAAAAACCAAAACGATATGGAACGTTCCATGGCCGCTCTCTTCTTCGCCTTCCTTCTCTTCTCGAACGCCCTTCCCGGCGCGCAGATGCAGCAGCTGATCGACCAGATCTGCTGCCAGACCGAGGACTACTACGGGTTCTGCAACAAGACCTTCAACCAGCACAACTCGACGGGCCAAGAAACGGACATGTAAGGCCTAGCTCAGATAGCCATAGAGCAGGCCTAGAGAACGACACCAACACCCTGGTCTTCGCGAAGCAGGTGGTGCGGCAAGTCTCCGACAAGGATCTCTTGAACTACATCTAGAACTGCATCAACGGGTACTTGGAGATCTTGGAACCGTTCCAGGACGGGCTCAAAGCACTTAGCGAGGAGAAGTACTCAGTTCCCGACCTGAGGGGCACGCCGCAGGCACACGGAAGCAAGTGCGGGGCGTTCAAGGCAGAGTTCCGAACCTTTGAATGAGAGGAACAGGGAGATGAGGATTCTCATCACCATGTCTCTGAACGCTGCCTATATACTCAGTCGTGGAAGAGTCTGAAGACTGAACTGCTGAACCCAAGCAAAACCCAAGCATGGCGGTTTTTGGGTCCTTTGTTAAAGAAATCTGTCAAGATGCAAAAGCTTATGATTTCTTCCATTCCCTCAATCATTGATTACAAAATGAAGTCAAGTTCGATTCAAACTAATCGCTTTGATTTACTGTTTTTTTCACCTCTATTATAAATTAAAAGTAGCAAGCAACTAATGCCAGATGATAAATCTTTCGCCTGGAAATTTGAGATGTACAAGTAACAATAATAGTATAATACCACCGTTGTGTACACTCATAGGCATCAGCCGATAATTAAAGGGAAGAAAATTCGTATGAATTGCAACTCATACATTTTTTCAAAATCAAGAACAGGAAAGGAAATAATATAATGCAAGATCAAATCCAATTTTCTTGATCAACGTGGTCGTACACAGGTGTATCGACACAACGGGCAAGAACAGCTCCTCTCCAACCATTGCCTGATGCAATCTGCATGATAAATGTGCGAGCAGGGCATTTTCATCGCATCCATCTCGCCCGCTAGCTCCTCCAGGCAGATGGTGCACTCGCTCGTCGGATTGCCATCTTTCACCCTAATTCTCTCCAAAGCCGGCTCGAAAAGCAAAGGTTGTTCCTGGAGCGATGGCGATAATTCTGCTTCCAAGAGTACGTGAGTCACGACGTAGATGGCTACTTCCATGAGGACGAGATTGGCGTCGTCGCTGGCTGGGGTCGTGGTCATCTGAACCGCCTTGTCATACATCATTCGGATGATCGGCAGCTGATACTCCACGGGAACTCCAATTGCTGACAGAATAATGGATAAAAACTGTGTATTGCATTCCAAAGGATGGGGTTAGGGCAACATGAATCGCCTTGTCGTCCATCATCCGAAATTAATCTTTGTACTCAACAAGTTCGAATTACAATAACCAAAGTAAGGACAAGGGAAAACCCAAAAGTAAGTCTTAACACGTATTCCACACTAATATAAGCTACTAATGAATAATCTTGCTTTCAGGAAACTAGTCTAGCTCGACTTCCTTGTATTTGTTGGCAGTAGGATGCCACGAACTCAACCGGCGGTTTGAATAAAACTTCGAGAAGCCGACACTACTCAACTCGTTCCATTTATCAGTAAATTATATGATGTCGTCGAAATCTAACCTGGCCATCGCTCCAGAGAAGCTCATCGGACCAAACCCGGGTGGGCCATGCACACGGTGGCGCGCGATGGATTCGCACCTCATCCCCGCGCCGATGGATGTATTCAAGGGCAAAATTCAACTGGAACACGATCCGATGATCATCGCTGGTACTCAAGCTGCTTGCCGTACGCATTCTTTGCGCCGCCATGATCCGCGATTCGTAGTAAGTGTAAGTGTAAGTAGTGGCCATGTATCATAACAGAGCTGGTGTATCGCAGAGATCGTCTGAGGATGGTCTTTTCGGCTCGTCGGCTGAAGTGAAGCAATTGGAGGGCTTTGAAGTTTATAGTGCAAATCTTGAGGATTGGTTCTACATATACATATAAGTTTTGCCTAGTTCGAGTAGAACTTGTCCAGAGGAAAACGGAAATTGATCGAATAAGATTGAGTCGTGCTCCAATTGGGAAACCGAGAACTAGTGGATCAAGGGCTTTAAGTCAACTGAAGACAAAATTTCAAACATGATCGGATCCGGGTAAATCACATATAAACCGAGTAAATTTAGTTTCCTAATGGGATAGTAGTTTTCTTTCTGTGTGCAGTTAGTTGCGGTCAAAAGCAGTTCCAAAAAGTCTTAAACCCTATTGTGCGGTGGTTAATTCCGTCGAAAGCCTTTCAATTATGCTAATTTATTTCTAAACGTTTTGACTATTTGCCAATTTAGTCCTAAACCTTTTAATTGTGTCAATTTTATCCTAAATCTTCTGAATTTTTTCAAATTTAATCCTAAACTTATTATTTGGGCAATTGGCCAAAAGGATTTCATTGACAAATACAAAAGGATTAATGACTAAATTGATAGATCGTTAAAAGATTTATGATTAAATTAGTACAATTGAAATGTTTAGGACTAAATTGATAAATTATTAAAAGGTTTAGTAATAAATTATCATAATAAGAAGGTTTAACACTAAATTGACCGTGTTACAATAAATCTAAGATTTTTTAGATAATTTCCCCCTTCAAAGTTTTCGAGTCTTCTCTCTCCCGAAAAGACTTCATTGACAAATACAAAAGATTAATGACTAAATTCACATATCGTTAAAAAATTTATGATTAAATTAGCACAATTGCAAGGTTTATGACTAAATTGATAAATCGTTAAAAGGTTTAGTACTAAATTATCATAATTAGAAGGTTTAGTACTAAATTTAGTGCAAGTACAATAAATCCAAGACTTTTTAGATAATTTCCCCCTTCAAAGTTTTGAGTCTTCTCTCTTCCGAAAGAACTTCATTGATAAATATAAAAGATTAATGACTAAATTGATAGATCGTTAAAAGATTTATGATTAAATTAGCATAATTAAAAGGTTTAGAACTAAATTGATAAATCGTCAAAAGGTTTAGTATTATATTATATAATTAGAAGGTTTAGCACTAAATTGATTGCCATACAATAAATCTAACACTTTTTAGATAATTTTCCCTTTCAAAGTTTTGAGTCTTCTCTCTCCCAATAGGGCTCTTCCTCCCCCCGTGCGCGCACAACCCAAAAAAAGCGCCGATAGCCTCCTCCTTCTCTCTGCAAGACTTTTTTGAGAGAGAGATCTCTCTCCCTCCCCGCCCTCTCTCCCTTTTCGTTCTCCTTTTTCCATATCTCCATATCATCATCTTTTTTTCAATTTCTTTGTTAATTTCGTGGACAATCCCATCAACTTTTAATGAGGGAGTTTTGTTCGGTGAGTTCAGAAATTTAAAGTGCAAGTATCTCAAAAGAATCTACTATTTTGATCCGCTCGCTCCAACTTTAGTACTTGCTCCATATACTCGAGCATGGCTTCTCTACTACATCGGTAGTTAGCTTATGTGAAAATTATTTTGTAATCAATTAGTATCAGTTTTGCAAGCTTTCTCTCCCGATCTAGAGATAGATTTAGATTTGGGTGCTCTTTATTTCGATCTAGAAATAGATCCGCAATTTACCAAGCATTATATATTATGTTTCAACCTATTGAAGTTATTGTCGTTGTCTTTATACGATGATGGCGCTCGGGATGTCGAACCTAGGCGCACACCGCCTTTAGGTAGAGGCGTAGTTAGTGGAGAAAGAAATCTTGGTGTGTGTACTCATCATTGATGTTGATACGAGATTCGGGGATCGGCCACCGATTACGCATCAATGTATTTGAAGTTCTTCTCTTTCGAATGAAATGAAAATTTTTCTACCAAAAAAAAAAAAAGCTTTGAGTCCAATCCTTAGCCTGTCGAACTTTTGAAAAAAAGAGCACTTCCGAGTTGGGAATAATTTCGACCCAAAAAAAAAAAAAAAGAGAGTTAGGGAATAAAACAAAGATAGTCCTGGCTAAGATTATATTCTATGGATACATTGTGATCTTTATCCGACTCCCATGTTTAGTTTGAAGCTTAGAATTGGAAGACTTTCCATCCCAGCGTCGCATATTTGCAAATTCGGAAAGAGACAATTGACCATGTAATAGAATCTGCAGACGCGTGGGAGAAAATCTACAGAAAAAAAATAAAGCAAACAAGCGAACGTTCTAACCGGGCTTAAATTTCCGACCCAAAAAATGGGGGAGAGCTTAAATTTCTTTACAAGGCACTAATCCAACCACCTGCGTCTTGCAGCTTTGACCGGTGGCTACTCATTCTGCAGGCGGGACGAGTACAAGAACGCTAACATGAATCCATTCGCAGGAGCAGGCCCGGCCGCTTCTTCGGTATCTTTGTGTTTTTATCATGTCCTACAAAGATCGGGGAAGTGGGAAACTATCATTAATCAAGTAAGACAATGTCGTAGCGACCCATTGTTCATTGTTTAAAATTTTGACAGGATCTCGCAATAATCTCCCCAGTCAGTCACCAAAACAGATGGACTCACAAGATCTTTCTGCAACAACTGTATTTGCCGAACATCAGCATCTCTCTCATTCTTCGTGCGCTGCAAAGTCAGTCTCTAAAGAGGGAGGGAAATAATAAGCCCATTGTTAACCACCAAAAGGAGAACTTGTCATCGCAATTCAGATGAACAATGCACTTTCATTCAAAAATCTTCCCGAAGATGTAGCAACATTACTGCCTCGAATTTTTGACGAAACACTGACAGAGAGGAGAAAATGAACATCAAAAGTGTTGAAGTTGTTGTCCCACGTCGCTTGATAACGAGTCTTATCAACTTGAGATTTTGGGTTGGACTTTCTAATGAAAAGAAATCTTTACTCAGAGAGGAGAAAAACATATGAATGGCTTCTCTGCAAAAAAGTTCCACAACAGCCATGGCAGATGCAGAGGGACAAAGATCTAGGGCAGGCGATGCCTGCTGGCAGTAGGACGGCATACAAAGCTCATCCATTGTTCTCTTCCTGTAAATTATTTTGAGATTTGAAATCTTTACCCTTCCTACTAAGATACACGTACAATATATTGACTTACGAAAAAAATACTCATCCTTTTAGACTAAAACACATCGCACACATGAGGTATTATACTTGTGTAAAAGTGCTTCGGCTTTTACATTTTTTCTACATTTTTACCGATCAATTATTGAGGTAACAAGTAAATTATCAGGATGTTGACGTAAGTCCTCTACAATGGGATAGGTCAACCCATCCTATGCTTTGAAATTGATGGAAACCCTATGTGAAGCTTTGATTTTAGTAGGAAAAGTTACTCGTACTATTATAAAGATTTTACCGAAGACATGATCTTCCTTATTAAAGTCGTCGTTTTCGTGGAAACTATTGAACCGAATCTAAACTCTTTAAAAAGAAGATCTCTCGTCTAATGGTAGCCTGCTTCAATCCCCCTTATGGAAATTTCGTCATTGGGTTGCCCTTTAGTCTCTCATCCCAATTTAGGAAAGAAAAATCACAGAGTATATAGTCTTTTAATGATTATCTTGCTATCGATAGAGAGAATTAATGCATTTTATAAATTTTTCCTCTAAATAGGAAAATTGCCTGAGAGACATAAGCTCGCATGGAAAATTTGAAGTGCAAAAGAGATTAGCATTCCTACTAAGCTATTTCATAATCACATCCTTCTCTTCCAAACCGATTTGTTGCCACCACTAAGGATTTCAATCTATGGTGCTTGGGAAATAATCAATTTCTTTCGTAAAATCCTGTAAGGCACCCTCCTATATAAACCATATTTTTGCTTTCTCTTCATCCAATGCAAAATCGTAACACATAAATCCAGGAGAAGGAAATGGTAGAAAAACCAAAGCAAGATGGAACATTCCCTGGCCGCTCTCTTCTTCGCCATTCTTCTCTTCTTGGATGCCCCCGCTGGCCCGCAGATGCAGCAGCTGATCGACCAGATCTGCGGCCAGACCGAGGACTACGGGTTTTGCAAGAAGACCTTCAACCAGCACATCTCGACGGGCCAAGAGACGGACATGCAATGGCCTAGCTCAGATAGCCCTAGAGCAAGGCTTGGAGAACGACACCAGTACCCCGATCTTCACGACGCAGGTGGTGCGGGAGGTCTCCGACGAGGATCTCCTGAACCACATCCAGAATTGCATCAACGGGTAATTGGAGATTTTGGAACCGTTCCAGGATGGGCTCAAAGCACTCAGCGAGAAGAAGTACTCAGTTCTCGCCGCCGACCTGAGGGGCACGCCGTAGGCGCACGGAAGCAAGTGACAGTAACATATGCAAGGACAAGGAAGAAATTAAAAGTGAGTCGTAATAGGTATTCCACGCTAACATAAGCTCCTAATGAATAATCTTTGCTTTCAGGAAACTAGTCTAGCTCGGCACGAAATCAAACCAGGGTGTTTGAATAGAACTTCAAAAAGTTAACGCTACTCTCCTCGTTCCATTCATCAGTGAATTACATAATTTGGTCGAAATCTAACCGGGCCACCGTTTTGTTAGGCACGTGTGAGTTAACATATCTATGTTGGCCCGTAATTCATCGGCTTAAATTTTTAGGTGAGAGTGGGTTTAACTAGATATATTGACGAGCTCGGATTTGGGATTCCTCTTGGCGATCTCCCGAGTGAAGGTATCGGGCTTCTTTTTGCGCGCTCTCGACAAATAATATCGAGCCGATAATTGATTGGTGGGCCTCCAATCTGTTTCAGTGTTTGACGATCTCAAATCTAGTGACCAACCCGGTTTTGGCGCAAGTGGGCGCTGTGGTGTAGCAACGCGGCTCGATGGGCGTTGATGGAGATTCAAGTTTAGATAAGTTGATCCGGAAGAATTCCTGAATTAAGGGGAACAAACACGATACTCGAGCTCACATATAATGGGAAGATTGTTAGACACCTGTGAGTTAACATATCCATGTTGGCCCATAACTCATTAACTTAAGCTTTTGAGTAAATGTTGGTCCAACTAGATATATTGACGAGCTTGGACTTGGGCTCTCTCTTGACGATTTTCCCAAGTAAAAGTATCGAACTTCTATTGCTTACTCCCAATACGTTCCAGGGAAGCTCATCGGACCAAACCCGGGTGGGCCGTGTGGACGGGGCATATCATGGGTTCGCACCCGATCCCCACGCCGATGGATGTATTTATGGGCAAAATTCGACTGGAACACAATCCGATGATCATCGCCGGTACTCCAGTTGCTCGCCGTACGCATTCGTCGCGCACCCGTGATCATAAGAGAGTTGGTAACGCAGGAACAGAAAGTACCGGTTGTCCGAGAATGGTCTTTTCGACTCGTGAGTTGAAGTGATGCAATTTGAGGGCTTTGAAGTTTAATAATGGAAACCATGAGGATGGTCGAGATAAATATGCACGTTTTTCCTAGTTCGGAGTAGAACTTGTCCGAGAAAAAAAAAATCGAAAAATATATTAACATAAGATTTGAGTCCTGCTTTAATTGTGAAACCGAGAACTAGTGAATCAAGCGCTTTAACTTTAAGTCACCGGAAGACAAATTTCAAACGTGATTGGACACGGGTAAATCTCATATGAACCTAGTTATTTCAGTTTCTAAATGGGATAGTAATTTTCTTACCATGTGCAGGTAATTTTTTTTAAAATCTATTGTATGACGACTAATTCGGTTTTGAACGTTTTGATGATTTACCAATTTAATCCCAAACCTTTCAATTGTGTCGATTTAATCCTAAGTCTTTTTAAGTTTTTGCAAATTCATTCCTAAACCTATTATTTGAATAATTGGCCAAAATGATTACATTGACAAATCGTCAAAAAGATTAAGACTGAATTGCAAATTGTGAAAAGATTGAAGAGTAAATCGACACAAGTGAAAAGTTTATAACTAAATAGACAAACCGTCAAAAAATTTGAGACTCAATCATCACAATTTAAAAGCTTATGACTGAATTTGGCTAGTGTACAATGGATTCAAGACTTTTTGGACAATTTATCCTCTTTCTGTTTTGGTCAGTGTCGAACTTTCAAAAAAGAGCACTTCCGAGTTAGGGAATAGACAAGATAGTTCTGGCTAAGATGATGTTCTATGGATACATTGTTGGTTTGAAGCTGATAATAGGAAGACTTCTTCCATAACAGCTTCGCATTTTCGCAATTTCGAAAAGAGACTATGTGTTTAGACGAAAAGAGACTATTACCATGTAATAGAATCTGCAGACACGGGGAGAAGATCTACAGAAAGAATAAAGCAAACAAGCGAACGTTCTAACCGGGCTGATTTTTTTTTTTTTTTACAAGGAACTAAACCAACCACCTGCCTCTTGCAGCTTTCATCGGTAGCTACTCATTCTGCGGAGGGGGCGAGTACACGTAGGCTAACATGAATCCAATCGCTACACCGACGAAAGCCACCACGAATGCGGACATGAAGGAGAAGCCCCGGCCTCTTCTTGGGTATCTTTGTGTTTTCATCATGTCCTACAAAGATTGGGGAAGGGAAACTATAATTAGTCAAGAAAGACGATATCATAGCGACCCATTGTCCATCGTTTAAAAGCCGGATCAAATCAGGATTAGCAGGATGTTGAAATAATCTCCTCAATCAGTCACCAAAACAGATTTTTCTACATTCAACTGCAGTTGTTTCCCTTCCAAAAGAGAACACCCGAAGGTGGACCCAAAAACTCATTCACAGTGTCTCTGGCACTTGCTTCATTACGTATAGTGTTAAGTATTAAATGCACTAAGTAAATTTCTGCTTTCATTTACTTTACTGCCTGCGGGTATCAAGCTACCATTTTCCCCTTCTCTCTTTCTCTCCCCCCTTTTTCCCTCCTTGATATGCTAGTGGACTAAAGCTTACACAATAACAGATGGACTCACAAGATCTTTCTGCAACCACTGTATTTGCCGAAGAGCAGCGTCTCTCTCATTCTTCAACCGCTGCAAAGCCAGACTCTAAAAAGGGACAGAAATAATAAGCCGATTGTTAATCACCAAAAAGAGCACTTAGCATGGCATTTCAGATGAAAAAATAACTTTCATTCAAAAGTTTTCCCAAAGATGTAGCTACAAGACTGCCTCGAATTTTTTACAAAACATTGACAGAGAGGAGAAAATGAACAACGAAACAAGTCTCTACTCAGACCATAATTAACTGACAGAGAGGAGAATATCAGACAACAGCCATGGCAGATACAGAGGGACAAAGAACTAGGGCTGGCAATGCCAGATATCCATGCCTGCTGGCAGTAGGACAGCATACAAAGCTCATCCATGTTGTCTTCTTGTAAATTAGAGCACTCGTTCTTCTTTTAGATAATTATCAGATCATGTAGTTCTCACTGGATCAGTTTGATACCTTTGAATTCTTAGTTAGAAAAGAAAAACTTTCCTGGATAAACTATCCACCAGGACAAAGAACATTTAATATTAACCTTTTCCTTCCAAATTGTGCTACCACACATCTATCAGCAGCTCATTTCACCATCTAATTTTACTTCAGACATATGTCCACATAAATTTACCATGAGAGTGCATACTTCAATGTTCTATTAGATCAAGGCACTTCTTGGTTTGGAGGTAGCAAGCTTTCAGAGCATGACCAGCAAATTGACCAAAAACTTTCAACAAAATCCTAGGGAACCTTAAACAATCTAACTACACAAGGAGCAAAATGAGCTCACCGCATCATCATCAGAACTTTGTATCGAGCCCCTAAAGGCTTCCTCTTCGGACTTTTCTTGAGGTGAGCTGGGAAAAATATAAACAACTCCGAGTTTGCGTTCCTCTACTAATCTTCCACCACCCTTATTGAACTGGATATGACATAAACATCGAGTCAACACAGAGAAAGAATGCCATCATCCAGTTTCCAGAGTTAATAAATAAGGTCAATTGTCAGAGAATTGATTCTCACTGTATCAGGTGAAAGTTCTTTGCCATCAGTATTAGGAGGTACTATGGTGCTTTGAAGAAGAAATTTGTCCTTGCATTGCATATCAGGCGGGTATTCTTGTTGGGTTTGGAGAGTAACTTCACATCAACATAAAAAGGCACATCAGAAATCCAGAGAAGTATGAAAAAGCAAAGTGCTGAAAGAAGCATTTGTCAAAAAAACGCATCTATCAGAGTGAACGGAAGCCATCATGAAAAGATAGTCGATTGACATGATAAGCAGTACCTCTTATTAGACAGGCATCTTGAGGAGGTATCGTACAAGTGTTTGGTCGTACAAAGTACTTTTTTAGGTGAAGTCGTTTTAACCTAGCAAAAGGAAAGACTTGGGAATAAATTGAGGCTGCACTGTACCAAGAAAGGCGTAAGAGGAATAAATTAAACTAAATGAGGCTTTAGAAGTTTGACTTAATTTAGGAAGGTAGATGTCGAACTCAAAAGGGACATATTTATGCACAAATGTGCACAAGTCTACACATCAATCAAAGTGTACCTTAAATGCAACATGCTGTTCTGTGTTGTTGACAACTTTGAGGTCGCAATAGCTCTGCTTTTCCAGCTCAACTGGTTACATGAATTTGAACATTAGAAGTTCATCCATTAACATGAGAGAGCTAGAAAGGAAGGCTCTTAGGTCACAAAGTAAGAAAAAGCTTGACATAAACAGACATTTTCATATATCAAACTCTCCCTATAATCATGCAATGCGGTATATCCCGCATGTTCCAGTCTCTTCCTCTATAAAAATAGCAATTCTTTGACACATTGTTTACCGGCAGAGAGCAATCGATCATGCTTCTGGATAGCTAACCTGATATTACCAGTCAAAATGCAAACAAGATATAATTTTTATCTTCCCCTTATTATGGAGAATAATGCATAGTTTATTCCATATTATGGACGAAAGAGACACCATTACGCAGTAAAAATTCTTAAGCACAACCAAACAAATTATGAAAGGAAAACAAGGGTGCAATACAAATGCAAAAGCATTACTAAATGCAGAAATGACGTGACAACACGCCTTCCACTGCAAAGAAAGAGTCCAAGTTTACCTTCCACTAGTAAAAGGAATGTCAAACCAGTATTTGGATCACAATCAAATAAAAACTTCACTGCCCTTGGCCTCCCTAACAACAGGCCCAGAATCATGTCTATTTGGAACAAGAGATACCCTTACTACCCTGAAGTGATATCGAGGCTGAAAGATCTTGCTCAACTAGAAATTGAGCTCACCATTCATCACAGGAACACTAAGCTCTGTTTCCAGTAGTCAGGGTTGAGTTTAGAATGTTTCAAAAAACACCCAAAAACCCAATGGGCTCGACTGCAACTGAACTGGACTTACTCTCATCGGTCGCTGATAAAATGA
The DNA here is from genome assembly GCA_021437795.1 of Rhodamnia rubescens. Classification (NCBI taxonomy): domain Eukaryota; kingdom Viridiplantae; phylum Streptophyta; class Magnoliopsida; order Myrtales; family Myrtaceae; genus Rhodamnia; species Rhodamnia rubescens. The sequence continues at coordinate 2,350,783 of JAILYA010000041.1, forward strand.
TCATTAACTGTTCACAGATCACCACCCACCAATGATTTTAAAGATTTGAAACTTACAGTTTGAAGAATCCTATAAATCTACTGAATAGCAAATACTGGGAACACAATCCACTTGGCAACTGCTCCTTAATTGTATTACTTCACAAGAAACATTTTACCTTATGATACGTTTGTTTTTTCCAAATTAATAAGCCAATTCTCTCCGAAGATTCTCAAGACCGTCTGCCAATTGTTGAAGCAATTTAGAAATAAGCACCAGCTAGCATCAGATAAACACTTCCCCTCCCCATATCCTTTTCACACACATCCCTGACTTCAATATTAATGTCAGCATTCTTTAACACCCCAGACCCTTGCCACAGTAGCCATAACAACGTTACAATCTCATGGGAATGATTTTCGCATGGATAATTCATGAGATCGATATGTCCTAATCATCCACGCAGCCTTTTTGTCAAGTTTCTACACATTCTCATCTTCTAATCTCCTCAAAGGGGGTCAGGCCTAAAAAAGCACTTGAAAAGATCTTCTCACTGATCCAACCATGTCAAAACCCACCAGCTTTTTGCATACTCAAGCCAATTTTGCATACATTTCTGGCTTGAAAGAAGAGTACCAGCCTGATAAGACCCTTTTTCCATCAGTCCAAGATTGTCCTAAGAGTACGGTGAACGGATCCAGACATGACTGCGAAGGGCTTTCTCAGAACAAAAATTATACTTTAGCTGGTTTACATAGAATTCTAATAGCAGAGAATTACTCATCCGCAGAAAACGTGATGAACCCTTTCATCTTTACAATGTTTCCTTTCGTAACTTCAGTGCCACCCTATTCTCTAATTCGAGCAAACCAAGGAGACGATGAATTCACTCACATGTCATCTACCTGAAATCTGCTAATTAAGAATGAAACTGATAACCCAGGAGAGAGAGAGAGAGAGAGAGAGAGAGAAGTAAGTACAAGTGAATTTGAGCTCGTCGGGATGAACAGAGATCAGTGGACGACCGGCGCCGGCCATCTTGGTGCCCCCACTGATGCCGGAGAGATCACCCCTTTTACTTCAGCAACCCTGCGAACTCCCTAATGATTGATCAACCCCACATCATTCACCGCCATAGACAAAAGAAACCATAAGCTCCAAAACCTCCGCCTCAGAGAGAGACCGTCGCCTCGTTGTCCAATAGCCGTATCTGAATCTTATGGGTCCAAATAAGATAAGCACGACCAATCACGCATAAAAGAACTCGAAGTTAAGTTAGCTAAACTCGGCAAGAGTTCGTAGAAGACAATACCCAGATCAAGAATCGTTCCGAACTACAACGTCGGTCGGAGGATGGAAGTGGCAACCGCTTGCTTTACGTAATCGAACCCCAACAACGTTGGTAAATCAAGCTCGAGCGTATCAGCCCCTTTGATTCTTGGGAAAGCCAAGTTCTAATGGTGGGTAGAGGAAATTCGAGAGAGACTGGAATGATTGCCTAAGCTGACTATCTTAGGAGGTTGCTTAGACGCAAAATCAGAATCCCTTCAAGAGGAGGATGACTCCTTTTGCATATATCGTGTGCATGAGCATGTATGTGACAATGATAGCTTAATTGTGCAATTAATGTAAAAATGCGAGTTAATTTCCTTCAATCACAAAGCAAAAATTGTATTTATCCTAAACTATTTTTTTATCATAAAAAAATTCAAACCGATACATCTATAACAAATTTACCTCAAATTATTTTCAGGAGCATTAAAAATTCCAAATGTTACATCGGTCATAATTTTGTTCAAAACTAATTTTTTTATCATAAAAATTCCAAACTAATTCATCTATGACAAATTTACTCTCGTTAATTTTTGTTAAATTTTACTATTAAATTGCTTGATATGGATAACATGTGTAGTGCCAATTAGGGGTTTTTATCATTTGTATATCACGGACGTATCGGTTTGGGATTTTTTTTTTATAATATTAACCCAATTAACGTAAATCAAATGAGAGTAATTTTGTCACAAATATATCGGTTTGAGATTTTTTATAGTAAAAAATTTAGTTTGAAGCAAATTTATTATATGTGTACCGATTTAGGGTTTATTGTGATAAAAAAAATTAATTTGAAATAAATTTATCACGTGTGTTTTAATTTTGAGTTTTTTATGTTAAAAAAATAATTAAAAATAAATTTATTATAAATATATCAGTTTCAGATATATCGTTCTTTGCTTTCAAAATACTCATGTGAGGTCGTCAAATTTTTGTTCCTTTTTTTTTTTTTTGGGTAAGGTAAATCAATTTTTGTGCAGTTAGTTCCTAGGAAGGGCAAGATTGTCATAGAAACAGCTCGGTCGCAATCACAAGAAAAGGGGAATTTGTACTCGAGTAGTTGTATTGGGGGTCGTGCCTGGTAGTACTATCGATAATTAAATCTTAAACACCATGACAGTTGCCCGCACGCTACCAATCCATGTCCATAGGTAGAGTCATTCTATTCTAATCACGACAAAAGATGAAGAAGAAGAAGAAGAAGTTAAATAGCTCTCTTAAGCAAGCATTAGCGAGACTAATGCGTTCTTTTAATCACCAGGGCTCTCTTTCCGAGTGTCGATCTGAACCAAACCAGTGGTCCGGGGCCTGGCCCGGATCAATAGGCCTAAATCATGGCCCATGACCAAATTCGTCCCGGCCCGGCCCGGCCCAAGAGCATCTTTCGCGCCCTTCCATGTCTCCCCAACGGCCAGCCGGAAGCACACGACGACCGTTGGGTCCTGCGTGGCGCTCAAGCAATTCCCCCTCTTCCCACCAAGGTCGCCACGTGTCCGGCCTCCTCTCTCAACCTTCGTCTCCACACAAAAGCTATTCCCTCTCTGTGCCCGCCAACCTCGGACGCCCTTTCATACCCTCTCTCTCTTCCCCTCTCTCTCTCTCTCTCTCCGGGCGCTCCTCTCGACGGAGACTTCGTGACATTAATTCCATCATGGGTCCGTACGTCGATTTGTTGCTAAATTTGGTCGATGTCTTGTAATCGGTAACAACATCACTCTCCGAACTCATCTTCTTGCTTTGAATTGTTTCGTTGGTGTTGTTGATTCTTGGGTTCTTGGTGCTGGGAATATGGATGTGGGGTGCGAATATCCTTGACGATCGCTTCGCTAAATTTATCTGCAGGAGTGATTGAAAGAACCTCGTCCAGGCCTTTTTGTAGACAAATTTTCCCAAAGGGGATTGAAGTTTCGAATTTTTCTGTTGGTTTGAAAGAAATGTCTCACGGTTTTGACGCTATGAGAGGAATCCCACCTGGGATTTTGCTCATAAAGAAAATTAGGGGCAGGAATTGGAGCCTCAACACTTATAGATACGTGGTCTTGCTCATTACATTCATAGCATATGCTTGTTATCATGCTTCTCGGAAGCCTAGTAGCATTGTGAAGAGTGTCCTGTATCCTGAAACCCCAACTGTCAAAGCGTGGCCATTGGGCGAAGTGTTTGTGAGGGAAGAGTTAGGGAATGGCGGTAATGTGACTGGTAGATCCAAGTACAGGGGTTGGGCTCCCTTCAATGGCCCCGATGGGACGTCGAAATTGGGCGAAATTGATGTCGCGTTTTTGGCCTGTTATTCTATGGGGATGTATGTCGCGGGGCATTTGGGCGATACATTGGACTTGCGGTTGTTCTTGACGGCTGGAATGATCGGCAGTGGCATTTTTGTGGGGCTCTTTGGGATGGGATATTTTTGGAATGTGCATGTCTTCGGATTTTACTTGGCCATGCAAATGGTTGCCGGATTGTTCCAAGCAACCGGGTGGCCGTCGGTGGTGGCTGTCATCGGCAATTGGTTTGGGAAGAGGAAGAGGGGTTTGATAATGGGCGTGTGGAATGCACATACTTCGGTGGGGAATATTAGTGGTTCCCTTCTTGCGGCGAGTGTCTTGGATCTCGGGTGGGGCTGGTCATTCATTGTCCCTGGCGGCTTGATCGTTCTTGGAGGGATACTGGTTTTTTTGTTCTTGGCTGCATATCCAGAGGATGTTGGATTTCCTTGTCCAAATGATCCATCTGGGGCTGTAGAGACGGTTACGCCAAATGATGTAGAATCCCAATCACGAAGTTCCCCGGTTGGTTCTGGGACTAAGAGAAGTGTCGGGCTTGTTCAAGCCTGTTTGATCCCGGGAGTGATTCCATTCGCGCTGTGCTTATTCTTCTCGAAGCTGGTGGCTTACACCTTCCTCTATTGGTTACCATTTTATTTAAGCCAAACAGGTATCTTCTTTGCTCCTGCTTCCTTCGATTATTTGTCCTGAAAGAGAGAGTCGTGTTAGGAAAAATATGTCTCAGTATTTGAATCTTCTTCAGGTTCATGTCGAGTGGCTGCATCTTATCTTCAAATCAGATTTTTCTTGCTTTTTGAAGTTTCTCGAAAATTTGGAATGTCTCCAGAAGAAATTTCTGAGAAATGGCTAATGAGTGACGTCTCTAGGACAAGGACTAGTTAATGACGTACTTGCCTTAAGATACTTGTTACAATCCGGAATAGTTCATGGTTTCCCTGTGGCCTGTCCAAAAAGCATGGTAGGGACTTAGTTTTTTTTTTCTCTGAATTCAACAAGTTTTGAAGATCCAACATGCATGGTTTCCTTATCTGAATTCAACAAGTTTTAAAGATCCAACCTTTGTGGTTTCTGACTCACTTCATTTCTCAAACTTGGCAGAAATCGGAGGTGAGTATGTCTCTGTGAAATCAGCTGGAAACCTGTCAACCCTTTTTGATGTGGGCGGAATTGTTGGGGGAATCCTCGCTGGTTATATATCAGACAAGCTCAACGCTCGGGCTATCACGGCGGCCAGTTTCATGTATGCTGCAATACCATCTATGCTGGCGTACCGCTCATATGGGGGCATATCACGCACCGTCAACATCGTGCTTATGATGATTGCTGGATTGTTTGTAAACGGGCCATACGCGCTGATCACCACAGCGGTTTCAGCGGACCTTGGCACGCACAGTTCTCTCAGAGGGGATTCAAGGGCACTCGCCACTGTAACTGCGATTATTGATGGAACCGGATCTCTTGGTGCGGCTCTTGGCCCTCTTTTGACCGGGTTCCTTTCGACAAAGGGGTGGGACGCGGTTTTCTTGATGCTAATGGCCGGTGCTCTTATCGCTGGATTGCTTTTGTCAAGGTTGGTCGTTGACGAGATATCAGAGAAAGCAGCCAAACGAATCACATTGTCCGATGCACAGCAAGGTTGTCGAGGTAATGTGTACTTTCCTTTTTCTCTCCTTATTTATGATCTCGATTTGCAGTTCATGGCTATGTACTCATCTGCTATGTCGGCTTTGTCAGATCCAGCAACTCAGCCTCTCCTAACCAACAAAAAATGAATGCCGATATGGCTGCACAACAGTACACGAGACAGGGAAATCTATAGGCAAGCTTGATGTGAAGCCGAGAAATTACCAATCAGTCACTGCGAATACGAAGAATTGTGCTTTTAGAGGTCTGACTAACTTTGGATGTGATTCCCAATAGTCAACTTCATAGCAATTCCGTCTGTAATGAGTGTAAGATGATGTACCATAGATAGATTTTTGGTTAGTATAAAGGAAATGAAATCTGATCGATTCACGCATATACGTCAATGATTTTCTTCCTGTTATCTGATGAGTCTATCTACTTAGTGTCGATGGTTAGTCTGTGCCATGGTGGACGTTCGTAAGGTTCATTCAGCTATCGCTCCAACCATTTACTCGGTACCCGATTTCTCATGGCTTGCTGGTGTTCGATGCAAGAAGTATCGAGTCTTCAGTCCTGAAGAGATAAGTCAGCCACACTGTATTGCCCCATCCATAGATTGGCCGGCAGAGGCGCAGAGCCAGAGTCAAGATCTCAAATCGGCTGCCGACAATTTGATTGCATCTTGATTAAGCTTCCTGAAAGGTTTCTGGGGTCTTTAATACTTAGCGCATAATTTTTCGTGACTTGAACTAACTGCAGCAGTAACACTTTTAGCCCTGCTGATCTTGAACCGCACGAGCTGCCTGTGGCCGAACTCGCCATGCACGACCAAGTTGCTAATGATAGTGGAAGGAGGTGTTATCTTTACCGTCTCCATTGGTTTCGGTTCCTGTTTATTTGATCAGAAATTGGAAATTTTCCGTGTTGTGTTCTCTTTGCTTGATCATTCGAATCGATGGCTTTCCCTGGCTTTTTTTTTTCCTGATCTTGGCCGATTTGCTATTTGCAGCGAGCGAGATCAAAATCGGAACTTCCAACATGAGGATGAGGAAGATGCACTAAGAATACACTGGTGCACTCAGAAACGAAGAACAGCTCTTTATTCCTTGTGATCAGACATGGCATTACATCCTTGGTCCAGAATAAATAATGAGATTTCACGTATTGACACCGGCCAAAAGAATGAGAAAGAAAAATTTCAATCCTCAGCAAGAAACAAAGATGGATAGAGAAGAACTCTGAGCAAAGATCTGCAGGATGTGCTTTCTGGTAGTTCTCAGAACTCCGATCCTGCATTAGTTGAGAAGCTATCAGAGACGGAATCGGAAATCGAGCGATTTCGAAAGACACGACTGAAGAAATGCATGTTTTTCAAGACATGGGACGATTACACAAGCACAAGCATTTCATTTGGTTCAAGAAGTTTTCAAATTGGAAAATTCTGCGGGTGATGAAGCCGATTTGCTTCCCTGTTTCGCGGAACTCAGTCCAGAATCAAAGTGAACAAGCCTTGGATCTTCATCCTCAAATAATGAATCAATCAAGCTTCGATTTACTATCGGATTGATTGAAACATAAAGAGACTACTGTAGCAACTAATCAATCAACATGAGGCTAATCAAGAGTTTAAGATGATTAATCACGTTTAATTCAACTAAAAATTCAATCGACCAGAGCATTAAATCACGACCTCAGGGTATATGGTCAGAGAGCCAGAGAGAGAGGGCGAGAGAGAGAGCGAGCGATCGATGACTCTGCGAAGACGTCGATCATGCTGGAGCAAATAATTCGTAAGGCGGGTTATGTCATCTGACGAAATACCTGGACTGGAGAAGAGCCAGAGGAGGAACGCGCACAGAACCAGCAACAGAGGGATCGCGTGGACGGCGTTCTCCGCCGACCTGAGGCGCGACCGCTCCTTCCTCGCTGCGTGCGACAGCGGATCGCACGTCGGCAGCTGCTCCCGCCGGTCGTCGTCTCGCTCCCCGGTCCGTGAGCGACGCGATTGCGAAGCCGCCGTCGGCGGCGGCGGCGGCGGAGGAGGAGGAGCCTCGGAGACTCGGCGAGCGCTCGACGACCGCTGCATGATCTCCCTCCTCGACCGAAACGCCGGATCGCCGCCGAGCCGGAGGACTCCTCGAGCTTCTTCTTCGTTTCAACTGCGACGGCGCGAACGGGCTGGACGACGGGAGGCGAAAATGAGGGACGCTGCTTTGGGGTCGCGTTTCTTGACCGTCCGGGGTCGACTGACTCAACCGGTTGCTTTCGTAAGTTTGGGTCAATTCGGTTCCGCGTGCGCTTGAAATTGAATCGAATTAATTGGATTTGAAAAATCCAAAATGACAAACTTAGATTGTTTAGATAATTAATCATGAAATTACTTATAATTAAACATATGTTACACGACAGATTCAGTTTAGGAGAATATTAGGAATTTGATTATTAATAAGCCGATTGATCCTACAATAATGTACCTAATCATGATTTGGGTTCATATGTTAAATCAAACAAAAAACCCCTTAATTGGACCAAATAGACGCAGCTTAATTCTATACGGCTCAACATTAAGTAAAGATAACCTCTCTTTCTATTATCATTAAATAAATTGAAGATGTGATATGTTCAACATTAAATAAACCTTTGATTTTAAATTGTGAAGATTAGGGGAAAAAAATTTGCCAAATCACTTGCTCAGCAATCATGGATGATTTGCACATATTACCCCGTGCCACGTTTGTTCAAATTAAATTTCGTGTTATAGAAAATCTCAACTTGATACACTAGGGTGGGATTCATCTCACCTAATAATTATGTCGCAAAAAAATCTCAAATCATCCATATCTTAAATTGACTTTCCTTAAAAAAAAATGACATTCTTGGAGTTCCCTCGAGTTTTGAAAATATGCTAAAATCCCTTTTTTTTTTTGTAATATTTAGGATAAATCTATCAATAGTGCACTCGTATGGAATTTTTGTGACACGAAAATTAGTTTGTTGGAATATTTCTTTTAGAGGAAATTTAATTTGGACTAAATGCGACACAAATATATCAATTTATGATTTTTTTACCGACATTAATTAGAGGTATTAATGGTTCAATTCAATTGATTTTTACAAGAAGACCGAACCGAACCGAACAATTAGGGTATAAACTTGAATCCAATTGAATCTCACCTTGAACTAGATATGAACTAAACCAAAATATCCAATTTTGTTTAGTTCGATTTTCAATTTTTCTTTTTTGATTTTTCCTCTTTCTTTCATTTCTTGTTGGTCCAAATCCGATGGAGTAGCCGGCATTGGCTAAGGGCCACTAGCCCTCATCGGCCAAAGCGAGGGTGGGCAAGGGCCGACAACGTCGGCCTCGATGATTCGATTCGGTTCGGTTAACCAAAACACATTAAAAATCTTTAAAATAATCATTCTTTTTATTTTTTATTTTTATTTTTCCTTTTATAGGGCAAAGCAAAAAATAAAAAGAATGATTATTTGAATATTTTTAATGCGTCTGACGAGGGCAAACAAGAAAAAAAAAAAGAATGATTATTTTGTTTATTTTTAATGCGTTTCGAACTAATCTAAAATGCACAAATTTTCGGTTCGGTTCGATTTGGTTCACGATTTGATTCGATTTTTCAATTTGGTTTTAACACCTCCTAGTAATTAATCCTTAAAGGTAAACATCGTTTTCTCCACAAGATAACATAAAATTGATCGTCTACAAAAGGAATGGAGTTCGAGCTTCATTTAACCGAATATCCAAAGGAAAAAATAAATATAAAAAATATATAAAAAAAGCCCGAAGTGGAAGGTACGAAGGAATTGCACCGTTCGCACGTCGCCCTCGCTTATTCTTTTCGTCCTTTTCTCGCCACGATGTATTAATTAATTAGCCACATCAAGGAAACGCTTTTCTTAACAAAAGATTTTCCATTTAAATATATAATTAACCAAAAATGAATTTACGTTAAGTTTTCCTCCGACGCTTATCCGGTAACCCGATAGGCGAGCTTGGATGAGTTTCTTATTTTAATGTGTTGATACTCGCACGCCATGCGCTCCTAAGAGGGCCTCCGACGCCTATCAAGTAATTCGGATGAGTTCCTTTTTTAACGTGTCGATACCAACATTTCATGTATCCCAAATTGCTAATTATATCTTTTTCTTTCGAATGGCGAGGATCCGAAAGTTCGGATGAGGCAAGCAGTTTAACGATTTGCTCAGTCCGCATTTAAATATATAGTTAATAAAAATGATTTTATGTTTAATTAAATTCCAAAATTTATTTTATTGAATGACCTGGCGCTCATAATCATTTGACTAATACAAAAACGAAAATAAAATTTGGAGGAGCAAAATATTCAAAATAAATAAATAAATAAAACTTCTTTATAACTCGTCTCTCGCGTCCCTTTGGTTTTTCCTCTTCATTGTTTGTTCAACACTCTCTCTCTCCGGCGACAATCCCAGAAGAATCGGTGGTATTCTCGCTGGAAGCGGGATCAATCTCCGTCGTAGAGTTTGAGTTTCTTGCGATTCGATTCGATCTCGGCTTCATCTCGCCGCCATGAATCCGGAATAGTAAGCCTTCCGGTTATCCGTCCCTTTTTCGATCAAACCCTCGATGGCCGATAGTTGGTTGATTATCTTGGTCTTTGCTTTGCGTGATTCAGATTAGATCGGTGATAGTTTAGATCGTCTCTCTGAGCTGGCTTTCTGGTCACGCGTGGGCCGTGTCCTCGCTCTTGTGATTTTTTAGCGGATGGTTGATCGGTGATGACGTTTTAATGCTGGTTGGAAAATCAGCAGGTTTTGGGTTTCAGATCCGATGACCTGATTGGTCCATCCTAGGCTCATAGAATCATGCAGGGATGATGTTTCTCTTCAATCATATAGGTTGTGAGATCATGCGGTGATAGATTGAATTCTGTGAAATTGTGGTAGACACGATTTGTAATTAGAAGAATTCAGCTGAACGCAGTCAGAATTGCTATTGGCTCTTCTTGGCAATTGTTAGAAAAACGGAATTGAGATTCCCTGTTTGGTTTTGCTAGCTTCCCAGCTGTTGAAGTACTTGCAATTATATTGAGAAGCTTGGATTGACTAGAACATGCGGCTAATCTGCGCATAAAAAGTGGCTGGTGGCTGAGAGCTCAAAATTTATGGACTTGCATTTGGGCATTCTCAGCAAATTAGTCCGCGATGCTGATGCTCTGGCACAACAGATATTTGTCCCTCATCAGTTTCTTCCAGTTTTGTCACCCTTGATGCTTATCGAACTTGTTGCATCATTCTTCATTGTGCTGTTTGCTAGGATTGGTCTTTGTTTGTGTGGTTTATCATCACTCTAGATTGGGAGTGGATGACATTCTTGGATTTAGAGTTCTGCACATGCACAATTGTCATCAATCAGTTGCCTTGGAATCACTCACAATATATTCATGTATAAAATAGACGGATCTCTATCTTGAACCTGTATATATTTGCTTATTCTCGTCCCCCTTTCCGTGCAGTGACTACTTGTTTAAGCTTTTACTCATTGGAGATTCTGGTGTTGGCAAATCATGTCTGCTCCTTAGGTTTGCTGTAAGTTGATCGTGGTTATCCTTTTTCAATTTTTGTTTTTGTTTACCTGTGGTTCCTTTCCACGAGGGTCAATTCAAATTCAATGGATGCTAGATACCGAAGGATCTTTATTCATTGGAATCACAAGCTTGCTTATGCTGTCTGCTCAGTGCTACTCATTTACACTTAATTACTGTTTCCCTTCCTACTTAATGAAAGTATGATGGCAGCTGTCTGTTTCTTTTCCTTCGATATGCATGTGACTATGATTGTGTTAATCTTGCTTGTGAACCCAGACTCGTTGCATTTTTACTGAAAACCAAGACTCGTTGCCATCACCCAAGTAAACCGCTTTTTATATTTCTTGGACCAGGATGACTCATACTTAGAGAGCTACATCAGCACCATTGGCGTTGACTTTGTAAGCAGTTGTACTTTCATTTTGGCCCTTTTACTGACCTAATATACTCACTTGTTCCGGTAGCTAACTTTTGCATTACATATGTCATTCAGAAAATCCGCACAGTCGAACAGGATGGCAAAACAATCAAACTGCAGATAGTATGTTTTCTACTAATTTTTTTTTTATGTTTTTATTTCAGCTATCTTCTGTTTCGGTACTGCTGTTTTTGCTCTCTATGGTGGCCGCTTTAGTAGCATTTATACCTGGGGGACTGCAATATCCCATATGCAGAGTGTTGTTGTTTAGGCATGAGATATTCCAACTTTTTGGAGGCTATGTTTTTAAGACATCTGCGGGTTTCCAGTGCACAATTTGAGAATTTTAATTCCCTTGAGACACTCTTTATATTCACTTGTCACAACTTCTCATATATAAGTATGGTGTTCATATCCTTTCCGGCTCTGGTCATGCAGTGGGATACTGCAGGCCAGGAACGTTTTAGAACTATCACAAGCAGTTACTACCGCGGGGCTCATGGGATCATTGTAAGTGTCAAATTTTCTTCTCTGCTGTGGTAGAGGTGGCCTTCCCATGTTTGTTCTCTATGTGAAAATTCACCCTTCTACTGGTGGCCCTTTGAGGGTAGGTTGTTTATGATGTCACAGATCAAGAGAGCTTCAACAATGTTAAGCAGTGGTTAAGTGAGATTGACCGCTATGCAAGTGAAAACGTTAACAAGCTACTTGTTGGGAACAAATGTGACCTGACAGCCCAGAAGGTTGTTTCTTATGAGACGGCAAAGGTAAAGCTTGACATTTGCTGCTCTGCTGATATAGATTATGATTGTTTTTCCTTTGAATGCATTGTAATCTATTTTGCTTGTTTAGGCTTTTGCGGATGAGATTGGGATTCCATTCATGGAGACTAGTGCAAAGAACGCCACCAATGTGGAACAGGCTTTCATGGCCATGGCTGCGGCCATCAAGAACAGGTATAGTGTACTTCTGGGTTTGTCCGGTGAAGGGAAATGAGTACTTAATGGCTGTGTAACTAACTACTGCAATGTCCATTGAACTGGATAATATTTTGACCCGCTGGGACTTTCTTGATTTCTCCCGTTGCTAAGTGGATACGGAGCCCACGTCATCCTCACCCGATTGATCGTTGATCTCTGGTTCGTGCAGGATGGCAAGCCAACCAGCCATGAACAATGCTCGACCTCCGACTGTGAACATCAGGGGACAGCCTGTCAACCAAAAGGCTGGTTGCTGCTCATCTTGAAGCTGAAAATTCATCCTGGGGGAATGCGATGTTTATCTCTGTTCTATGTGACCGTGACATGTAAAACTAGTTTCTGTCTATCAGAATGCTTGGTTGGATATGAAACTGTTGGCTATGGAATACTTCTCTTGTTATTTCAGTTATTTGTGGAAAATTCTCATTCTTTTCGGTGTATCCGATCCTAAACACGTGTAAAAATTAGATTCATGGTCATGCGGCAACAACCATTTAGTTGCTTCTACAGATTCTTGAATTGCTTCGGGGTTGGGTGAACTGTCGACATCGTTATCTTTTGCTTATTGAAGCTCAAAGGAAAGCTTTAATCCCCTATCTATACCTGTGCAGTTGATGTGTGAACTGACCAGAGACGGTAAGGCACCCCATAGGCACTCTATGGTAATTTGTTGAACGATTCTTTGTCCTGCATTGTCGGATGGTGAAAATATGACTCTGGCTGCATGGAAATAACATAAGCAACCCCTCACTGAAATTTTGAATTGGGATTACGAATTTGCATGATCTCTATAGGTGGTGGGGTGAACAAAGAACAATTATTGAAAAAGGGTTCTGAGCGGTCCATCATTCTTTCTGGACTGGAGTCACGAGTACGGAGGCGTGGTGAGTTTTGGTCAAAATGGGAGCCGTGGCCGCTGCCTTGTGTCATCTTTGGACATCTCCAGCACATGAAACCAATGTCACCATAACAATCTTAAAGATTTCATCACCTTTCATGTCCACCGTGCACTGTAACTTAAAGGATCAGGTGCGTACCCCAGAATAGATGCATTAAATTCTGGAAGTTAAAACCTGTCCAAGTATTAAACCTGAATTCAGACTCCGATGTGCTGTAGGCGAAATCACGATGGTCTAGAAGCTGAATATAATACAAACTGCCTTCTAGGAACTTCGAATTGATTGCCTTCGGTTCCTCGTGGAATCAAACATGTGCAAACCTTCTTGCACCCTCAAAAGCAAATGTTGGTACTCAGGTCAATCCTTGCGAATGATATGCCAATTCATGCCCCTTGCTCTCGAGCTTCGTCAAACTTGATAAATTCAATCTTCTCCTCATACCAGTGTGATCTCTCCAGCTAAGTTCCAACTGGAACGTGGTGATAAGGGAGATCCAGTTTTTGAATGTTGGAATTTGAAAACTCGCGGCAATCATAGCAAGATTGAGTCGTCAAAACATGCATTATCTTGTAATCATCACTACTGACAAAAGATGTCTATGCAGGTCGGATAACCATGAGCAGATGATCTGCATACGTTCCTACCAATAGTCTCCACAGGAGCAAATTCCATCCTTGAAGTGATGAAATCTCGAGGTATCTCTGACAATAATCTCTCTACCTTCAATTGCGGATATGTATTTTGCAGAACTGTGGCAATCCCCACAGGTTCTCAAGTTCTTGAAAACCCGGATCGGTATTCCCGGTGGAAGCTTTAGAAGCCCAAAAGCAATAGCCAACTTTTCACTGTGTCCAAGGAGAAGCTGCTCTTTCTGCTCTTTTTCCACATCATGCAATGCACATTCGAGATCTGGCACATATCCAGCTAGTCTCATTTTCTTCACCAATGCATCCAGCTTTGAGTGTATTAAAGGTAGCTCCCGGTGAATCCGGTCACCTAATCTGAACTCATGAACCACACTTTTTACCTCGATCCAACTATAGCCTGGTGTTTTGACCACCTTATGTTGCTTCATCGATTTCCTAACCTCAGTGACTCTATCCCATCTGTTCACTGCTGCATAAACATTGGCCAATTGAACGTAACCAGTCACGTTTGTAGGATCAAGATTAAGCAAGCTCTTGGCAGCGAATTCAGCCAACTCCAAGTTCTTGTGGATCCTGCATGCACCCAAAAGGGTTCCAAATATAGCTGAATGGGGTCTAAAAGGCAATCTGTTGATCAAATCTACAGCTTCATCTAATTTGCCAGCTCTACAAAGGAGGTCCACCATGCAGGAGTAGTGATCCGGCTTCACTTCAACTCTATAATCTCTCATCATAGAATCAAAATACTTTACTCCTTGATCAACCAGACCTGCATGGTTGCAAGCCACTAACACAGCGACAAAAGTGATCCAATCTGGTTTAATTCCCTCATTTCTCATCTCATCAAACAAAGTAATAGCTACTTGTCCTGAACCATGCTGAGCATATCCCGATATCATCGCATTCCAAGAGACAAGGTCCCTATGAGGCATCTCAAGAAACAACTTCCCAGCATCCCTCAAATCTCCACACTTCCAATACATGCTGATCAATGAAGTGGCCCCGGTTGTGTCACTACTTAATGGGCTTTTAATGGTAAATTGATGAACTTGCTTACCCAACTGCAAGGCAGACAAATTGCTACAGCCCAGTAGAACACTGCTCAAAGTAGAAGGATTCGGTCTTATTCCATATCCCATCATGTTATTGAATAGCTTCAAACCCTCCTCGGCACGGCTATTCTCAACATAACCTGCAATAACTGCATTCCATGTCACCAAATTTTTGTCAGGCATCTCTCGAAATAGCTTTTCTGCAGCTTCGACCTTTCCAAATTTCATATATCCATTGATCATGGCTGTCCAAGCCACAACACTCTTAATCGGTGCAGCCTCAAAGAATCTCACTGCTGACTCCAAGTCATCACACTCCACATACCCAGATATCATCGCACTCCACGAGACACCGTTCTTCTCGGGCATTGCAGAAAACAACTCACATGCCCGAACCATTTCCCCCTTCCGAACATACCCCGATATCAACGTGTTCCAAGAGGCTACATCCTTAACCGGCATTTTATCGAAGTACGCCTGGGCCGTGTTCACGCCAAAAGTCCTCAAATAACAAGCCAACATGATGTTATACGAAACACCATCTCGTTCGGGAATTTGATCAAACATCCTGCGGGCTTCCTGAAATTTCTCAGGTCTCTTTGCATAACCCGCAAGAATCGAATTCCAAGTGACAAGTGACTTGACTCTCATGCCGTTGAACACTCTAAGAGCAGAGTCCAAGTCCTTAGCTCGAAGGCACCGAGAGATCGCCTTATTTGACTCGACTATGTCATCTAATTCACGCTGATCACTCACGTCACTGGAGGATCCCAACTGGGGGTTCTGGGGACATGGGAATCACGAAAACTAGCTGAATTGCATCCATCGCTCCAATCCGGACGTGGGTCCTCGGCTGCTAAGGAAGAGAAAGAAGCGGTTTTGAGGGTGATCAAAGATCGGATCTTTAACTTGAACGAGGCTAAGAGGTGATGTTTTCCGCCGCGGCTAGATAGAGTCATCATTCATTTCGTTGGAAGTGTTCCGTGAATTGCAAGATAGCATTTGCTGCGGACACGGGGCTTGTCGCACGAGAAAGATTTGACTGAAATGCAGAGCCGTAGAGATTTACGAGCATTCTCATGGGATGGGCTGTGCAAATTCCTATGCACTCGGGGATAATAAGCCCTCTAACAATCCGGATATGCTTTATTACTAGAGCAATTTCTAAGGTTGGTTGATGAAATGATATGCTCGTTGAAGTCCATAACCAAGTTCCAAACCGATCGAAAGACAAAGGCTGATGGATGGTCGATCAAATTGAAATCGCTCGTAGCTTAACAACCTGAAACAGACTTGAGTTTTGAAAACAATCTTTTCCGCCGAGTTGATAGTGGAGAAATTTTAGACTAGAGGATGTCCTTGGAAACATGTAAAAACTAGGAAACTTTAAAGGGGGGGATAGACGATTGGTAATGAAAAATGATTAAGTGACTGTCCATTGAGAATAAAAGTCGGTTCTGAAAAAAAAAAAAGCAAAAGAAAAACAAATAATTATAGAAGGGTGTTGTGGAGTCGAACATAACATAGTGGGAAGTTCTGTTTGTAGAACTTTGTTTTCTTTTCTTCTCCGATAAGCCACCGATACGCTTTAATACCGGTGTTCGGTGGTCCAGGACATTTACATCATATTTATAAACCAACCATCCGTTCTTCCACAATCGATATGGGATAACTTCGACATCTTGAACAGAGCGGGACAACAACTCCATAAAATCTTAAAAAGATAGGAGAAAATAAGTTTGCGCACGAATTGAAACAAACGGAGGAGTATCTAAGATATACGTGGGAAGTTACCAATGAAAACGATCCTTAAACGAGGTTTCCCTCACAAAAGATTTTGCTCTTGTCAATGACCGGTCGCACACTTTCGACTGAATGATGACTCAAAAGCGAGACCACAAGAGTGAGCTTGGATAGCAAGACCTCACTTCCTGGCACCCGAGATGGGGAGCTGCTCTGGATCTTAGATAGGAGGAGCTGCCACATTGTTCAGGTTTCCACCGCCATACCCGCCTCTTGGACCATGACCAAGCCACGACCACGGCCAGCTGCAGCTATGGTACCTCTCCCCTTCGACAATCTTCAGGACTTAATTTATGCCAACAGACTGCGGTAAGAACATCAATTCGTTGACAGAGACGAGACTTGCCCAGCCAACTCCCATATCCGACCATGTTATTATGCAACAATCTTCAGATTGGAACATTCATTATCCTTATTTACTCCAATCAAGCAATCAAAAACTGCATAAAAAGAGACTTCCTTTCTCGACTGGAAAGAAGGCAGGAGACCAGAACTTCTCAATATCCTAGACATTGGGCTTTGAATTTTATGCAATGGCAAGTGAACAACTCGAGTCCAACAAAGATAGAAATAGGAAAAGATGCTCGCTTAAGCTAACAGAAACACTTCCAGCATCAAAGCTGCAAGCTTTGTTTCCCAAATTATGAACTTTCTCATCTTAAACCAGCTCAGCGAATAAGGATAATTCTTGCAATACCCCAACTAACAGAGGCACAGCGTAATGGCACACGAGTACACTCAACGGAGCAGTCCACACAAACATAGCAGCATAACTAGACTAGGCTCTTTGATATACAAACAATTGCAAGAGAGCAGACCTTTTTACAGCCGTTACCACATGAAGCTAGAGCTTAACTATGCAATGGGAAATCACTTGGTTACTTAAGCCTCTCTTACCTCAAAAGAGGTTTTGGCTCACCCTTTAAACCGACCATCAATCCTTTTCATAAAGAATATGAGATAATCCCAACAATCTCACCTTCGCACAGCGGGCCATGAGTCGGAGTAGCAACAGCTCGTATCTCCGTGTGACTTTTGGGTCCAGATTTGCTAGTAACTTTAGTCTTTGATACCAATGTTGGGTGGCCCTGAGCTATCTTACCTCAAAAGTTAGTTCAAAAGATGAGATTTTTTTCTCAGAACTTATAAACCAACCATCAGTCACTTCCACAAATCAATATGAGTTAACCCAACATCAAACTAAACAGTAATTGCCACATCACTCGTACCGGCTCTTGAGCATTTAGCTGGTGAAGACAGAGCGAAGTGCAACGGAGACGATGGCGCAAGCGAGGGAGCGAGAGAATGAGAGAGCTCGATGGAGCTAGTGAGTTGGAGGGCAAGTTAGAGAGAGAGAAGAGAGAGAGAGAGAGAGATCTGACTGAGTTGGGAATCGGAGAGGGAGAAAGGAGAAGCTGAAAAAGTAAAAGTTGAGGGCAGTCTGGCTGGCGTGGGACGCATATCTTTCCTCTCGTCGCTGTTGACAAAGCAAAAGGGACGTCCCAGCAATAGCACGCTCTCTACCCTTTGAACCATTTCATCAAGAACCACACAGTAGGATAGCTGGTTCATCCAAATTTTCTTCTTTTTCTCTTCTTTTTCTGTTATCTTGCTGTCCTAAGAAAGATATCATGACTGGCGTTGGGTGATTGGTTAATGTGGTCATCCCCCACTTTCCCAAATTTCCATGTACAACATGTCTGCAACTGCATACAGAGGTCAAAAGATGATTTCTCATGTTTTTCCTTTTCACCTCGCTCGGGCACAAGTCACGACCAGTGTTGCTGTCGGTGGTGGACATTGAAACACCACCGAACGAAGACAGGGGGCAGTTAGTGAACTTTAGTGCATTGCTTATTGACTTAGTTCCCCTCCTCGCGGTTGAAATATGGAGGGAGAGCACTGTTTTTCCCCACCAGTTGGTGCACTTAGAATATTCTTTTGACAGCACCTAACCTCATTCAAAATCGAAACCTTCGCACTGATGAGGTCTATGTTTCGTTCCAACCGTTTGAATTTGCTCTCGAGATTAGAGAAATTCAATTAAAATGAGTACAGTCATGAGTCGGAACAGTCGTAACGATGTCGGAAACCATCTCCGGTGGTTCAGTTCTAGCTCTCACGGGATTCGCCGGGGAATGAAACGCGGGCTGGTGCCGAAGACACGAGTTGGGTGTCGATTTGGGTATTTTGCTCGCGCTAATAACATGTGCTAATGGATGAAGACAGAACGGCTAAAGATTGAAGTCTAATGGGCTTCATTTTAATTACCCATTTCCAGATTCTGTGCATGTGTACAAAAATTATGTACCTAAGTGGAGAATTTCTATTTTTTTTCTCTTTATATTTTGGTGTGTGAAGATGGGCTTGGCAAGCAATTAGACAAGGGAATGCCCTGGTGATCCCTCCTACTCTCGATGTTCAAGCTCGAGGCCGCTTTGGCCTTGCTTGTGTACAATCTCTTCACGTTGGACGTCTGCTCTTTGAGCAATCTCGCCAGGCTCCGCTTGGCGTTGGCCCGGAACGGGCAATTCGATGACGAGAACCCGTCCACCAAGTGCAAGTACGCCTCCAGGTCGTGGCAACACGCCACGTCCGCGTCCGGCTTCAGGTACGGCGACATCCTCGTGTCCACCCTCAGCTCGGTGCCGACGTGCGAGTAGTCCCACGGCATGTTGCCGTCGAGCACGCCCTCCAGCTTGGTGTCCCTCAGTTTCTGCTCTAGGTCCTCGCTCAGGAATGTGCCGGGGACTCTCGTGATTATGTCCTGGTTGTTCACTATTCTCAGGATCTTCACGTTTTTGGAGTGGATTCTGTTTGCGAATGCTTCGTTGCCTACCCTAGGCCCACCGAAGGAGAAAACTGCCACGTGTGGGGGGCGGGGACGAGGACGGAGATTCCGCGGAGCACGTGCTCAGCTCGTCGGCCACCAGGAGGGCCAGGGCCGCGCCGAGGCTGTGCCCCGTGACGGTGATGCTCAGGGTCTCGCCCTCGTATAGTTTCAGGAGCCTCTTCACCTCGTCGGCCACGGACTCGGCCAGGCTCGGCACATGGGCCCCGCCAGTCCTGTACAGGCTCTGGAACCCGCATTCCACCTTGGATTGCCCTTGCGCCTGCCGGCACCGGGCCGCCGCCGACGTGAGGCATGTCGACGAGATGGGCCCTCATGTTTTCGGCCCACTCGAGGCACGTGGCGGTCCCGCGCAGGGCGATCACGATGTCCCTCCTCCCCATCCGTTGGATCTCCCTCCGGTCCTCGCACACCGCGACGTACCCGATCCAGCTCGACCGCTGCGTCATCCAGTCCAGGTCGGGCGCCACGTTGTCCACCCACTTGGGCAACCCGATGGATGATGTGGCGTATAGGCTCTTCGTTACCTTATAGGACCGGTCCGGGAGCACCACATGACGCGGTGGCCGGCCCACGTCGGCCGACGTGGCGGGGTCTGTGTGGAAGAAGGCATGGTAGGCCGCCTGCACAAACTCCCCGTACCGCACCACCTCCCTCCGCAGGTTCTCGTCCAGCGGGTCGAGCAGCCCTGCCCAGTCATTGCAGCCGTGGTATTCCTGCCACCGGGCGGCGAGGCTGTTCCGGGGGAATACTCTGGTGTCATGGAGAGGAGCCGCTGGAGGCGGTGGAGGTGCTGCGGCGACATCTCCTCCGCCGCCTTCGCCCCCGGCCAGATCCTGGCCAAGCTGAGGCCTTCCAGTAGGCTCCTCCCAGCTCTCTCCTCCTCCAACGGCACCGCAACATCCCCGGGCATCCTAATGTCTTCACGATCCCAATGATGAGGCGGTTGCGGGTGGAGCGCGCTCTCCTTTTGGAGGAGCTTATCGAGGTTCGCGAGGTGCAACCTGGTCGACTCCGTCGCCCCGACCGATATCCTCCTTGTCCTCGTGACATCGTCGCCTTTCACCAACAAGGCGTTCCTCGGCTTCGTGACAGAGTTCAATGGGGATATCCGGCTCCTATAGCTGGAACGTTTCGCCGGAAAGACGTTTGGGTTATGAGCAGGAAGCGTCGGACTGACGGTCATGTCGAGATCGAGAGAGAGAGGGAGGGAGAACTAGGACTACAGTATCTACAAGGCGGAGAGAAACCAAGTGGGATTGAGAGGATGAGCGCAGGTATATATATAGCCACAAAATCAGGTCAGTCTTTCTTTTTTTGGGGGTTACTTTCTGGGATCTTGGCCTCCACGCTGTGTATTAATTATGTCATTAAGTGGCGACTCCATACTTTATGCTAAAAATCTTGATGTAATATCGGAATTTTCGTAAGAGGGGCGGAAGCTCATTCTCGGAGGGAAATGTCCCGGAAGCAACCTAGCAATTTTGACCATTTTCCTCCCTTTCTCTCTTTCTCTCTCTCTCGCTCGCATTTGAATATTTTTAGGTCCCGCAATCTCGATTCGAATCGGTAAGGTCCGGAGCACACAAAGCGCCCGATTCACACAAATTGACTCGCAAAAGAGACGTGCGGGACGAATTTCGAGCGAGCATTCAATTGGGCTCCGACCATTCAAGTAGATTGCATAGGTTGATCTCCTTTTCCTTTTTTTTGTTGTTGTTGTTGCGTCGTCGCGACCATTATAGAAAGAGCCCCAAGAAGAAGAAGAGCATCCAGAAAAGTCTACCAGGAAGAGGGTCAATCTCATGCAATCGAATTGACTCGGAATCAAAATTTCATGGTAAAAGCCAAAGGGATTATAAAAAGGAGGAAGGGGAGACGCGCACTGCCTCAACCGCTGCTGTTGTAATGCGAATGGCTGGCAGATTCACTTGAGATCAGCCATGGTGTCAGCAGCAGCTTTATTATATGACTAGTTTGCCTTAACATCGAGTTCTGAACTCTTGGCTTCGATAGTCCAATCCTCGTTCGAAGAATCGTAGGATTGGTCGAGGGTTACCGAATTTGATCCTTCGAAAAGTTATTTTCATTGGGGTCTTTAAGGATGGGGGAGAAGGCGGATTCCTCTCTTTCTTTCTTTTCTTCTTTTGTTTTTCCTTGGGCATTTTTTAATAGCATTAGCCGCCTTGAAATAATTGAAGTAATTTTAATTAACTTTTTCGATATGTACGATATAATTATATTGCGTTTGGTCGTCATGATATAAATCAAGATTGGATATATTTTATCATATCCCGTGATTGGTAAATATCTCGAGAAATGATCAAAGGGGATATAGATGAGATATAGCCTAAATAAAAATATCGAGGGATGAGATAGATTTGGATAGGATTTCTCAAGAGAGTGGACACTATGAGAATTGAGCTTTTTCAACAACCACCGTCTCTCCCTCCGCACTGGGCCACCTCTCCACCTTGGCCGCCTCTTCGGCGACAATGACCTTCAAGTGTGGCGGCCTCTCTAGCAAGCACCATTAGTGTCCAACGGCAAATCCGAGTATTAATCGATAGTTTGTCATGGTATGAGATCACATCCATCATTCTTTAATCGCTCGAATCTTTCCAACATTTGAAAAGGATCTCGACATATTATAAAGACCTCAAGGTTGATCATCGACTTTCAAGGCAGCTCTCTTAAATGATATGCACGAGTGCATCTTTAATTTATGAAAAAAAAGCTAAATAATTTCATTGTTCAGCACTTGTTTAAAGGATTCTACTCCAAATCAAGAACACTAATTATCTTGGGTCTCCTTGATATAGTGCTTGAATTTATATGGCACAAATCTCCGTTCAACAATAACTCATTTATCATAACTCATCATTAAATAATTTCTAAAACACTATGGCCTGTTTGGTTCAAGCATTGCAAATAAGTATTGGTGCTCTAAAGTCCATTGTCCAAATGCAAATATTATTTCGCTATTTTTTTAAGTCACTTTGGGGAGATGCACATTGCATCTCAAATGCTCCTTAAAGTCCTTTAGCCCAAAGTACCTCTAGAGATACGTTGGGTTAAAAGACTTTTGGCAAAATGCAACTTATTATTTTTTTTTTTTAAATTTTGTCACATTAGAGTACAAGAGCCTCCGCCGCCGGCTTCGCTGGTCTCGCGTGCCGCCTCTGCCGGCGCCGCAGCGGCCGCCGCCGGCGTCGTTCGTTTGTCGTCGCCGCCCGTCCTCCTAGGCACCGGCACCATCGCCGATCATCCGCCGCCACGACCCCTTTTTTTCAAAAAGAAAAAATACTTTACAAAGTTCATTTTTTCATCAAACAATATTTACGTCAAAGTTGTTTTTCAAATGTGTTTTTAAAATACACTTTACCAAACACTATTTGCATTTTAAAAAAGGTCTTTCTTACCATTTTTTCTCAAAGTCCCTTGGCTAAATCTTTGAACCAAACGGGGCCTATGATGTTTTAGCAAAACAAAGTCAATCTCGGTTGTGCCTTGCCTCTACTTACTCGACGTTATATCCGTAGTTCACCAAATAGTAGATAAGATATGACAATTTCTTTGCATTTCCTATCCTATCATATACAATCCTATCTTGACTAGAAATCCGGACAATTAAACGTAGCCTCAAGAAATAATTACTAAAAAAGAGTCCTAAACATATTGCATTTAGTGCCAATTTAGGGAAAAAAATACAAAAAATTTAAAAATATATTGTAATTGCGCCAATTCGGTGTTAAACCTTTTTTTTTTGTCAATTGAGTCATAAATCCTTTGCATTTGTGTTGATTTAGACTATCCAATCAATTTTAACCGTAAATCACTAACATGGATATCGGTCGTCATACATGGCACGATCGGCATGAAGTTGATTTTTTACTAATATTTTGATATTTTAGATTTTTTTTTTCTTATCATGGCCAACGAAGGTCGTCGAGCCCTTGCCCTACCTCACGACTTGTATGGACGAGGCTGGCTTTTCCTGCGGCCACGATGGGCTTGCCTAGATCTTGGCAAGGTTGGGTGAGGGCCGTGAACCTCACCCGCGATCTGGGGATCCTTGTCGACCACTTTAAGGAAAAAAAAAAAATAAATAAATAACATTATTATATTATTAAAATTTATTTACTTTAATGATTTCATATTAAAATTAGTTCAAAGATTGAATTGACACAAATACAAAAAATTTTAATACTTGATTGACAAAAACATGGTTTAGAATTGAATTGGTCGACCATCTTACGTGACGGCGCCGACATGAATAGTTTTTGCAATTTTTGCCAATTTAGTCCCTTTGAATTTTCGGCCAAATTTGGTTGGATGGTTTATAATGGCAAACCGAGGAAGATTTGAGACTAAATTGATCAAATTAAAATGTTTACGATCGAATTGACACAAATACACTAGATTTACGACTTTTATTTTTATTTTTGTAATTTCTCTTGCAAGCGATAATGTTTTAGTACCTTTTTCCCTTCACCGTGTACCTAATATGAGCCGGTCGAAAAACAAGATTAATCGGGGCATGTCCTAATGAAGAGCGTATAATCGGATCCGTATCATTCACGGGCCAATCCGTTTTTACGTGTCATAATGGACGGGTCCTTTAGATACGACGACGTATTATGTATTTTGCTATCGATACAATCCATCTAGATACAGTGGGGGCAGATACGAATCCAGCGGCGTCGTTTCTCAAATATTTTCGAGGATTTTTGTTGTATTACAGCACATATAAAGGTATTGCGTGTCCCTGACTGCAAAGGTACACATGGTTACATGGGTAACGTATTTGATTCGGACATAAATTCTAGTACAACACGTCATGACGTCATGACTTGAAAACAACAATGACCCCCTCCATACTTTAGTGACGGCCCCCACCATGGGCTTCGATTATGCCAGTATAAATAAGATAAAATATTATATATATATATTTAGAATGAATTGCTCGAATGTCCTTTCAAAAAAAAAAAAGTTATTTTATCAGCTAAAAAGAGAGCTAGAATGTGAACCCTACCTAAAACTGAAATTGATATGACTGGGATCTCGTATCCTCTCTTTTGACATCGCTATGCCAAAGTCAACTGGACTCCCGAATAGAAAAAGCACCGTCGATTTAGTTAGGTTAAGACAAAATAAATAAATAAATAAATACAGTTTATTGATTATTTCTTGAAAAAATGAATAATTTTTAAAAATATATTTTTCTAGACCATTTGCATTGCCCACAAAAATAAATAAATTGAGAATGTTTTAATCGTTCACAAAAGCGTTTAGACATAAATTGCTATCAATAGTAAAAGGGTTAATACCACGAAAAACCCTAAACCTGGTACATTTGTGATAAATTTATCTCAAATTATTTTTTTGACTATGAAAAACCCCAAATTAGTACACATGTGACAAATTTACCTTAAACTATTTTTTTTTACCATAAAAACCCTAAACTGGTACATCTATAACAAATTTACTCTAAACTAATTTTTTTTACCACGAAAAATCTCAAACTGGAATACATGTGACAAATTACCCTTTGTTAAATTGGGTTAATACCACAAAAAATTTCAAATTGATACGCATGTAACAAAACGGTGGGTAAAAACCCTAAACTAATACATCCATGAACCGCCACGTGTCATTTGACTAAACAATTTGAGGGTTAAATTTAATGAAAACCAACGGAGAGTAAATTTATCACGGGTGTACCAATTTAGGGTAAATTTGTCACAAGTATGTCGATTCGGATTTTTTATGGTCAAAAAAATAATTTGAGGTAAATTTATCACAAATGTATCAATTTAGGTTTTTCGTGGTATTAACCTATAATAAAAATATTTTTTACTGATTAATTATTTCAAGCGATACGAAGATAAATTTTTTAATATATTTTCTTAATAATTTATTTTTTGTGAAACAGATCAGTGTTAGGTTATCGGAAACATTCCTGTCTATTGACATTCCATTTCCGAGAATTAAGGAATAGGAAAATTTGTTTTTGTCGGCCGCGACTTCTCATGGCAACCTATTCACACTGCTTGTGTTGCTCCAATTGGGCGTCGCAATTCTCTCTCTCTCTCCTTTTTTTTTGTTGCTATATTATAATTGATTATGTTGAGTTTACGTGAAAGTTGGAGCAATACCACATTGAATTGAGCACGCTAAACAATTTTTTTAATACGACCATATTCCATGTATTATTATATCAAGTGGATAAGCTGAATTCTCCTAGATCCCGCACAACTCTTCGTACAAATCTCCTTAAATCCCGAAAATGGGTCACGCGTCGGTTTCGAAATACCAACTATTGGCTAGATAAAAATAAATGTTATGAGAAAACCACCGCCGATGCAGACGTATAAATGACAGGTCATACATATATACTTTTGATGGGAAAATTAACAAAAAAAAAGTTCTTAATCTATTGCAATTATGTCAATTCAGTTTTAAACATCTTTTTTTGTCAATTGAGTCCTAAAATTTTTTGCGGTAGTGTCAATTCAATTCATCCAAATTTCGCAGTCGACATCGACGGATAATTTTTATAATATTTCAATATTAAATCATCGTTAATCACAGCCCAAGTAATGTCTCTTTCTTAAGTTTACCTATACGGTGAATATGATCCACATATAGGCTTTGTAGTACCGTGTATACCTTTTGTCTTCAATTTATGATGTAGAGAGACCATTATTTTTGAATTAATTTTTTCCTTTTCTTTTTTGTTATTTTCTTTCTTCCTCAAGCCGGTCGCGTGGGTGGGCAAGGCTCGACCTCGCCATGCCTAGGCAAGGCTGAGCTCACTGGCCCTCACCTGCGGGCGGTTGCCTTTGGATCGGCGACCGGTTAGAGGAAAAAAGAGAAGAGAAAAAAAGGAAAAGGAAAAAATTGAAAAAAATATTAAATATTATTAAAAATTACGTCGTCGGGCAATGACTAAAATTAGTCGGATGAACTAAATTTGCACAATTACAATAGAATTTGGATTATTTCGGTAGCTTTCCCTACTTTTGATTCATACTCATATAGAAGGAATCTCTGGGGGGGGTGGTGAAGAAACGGTAAAATTGGAGATAATCCATACGCCGGAAATAAATCGAAAGACAGGAGGATTCGAGGAAGCACAAATGCCAGCGAAAAGGGTCTGAAATTGGCGGGCTTCCAAGTCAACCTAAAAGAACCAAGAACAAAAGGAAAAGAGAATTCCTCAAAAGTCAAAAGAACGAACATTCGACGTCAAAATTACTTGGAGAAACGAAGATTGTCACAAGGCTCTGTCGATGTTCCCAAGTTCCCCAAGACAAACACTTCTCAATCAAAACTCCTAACTCTCTCTCTCTCTCTCTCTCTCTCTCTCTCGCCACATACGCTCTTACGTAAAACGCAGTGACGTTGAGAGATTAGGAATTAGGGTTACTTTACTACTACCGAAGAGCATGCAATCTGGTCGCGTTATGGAAAAAAGGCGACAAGAAGCGGGAAGCGTCAAAGGGGAGGAAGCGGGCACGAAAGCTCACGGAGGGAGGGGACTCTTGACCGATCTGAGTTTGATCGGTACAAGGACAAGAGTTCTCTCTGGTTGGATTACAACTGGGCAAGACATGCGTGAAAGTGACCAAAACATGGGGAAGATCAACGGCTCTTTTTGGAAAAAGTTGTCCACAATTGTCGTTGAACACGATAAGTTGTTGGCTGTTTCCGATAAAAAAAGTCATCGGTAGTTTATTTATTATTATTTTATTTTTTTTGTGTTTCCTTTGGGCCAAAAGATTATGCGTAGGTCAAGTCAACAGTTGCGTATATGGATGGTATGACATTCTTCTAATCTGGGGGGTTCCATTTGTCTCACCGAAAACTTCGTGACGAAGGATAATATTTCATATGAAAGTTATTTTCAATGAAAATGGTTAATTTTTATTTGTTTAGGGAAAGTGATTTTCTTCTTGCAAAAAGGAAAGTCGCTTTCTCTGAATCTAAGTTTTTTTTTTTTTTTTTTTTACAGTTCATGAAAAATGCTTTTCATAGATCGATAAGTTTTTCGTCTCGTCTAAATATCGAAAAGTCATAAAACATTTTTCCTTCAAAGAAATTAAGGGTGAGCAAAAGAGCCCGATCGGATCGGAACTGCTCGAATCCCGATCCCGACAAATTAGAACCAATGGATATCGGTCTAGTTCTCGATTCCAAGTGTGGTTCCATCCACCCACCCTAACCGGATCGAGCTAGACCGATATACACATATAATTCTTATATTTCAAAACCCTTCTCGCTTCTCTCTTCAATTGCTCGGTTGGCGAGACTGCCTTTTCATTATCCCTTTGCAAAAAATTAGCAACTCATACAAATTTACCAACTTTTATATGCATAACTTAACAACTGTTCGAATTTATTTATTCTTATATGAAATTACCAATTTAAGTTACAATGACTTTGTAATTCTTGCAAATTGGATTAACAATTAGGTTTGAATTAACAACTGTCCTTTGAGTTACTTACGAAAGCTTTTTTTTTTTTTTATAACTTACCTGATAGTTTTGTGAATTACCAATTTTTATTTGTCTCAGTTAGGAGACCATTACATTTACTAACTCTTTTTAGAGATACCAACCTAAATTAGTGTGACTCATCAAATTTTCTTCCATTAAAACACCTGCTAATATTGGGTTATCAACTCTAATTTGAGTTTCTTACCGTCCTTCAGTTATTTTCCAACTTGTCAACTTTTCTTATCGTTTACAAAATTTTATTTGCATTTCTTAACGACACCTCAAATTTGTAATATTTTTTTGAAATTATCAACATAAATTAAAAGTAATTTACCAACTTTTTTTATTAATTATCAACTAGTTTTGAGTTACCAACTTTCATTGAATTACTTACCAAGTTTACTTGTCTTTTAGAATCAAATTTTCTTGATTTTAACTAACTTTTATTTACGTTTCTTAATTATGCCTCAGATTTACCAGCTCTCATACAAAATTATTAACTTTAATTCAATCGATTTATTAAGTAATCCACACTTAACTAAGTTATCGAGTAGTTTTGAGTTACCCATTTGAGTTAGTTACTAACGTTTGACTGTTTGTCAATTGACCAACTTTTCTATTGGATTACTTAATCGAGATCAATAAAGATGGAAGTCACCAAAAAAGGTTGGTAACTTCTTATATTAGTGGGAAATTTTAAGGTGTTGATAACAAAGTCAAATAAAATTTGGACAACAATAAAGAGAACTTTGGCTCCGTTTATTTCGCAAAGAATGAATGATTTAAGTAATATTTCTTAAAAATAATAGTTTGTATTGCTTAGAATAATTAGTTAATGAAATCTGTTTTCTTTATTGACAACTATTTACGGCTAAACATTTTATTTTTTGTTCATTCATGTTCGTACGTGTACAAACGATCATTTTTAAGAAAATATTTTTCAAATCATTCAATTTTCACAAAATAAACAAACCCATTTATCTTTGTCAGAGATGAGGAAAGTCGGTGCTTAAAAGAAAACAAATGTTGGTAACCAACTAAAGCAATGGTCAGTAACACAAATCTATTCGGAAAATCAAATTTGCGTAAAACTTTTTGCATAAACTATCGTGGTTACCAACAACTAACTAGGGAAGTCAAATACTCAATAACCTTTTTTCTACCAACAACTTTTCAACACTCGCAACATTTTTCAACAATCTACCAGCACTGACAAATATCTTTTCTTTTTATTCTAAGGACTAAAAAGTAGAGTCGTCCATCGTGGCGTTATAGTTTAGAAGTTAAATGCGATCTCGCGGGCAGAGTTAGTTCAACAGTCCACTCCTCCGCCCTCAGCAAGTTTGAATCAAAAACGAGGAAAAATAAAAATAAAAAACACAGAAAGAAAACAGAGAAAAAAAAAGGAAAATAAATAGAAAAAATTTAAAAAAAATATACTAAAATATTATTAAAGATTGTTTACGTCAACGTTGATACGTACATTATTCATGGACCTCATATTTATCTATACTTATAATGAAATAAAAATATGTACGAGCAACCATGTCTCATGGGTCACATTGTGGTTAATATAGCTTTTACGAAAATTCTTACTTCATGTAAATTAATGGCTAAGGATACTTCGCTCTAGAAATCAATTTCCGGCCAAAAATTAATTTTTTCAATTCTGCTTATGAGCAAAAAAATTAATTTTTTTACTTCTTTAATTGGCTCCAAAACTACATTTAGAGCAAAAAAAAATCTCCAAAAATAGAAAAATAAAGTTGCATAACCAAACAGATTTTTACTCCATAAATATTTTTAGAGCAGAAATTTCACTCCATAAGTGTTGTCATGCGCGCCCTAAACCACTCTTGAATGGATTGAACTAGTACTATTTTCTAAAAAAAAAAAAAAAAAAAGAAGAAGAAGAAGAAGTAATTAAGCACAATATAGGGTGCGTATAGTAATATTTCTCTACTAGAAATCAATTTCGACCAAAAGTTGATTTCTCTATTTCTCTTCAAAAGCAAAGTTGATTTTTCTACTTTGCCGCCAAAAAGAAGAAGAAGGAAGAAGTAATTAAGCACAATATAGGGCGCCCATGGTAACACTTCTCCACGTGAAATCAACTCCCTAGAAGTTGATTTCTCCACTTCTCCTCAAAAAAGTTGATTTTTCGACTTTCGCTGCGATTGACTTCTAATTGAAAAAATTCGTTTGGTAACGATTGAAAATTTTTACTTTGAAACATTATTAACAAAATCTTCGGCGATGGTGGTCGGCGGCGGCGGTTGTGGTTCAGTGCGGGCGGGTGGCCGCGAAGGTGGCTGGCCGTTCGTTGGGGGCGGGGGGGAGGGGGTGAAATTAAAAAAAAATAAAAAATTTAAAAAAAAAAAAAAAAATAAATAAAAATTATATA
Organism: Rhodamnia rubescens; assembly: GCA_021437795.1. NCBI lineage: Eukaryota > Viridiplantae > Streptophyta > Magnoliopsida > Myrtales > Myrtaceae > Rhodamnia > Rhodamnia rubescens. Next base: position 2,381,145 of record JAILYA010000041.1, read on the forward strand.
ATGACAACAACAATTTTAACATGTGAAAGCCAGCTTTTCATGAAGGGTCTTCCAAAGGGCCAGAAATCTATGCACTTGGCGAGCATAATTTCAATTTTATATGATTTAGATTCGCTACCTCTTTGGGGGTTTTTTCAATTTAATTTTTAAAAAATATTTAAAAATTATTTTAAAAATTTTTTTGGTCGGTGGCGGCTGTCGAGCGGGGTCGGCGGATGCCATTATGGTCCAAAAAGTGCTTTTTTTATTTTTGATTTTTTAATTTTTTAATTGTTGGTACTTATAATATTTATTTTATTTAAAATTTTTTATCTTTTAACATAATTGACAAAAAAAATTTATTAAGATCTATAATTATAAGTAATGTTGTAATTATTAACTAATTAACTTCATAAAAGTATTGGTAGTTAAAATTTTATTTTATTCATAATTTTTTTTTGTGAATTTTTTTAATTAGCAATAATTAATGTAAAATTTATTAGGATTTCTACTTAATAAATAATGTTTAATTATGTATTTAATTAAAAATGGATTCATAAAATAAAATTAGTAAGATATATGAAAAAAAAAAAAGAGATTTTAGATATAATCGTCAACTTACCAATTATAAATAAAATAAATATTATAAGTATAAATAATTAAACAAATATAAAATTTTTGTTATACAATGCGCACCCTAGAGATTTCTTTACAAGACCCACCGGCTTTTTGTCAGAACACTCAAGATAACGGCACCGGCGCATACAAGATCCGACAACAGCAATTTTAACATGTGAAAACCAGCTTTTTTCATGAAGGGTCTTCCAAAGGGCCACAGAAATCTATGCACTTTGCGATTTCGCATAATTTCAATTTTATATGATTTAGCTTTCGCCTCACCTCTCCGCGTCTATTTTCCTCCTAAAATTCGTCCACATATCCTTATTTTTTTTTTTGTCAAAAGAAAATTCTATTCGTGTCCAAAACAATGATAACATATCAAATCCTAGGAATCATTACAACAAAGCAAACGAAATTGGAGAAATCAAACTGGATCATCGGAGCATGATCGGCAGGGGTAAGCGCACGTTCGTCTCTCAAGAACAGATTTGTGGTTGCATTAGAAGCAAAAAGATCGGCGGCCAATCCCGAATCTCTCATCGTCATCCAAGCACAAGCCCATTGGAATCTCTTTTCGTAGCTACGACTTTGCTCGGTGGCGCGCGCCTGGGCTCGGCATTTCCGACACCGTTATCTACTCGTGTGTTCACATGTGCTACGTGCGTCATACGATGGATGACTTTTGCCCTTCTTTTTGTTGACTCAAAACCAAACCAACAACGGTTTGACTTATTCTAGGTCAATTTCAGATGATGATGCCAGCCGAGCGTGCTCTTGTTTACCAAGAAAAGAATCAAAGAAAGAGAGTGTACTCTTTAGGATAGATCGATTAATTATCTTTTTGTTCCTTTTGCTTAAAATCTCTTCAAAGGGCAATATAATACATTACGCAGAGATGGAAAAAATAAAGAGGAAACGTGGGCCATGCGGAGAATTTATTAATGAGTCTCTTGAAGTCATATGAATACGTCAATGAAAGCACCAACTCGTACCACATGCCCATATTCAAATTGGATCTTCGGCGCGTTCGCTATTTCTGACGACAGGTATCATTCATATGCGATACTGTATTGTAGCACGTACGAATACGCAGGGGAGGCTTAGGTCATATAAGTTGAAAATAATCGAGGGGCGAATAGCATGGTTATCAAACAAGCTCTTAGTTTTTTAGCTAGTGTACCCTACGAGATGGCAAGGCCACATGATGGTGGCCGACAAGGGCAAGCTTTGCCATAAGCTGGTGAGTTGGACCTCGCGAACCCTGCCTTTGGATGGTCGCCGAGGTCGGTGACCGGCTGAAGGAAGAAGATGGAAAAAAAAAAAGAGTTTAAAAATCGTCCACATGAACGTCGGTTGTGCCACGTCGGCGTCGGTTGGGCTACTTCGGCAATTTCCGATCATGTAGATTCAATTGGCACAATTACAAAGGTTTAGGGCATAATTGGCAAAACACAATTGTGATAGGTTTATAACTTTTTCAATAATTCCTTTGGACAATGTATGATTTGGTGCTGTTTATAAATAATCAATCGACACATCTCTTGGGAATAAGTACATCATTCCAACCATCGTCACTCTTCGTGATGAACCAATACCATTTTTCATGTCAAGAGTCACCTCTTTAATCATTTCGAGCTAAGAGTCACCTCTTTCACGAATAACTAATAACCATTTCAACAAAGACTTCGCCTTGGACGTATAGGAGCACAAGATTCCGATAAAGAACACGTAAACGAGGGGTGAAAAGTGGGAGAAAAGTGGAAGATCAGCCCAAAATGTGGTGCAAAAATCTTCCATTCAGCACATGATTCATCCTTAGAATCCCTCGTTTAAGCTAAAAGGCACTAAAAAGCGAGATCTCCCCACTTATTTTTTCTTCCTTCTTTTACACCGCGTTGAAAACGCAAGAGGGAAGTGAAATATTTATGGAAAACGTGGGGCATGCATGAGTGAAGAGTCCACTTCCACCTACAGTTCTCCAAAAAGTCATTGGCTTTGATCCAATTTGGACCGTCCATTCCAACGTCACACCAAAAGCTGAGGCAAAAGGGTGAAGAAAAGAAGGATATGATAGGCAGAATGTGATGCACGAGGTGCAATGAACGCGTGCCAAAGCCACGAGACAAGAGCCCAAAAAAATTAGTTCCCTTAAAGAAGGTGTTGTTTGTGCGACATGTTACGCGACAAGGCGCTATCGAATGAGGTTAGCTTGTCTTTTTTTTTTTTTTTTAAAGGGGTTTACCGGGGATGAACTCTGTCGTGTCTGCCTTCAACGAAAGCGGACTACCGACCATGTGCCCCACAGGTTAATACTAGGAGGACTATCGAGATGGGGCCATGGACGGAACAAACATGGCAAAAATACCACAAAAAAAAGGGCATAGGTGCAATCAAGTCCTAGAATGTGTCGGATTGGTACAGTTAAGTTGTTCTATTAACTCCGTCCGATTGGATAAACGGAAATTGCTAATAAGTTTTAGGACTTGATTGTATCAATTTGACATGTTTTAGGACTTGATTGTACTTTTTGAAAGTTTTAAGATTCAATTGTAGTTTTGCGATAAATTTTGGAATTTGGTTGCGTTTCTTGAAATTTTGAAAACGTAATTGCACTTTTAGGACTTTCGATGCACTTATCCCAAAGAAAAAGAAGGGAGAAGAAACTCTTTTAAGGATTAGGTTTGATGATATGGAGATTTACCCTTTGATGGGACAAGGGAGGCGAGCTTCGTCCTAATTACGTAAGCTAAGCTCGGACGACCCGTTATGGCATCCCATGTATAAAAACTACAATGTCATCATGCGTCGATTTTTTCAGGCAAGCATCATTTAGAAACTTCGGATCGGGCGGATCCTCTCTTCCCCGATCAAAATTACAAGCGTGTTTGTTCGCGAATTTCATGCTTTTTAATCCTCTATCGAGTCAGCGTTTTGTTTGGCCATCTATTGCATGAATGCAAGGATCAAAGGCGTTGCTACTAAAGTCGGTACGCATTATCGCGCCCCCGTGTGTCGATCGAAACGATGGCATGTCGAGACTATTTTGGTGCAACAAAGGGCACATCTACACCTTTCTCAACAGTTAGATACCGCTATGTGGAAATGTTGGCATTTTGGCACTTACAAGGTAATTCGACAAACGCTCCGCTCAACCGTGGCTTACGGGGACGCGTATAGCAACAATCCGAGAATTGGTCGGACGAAAAGCGACGAGGATTGAAAAGCATTTTGGTTGCACCGCCCCACGAGGCAACGAGTGCTTCACTCTCGCAATCTCCGAACTGTCAATTTCCGACCACAAGGAGTACTATTTTGATCCCTTGGAAGACTTCTCATGTTATTCAATGACTGGTCAAAGGCTGCAGGGCTTATGGATGAGAATCAATTGCACATAGAGCCTCCTTTCCCATTACCCGTATACACAAGGACCTTAAAGATTTCGTACGGACCGAAGAATTGTAATAAGAAAAAATTTCAAATAATAACTTAAAATGTCTTTATTTTCTCAAATAAAAACATGAAATAAATTTTATTTATAATAAAGTGCCTTCTCATTATTTCAACAAAGGGCCAAACCAAGTGGTATTTTCGTTATTTGTATTTTCTGAATTGTTTTCCTTTTCTCTCTTCATATCTTTTCTTTTTTTCATTATTTTTTCCCTTCAAGGAAGGGAACGGCCACCGATGGGGGTTGGGCAGCCTCGCTTTGGTAGGGCGAGGAATGTCGCACCCGGGCAAGGCCGGCTCTCTCGCAAGACTTTAGGCCCATGTTTGAAATTTCTTCCTTATAATAAATATTGATAAAAATCAAATGCTATTGTATTGAATGATCGGTGACTTTTTTTTTTTTATTGAGGTACTTACCTACACTTTTATGAAATTATTAATCATTTTTCACTAGTCTGAAATTATTAATCATTTTTCATTTTTTCACTAGTTTGTACTAATTTACTGACTTTTATTCGCATAGCTTACTAAAGTTTCGAATTTATTAGCTCTCACTCTGACATTACCACCTTAAGTTAGTGACTTACCAACTTTAGTTTTCTACCGATTACTTATCAACTAATTGTGTTTTTTCAACCCAAATTAGCAAAATTCACCGACTTTTCTCCGAATAAAATGCCACTTGGTATTGGGATGGTGATCCTAATTTAAGTTATTCGATCACCAACTCTTTTCAGAAATTATCAACGTTACCGAGAGTGATCCCCCAAACTTCTTCGATTGAGTTTCATGGTAAATTTTTCCTATGAATGAATTTCCATCGCCCGTGTTAACGAGTGGTTTTGATCCGCGAAAGCCAGCCGCGGAGTATCAGTCATTAATCGTTGAAGCACATCATCATGGTAATTCATGAGGTCTGAGTGGGCCAGCCCCAAGTCAAACATTTCGCAGATATCCGATTGGATTCGCTCTCTCGTGTCGCTGAGCGTCCGGGAAGAAGTCGTCGCTGGATCGTCCTCGAAAGGATCGTTGACGATCGAGGGCGATTCTGCACCGGGTTTGTAATGGAGATGCGCTGAAGAATGAAGTTTGACCGGAAGTGTGAAAGTTTGAGGTGGAACATTGGCTGGAAGGACACTAAAGAGTTAATTCCTTGTTTGTGGCCATTGCGATGTGAATGCTTTCTCAAGTCATCCGCTCGTTGCGACTTCTTCAAGTTGCGCTTTGTTTGGTCGGAGAGAGAGAGAGCAAATGGTTTCGAAGACCAGATTACAGTTTTACATTGGGGGAATTACCGAAATATCCTAAATTTATTGTACTTCGTTTGGCTAGAAGACACTAACATAACGATCTAGTCGGCTTCGACCATTCTTTGTGGTATGGTAGGTGCCGACATGGATGATTATTTTATTTTATTTTATTTTTTTTCCCTTCTTTTCCTCTTAAATCCTCTCCAACCACATATTGATCTGGATGAAGGCGTCGCAGCCCTCGCTAGGGGTGAGTAAATGAACTGGATCAAATCGGCCGATTTTGAGCAATTTACCAGCTCCTAAAATTTGGAACAAGTAAATCTTGGGCCGATTCCCGACTCGAGGTGTGGACCCACCTACCCAAATTACTCAGATTCATCTGATTTTTTTTTTTACAAGTAAATCTAAGTGAAGTGACCACAACTTCGTCCAATTTGACCCCAACAGGCCAAAATGGCAGTGTCTCTGTGAGTTCACCTTCGGTTGAACAAAAGGAGCAGAAAAAGAATGATGAGAAGAAGGAAGACGGGGACGCATAAACCAGCAGAAATCAGCGAGACTTGTGATGTAAAAGACAAATATAAAGTGCGTTGCCTATTAGCTTGCAGGTTGTAGGGGTAAAATAAAAAAAAAAAGACACGGACGATTCCTTCATTCATCCGAGAGTCGGACCGAACCAGGTGGGCTGGTTCCCGATTTCACAAATTGGGAACTACCTTCTGGTCCAGTTTTCGGTTCTATGGTGGAAATCAATTTACCCAGTTAAGAGTTAGAAGAAAAAGAGAAAAATAAAAAATTAAAAAGAATATATAATCATAAAGTATTACAAATATTGTCCATTTTCAGCATCGATTGTATCATGTAAAACAATTAGCGTTGACTAAATCGCCACGCCGCATTGACGTTTTTTCGCTCAAAATTGGTCGAAATGACTAAATTGGCACATCATAAAAAATGTTTAGGACTAAATTGATATAATTGAAAAGTTTAAAATTAAATTGGCACATCATCAAAATGTTTAGGACTAAATTAATACAATTGAAAGGTTTAAAACTAATTTGGAAAATCGTCAAAAGGTTTAGGACTGAATTAGTCAAATTGAAATGTTTATAAATGAATTGGCATAAGTGTAATAAGTTTAGGATTTTTTTTTTTTGATAATTTTCCTGTTTTACGCTTCATTAAAAAAAAATTGGCTAGGTCTACCGGGAAACTTCAAACTCATTAAAAGTGATGTGACAACATGGTATAACTTGTGGAAACGAATGAAATCCATGCATTTCGATTTTCGAATTCGAAAGATTGGCAAGTAACTTCCTGATAACTTACCCACACTTTCATGAAATTACCAATTTCTTTTTACAGTTTGCATATTAACAATTTCTTTCCCTAACTTATAAGTTTATATTTTCATAACTTACCAAAATTTCCAATTTACTAGAAACTATGCTATGAGATTTCTAACCTAAATTATAGTGATACACAAACCTCTATCATTTTAAATTATCAAATAATTTTCGATTAACTCTTTATCGAACGACGAGTTTTTTAAGGTTCCATCTTTGCTACTGAGTCACCACTTTTTTTTTTATATTGGATTCATCTTTGAAGTGTATCAAATCATGTTATGTGAAGGCCCATAAAATAAATACCGTGCAAGCCCTATGAACCGATTAAATCCAAGCATTTTGAACTATACAGGAGTCCCTGACCTAAGTCCGGTCACATGATCTCCCATTCTAAGCTGAGAATTAATCCTCATATGCTCCCCATCGACTGCACCAACTTAAGGGTTGTAACAAACAACTTATGTTCCTCCAATAAAAAATAGTCTTACATAAGAAGCAAACTCACGATGTCGGGGTCATTGACTCGGACGAGCGACTACACCGCATGGTACTCTAGGAGGTGCTCTCGATTTATGCATCCAGTCACCGTCTATCCAAGTGAATCGCATGAACAAAGGATCGACAAACAGTAACTTCGGGTATACGTGCACAACCAACGACAACAAGGCTTATTATGCTTTGCATGCATGCCCTCTTTCCCTCCAAGCTCGTAAAACTAAACTTTTGAATCATACCCATGTCAATCAAGACTCGTACAGTAGATAGATGAATGACTTCTCCTCGGACACTTAAAGAGAAAGACATGCTTTACATATATATTGATCAAGCTAAGATAGCAAAGGTTGATAGTTGACTTAAGATCTCGTCATCCATAGAAAGCTAAGAAAGGACCCATCACGGTATGAAAGTTGGAAAGCCAAGAAGATGAAGATGAAGATGAAGATGAAGATGAAGATGAAGAAGTTGGAGCATCCTAAATGAACTTTGGCATCTCTCTCTCTCTCCTTCCTTCCAGGAAATTACGATAAATTGCACAAAAGGCTCTCTCTTTTTCACTTTTTTGCCTTTCCGGCCACTCTCTTCCTCTTTTCTTTTCAAAATTCTCCCCCTTTGAATTCGGCTGCCTAACTACCACGGACCGAGGATGAGATCGGCATCCCCAAGTTGACCCTGAAAAGAAATGTTTTAGAGTGTGACGAGGGTCGATCATGGGCTTGCAAAGTTTGACAATTTTTGCATGCATGAGATTAACTAAATACAAAGCGTGAAGGGGGCGTTTAATTTTGCTAAAGGCAAGATCTTTGAATAATCACTACAGTGGTACGACGATCATCTTCATAGGTCTGCGTATCCGGATGAGTTCATCACGAGGCCAAACCAAAGTGGGGTTCCTCAATGTTGACCGATGAGCATTAAAAAAAAAAAAACACAGAACAGAAACAAAATCATCCCATTTGCTCCTTTTTAGAAAGCTAGTCTTCTTAGAAATATCATGAAACCATACAATTAGACTTCTACTGTAGCACCAGGGTATGTTGACGTAGGGTTAGCATAAAGTTATTATGGCCAAAAGGGATTAATTCGGCATATCACATTGCTCGAGTGATGTGATTACGAAGAGCGCTTATGATAATCGTTGACATTTGTTTATCAAGTGACTCGGCAGAATCGATATATACAGTTAGTTATGCATCGGTCGTGGATTTATTTCGTTGAGTGCTTGCGTTAAATATGAATTATTGATAAGAGAGATAAACAGAAATTGGTTTTTCATGTCTAATATTGTTTGCACATTGCATTACAGAAGATAACACTGTAATAATAACCTAGAAGAATAATCTTAGGCTGTGCACATATTACATTGTTAGGAATTGATTTCTTTGACCACCTTCCAAATTTTTTCAACCAAATTGACTTGACATGTCTATCTTGTCATGAAATTTAACTGCTCGACCGTATATTATATTGACCCTACGTAGAATAGTCAACGGTCTTGCTAGGTAGGTCACACACACACTAGCATTAGGTGGGAGAAGAACGACGCCAATTCGTGCGCCCAAAATATGGAAAAACCCCACGAAGACGTAGAACTGAATTAAATAAGTCATTCAATACCTTAAAGTTAAATCCTGTTTGAGGTGCTCACAATTTATCTGTATTGGCTGCTGATGGTCGACATTCCCATGTCTAACTGCCCGTTCTTTAATGAAAATCACAGGCTCCTTGTCTCGAAAATGATCTTACGGACTTATAGAAAGGATCGAAACTACAAATTACCATGCAATGGGACTGTACCGAATTTTACGATGGTCGAGAGGAGTTTGGTCTGTCTATATCTCAAGCGTGTTTAAAGCATCTTAATAGTAAACTTCGAATCCGTCTGACGACTTAGAACACTTTTAGATCAATGGACGACCATCTTGTGATGTCTGCGGTCGAGAATCAATTCTGTAGCTGTAAACTCGGGTGCTTCTTAATTAAATTTAAAGTCCATCTATACATATGTATATAATTATATTTGAGAAGTTTTGTTATTAATGGCGTGGTTTCACATCGAACAAAGGACGATGATCCGGCATAACGTATTCTCTTTTTTTTTCCTCTTTAATTTGCCCGATTGTTCTCGGGTTCAAACCACAGTTTCTTTCCTTGAAATTACTCGATTGAACGGTGTAGGCTAATTGATTCTATCTCCATCTGAAACTGTTCTTTTGAAAAACGCATTCTGTCCATGAAATGGAAAATCGTTCTATACTATCCCTCTGCTTTAGACCAACAAAAAAAAAAGGATGAAGTCACAATATTTAACAGCATAGGACTAGGCGCAGGAGTCATAGCTAACCAAACTCCCATGCTTCTTCGAATGAACCGTGCATACATCATCTATCCCTAGTTTTCTTTTTGCCAAAAAAGATGCAGTCAACTTTTTAATTTGATCTGACAAATAAGACCAATATCTGGTTGACTTTTATTCCTACTTTACCATTATACACATGAATTATTATTATTTTTTCGTTTTCGTAGACTTACTAATCACCTACATGTTTTTATTTTTTTCTAATCTGCAAAGTCTATCAATATAAGTGCAATTTTAGATTTGAGTAAAGTCCTTAAATTACTTCGTCTGAGCTTTGCTTTGGGAAGTAAAATTTCGGGGATATTCCTTGAGATGAATGGAAAAAAATATTTTCTTTCAACTTAAGAGAGTGATTGTGAGGAATGTAAATTGCACATCATTTTCGAATGCCTATCGCCTAGTAGGATTGTATAGTAGAGTCCCGCGCCTAAGGTGAATCATCAAAGTTTTGGCTCATGTATCGTTTATTTGTATTTTTATGCAGTATTTTTGAACCGACTTGTTGACGACATATCCTAATTCAAAAATACTATGTGAAGCATTGGTCTGCAAAGTCTATCGATATACGCGCAATTTGTACTTGATAGTAGGTAGAGATTAATGCAGTCCGACTCTGACGTGCCTTTTTTTTTTTAAAAAGTATTGGAAAGTCGTTGGAATCGATAGCCCATGGGTTCACGGTACGTGAAAAGTTCTACCCCTAGAGAGGGAGGCACAATTCAAGAGATTTGACTCGCTGGACTCTGAATAGTACTGTTCAATTTTTTCCATTCACAGAGTAATTTTTCACTTATTGAATTAAAAATCAAGAGGGAGTTTCTTTACTTTCTTTTTTTTTACCATGTTAATGCCCATTAACGGACATTGAGAAAAGTATTAAAAAAGTCATAAGCCTATTGTATTATTACCAATTAAGTCCTAAATATTTTAATTTGATCAATATAGTCATAAACAATGTTATTGATACTAATTCAATTCATTCGGCAAATTTTGATCGAAAATTACCGACGTGAACATCGGATATCCTACGTGACATTGCTAGTGTTGGGGTGAACATTTTTAATAGTTTTTTTATTTTTTTTTCTTTCTTCTAGCCAAAGGCCAAAAGAGAATGAAAAAAAATAAAGAAAAAAATCTATTAAACAATCATAAGAAAATGTCCATGTTTGTACCGGCTTGACCACATAAGATTATTGGTGTCACGTCAACAATTTTTGTTCTAATTGAATTGCTACCAATGCAAAAAAAGTTTAGGACTAAATTGATTATTTAAAAGATTTAGGACTGTATATGTACAAATGCAATAGTTTTTGGACTTTTTTGAAATTTTTTCAACAAGCATTTATGTGTTTTTCATCATTTTGGGGAGATCCCATAATATTATCATGGTTTCAAGGTCAAATGCTTCTCTTGAACTCACCAATGAATAAGTTTCAACAATTAAGCAGTTGTATTAAGGCTCCGTTTGTTTTGCCAAACAAAGAAAGATATGAAAAAAATATGTTTCTAAAATTGATCACTCGTATCACTTTCGAAAATGAGCGACCGAAAAATATTTTCGTATCCCACAAAAACATTTAGATATAATTTGTTGTCGATAATATAAATATTTTTTATTGACCGACTATTTCAACCGATGCGATAGATCATTTTTAGGAAATATATTTTGCAAATCTTTTATTTTCTGCGAAAGAAATGGCGTGGACCATGAAATCAACCTCCTAGACCATTTACTTTTTTTTTTTTGACCTTTATCTAATTACCTTTTTTTTTTAATTTAAAGTCTGTGAGTCATGAAGTCTTGCTTCGTTCCTCTCTTTTTCTGTCCATTTTTTCTCTTTCATATTCTCCCCTTGGACCAAATAGATTTCAATTCGGACCTGCACTTAGATGTTGAAGAGCTTTTAAGCTTAGTTTAAGACTTCAACTTAGACTTGCCTCAAATTTATCGCTCTTTAGGCCAAACGAAATTCGTGAATTTTGACTCGCAATGGGATCATCCATCACGGCTCGTCTGCCTTCGGGTCCGAATCAAGTTCCGTAGGTCGGGTTTGGTTTGTTGCCTAATCTCGCCGTAACCTAAAATGTACGTCGAAATGCTCGAGCCGGATGGAGCGGGCCAGTTTGATTTTAGAAATTGATTTCACTTTTTTTTATTTCCCACCGAAAAGTCGGTTTCAATTTCGTTTCTCCGTTTCTAGTAATATTTTTTTTTACGGACCCTAGGTTTTTACTTAAGTCGTTGAGCTTAATTTGTTTTTAACTCCTCCGAGGCTCCGTTCACTAGGGTTCGCTGTGAAATCTTTTGTTGCTAAACAAGAATAGTCGACTCGGATTGGGTAGGTTGGTTTCGCGGGAAATGAATTATTTGAAAAATTTTTTTATGAAGAAATAATTGCATGTATCGCTTATGAAAATGCATGAACGGAAGATATTTTCGTTCACTCACGAATATGTTCCGACATAAATTATTGTCAATAATGAAAGTATTTTTCATCGACTAATTATTTCAAGAGGCTTGAACGATTATTTTTGTGAGTATTTTTTTAATCAAAATATTCAATTTTCGCGAAACGAACGAGACTTAAAACCAAAAGAAAGAAAAAACATAAATTACCCCAAAATTTTCAAACCCAACCCAACCTTCTTCCTAAACATGAAAATTACATAGCATTTGCGCTGAACGGGCCTGGCCCAGGCCTTACCTGGGCCGGTCTGCCACTGTCCAAGCCCGACCAAGTTTGTCTTCGGGCTCAATACCAGTAAGCAATTGGGCCTATGACTAGATCAAGTTGGATTGATACTTTATATCAAACTGTTTCACCATCTCATTACGCTAGTTTCCAAAAAATTCACAAACTTTTATGCTAATTTCCTAAAAATTCCCAAACTTTATGCCCAATCTTGATTTTTCAATGAACCTTTTCTATTCATCTTTAAAAAAATTTTAAGCTTTCACTCTAATCCCAAATTCGTCTAAGCGTCTACAAACCGCCATTGATTTTTTTCAAAATAATCAACATCGATTTTGATAATCAATCTCTAACCGGCTCTTGATGTTGATAATTTTAAAGATAACGCTGATTTTTGGGTGGTCAAGTTTTAGATTTTGGAACTTGAGTGAATAAAGTCCTTGAATTAATACAAAAATTACTTCCACTTTGATTTGGTTAAGAAACTAAGAAAATTTAAGAAATTTGTTCCTATCTTTTCTTAGATAGGAATTAGAATTCACTGAAAGTCTCTAAAAGGCCACGTCAGCTCGTGTCCGCTATCCATCTATCAATTTTAAGACACCAAAGGCAAGCGAAATCAATCAAAAATCCGTTGGTTGACCTGACGACGACTCTTCAAGCGCAGCTCGTTCGCCGGAGCTCCGACAAAAAAACCTCATCAGTCGCCACGTCCTCGATCGTTGCAACCGGTGAGTTCAGCTCGAATCTTCTCCGCCTGGAGCGTGATTTTCGTTCGATTAGCCTTGAATCGTTTCATTCATCGGTCGATGCGCTGCTCTGATGCGACATTAACGATCTGGTTTCATCACGGCATCGGTGTTCCGACGGTATTAAAGGAAGAGAGGAGAATTGGTCGGATAATTGTTGTTCGAGGCGATTCTCGTTATCAGAATTGTCTACGAATCTGGTGACTCGGTTTGGATGTTGGTATCTGTTGCTGCAGTGGCGTTTCGTTGATGGGGAGACATGATTGTTGTGTGTTGTTGCTCGTGTCGCAGTTCAGGTTTCAATGTGCATCTGTTGTCTTCGTGAGTTTTCTCCACTGGAGGCACGGAGAGTATCACTGAGCCGCCGTCCAGTCTAGCCTCGACGGTGGCAGTGGACTTCGTTAGGTTTGATGTGGTTTAATTTGTCTGTGAGCTTTTACCTATGAGATGTGCATGTTGAGGAAGGAATGAATCGGCACTACCTGTTAAGTGACAGTGGAGCTGTGGGTTTCGTTGCTCTGGTTTGATGTGGTCATCGGCCGTGTTGGTTTGGCGTTTTTGTTGAAATTCTGTCCCTTGTTCCCTTTTTTACACTGTAATCCTCTTACCAAATGCATTGTTAAGATTGTATTCTAATATGTGCGATAAAATCTAATGGTTGGTTAGTGTTTTTAAAAAATTAAGTTCAAGAGATATTGATTGACACTCTTCTTATGAGTTGTTCCTATATGATGTCAGGTTAATGCTTTTTCCTTTTTAAAGTAGTTATATACATATTCACATATGTGATGAGTACATCTGTTAAGGAAATTATCTAAGCACTGGCATTTCATTAGTAAGATTATTCAGAAGATTAGTTGCTGGTGCTTGCTCTGATATCATTGAACCTGTTTCCTTATCTTTGACTTCATCCATCTACCTATTATGTGTCGCAAGACAATCCTTCCATTGTTAAATTAACCACTTCTCACAAATGTCTATTTTCATGAAACAGATTTGGTTGCCATTGCTTACTTTGGTTACAATGTGCCATCAAAGTTCTTGTGAACATTTTTCTGATGAAGATGCAACTGCTGCAGAAGAGAGTCTCCTGGTGTATTGCAAGCCTGTTGAACTATACAATATTCTACACCGCCGTGCCATACACAATGTAATTGCGTCATAATGCTCTCTTTTGCAAACTCTATGTTTTGGCTTTTCCTTAGTGTATTCTTCCCTGGAAACACCATGGGATGATGAACTTTGGCTGTAGATGGGTTTATTAAGTGAAGGAAACTTGTGTTATAGTCCCTTGTCGTAGATATTTATGTAGTGTAAATCATTTTGAAACATATCTTAAATGCTACCTCTTGGGCTGTACTCTTAAAAGAATTAACGTCCGGTCTCATCAAAACTTGGGTTAGTCAATTGATAATTTTAGGTGTTGATAAGTCCATACTTTATCCTGATCCTATTGAACAGATGATATCTGAATGCTATCAGCATGAGGGCTAAGATATGAAGTCCCTTGGGTTTTCATGGCTTTCATTTTTCTAAGATATGTTCCTTCTTCTGACTTTTTGGATCTGTCCATTCTAATATGCTGATCAAGCATCTTTTTGTGCTCTAGCCTTCTTTCCTCCGGAGATGTTTGCGGTTCAAAATACAAGCAAGGCGTAAGAGTAATAAGAGGTGAGAGTTTTCATCCAAGTACCTACTACGCTACTATTCGTCATCATTATGTGATCTTTGTGTTAAGTTTTATTTTATTTTCCAGTTACGTTCTTTAAAATTACAGTACTTTAGTGCTTCTAGTGGCTGTTCCCGAAGTGCTTCTTTGTCCAAGCTCATGCTCTTCTATGTAACTTTGACACCTTGTAAAGGAGTTTGTATGTACTTACTATTCAATAATTTTTAAGAATATTTCATGGCCTTCCGATTGCATAAAGGGAAGTGTTATTGCATACATGGGCTTTTTACACAAGAGAAACAATATGTACAAAGTCCTCGTATTTGTGGCTATTTTTCCAAAAGAGTGGTAAACCAAGCCAGGATAAAGGAGAAGGGTTGCGTTAGGTGTTGCGAGCCGGTTGTAAAAAAGAGCTATTTTTATGAGATGAACCCTTTTGATTTTTCGTTGGAGAGTACCCTTCTTAGCGACGTGTTGCATCGGCGCCCGGATGTAGCAAAAAATGGGCATGGGTCCTTGTACCAAGATAGGTGGGTGCGAGGGGTAAGGAAGCTAGCCTTGGACCATCATTCCCAGAGTGATGCACCACATCGGTGCTCGGATGTGGTGAAAAGTGAGCTAGGGTCCTCACACTTTTATGGGTGAGTGTGGGGGGCAAGAAATGCCTAGGGTTAAGGATTCGATTGGGGAGTTGGAACATAGGAACCTTAACGGGTAAGTTGAGGGAGTTAGCGAGATACTTTTGCTAGAAGGAGAGTGAATATTGCTTGCCTGCAAGAGACTAAATGGGTAGGAGAAAAGGCTAAGGAAGTGGAAGGCACCGGATTCAATCGTGGTACACAAGCACAAAAAAGAGTAAAAATGGAGTTGGTATTTTGATAGATAAGAGCTTCAAAGATAGAATGGTCGTTGTTAAAAGAACAGGAGATCGGATTATTTTGGTTAAGCTAGTGGTGGGAGCTTTGATTCGGAATATCCTTAGTGTGTATGCCCACCAGGTTGGACTGCAAGCATATGATAAGACCAGATTTTGGGAAGAACTGGAGGAGATTTTAAGGGGGATACCACGCGAGGAAAAGATATTCATAGGAGGGGATCTAAATGGACATGTTGGCCAAAGTAGTGGAGGTTTTGATAGAGTTCATGAAGGTTTTGGCTATGGGACTAGAAATGAGGCTCGCGAACACATCTTGAGCGTGGCATTAGCTTATGATTTGATGTTGACAAATACCTTATTTAGGAAAAGAGAGTCACATCTAATCACCTTTCGCGGTGGTCAAAATTGCAGCCAGATTGATTTCTTTCTTGCTAGAAGAGAGGATAGAGCCTCGTATGTAGATTGTAAAGTCTATCCTGGAGAATGCGTAGGCTGCGTAACATAAAGTTGGTGGTCTTAAAGGTTCGATATAACAAAGTGCAGCAAATGCAGAGAAGTGCTCGGAACCCAAGAATAAGATGGTGGAAGTTAGATGAGGCAAAATGAACAGTCTCCGAGGAAAGAATGCTTCACGAAGTACCGTGGCGACTAGAGGGCGAAATAAATATGATGTGGAATGAGATGTCCGACCGCATTAAAAGAGTGGCAAGAGGGGTGTTAGGGGAAAGTAAAGGGAATGGACATCAAACAAAGGAAACTTGGTGGTGGAATGAAGAGGTGCAGGAGGCAATTAAACAGAAGAATGAGTGTTTCAAATGTTTGCATAAATGTCCTAATGAAGAGAATTTTCAAAAGTTTAGGCTGGCGTGCAAAAATGCCAAGAAAGCATGTGCGAGAGGCTAGGGGCAAGATTTTCTACGAGATGTATAAAAAACTTGGGACCAAAGAGGGAGAAAAAGGTATCTATAGGCTTGCAAAGATAAGGGATAAGAAAAGTAAGGACTTGACACAAATTAGGTGCATCAAGGATGAAAATCAAAAACTTTTTGGTAAGAGATGCGAAGTTAAGGAAAGGTGGATGAGCTATTTTAGCAAGCTTTTTAATGGCGAGAGCGATAGAAGGGAGGTGGTCTTGGAGGACGCTTCGATGAGTTAAATAGAAGGTTTGTGCGTAGAATTAGAGCGCATGAAGTTAAGGAGGCATTAAAGAAAATGAAGACTAGTAAAGCCTTGGGACCGATGGTGTCCCTATTGAAGTGTGGAGGTGCTTAGGGGAAGTCACAATAAGTTGGTTGACTAACCTTTTTAGCAAGGTTCTCCATACTAATAGGATGCTTGATAAATGGAGGAAGAGTATGCTTGTGCCTATCTACAAGAACAAGGGGGATATCCAGAATTGTTCCAACTATAGAGGCATTAAGCTTATAAGCCATATAATGAAGTTGTGGGAGAGAGTCCTTGAGCATCGCTTGAAAGTAGAGACCAAGGTCTCGTAAATCAATTTAGATTTATGCTAGGAAGATCTACCATAGAGGCTATCTTTTTGGTACTACGAGTTGATGGAGAGATATCGAGAAAAGAAGAAGGGTCTATATATGGTGTTTATTGATCTCGAAAAAGGCATATGATAAGGTTCCAAAAAGGTTTTTTGGTGGGTTCTTGAGAAGAAAAAAGTATCTTCAAAGTATGTAGAAGCAATCAAAGATATGTATGATGGTGTTACTACATGTGTGAAGGCTTGTAATGGCACATCAAATTATTTCCCAATCACGGTAGGCTTACACCAAGGCTCGCTTTAAGTCCTTATCTTTTTGCCCTAGTTATGGATGAGCAAACAAAAGATATCCAAGATGAGGTGTCGTGGTGTATACTATTTGCGAGATGATATTGTGCTTATTGATGAGACCAAGGTGGGGTCGGCGCTAAATTAGAACTATAGAAAAGCACGTTGGAGCCAAAGGATTTAAGTTAAGTCGAAGTAAGACCGAATACATGAAGTGTGAGTTCGACACGGCATGAGAAGGAGATCACAAATCCATGAGTATGCTCGGACAAGAGGTACCTAAGAAAGATGCTTTTAGATATTTAGGATCAATATTGCAAAAAGGGGAGAGATTGATGAGGATGTAAGCCATAAAATCGGAAGAAATTTGGATGAAATGGCACGGTGCTTCGAGGTTCTTGTGTGATCGCAAAATTTCTCTTAGGTTAAAAGGAAAATTTTATAGAACAACAGATAAGACTGCAATGCTATATGGAGCTAAATGTTGTCCAAAGCACATAGGCAACACTAGCATAAAATGGGAGTAGCTGAAATGAGGATGTTAAGATGGATGTGTAGTCATACAAGGATTGATAAGATAAGAAATGAAGATATTCGAAGAAAAGTTGGAGTAATACCGGTGGCGAGATAAGATGAGAGAACATAAATTGAGACGGTTTGGTCATATTCTTCGAGGACCCTTAGATGCTTTGGTAAGAACAAGTACATTACCGAGAGCATGACATGAAAAAAGGAAGAGGTCGGCCGAAACTTACCCGGGCGAAAGTCGTAAAACAAGATTTCATGGAGTAGGCAATAGATTGGGGTACGGTTTGCCTTAGAACGGAGTGAAGGAAAGCAATTAGAATTGGAGAGGGCAGAATTCCTATATTCCAAATTTTCGTTTCTAGTCTTTTTTCCCTATATATTTTTATTTTTAGATAATTATTTCTTTCCCTCAATGGATCTTGCTTTTATTTTATTTATTTTTGGGTTCATCGATCGCCGACCTCAACTAGTTTGGGATAAAGGTGTTGTTGATATTGATAATGTTGATGTTGAGTGGTAAACCAAGCCCCTTTTTTGTCGAAATAGCTTTTAAAGTTGACCTCTTAAGGTGGTGTTTTTGATGCCATTGCTGTTGTTAGTTCCTTATTTTTTTGATGCACAAGTAGCGGGGGCATGCGATATTTTTGTTCTCATGTTCTCATTTGATTGACTAAACTGCTAGAGAACGGCAGTAGTTTCCCGATTTTTTTTTTTTGGGCCAAGATGACTATTTTAATTTTCTTTTTATTTTCTTATTTCTAGCCATGTTCTCTCTTTTCGTTTCTTTATCCAAATAGTCTATCCACTTTATTATTGTCCTTTAGCGTGTTATTCTTCTTTGGGAAAATGACATCAATAGTCCTTGAACTTTGGCCCAATATGCAATGTGGTCCCCGAACTTTTAATTTGTTTGATGTAGTCCCTCGAACTTTAACCTAATATGCAATATAGTCCATGAACTTTTGATTTGTTTAATGTAGTCCCCGAACTTTTAGTATATGTTCAATTTAGTCCCTAGACCATATGAAAATATTCGTTATTGTCCCTAATCTTAAATTAATGGAAGGATTACATTGAACATTTTCATGTAGTTCATGGACTATATTGAACATGCAAAGCAAAAGTTTAGGGACCACATTGAACAAACTAAAAGTTCGGGGATCATATTGAACATTAAGCTAGAGTTCAAAGATCATATTGAATAAATTTAAAGTTCATGGATCATAATGCATATTAGATCAAAGTTTATGAATCATTTATGTCATTATCTCTTCTTCTATTGGGGTTCCTGTAACATTTACAATTTTTGTGCTATTTGTCTAGGTTGAGGGCCGGAATAGTCATTTTCAACTATAGGGACCGCAACAACGTTCATCGAAAGATTGAAGGTACATGGATTCATTCGTAGTTTGAAATTTGCATCTTCTCCATCTTATCATTTTGTTGCCATTAATTTTCTCTGATGCAACATGAAGGGACTACACCACATATGCTAAGGCTAGATATCGGTTTACTCTTCTTGCGAGAAGATGGTAAAAATATGTGCAATGCCAACATAGTTGCCTTGGAAATGCAGAACGAAAAATAGACCCTGAAACTTTTGCGCTTCTCTCTCTCTCTCTCTCTCGTCTCTATACACTACAAGTTAATGGCAATCTCGCTGAATTGCTGTGTTGCAGCAATGCTACTTTTGTCTCAAAATAACCTTTCTATCCTTTCACCCTGCTTCTAAAGCATCAATACTTGTAATAGGAAAGGATTTTGAGTGGGTGTAGAATGAGCAAATTCCATAACGTCCTAAAAAATGTAGTTTGCTTCAGAGCTTTAGACTGAGGTTCACTACCTCCCAAAGCACAGCAGTGACATCATTGAATCGCAGTGCCTCTTTGAAGCCACTGTTTCTTTCTTTTCTTCCTTGTCGAGATTTGCTCCATTAGTACAAGGATGGCCCAAGCTTCAGTAGTAAAAAATTTTTAATTGGTGTCTTTGTTTTAAATATGCAGTAACTGAAGATTTCTCTTGCCCGTTTTGCTTAATGCAATGTGCAAGCTTTAAGGTGAGGTTTTATATCATTGGTTTCTCTTGTATCCTGCTCTAGCCTTTTTATCTCTCTTTTCAACTCATGCATGTTTGCATAATTTTGATGAAGAAACTAGAGCTTTTGTTTGTTTGAATAAGAAAGAAATACTGCTTTTTTGAGGCATTTTGCATGCTTTTTTGTCACTTCATGGAGTTTTGAATTAACATGCGTTTGGCATCTTATCAAAGTTTCATTTGTGATTACGTACATCTTATGCATAGAGGACTTGGGGTTTCACATGACAAGGGCTTCTATGTACTTTAGGCACTTAATCCAGCTGGCATTTTGTCTATTCTAAATTGCCTCATTTTAGAGTTCACGTTGCTTTCAAATTCTTTTGGAACTCTGGCCATAGCTTGAGTTGTTCTGGGCACATATAAAATAAGGGTTTTCTCTATAGTGGAATGGCGCCCAGCTATTAATACCAACTTATTCTGTACTTGTCCATTGAGCAACACCTAATGTTCTCTTTCTTTCACCCTTCAGAAAGTACTTCTGAACAGCATGATTCTTGAGAAATTTTCACTTGACAGCTTTTTAGCACAATATATTAAGCAAATTAACTGTTCCTTGATATCTTTGTTTTCAGGGTCTAAGGGTGCATTTATGCTCATCGCATGACTTATTCAACTTCGAGTTTTGGGTTGGTAACCAGTTGCTGAAATGATATATAAAATGCTACTTTTTCCTCCAGCACATGCTGTTGAACTGGAAGTAATTTTTTAGGTTTTTGAAGAGTATCAGGCAGTGAACGTCTCTGTTAAAGTTGATGTGCTGAGATCCGAGGTAATATATTTCCATTCAAAATAACTTTCTTACGGTCCATTGATTGTTGGATGTTTAACTCTTTGCTCACAACCATTATGCATTGATTGTTTCCATTAATATTTAGTGGGATGTTATGTTTGTGGGCTGCACTTGGGTCCCTTACCATTAAATTTTTGCCTCTTATTTTCCAAAATTTATCAGAAGCGAGCAGAGATTATTTGAATTGTTTGTGACGACTTCGATTCAATGGGACAGATTAAGTGCCAGATTGTAACTTTTTTAAAAGTGCTGTATTGTCTTAGATGGGGCTAAATCACCTGAATCACTTTGGTTGGTCCTTTTCCCTTATCTGAATGAAAAGAGGGGTGGCTGGGGTATGTGGCACCTCCTCCTTCTGGTGATGGGGTTTTGACGAAAAGCAATGTCATACGGGATAAGCACATAGTTGATATTCTGCCTGAGCATTTTCATTCGTTTCATATGAAATGTAGCCTAAATGAGAATTTTTATTTTCTTTTCTGAAGGTGTTGAATGCCCATACAATTTCTTGCATTCAATGTTTTGCAGGCTTTAACAGAAGAAACAGATCCTAGATTGCGGACATTCTTCTTCTGGTTAGTTTTTCATTCGTTCGTTTCCACACTCTCTTCTCTATCCTTTCCCTTCCTCGTCTTTGAATAGTACCAGAATTAGAGGTTAATACAAACTATATCTACAGCCCAAAACCACGAAGGCGTCGGCCGAAACATCCTGCTCAAAATAAGAAGCATGTCCAAGTTGAGTTCTTGGAATTTGATCCATCCCAAATGGCCAGTGAGGGGATGCAGAAAGGACTTCAGGAAGTTGAAAATGGTGATAATTTTGCTATTAATTCTTAAAGCACAACAAATAGTAAACAGCCACCGGCATGATCTTGTTTCTTGTCAATTACACTTATGCATGTTCTATATTTTAATTTCTCTAAACTTGATGCACAATGAGAATTTCTTTGTTGTCTCAGTTTGTTAATAAGATTTGGGAATCGGAAAAGAAGTGAGAATTTTTCTCTTTAATTCTTCATAATGGAGAGAGTGATATTATGGAGATGTACAAAAATTCTTCATAATAAGATTTGCGAGAGGTTAGAGGCAAGGTTTTTTCGACATGTACAAAAACTGGGGAGCAAAGAGAGAGAAAAAGGTATCTATAGCTTGCAAAGATAAGAGACAAGAAAGTAAAGACTTGACACATGTTAGATGCATCAAGGATGAAAATCAAAAACTCGTAGTAAGAGATGCACGTCAAGGAAAGGTGATGAGCTATTTTCGCAAGCTTTTTAATGGAGAGAGTGATATCATGGAGATGGATTTGGAGGACGTTTCGATGATTCGAATAGAAGGTTTGTGCGTAAATTAGAGCGCACGGGTTAAGGAGGCATTAAAGAAGATGAAGATCGGTAGGCCTTGGACCCGATGGTGTCCCTATTGAAGTGTGGAGATGCTTAGGAGTTGTGGCAATACGTTGGTTGACTAACCTTTAACAAGATTCTCCATACTAATAAGATGCCCGATGGATGGAGGAAAAGTATGCTTGTGCCTATCTATAAGAATAAGGGAGATATCCGAATTGTTCCAACCATAGAGGCATTAAGCTTATGACCATACTATGAAGTTGTGGGAGAGAGTTATTGAGCATTGTTTGAGACTAGAGACTAAGATATTCAAATCAATTTGGATTTATGCGAAGATCTACCATGGAGGCTATTTTCTTGATACAATGATGGAGAGGTATCAAGAAACGAAGAAAGATCTACATATGGTGTTTATTGATCTTGAGAAGGCATGATAAGGGTCCAAGACAGTCTTATGGTGGGTGCTTGAGAAGAAAAGTACCTTCAAGTATGTTGGTCAGGATATGTATGATGGAGTTACTACATGTGTGAAGGCTTGTAATGGAACATCAAGCTAATTCCCAATCACAATGGGCTTACACCAAGGTCGGCTTTGAGTCCTTATCTTTTGTCATGTTTATGGACGAGCTAACAAAAGATATCCAAGATGAGGTACCGTGGTGTATGCTATTTGCAGATGATATTGTGCTCATCGATGAGACAGGGCGGGTTAACGCTAAATTAGAATTATGGAGAAGTACGTTGGAGTCCAAAGGGTTTACGTTAAGTCAGTAAGACCGAATACATGAAGTGTGAGTTCGACGCAAGAGGGGAGATGAACCCGTCAATTTGCTCGGACAGAGGTACCCAAGAAAGATATTTTCGGATATTTAGGATCAATATTGCAAAAGGGGAGAGATTGATGAGGATGTAAGTAGAATCGGAGGTTGGATGAAATGGCGAGTGCATCGGATTTTTGTGTGATCGCAAAATCCCTCTTAGGCTAAAAGGAAAATTCTATAGAAAGATTAATGATCTATGAGCAAGCAGAGGCAACATGAGCATAAGATGGAAGTAGCGAAATGAGAATGCTAAGGTGGATGTGTGGCCATACAAGAATGGACAAGATAAGAAATGAGGATATTCGACGAAAAGTTGGAGTAGTATCGGTGGTCGAAAAGATGAGAGAACATCGTTTGAGATGGTTTGGACATATTCTTCGAAGACCCCTAAATGCTCGTAAGAAAGATGTGTTATAGGGAGCATGACATGAGGAAAGGAGAGGTCGGCCAAACTTACTTGGGAAAAGTAGTAGCGTTTGTTGGGTGGGCATGTGCAGTGGAGGAAAGCGATTAACATTGTGGAGGGCAAAAATTCTTATGCTCTTGCCGCCTTTTCGATTCCTAGCCTTTGTTTTCTTTATATTGTTATAGTATGTTATTGTATTTGGTTTTATTTTATAGCTCTTTCGGTCTTGCTTTTTGGGTTCATGGACCCACCCCAACTATTTGGTAAAGGTGAGTTGATGTTGTGTTGAATTCTTCATATAATGACAATAAAATTGAAATATGAAAGTTTGGATTTGCATACCTAGCGTCTTTAGAGTTTTAGCATACTTTGGTCATATTCTTCGAAGAGCTTACCTTTATCCCAGCTGATTTTGCTTTTTAAATAAGACTGGTTGCTATTGCGACAAATCATTCTTGATGAAAAAACACAATTCTGCTAGCATATTTTTGTTGTCCTCACTTACTTAGTTTGAAAGGTACTGGCTGATGTGTGAATAGTGATTGACAATGCCCCTCATACTTGGCGTGCCGATGCACATTTTTAGCTGTCGCATGAAGTTTATTTGTATACTGTTACCCTGGTTTGAGGTTTGAGATCTTACTTTGATAGCATGGTGAATTTCACATACTCAGTGAATGTTTTTCTTTTTGCTCTTATTCTTTGAACTTGAAAGCATATGCATAACCTCATGTCGATCAAATTCTATGCAGACTGTTAAATTGTTATATTGGTTGCTATCATTCTGACCACTGTCACACCATCACGGATTTCCTCTTAGAAAATTTGGTAAAGTGTATTGATGAGTCTAATTCTTCTTATTTGATAGTTGCTATTTCATGCGGTATGTACAGCAAAGTTTCTCCCATTAACTTTGTTAAAAAATGGAACAAACATATCGGAGTGTATGCATATTGCATACCTAAGAAAATGAACTTGTAAATTATCAAAAATATGTGGGAAAGGAGAAAGAGCCATTATTTTTATGGGGAAGTATTTCAGAGATTATTTGCATAGCAATCACTGGTCATCAAATGTTACTAACAATATCTTGCCTCATCAAAGTCACATTTTCATCTCAGAGTTTCTTCCTGTATGTATGCAGCCTTGAAGGGTCTAGTATAATTATATTAGGATGGCTTCTCTTGATGGTTGGAAAGGCTACTGACCTATTTTATGTTTCACAGCTATGCAGAATGGAGTGCATGAAGCAGAAAATTTCTATCCCGAGTATCCTAGTACAGCTGAGTGTTTAGAGCATGTTGCATCCAGCTTTAATGCCTCAGGGACTTCAACTTCTATAGCTCAATCTTCTGTAGACCATGAATTCATCAAATCATCAGCTGGAAGTGATCCGGCTATTCTGCAAATGTCAAAAGCAAGGAGGATTGTGGTGGAACGTCCAGAACCTAGAAAGTATGTGCACCCAATTCTTTGACACGTCATCCATTTGAAGCACGTTCAGTGGGCTGTTAACTTCTGCCTGAACACATCAGTTGGAGTGCATATTGTGTCTACTGATGGCTCACCTGTTATTTTGACGTTTGTTTCAGCCGCGGGCAATTGCTGAGACGACAGTTCTATCATTCTCACAGAGTTCAGGTGAACGTTAAACTTAGCTCCATCTTTGAATTAGATTATCGTCATCAATCGGATCCCTCTATGGTTTGCCAATCCATGTATTCAATTTGTTCTCTTCAACCTGTGGATCTTGCAAGCAACCGATGCTGAGAAAAATCTGTCTGACAGAAGCATTTCGTTATATACTTTAGCAACTCCATGTAATAATGGAAGGTGTGAACTTTTTTGAATTGCCTAGTGGATCTAACTCACCCAGCCCGGGGCCTTTCCATTTAAAGTTTTGGCACTATCTAATAATAATTTAGTTGTCCAGCAATTATGTCCGCATTATCATGTTCTTATCTCTGTGAAAGTCTACGTAGATTTCGAGATTGATTTGGTTTATTTGAATGCAAGTAACAATCATGATCAAGTCTTTGTGTCTATAGGATTAGGTGTGACATAATGAGTGGCAGTTTATGTTTTTGTTTTCTTTCTTATTTGTTGTTTTTCACCAAGAGTGATGTTTCTAGTCGAGATTGTACTGTGATTACCTGGGTCTCGTAAATTTGAAGTCGTGGAAACAGTCTTCTTGCAACCATACTTTCCTTGCGAGCGTAACCCTCCTTAGACTATGAAGATGTGGGAATATCCTCAATTAGGATGTTGTTTTTGTTGTTACTCCCTTAAGATTTGGTAAAGATCATGTCTGGCTCCTCTTTTCTCGGCCAGATCATCCTCCTCCTTTAAGAGCATATTCCACCTAATCAAACATAATATCTCTTTGAGGTCTGGAAATCTTTTTACTAAAATGTTCATGCCATCCTAATACACCAGCAAAATAATGTGCCTGACATGATTTCAATGGGCTTGCTTCTTTTCTTGAAGCCTATGGCAGTGGAGCAAGTGTTATCGGATCAGGACAGTGAGGATGAAGTAGATGATGACATTGCAGATTTTGAGGATCGAAGGGTATGTACATTTTCTATTTAATGATATGAAATAGAATTGACATACTCAGATCTGATTTAACTGAAAAACTGGAATTTTCTAGACATTGGAATTAGAATTTGTCTGATGTTTGAAACAGAGGGTGACATGTTGTTGGAAGCATTCCAATGATTTTGGGCTAATCAGTCTAACTTTGTATCTTCTAAAATAAATCAGTACCAGGTTTGCAGCTTCTCTGTCTGCTTGGTGTTTTGTTTTCCCCTTTTCAGCATTGGTTCTACAGCTAACAGTGGATGCTCTTGTAATGTAGCCAACAGACCTTAAACATAAGGACAGCTTTTAATTTGCTGCCCCATCTTAGAGCAGGAATTAGATTAACTGAAGCTGCTTTATAGAAACAGCTTTTTCCTAGTTCATTGCCATTGCTAAAAAACATATATAATTCAGCAACAGGATCTACTCACCACACTTCAGATTTAATGGATGGATCTGCTTCTTCCTTTCAGAGTTCTGCTACTGCAATCTAACGGGATGGGCCATATATACATAAAAGAGCAATAATTTGTGAATTTGCCTGCTCAAAAATTACTCGCGGGGATTCCAAACTGCCAAACCTGGGGATTTTAAGAGTACTTTCGCTTTAGATCCCCTTTTGTTTGATGTGGCAATTTAGGGATGTGTCACAAGGGATTTGGGTACTTACATGAGTTGCCCAGTGGAGAAGTGGAAAATGATAAATGTTTGCTCAAACTAACATTTGTCTATTAAGACCATCAACAGTTCTCAGTTGCACCCAGTGGAACAATTTTTTCTCACCCTGTGAATTGAAGTGTCAATCACTAGTTAAATTTTTTGTTTGCAGATGCTGGATGACTTTGTGGACGTCACCAAGGACGAAAAACATCTCATGCATCTCTGGAACTCGTTTGTTAGAAAACAGAAGTAATTGTCATGTCTCTCTCATGGTTTATCAGTCGAAAAGCAAAAACCAAAATTATTTGAAATTTACTATTTGAGATTTTTCTCATCAGTGAGTGCTAATAGGCGCCTTCTTTATTTTACCAAGTCTCTTTTATCAGTTATTGCATCACGTGTAAATCATTCTTGATTGGTGCAGGGTTCTGGCAGACGGTCATGTCCCATGGGCATGCGAAGCGTTCTCAAAACTTCACAGCCAGGAGCTTGTCGTATCGCCGGCTCTCTTTTGGTAGCTTCTCTCGTGCTTTGGATCTAATGTTTGTTACACTGAATGAAAACCTGTTCGCCCCTGGTCATCCAAATCAAACATTATTCGAGTTTGCCAAATGCTATTATTCTGCCAGCATATGAAATGCAAGCTTGATCAAATTCTGCTGGTTCTTGCTTTTCAGGTGCTGGAGATTATTTATGATAAAACTGTGGAATCATGGCCTTCTTGACGCATCCACAATGAACAACTGTAACGCGATCCTCGAGAGCTATCAGAACGAGGGACCCGTTGTAAAGCGGAAGTCTGATCCTGCCAATTAACTTAGCATTCAACAATTGACTATAGGTAACTCATTCAATCAGCTGATTCTAGTTTCATTCTAGTGACCCGGCCAGGGAAGAATCACATGTTATTCATATAGAACCGGATTGGAAATTGTGGTTATCTTCTTGTATCTGAATGTTGAAAGCCTCATGAAACGAGTCTATATACTTGTCTTGATTCTGCCTCTCGCGCTTCCTCTGATTGTGTCTTTCATGAACACATCATGCGTGGTACGGTCAATGTGGTGAGATTCGAGCGGGACTTGTTCATGCGTGCTCGCATTCCATCGCCGATATTAGCTTCACAGAAAATCAGCATTCCCTTTGATCTGATGATAATCAAGTAGAAAATAGTGAATAAAATCATGATCTGATGGTCATTGTGGAATTTATATTTCGCTGTTGCCGAGAGTAATCACCTTGGGGGATCATCGTAGTTTATGATTATGGATTCGGCTAAGAAAATCATTTGTTGCGGGTTTGATTCCCTCCCCGAGGCACTTGGATTTGGTCATTACAGTGGGCTGTTGTGTTAGTTTCCTTCACGTAGCCGATCAATTATGATCGTGCCCTTAGGTTATATAAAAAAAAAAAAACCGTGACGATGACTCGATTTTGTCCCCCCTAACAAGCTTATTTTTATGATTGCAATGGTCATCTATCATTTAATTTACAATATGTTACACCTGTGTTAGACCTAATATGGCTAAATGCTTGTTTATTTCTTAATTGCTGATTGAGATGATGTTTTGTAAGATAAAGTGCCACCATTTAACACAAACTATACATGATGTAATTACAGGAACTCGTGCGTGGTGGATAATTAGCACTGTTACTTATAACTTCAGTGTCTGAGAAATAAAAAAGTTCCTTCTTAAGTGGTAGGGTGATCCTGGGTTCGGCTTTCATGCACCTCGACTGATCCACCTTCTCGAACAATCTTAAAAACATAATTCCCCATGTTGGCCTAGTGAATTCAAGCAACGATGAATCTAAATGAGAAATTATTCATGTCAAGATTATGTTAAAAGACTCCTTTTGGAATAACCACTTGTAATGGTGTCGCTCAATACACGAAGTTCATAGGTCACTCTCAAGTCTCAATACACTTACTATGAATCTCGAATCTATTTTTATTCAATGCCACTTAGACAACGATGAAGCAATTAATTGGGAATTCGCTTTATCTCGAGCCTTGGTCACATTTAGGCTCTATTTGTTTCGTAAAAAATGAATGATTTAAAAAACGTTTTCTTAAAAATGATTGCTTTTATCTTTTACATAAATGAGGGGACGAAAAATAGTTTCATTATGCTAAAAAATATTTTAGATATAAATTATGTCAATGATAAAAACATTTTCATTAGCTAATTATTTTAAAAATGCTAGCCGTCATATTTAAAAAAAAAATCAAACCATTCATTTAAACAAATCCTGTTTTCGTAAATAATGAACAATTTAAAAAATATTTCCAAATATGTTCGCTTGTATAGCTTAAAAAATGAATAAACGGAAAATATTTTGATTGTCCACCAAAAAAATTTAGGCATATATAATTATTATTGATAATAAATATGTTTTTTTTTACTAATTATTTGAAGTGTTATAAACATAAAGGAAAATTTTCAAAGAGGGTTGAAGTGCTTTCATTTTTTTCAAATAAAAGGCTTGGAGTTGACATTATTTCAAATAAAGGCCAAGACCCTCGTTGTCTCCAATAAGAGCATAACATGGATATTATTTCAAATAAGGGCCTAAAATGACCTTATCAATTTCAAAAAAGGGTCCGAGTCACCGAGTTAATAGGGGCATTTTAGTCATTTTAATCGCTTTTTGTTATTTGTTTTTACCTTTTTTATTTTTTCAAAATAAAAAAAATAAAACTAAAAGAAAAAGGAGGATAAAAACACAAGTGGTAGGGGCTACCCTCTTGCTTGTGGCCGTTGCCTCAATGCTAGTGGGGTCGCCGGAGCCAAGGCAAGGGCCGGCGACCCTATCGAGGGAGAGAGCCTCGACCCTCTCCTGGATCTGGGCGAGGGTCGCCGATCCTCGACTTGTCCAGGGCAATGATGGCCGACCCTCCGCCGATCGTAGCCTTGGATCGGCCGAGGGTCGCGCCCCTCAAACCCGGGCGAGGGCCAACGACACTCGCGTAGATCCGGGAGAGAGTTGGGGCTCTCTCCCTACCGAGGCAAGGGTTTGCCGCCCCTTGTCGAGGCGTCGGCAACTCCATCGGCCCGGAGCCGCTATCCCATCGGCATTGGGGGCAGAACCATAGGTGGGAGGGCAACCCCTTCTTGCTTGTGTTTTTTTTGTTCCTTTCTCTTCTTTTTTTTTTTTTGCAGTTTTTTAATTTTTAATTTAATTTAACTAAAAATTAGGTTAAAAGTGTGTTGTGATAAAAATACTTCGAATTTTTAGCCGGCCGGCATGGTGAGGCCCTTATTTGAAACGGTCATGATCATTTCAGGTTTTTATTTGAAATAATAAAAATATTTTAGGTTTTTATTTAAAATAAAAATCAATTTATGTCTTTATTTAAAAAAAATAAGAGTACTTGAGGCTTTTTTTTTTTTAATTTTTCCAAACATGAATTTTCGCTAGACACAGAAAAAGAGAAGCTTGTGTGAGTTGAGGCGGCGACGGATCAACTCGAACCGAAACCTATTTATAAAAACCTCGTCTCTTTCGCTTCGCTTCGCTTCGAAATCGAAACCCCTCGCACTTCTGCATCGAGAGATTCTCGTACTGCTTGTTGCAGAAACTCGAAGGTTACTTTCAATGGCGACGATCGACGAGAGCCCATCTACTAAGAGGTGGCTTCCTCTTGAAGCTAATCCCGATGTCATGAACCAGGTAGATGTGTTCGCTGCTCCATTTTTATTTTTATTTTTTGGCTTTTCGGTACTCGCGTGAGCCTGATTCGGCGTTGAGTGCTTCCATTTCGACCTCAGTAGAGTAGTTCGATTCCGTTAGTGAAAGGAAGCTATGATTCACGATCGGGCGTTTGAGAGTTGTCTGTCGATCTCGAAGCGGATGATTGTGTGAAACAAACGCAACAGTTCTTACACATTGGTTGAGAATTATGTTGACTGGTGAAGAGTTTATTCGTACTCTGCTGCTGACAATTTGTTCGTAGAGATGTGAGTGGATTGATCTGGACTGCAAAAGCAAACGTGGCCTGAATTGGCTAATTTTGTTGTTACTGAAGTGACTGGACAATCCTTATCTTAATTACTTAAATGAATGTTCACGGTGATTATACTTAATCGTGAAGTTGGTTCTGATTATTGGGTCCATAAATAACTGGTTTATGGTTTCACATGTGATTCATCAATGACACCTTTCTTGAAGCTGGTTCTGTCCGGATTGTTCGATTGTGGCTATGTTGTTCTGGTCTCCGTTGAAACTAATTTAGTGTGCAATGTCTGTAGTTTTTCCATTGATCGCCTCTATTGAATTGGCCGAAAAACAACCTCTTGTCATTGTTCTGCTTCACCGTGCATATGTAGAATGACATACATGGATTTATTTGGGTTGGTCGGTATAACATCACCGGCAGGTTAATTTATTTAGAAAATTTTCTTGTGCGGATGGCTATCTGGGTTCTTTTCCTTTCCAGTTCTTGTGGGGCCTTGGTCTTCCAGAGGATGAGGTTGAGTGCTTTGATGTTTTCGGGTTAGATGACGAACTCTTGGAGATGGTCCCGAAGCCTGTACTCGCTGTTTTGTTCCTCTATCCCATCACGGTGCAGGTGCCTAGATTTTGTTGTGCTTCCATCCTTCTTACTATGTTTGTCAATTCATTGTGGATATAGTGAGACACGATACTTTATGCTGACTTGCGTTACTACTTTCTCTGTTTTAGTCTGAAGAAGAGAGAATACAGCAAGAAAGTTTGAAGAAGGTAGGCTTTCTTCGTTTTTTTTACGCATGTCATAAATGTATTGATAGGTGAAGAGTGAAGAATGTTTATTGCGAACATACTTTCAATGATGCCTTTTGAGTTAATTATGGATGAAACCCATTAGTTTTTACTTCTATTTATTCTGTTGCCAAATACTATTCTATGATGGTGTGCAATAATGCTTCAAAAGGGCTCTTGGATAGTCATTTTACAATAATTAGTCATCTCTCTTTCTAAATATTTTGGTAAACTTTTGTCACGACTTCTGCTTGTCATCTTGATGTTAGGAGTCTGGCAGTAAAGTTTATTTCATGAAACAAACTGTGGGCAATGCTTGTGGAACAATTGGACTTCTGCATGCTGTTGGGAATCTCGCTTCAGAGATTAAGCTTTGTAAGTTTCTGCTAGTTTCTTTTATTTGGACTGTCTTTGCACTTTGTAAGTGCATTATAAGCTTGTGAAGAGGCATACATCCTCAAAAACCTCAGAAATTCTTGTCAAGAGAGCTGTAGAAGGTATACATAGGAATCATGAGTCCTTTCTGTAGGATGATTGACTGGTGGTACATTTTCACTTCACACCCCAATCAAACTGACTTAGGGAAGAATCATTGAGAATTTGGAGGAATGATGATACCATTAGGACCCTAAAGTGTTGGAATTGGCCAGTCTAAGATATAAATAAACCTTACTAGATGGGCTTAGCAATTAACATCAACATCAACAACACCTTCATCCCAAACTTAGTTGAGGTCGGCGGTCGATGAACCCAAAAATTAAAATAATAATAATAATAAAAAAGACAAGATTCATTGAGGGAAAGAAATAATTATCTAAAAATAAATATATAAAAATAAAAATATATAGGGAGAAAAGACTAGAAAGGACACTGGAACATAGGAATTTTGCCCCTCCACAATTCTAATTGCTTTTTTCCACTCCATCCTAAGGCAAACCGTACGCCAATCTATTTCCCACTCCATTAAATCTTGTTTTACTACTTTCCCCATGTAAGTTTCGACTGACCTCTTCCTTTCTTCATGTCATGCTCTCGGTAACAGACTTGTTCTTACCGGAAGCATCCTAAGATCTTCGAAGAATATGCCCAAACCATCTCAATCTATGTTCTCTCATCTTATCTCGCTCTGTATTACTCCAACTTTTCTTTGAATATCTTCATTTCTTATCTTATTCATCCTTGTATGACCACACTTCCACCTTAACATCCTCATTTTCGCTACTCCCATTTTATGCTCGTGTTGCCTATGCGCCGGCCAACATTTAGCTCCATATAGCATTGCAGGTTTTATCTTTGTTCTATAAAATTTTCCTTCTAACCTAAGAGGGATTTTGCGATCACACAAGAACTACGAAGCATCGCGCCATTTCATCCAACTTGCTCGATTCTATGGCTTACATCCTCATCAATTTCTCCCCTCTTTTGCAATATTGATCCAAGATATCTAAAAGCATCTTTCTTGGGTACCTCCCGTCCGAGCATACTCACGGATTCTTGATCTCCTCCTCGTGGCGTGTCGAACTCACACTTCATGTATTCGGTCTTACTTCGACTTAACGTAAATCCTTTGGACTCTAACGTGCTTCTCTATAGTTCTAATTTAGCGCCGACTCCAGCCCCGGTCTCATCAATAAGCACAATATCATTTGCAAATAGTATACACCACGGCACCTCATCTTGGATATCTTTTGTTAGCTCATACATAACTAGAGCAAAAAGATAAGGACTCAAAGATCCTTGGTGCAAGCCTCTACTGTGATTGGGAAATAACTTGATGTGCTATTACAAGCCTTCACACATGTAGTAACACCATCATACATATCCTTGATTGCTTCTAAATACTTTGAAGGTATTTTTTTTTTCTCAAGAACCCACCACAAGACCTTTTTTGGAACCCTTTCATATGCATTCTCGATATCTCTCCATCAACCGTTGTACCAAGAAGATAGCCTCCATAGTAGATCTTCCTGGCATAAATCCAAATTGATTTACAAAGACCTTGGTCTCTACTCTCAAGCGATGCTCAAGGACTCTCTCCCACAACTTCATTGTATGGCTCATAAGATTAATGCCTTTATCGTTGGAACAATTTTGGATATCCCCCTTGTTCTTGTAGATAGGCACAAGCATGCTCTTCCTCCATTCATCGGGCATCTTATTAGTATGGAGAACCTTGTTAAAAAGGTTAGTCAATCAACTTATTGCTACTTCCCCTAAGCACCTCCACACTTCAATAGGGACACCATCGGGTCCTAAGGCTTTACTAGTCTTCATTTTCTTTAATGCCTCCTTAACTTCATGCGTTCTAATTCTATGCACAAACCTTCTGTTTAACTCATCAAAAGTGTCCTCCAAAAATACCTCACTTCTATCGCTCTCGCCATTAAAAACCTTGCTAAAATAGCTGATCCACCTTTCCTTAACTTCTGCATCTCTTACTAAAAGTTTTTGATTTTCATCCTTGATGCATCTAATCTGTGTCAAGTCCTTACTTTTCTTATCCCTTATCTTTGCGAGCCTATAGATACCTTTTTCTCCCTCTTTGGTCCCAAGTTTTTTGTACATCTCGTAGAATACCTTGCCTCTAGCCTCTAGACGGGCTTAGCAATGTAAAAGAAAAAAAAATAGCACAAAAAAAATTATAAAATGTCCAAACACCAAAAGAAGGGAAAAGAAAAGAGAGGAAAACTGCTACTGCCATCCAGAGCACTTTGAAGAAAAGGACAATGCTTGAACATCTTCTTTACATGGATTAGAGCTATTGTATTTGCGACCTCATACTAATTTTTTTGTGACTAGAAGGCAAAATTTTGAATTATGTCGTGGATTATGCAATCTCATATCTGCAATGATGGCTATGCTCTTTATCAGGATTTTTGCTAGTAGTAGATTTTTTTTTTTTTAATGTAGAGGATACATATTTCGGTATTTCTTAGACTTTTCTTAATTAGATAGCTTCCTTTATTTAGACTCCTTTTGACATATATTTTTCCTTTTCCGCTACTTCAGTGGAGGGATCCTATTTTGATAAGTTCTTCAAGTCCACCGCAAATATGGATCCTTATCAGGTAATATCTCTCTCCCCCCCTCCTCCTCCCTCTCTCTCTCTCATGCACACATTGCTCATTGTGTTCCATCAATCTGTTTAGCATTAATTGCCTCTGGTTAACTCATAGTATTTGCATCCTTCTCCCTCTACGTCCTTAGCGTGCTGCATTTCTGGAGAATGATAGAGATATGGAAGTTGCTCACTCTGTAGCTGCTGCAGCGGGTGATACACAGGTAATTTTTTATTATCCTTGTGAACTTTAGATACAAAATGTTGTGGATCATTTTTACACTAATCCATGGTAAAAGGATTGTTCTGGAGCTGTGAGCTAAATTTTCCTTGTTAACTTTCAATTTGAGCACTGACTCATCCGGTCCCGCTAATTATTCTTGACAGGCATCAGACAATGTTGATACACATTTTATCTGCTTTACATGTGTGGATGGTAAGCAGCAGCCCCTTCTTCCTCTGCTCTCTCTCTCACTCTCTCTCTCTCTCTCTGCACACTGTTTTTTTTCTTTTCTGCAGGCAAACGTGTTTATCTTAAGACAGGCTCACCAACCACTTGATAAAAGTTGTCGATCTAATGGGATCAGTTGCCTCCCCAAATGTGCAGGTGAACTGTATGAGCTGGATGGAAGAAAGTCCAGTGCTATATCACATGGTCCATCCTCACCAAGCAGCTTATTGCAGGTTATTTTCGCTGTCAATTTTTTTGGATGTTATCTTCTAATTTGCCTCGGCCGTTATCTAGGATTTGTTGGGTTCTACAGAAACTATACTGATGGCATTGTGGTGCCAGGGGAGTGAGGGTGGGGGTCCTGGGGCAGGAGTGAGTTTCTGTTGTGTGATTGTGTGACAGCCTACTTCATAGGAATGTTTCCTGATGTTCTTTCATTCGTATGTTTTGGCAACTTTGTCACCCTTCACTCTCTTTTTTTTTTTTTTTGGGGGGTGGCACTGGTCATCCACTATTAAGACCGAAAAAAAATCTACTATTATCACCCATTCTATTGGAGTTTTATCTAACCATTTTATTGCACGACAGGATGCAGCTAAAGTTATCCAAGAAATGATCCAGAAAAATCCAGATTCACTCAACTTCAACGTCATAGCCCTTTCTAAGAAGGTTTGAGGCATATAATGTCTGTAATGGAGCTCTTTAAAGTTACCCTCGCTGTCGACATACTGATGGTCACTTTACCAGAAGGATGTCAATCCTTTAGGATCATGTTAAGCATCCATAAGAATAACTTTCTACGCACTAGAGGGCCTGTAATCTGTCACGTGTAGGCTCAGCAAGTTAACCAATCCTGAATAACCATCGGCAGAGGAACAAATCTTTGGTTTAGATGGTACTGCTGTGTCCGAAAGTGGTGAAATGGATGTTATGCAGCTGAAACTTGTAAGTTTAATGCTTTGCACTGGGAGACAGGTTCCTTTTGATGCTTCATCATGGCTTGATGAGTTCATTACATTTTATGTGGAAGGTATGCATCATGAACTTTTCTCATTCGAACGACATCGTTACTTTACATGAAGTACAAAATGATTTGCTTATATGCTTTTAGGGGTTTCTATGACATAACTGGTACTAGTTCATGAGATGATGCAGAAAGGAAAGGGAGAGAAATGACCAATACTGTAGAGGTTGGAAAAACCATAACATGTTTCAAGGACATGCTCGGAAGTAGAACGTCAAGGTTAAATTATATTCCTAGAGGGAGTTTCTGTACACGCTTGGCTTCCTTGAGAACTTCACAAGAGATATATGAAACATGAGAGGAACAGGGTCGTCTCTCTTGAAATGAAGCTTGGAAAATGAAAATCACGCATCGACATTGCCAAAACCTAAAGAAAGTCAAGTCACAACTTTCGTCGTGGTCAGAGAAGAGAGGGGGTGGACGATGCAGAGGTCTACTGTGGACTTCGATACGATGGAGCGCAGCAGCCGATCGTGGTTCGTGGAATCTATGTTGAGCGCAAGGGGACGATACAATTTACTGCCTTATCAGAGCTTTGTTTTGTCCGTTGGGCATCGCCAACCTCGAGGTTGGCTTGCTTATAATGCTAGTTGTGAGAGTAGTCGCTTCCTTCATTGCTTGACGCATATTATCAAAGAAACCCCGTTCGTGAACGGACCGATTTCTTTCAAGAGGATTTAGATAAGATTTTATCAAATAGCCAAGCTCGGTAACATGAGGCGGCCTTAATTCAGTTGTAATTAAGGTTTCGTTTGTTTCACGGAAAATATTTTTTCCCAATTTTCGGTGTTTGAGGGGTGGAAAATGAGCGGTCAACGGAAAATGTTATTCGGTCAACAAAAAAAACCTTCTAAAATTAAAGAAAATTATTTTCTCATTTTGAGAAGAGAAAAATATTTTCTACACTTTTCATTCCTTCTCTCTTTTAACTATTTTTTCTTTTCAATTATTTTTTTTGCTTTCTTTTCGTTTTTTTTTTTTTTTTCAAAATTCAAAAATTTTATTTTTATTTTTTGGATAAAATTTATTTTTAATTAATTTCTTTATTTTTTTTTTTTTTGGTCTTTTTTTCTTTATTTTTTTTTAGTATTCCTTCTTCTCCTTCGGCTAGTCAGGCCACGGCCGCTAGGTGGCTCCGGCCTTGAGTAAGGAAAGCTATAGCAAAAAACAGAGCCGTGACGTCCGTCCCGAACTCTTCGTGCTCCACGAGGAGCTCGGCGGCGGACTCGTCGCGCAGGACGACGTCGGCCTTCCCGGGTCTTGAGCCTCACCACCCCGACGTAATTGACGTTGGTGAGCGGGTCGACGAGGCACTCGACGGTCAATTCCAAGTCGCCGCGAGGGTGGCATCCGGGAGGCGTTGCGAGACCTCCATTGCGCAATTGATGTTAGCGGTCCGCCCTAAGAATCAATTATGGTTGATACTCTAATATTAGTTGTGACTTAGGTTGTGTCGAAAAATCGACATTCACTATACTTAGGTAGTCATAATGTCTTGCTAGAGACCGCTTATGATTTGTGGGCCAAAAGAGTTTTGAGCACACTGCTAATGTCTAGTGAACCTATAGGGTCGCACACAATAGCGAACCGAATTAGTAAATTTCCTTCGCCTGAATTTACTTGAGAAGTAAATTGTATTTTCCTAATATCTATACGATTGTGCACGTTATCGGATAACGAATAAACGCACGATCAAGTGGACCGTTAAATAGACGTCGTGGGCCCGCACCGCGATCGTGGGGCCCAGACCGCGACTCTAGGGTTATGAATAATAACCCTAGAGATGCCCTAAGATTAAGTTAATCGTCGGATTTTCGAGTATCTTAATAGGAAAATACAGAGAACGGTTCTCTGCTCATAGGTTGCAAGAGTTTCTCCGAGATCGACGAGCTAGCACTCGGATCGTCGAAAATTCTGTTCGTGCGTGTGGATACCGGTAGACGAGCAACGCTTGGGGCGCCGATCAAACACGACCGACGGTCAACTGTTCACGATTCCAAAAAAAGGTACGCATCGAATTTCCAATTCGATTTCAATATACACATGGATCTTGCGTTAGGGTTTCGTTCCGCTGCGTTTTAGATTACTATGAAACCCCAACAAGTGGTATCGAGCCGCTTGTGTTACATTGAAATTGAATAGCGAACCCTAATTGTCGATACATGTGATGTACGTCCTGGATTGATTTCGAATTAGGGTTAGATGAATTGCTTTCCAGATCGATATAATCAATTCGAATATACATATGATATTTGTCTCGAATTGATTACGTGAAATTGACATTAGATGGATTGGAAATATGGATTGATATGATCAATGTACGTATGAAGCGAATTCAATTTCTATAGAACGTGGATCAATGTGATTAATCCGAAGGTGTTCTATTAAGAATACGGAATTATGAATTTTGTATAGGGATGGTTTAGTTGAAATCGTCCTCTCTACTAGAATCGGTATAAAGGGGCGGGCGGTTTCTGTGAAAACAGAATTAAGAATTCTGTCTAGGTTTATGGGCGCCGCCCTCGAACCCCGTAAGGGGGCACCCCCTTGACCCCTACATGGATTGTTCGCACCCAAGAGAATCGTTGTACGATTTGTTATGATGAATGATGTTTTGTTTATGTTTGTAATATGCATACATTCATCATTGTATAAATACATTCAAAAAGGTCCCCGATAAATATTAAGTAATGATATGATGCCTTTCCAATCATACACCTATCAATGCTTGAATCGTCAAAGGATGGGTTTGCCAAAGCAGGGTGTCTTTAACTATTTGAGTAAGGTAGGATGAATAATGGTTATTCATATGTCAAGATTGGTTTACTTAACAAGGCTATCAAAATGGTTTTGGGCCTTGAGGCATATAGTTTGGGAACAAGATATGAGATATCAACCCCAACAATCGGAGTTGTATTTGATACAATTGACAAAGAGTTGTCTACCTAAATAACCGAGTCTTGAGCGGTAAGCCAAAGTTTACTCGAGTTTTGGTGAAATATGGGTCTTGATCCACTATACTTATAGGGATATATTTTTTTTTTTGTATGAGTATAGTGGGAGTTTATTATAAATTATATTAATGAACAATTCACTTTGCATATTTGTTGTATAGATAATGACATCTAGCTCGCATCAAGCTTTTCATCGCGATCGGTCCTTGAGAAGGACAAGTTGAATGGTTCAAACTTCTTGGACTGGTATAGAAGCTTGAGAATTGTTCTCAAGCAAGAGAAAAAGGATTATGTCCTGGAGAAACCACTCCCCAAGAAGGCACCTCCTTCCAATGCTCCCCATGCTGAGAGGAATGCTTACCAAAAGCATAAAGATGATGCATTGGATGCATCATGTCCGATGCTAGCTACCATGAACTCGGACCTTCGGAAGCGGTTTGAGAACGTTGAGGCCTATGATATGATCGAGAACCTGAAAAATCTGTTTCGAGAACAGCACGCACCGAAAGGTACCGAGATGGTAAAGTCCTTGATTGAGTGCAAGCTAGCAAGTGGGAGCTCGGTTAGCCCACATGTCATAAAGATGATAGGTTTTATTGAAAACCTGGAGCGATCGGGATCTCCCATTAGCCAAGAGTTGGCTACTAACATTATTCTCCCGGTTTTTGCCTCATGATTATGACACGTTTGTTATGAACTATAACATGCATAATCCGAATAAGACTTTGACCGAGCTGCATGGGATGCTCAAAACCGCTGAGCAGAATATCAAGAAGGACCCTACCCCTAGTGTTCTCATGGTTCAAAAGGGGAAAGGCTTTAAGAAGCCAGGGATGGCTAAGGGTAAGGGCAAGGGCATTAAGCCCAAGCCGATCCCAAGACCAAACCAGTCCGATCGCTGATCTTTGTCGCTTCCATTGCGGAATCAAAGGGCACTGGAAGAGGAATTGCAAGAAATATTTGGAGGATCTGAAAAGAAGAAGGGAAGTGAGACTTCCACTTGTATTTATGTTATAGAAGTAAATGTTACTACTAGCTCTACTTCATGGGTATTAGATACCGGTTGTGGTACTCACATTTGTTTGAATGTGCGAGACTAAAGCAAAGTAGAACGCTCGCAAAAGGTGAAGTGGAACTACGAGTTGGAAATGGAGCAAGAGTTGCCGCATTAGCCGTAGGGACATATGATGTAGCTTTACCTTCCGGCATGATTTTAGAACCGAACAATTGCTACTATGTACTTGCTATACGCAGGAATATTATTTCTGTTTCTTGTTTGGACAAGGAAGGTTTCTGTTTTGATATAAAGAACAATAGTTGTTCATTTTATCTTAATGGATTGTTTTATGGTAGCGCCCATATCGTGGATGGGATACATGTTCCGAATCTTGATGTGCCAATCTATAATATATATACAAAAAGGATTAAATCTAATGATTTAAATCCGACCTACTTATGGCATTGTCGATTGGGCCACATAAACCGTAAACGAATTCACAAACTCCATAATGATGGACTATTAAATTCTTTTGATTTTAAATCATTTGATACATGTGAATCTTGTTTAGTTGGCAAAATGACAAAAGCTCCTTTCACTAATCAAAGTGAGAGAGCAAAAGAAGTATTGGCTATTATACATACCGATGTGTGTAGACCATTAAGTTCTTCACCAGAGGAGGTTATCGTACTTCATTACATTTACCGATGACTTCAGAGATATGGATATGTTTATTTGATGAAACATAAATTTGAGTCCTTTGAAAAGTTCAAGGAATTTCAGAATGAAGTACAAAATCAACTTGGCAAGAATATCAAAGCTCTTCGATCCGATCGAGGAGGAGAATATCTAAGCCAAGAGTTCAATGACCATCTCAAGGAGTGTGGAATTGTTTCACAACTCACTCCCCCTGGAACACCGCAGTGGAATGGTGTCTCCGAGAGGAGA
The DNA here is from genome assembly GCA_021437795.1 of Rhodamnia rubescens. Classification (NCBI taxonomy): domain Eukaryota; kingdom Viridiplantae; phylum Streptophyta; class Magnoliopsida; order Myrtales; family Myrtaceae; genus Rhodamnia; species Rhodamnia rubescens. Next base: position 2,421,833 of record JAILYA010000041.1, read on the forward strand.
AATCGAACTTTGTTAGACATGGTTCGATCAATGATGAGTCATTCAGATCTTCCATTATCTTTTTGGGGTTATGCATTTGAGACCGCAGCGTTCACACTAAATAGAAGTCCATCAAAAGTCAGAGAGAAGACACCGTATGAAATATGGACGGAAAAGTTCCTAGTATGTCTTTTCTAAAGATTTGGGGTCGAAGCTTATGTAAAACGTTTACTTTCCGATAAGCTTGGGCCCAAATCGATAAATGCTTCTTTGTGGGATATCCTAAGGAAATGAAAGGATAAGACTTTTACAACTCATTGGAGAACAAAGTGTTTGTTGCTCGAAATGGTGTCTTTTTAGAGAAAGAGTTTCTTGCTAAGGGAACCAAGTGGGAGTAAGGTAAACCTTGAAGAAGTTATTATGCCACGGGAGGATGTTCCCGTTCATGAGGAACCTCAATTAGATCTACAAAGAGTTGTAGAGTCTACTCCAAGTGGAACCTATAGTTCGTAGGTCCGAAAGAACACATCGAGAGCCTATGAGATATGGTTTTCACCTGACGTAACATCGTCATCTATTATTGATAGAAAATGATGAGCCTATAACCTATACGTGAAGCTATGATGGGCCCGGACTCCGATAAATGGCTTCAGGCCATGAAATCCGAAATGGACTCGATGTATCAAAACAAAGTTTGGACTTTGATTGATCCACCCGAAGGTGTCAAACCTATAGGGTGCAAGTGGGTTTTCAAGAAGAAAACCGATATGGATGGAAACGTTCACATCCATAAAGCACGGTTGGTAGCTAAAGGTTTCAAACAAACTCATGGTATTGACTATGATGAAACTTTTTCGCCAAGTAGCTATGCTTAAGTCCATTCGGATTATCCTAGCATTTGCCGCATATTATAACTATGAGATATGGCAAATGGATGTAAAGACAGCTTTTCTTAATGGAAACTTAGAGGAGGATGTGTATATGACACAACCTGAAGGCTTTACATTACCGGATAATCTTGGGAAGATATGCAAGCTTCAACGTTCTATTTATGGATTGAAGCGGGCATCTCGGAGTTGGAATATTCGTTTTGATGAAACCGTTAGAGTTTGGCTTCATCGAAACAAAGAAGAAGCTTGTGTTTACAAGAAGTCTAGTGGGAGCGCAATTGTGTTTCTAGTGTTGTATGTGGATGACATACTACTCATTGGAAACGACATTCCTATGCTTGATCCGGTTAAGACATGGCTAGGAAAATGTTTCTCCATGAAGGACATGGGAGAGGCAAACTATATCTTGGGAATCGGGATCTATAGAGATAGATCAAAGAAACTTATTGGACTGAGTCAAAGTACATATGTTGACAAAGTCATCAATAGGTTTAATATGCAAGATTCCAAGAAAGGTTTTCTCCCAATGTCACATGGCATAAGTCTTAGCAAGACTCAGGTGTCCTTCGACACAAGATGAGCGAGACCGCATGAGTAGGATTCCTTATGCTTCACTGTAGGATCCATCATGTATGCTATGCTTGTGCACTCGTCCGATGTTGCTTATGCATTGAGCATGACAAGCGGATACCGGTCGGATCCAGGTGAACCTCATTGGATAACTGTCAAGAATATCCTTAAGTACTTAAGAAGAACTAAGGATTTATTCTTAGTCTATGGAGGTGAGGAACATATCACTCGTAAGTGGTTACACCGATGCTAGTTTCCAAACCGACAAAAACGATCTTCGATTGCGGTTAGGATTTATCTTTTGCGTGAATGGTGGAGCGGTGTGCTGGAAAAGTTCCAAGCGGTGACACACGGTGCATTCTACAAAGTAGGCCGAGTATATTGTCGCTTGAAGCATCAAAGGAAGCCGTTTGGATTCGAAAGTTCATAGAAGAACTGGGAATCGGTCCCGCTAGTTTAGATCCAGTGGACCTATATTGTGACAACAATGGGGCCATAGCTTTGGCTAAAGAGCCTAGGTCTCACCAGAGGACCAAGCACATACTCGGGAAGTATCACCTCATTCGAGAATTTGTTGAAAGAGGTGATGTCAAGATGTGCAAAGTTGCAACGGAGTTGAATGTAGCCGATCCTTTGACGAAGGCTCTTCCACAACCTAAGCATGAGCGTCATTGTAACGCTTTAGGTCTTAGACACATTACTAATTGGTCTTAATGTGAGTGGGAGTATATGTTATATACATTGTTATTGTTCATTAATAAATTATATGTTATATTTGATTTCGATTTATTTTCAGTATATGATTGAATGCGAAATCTTTGTTCCCCGAATATTGAATATCCTTAATAGATAATCAAATACGTGATTTGATCGTGGAACTCTATTAATAGAGTAGATATTAATATTCTAAATGTCCCTAGTCAATTATCATTGTGCATTGGGACGTCAATGATGTTTCGTACTAGCATGTGAGTCAATTGATGACCAAGTTTCACGGGTCATGAATATAGAGATATTAAGTTGATCACATGGAATACATGTTGGAGAACATCGTATTAGACAGACCCGCTATGAAAATATCGTAGGATTGTTATATGATGTCATCGTATTTTTCATCGCAGCTATAGAGTATAGTCCTTTGACCCGAGTCCGCCATGGATTTCAAGACGTGAATTGGCATGCTTTGACATTGTCAAACGTCGCCCGTAATGTGACTATAAAGGTAATGGCTGGGCATGTCATGAATCGGTCTTGAGGGATGTGAGTAGACGAGATGGGATTTGTCCCTCTCATATAACGAGAGTAGATATCCCGGCCTCCCGTAGAGTTAAGACCGTGAAATGCATAGCCATGCTCAAGTGAGTTGAAGAGTCAACCACTTGGTTTAACGTCAAATTAGTCGCGTAACGGGAAAAAGAGTTTGGGCTATATAAGGATGACACCTGTCCTACCTTATGCTTAACTCGGGTATCAAGTGACAAAGGGATTTTAATTTGTATAATTGATTCTAGTGCAAGTGGGAGATTGTTAGCGGTCCGCCCTAAGAATCAATTATGGTTGATACTCTAATATTAGTTGTGACTTAGGTTGTGTCGAAAAATCGACATTCACTATACTTAGGTAGTCATAATGTCTTGCTAGAGACCGCTTTATGATTTGTGGGCCAAAAGAGTTTTGAGCACACCGCTAATGTCTAGTGAACCTACGTGGTCGCACACAATAGCGAACCGAATTAGTAAATTTCCTCTGCGCCTGAATTTACTTGAGAAGTAAATTGTATTTTCCTAATATCTATACGATTGTGCACGTTATCGGATAACGAATAAACGCACGATCAAGTGGACCGTTTAATAGACATCATGGGCCCGCACCGCGATCGTGGGCCCAGCATCGCGACTCTAGGGTTATGAATAATAACCCTAGAGATGCCCTAAGATTAAGTTAATCGTCGATTTTCGAGTATCTTAATAGGAAAATACGAAGAGAACGGTTCTCTGCTCACAAAGTTGCAAGAGTTTCTCCGAGATCGACGAGCTAGCACTCGGATCGTCGAAAATTCTGTTCGTGTGTGTGGATACCGGTAGAGGCGCAACGCTTGGAGCGCCGATCAAACACGACCGACGGTCAATCCGCTCACGATTCCAAAAAAATGTACGCATCGAATTCCCAATTCGATTTCAATATACACATGAATCTTGCGTTAGGGTTTCGTTCCGCTGCGTTTTAGATTACTATGAAACCCCAACAATTGACGGGACTACCGCTTCCCGGTGAACGTCGGCAAGATCGCGGGCAAGGACGGCATCGGAGCTCCGAGTACCGCAGCCCGCATGCTTCCTCTCGCAGATCGGTGGCGTGCTCCTCTTTGCGTTTCGAAATCAAAATCTTTATCACCCAATGCGGGGATTATATTATGTGCGGGGCCTCTTTCCTTTGAGTTTCTCTTTCTATCTCTAGAAACGCGAGCTAAGAGAGACAGAGAGGAGACTTCAAAATAAGTGAGCGCGATTCTATTTTGAAGAAAAAAATAAGACGAATTTTCCTTACCAAATGGCGGAAAACATTTTCCGGAACTTTTTCAAGTTTTTGCCAAACATCGAAAAAAGAAGTCATTTTCCTGGAAAATGACTTCCCAAAAAATATTTTCCAAAAAGGTTATATTTTTTTCAAAATAAACGGAGCATAAGTGAGATGTCAAAGTGGGTTTATATTGTTGGTGGGGAAAATTACCAAAAAAGTTTTAAGTCTATTGCATTTTAAACCATTCAATTTTGTCGGAAACCTTTCTTCCTACTACTTTTGGGCGGTAATCGATGATGTGGACGCCTGGCTATTCTACGTGGCTTTGACGTGAACGGTTTTTGTAAAATTTTATAAATCATTGATATTTTCTTTTCTTTTTTTCATCTTAGGTCGGCAAGGGTTGTCAAAATAATAATAAAGGCCTAATACCCAAAAAAAACTTCAATTTTAGCATTTGTGACAATTTTTTCCAAAACTTTTTTTTTTGTTTCATAAAAAACTTCAACTTTTACATTTGTTCCAATTCTACGTCAAACTTTTGTTTTTGTCTCAATTATACCGACTTAGTACCAAAAAAAATCCTCAACTTTAGCATATATCCCAATTATATCCAAAACTCTTTTTTTGTCTCATAAAAAATCTTCAATCTGCTACTTTTGTCTCAATTCTACTATTGTAGCATTCCGTCCATAATCACCATTAGTTAATCTTATGTGGCATTTTCATGTTGTTAATAAATTACACCTCAAGAAAGTGACATGAAAAAACTCCTAAACTTCTCTTCTATAGTTTGTTTCCCTACATATTGCCGGGAAATATAGTCACTCAAGACAAGACGTTTCGTAATCTTTTTAGGACTCAACAACCCAAAAAAGGGCTAGACATGGAGATATTTGGACTAACGATCTAAAATCTCGTAGTCCCCGAAACCTATTATTTCTAAATTTCGAAAATTCATTGCTAAGTTCGGCGAAAAAACTCGAGCCACGTAAGATTAAATAATGGTGATTATGGACGGAAGGTTGACGGTGGTAGAATTGGGATAAAAGTAAAAGTTGAAGGTTTTTACGAGACAAAAATTTTTTTTGGATAAAATTGGACTGGTAAAACCGGGACAAAAGTAAAAGTTTGAGGTTTTTTATGAGAAGAAATTTTTTTTTGATATAATTATCACAAATGCTAAAATTGGGGATTTTTTTTTTGTGTATTAGGCCTAATAATAAATACAAAACTATACATAATTCATAAAAAAAATCAGAAAATTTCAAAAAGAATTACAAGAATTGTTCACATTAGGGTCGATCGTTTCCACATAAGACGGCCGGTGTCCACGTCGCCGAACTGTATTGCCAAATCGTAAAAAAATTTAGGAATTCGCCAAATTGAAAAGTTGAAGATTAAATGCAAGTAGGTTTAAGCACTTTGTTTTATAGTCAAGCCAATGTTGATAGATTCAAGTAATGGATAGGGCAAAAATGCCCCTGACCGATACCAAAGTTTGAGTGAAGGGCCCTCGATCGATTTTGATTAGATAGAAGTCATACTTTAACCCATCGTTTGTGGTCGGGACAACACATTTGTATCGGTCGGAGAAAATATTACGTACTTTGGAAGCATTCTCTCCTTTCCACACACATGTCGATTGATCACTTTCTTCTCCTCCGTGCAGCGGTTGGCCAACTTGGCCTCATGATCATGGAATACAAATTTCCTGGCATTCCTTTGAAGAAAAAATTATTCAAAAATTCAAAAATTTATTACACTTTTACCAATTCCGTCTTAAACTTTTTTAATCTTATTAATTAAGCTTTAAATCTTTTTACGTTTTGCCAATTGAGTTTCATCCAGGCCAATTTTAATCGAAAATCGCTAACGTGACGCCTTAGGTTATCCTACGCGACATGAGCTGCGATGATGTTGGTAATTTTCAATAGTATTGTCTATTTTAAACTTTTTATTAATTATTAATTTCTCTTTTCTTTGTTTTATTTTTCTTAAAGTAACCAACGAGGGTCACAGGACCTTGTCGGACATCATCTGAACGCACATCTAGTTTCCTTCCAATGAAACGACCATCATGCATCGGTATATGCATGCGAGACGCAACTCGCCGAAAAGGAACAGAACTGACCGGCCAAAATATCTAGGAAGAGCGCTTTCCATCTCACTTCCCTCTAAATATCTAGGGAGAGCCCTTTCCATCTCACTTCCCTCTTATTGGTTCACCTTATCACAAAACATCCTCGGCCGAAAACATCCAAAACGACACAAAAAAGACCAAAGTAGATGTCAATCATAAGCTGACTAATAGATGTTCGCCACCTGTGGTCATTGCCACGTGGTGTCCTACTTGAGCCCCATTCTCGCACGTGGCCACTCGTGCTGCCGCGGCGTAGCCGTTTTCGTCCTCCTCCCCCGGAGCCCTTGTCAGGTAAGGAGGAGGAGGAGGAGGAGGAAGTCAATGGCTCTGGTGATGGCCCGCGCCTCGACGTCACCCTGACGGGATCGGGCTCGCCCGAGTTGATCCGGAGTGGGAAATTGAGCAAGGCCCGCGAGCCGCGCATTCTGTAGGCGGCTAGATCGTAGGCCCGCGCCGCGTCCTCTCCTGTCTCGTAAGTCCCGAGCCAGACCTGGGCCCCATTCTTTGCCCGGTCGCGGATCTCCGCTGCGAACTTTCCCCACGGCCGCTGCCTCACTCCTCTATAGTGCTTCCCCTTCGCCGGGACCGCCGCAGGAGGCGGAGCCGCAACACACTCCGGCGACCAAGTCGCCGCCGGGAAGGGCTCCGGCTTCACCGAAACCTCTGCCGCGAAGCCGGGTGGGCGGGCCTCCTGTGGGGCCAATGGATCCCAACCGGCCGAGACGGCCTCGATCAGGAACCCGTAGAGGACCATATCGTGCGGGTCATCTTCTCTGAGAGGCAGCTCTCCCCAATTCTCGGCCAGATACGGCCACAAGTCAATGCCGGGGCTGGTGCTCCGAGGCCGAGTTCCACTGGGACAACTCGGGACGAGCCGACTTTCCGAGTCGTCGAGTAACAAGTGCCTGCTTATGGATTCAAGAAGGGCCAGGTCCTGGAAACTCGGTGCATTCATGTTTTCCAACAGATGCTAAAAATGCTCAAAATCCAATCTTGGGTACGTTCAAAATTTCTTAAGGCTAGATCACTTTGTACCTTGAGAGAGAGAATGTTGTGAGTTTGGGAAGGGAATTGTCAGAAGAGTACGAGTTTATATATAAGGGGAGAGATACTGTGGTGGCGCGGCACACTCCCACCAACTTTACAAAACTCCCGGTCGGTTTTGGACAAATTAGTGTTTTAGCTTTGGTGTGGTCGATTTAAGTACGGAAGACCGCGTATGTCTGATTCCGTGGTGATTGCCGACGTGTCTGTCCCCGCCGCAAATATGTCCTGTGGAAAAATTGAGAATGACACCTGCAAGTGTATTCACAAAAGCAAAAATGTTCATCTTCCTAGGAGGAATGCCTTGATGTTTTCCCTGGTCAGCCTCATCTCTGGGCTTTCATCCTCTGATATATCAATGCAAAATGTCAAAGCAAATCTCTGGCCTCCCCCTCCCTCGTTCCTGATCTTCCTGGCCTCTTCATGCTCTTCGATGATCCTGTCCACCATCGCATCGAACCGGTCCCTCGCTTCCTTGAGCCTCTTCCCAAACCCCTGCAAATCCGAAGCTCTTGCAGAACCAGATGTAGGCCGACAGATTGAACTTCCCAGTGAGCTCGGCCGTCTCCTGAACCACCTTCCTCACCTTGCTGGCCTCGCCGTCATTGTCTGAGCACTGATGTGAATGCCAATCATTTTACGGTCAGCCCTCGTCCAAATTCGACCCTCGCTCATATCTCGAGATAAGCAATGCATTTCAGGTCCCGTGACCCCTTCCTGATCAAAATTATGGCTCATTAATTGACAAGTGCTTTGGTTCCTATTCTCAGCCCATCTATTCGATTTCCGGTTACTTAGACATTCTAGAAATTCATTAGCAACAATGAAGCGTTGTTCAGGAGCCCGTTTCACAAATTCCATGCCATCCACTAATCGATGATAAACACTAGTCAGCTTCCCCCAGTTAGAAATAACCATAACAAGAATGTTTTCTATGCACTTGCCCATCGCAAAGTTCCATCGCAATTTCTTACATGATCATACGTGTACGACGAAATTCACTCTCCTTTTACCATGAAAAACAAATCGAAGCTAACCTTATTTAGTTTCGATTTATTTTTTATCTAGAATAAATATTGATATATCAAGCAATTTGGAGATTAACAAGAGGATAAGATAATTTAAGAAATGCTTCAACATGTGACTATCAAAGCACAAATATCTTGCTTTATTTATATGAAGCTCATTAACTAAATCGAATAGATGGGCCGAGAATAGGAACCAAAGCACTTGTCAAAAAATTTTGTTTTTTTGGTCGAAAAGCACTTGTCAATTAATGAGCCATAATTTTGATCCGGAAGGGGTCACGGGACTTGTAATGCATTGCTTATCTAGAGATCTGGCCGAGGGCCGGCGACCCTCGTCCAAATCTGGACAAGAGCCAGCGGACCCTCCTCGCTGGATTTACATTAAAAATTATATTTGAACCAAAACGACATCGTTTTAGCCATGTAGGAGAGAGAAAAATGTTAGAAAAAGCTATGTTAACATTTTTCATTAACCAAATTGGATGGAGTTAATGAAAGGACTGGATTGCATCAATTTGATAAGTTTTAAGACTCTATTGTATTTTTTGCAAGTTTTAGAATTCAATTGCATGAAGTGATAAGTTTTATGATTTCTAATGAACATATCCCTTCAAATTTTTTTTATACTTTTCCTAGAATTTTTCTATGGTTGAAAATGTACTAGGATTTGAAAGGGTTTTTTGGGACTGTTGAAATTGGACATTTTTTTTTTTGGCCTTTCAGCAAACAGCGCCAGCATTATTGCTAGCAAATCTCTGCCAACCCTTGATAACAATAAAAAGAAAAATAAAAAATCAGTAAAAAGATTCAAATTTTTTCACATAGACATTGATTGTGCTCCGTAAGACGATTGGCATTCACGTCGGTAATTTTTAACCAAAATTAGTTGAAAGAATTAAATTGGCAAGTTATCAACATGTTCGGTGTTGAATTGGCCAAAAGTGTAATAAGCTTAGAACTTTACAGGCAATTTCCTCCCTGGTTCGATCTGAAGTACATATCAAACGGTTACATAAAATTTTGATAAGCTTAGTTACGTCGCATCATTCAAATGGTTGTTAGATAGGGTGAGTAGGCGGTTTTATTCGATGAACATTCACGAAATCGCTCGATAACCCGAGTTCGGTCGTGACATCATTCATAGTCGAGATAATGTATGTGAACCCCCCTTCTCAAGTCCTTGCGGATGCAATGGCACTAGACAACAATTCTCTATGATTCCTCTCGGGGGACAAGTCAAAATTCCCACGTTAAGATACTGTGGTGGCGTCCCACTCCGACCGACTTGCAAACTCCATCCTTTTTCTTGCATTGGAATTAGGGTTTTATCTGGTGTTATTAATTAAAGTGGCGCTGATCCAAAGTGCTTTTTGATTGGTCGGTGAGGAGGGGATGGTTGCATGTCGCAACTCGCGACACGAACCATTTCTCCGGATTTGATTATTTTCGCCGTTTTAACTATGAACTAAAACATGTGAATATGATTATTTCCGTCGCTTTAACTATCGTGATATAACGCGAAAACTAATCAGGGATCTTATAAATTAAATCGACGAAAAAAGCCTAGAAAAATACTGAGGAACTATAGAAGGACACGGATATTTCGTGATTCGGTTCGAATATCGATACCCACATCTACGGAGAGAGCGAGCAAGATCAATGTACTATAGTCGGAGAATCGAAATTACAATCGCTCAATATGTTCGTATTTTTCGTACCTAAATTATATCCGAACTCAAAGTGTTTATAAATAAACAACTCATAATTGGATATAAGAAAAACTCACGCACAAAAATTTGATTCCAATTCTTAAGTTAAGTGCACTAAGCGGTGTCAGACCAGAAAACACATGAAAGCAATTCCTCTCTAAGCCCTTGCTGGTCCCACACGGAAAATTGATGTCAAAGGAAACGTGGTCAATCTGCAGTACGGAAAGGTAAAGATTTTCTTTATCTTTAACATATCGATTTAACAAATCGACATACATCCATAAGCGATTTAAATTCAAGATATAAATTTGACATTAACTATGAATTAAAACATATAGATCCAAAATGGGTATTCCGCGTACGGGAAAAAGAGAAGCCCAAATCTCATTGACGACGACTCATGTTGCCCGCCCACCAAGCGCCTGGCAAGTAACATAAAATTGAGTATTCGGTTGGCATGCGTAATACGGACAGAAGGCACGGCCTAAAAACACGGCGATCGACTCGTGGGAGACCATGCGCATAAGCTATTGCATGTGTCCAAAAGTAGAAGTGGTAGGATGTGATGACGCCGCCTTCCTCGGATATGGTCCGATATATATAGTCACCGATCCGTTCAAATTTGGCCGAAGGAAATATATGCAATAGAAATGTGTTTTTTCTTCTTATTGGTTCTCTTTAGGGGATGCTGTCAGAGAATTCATAAATCGTACAGTGATGAGCATAATTTGATTATTTGATAGATGAGGAGAGCGATCATAATCATCGAGGTCAGATCCGATTTCGTAAGTATTGTCCGGGACCTACCACAATGTCCGTCAGAAGGGTCGAATTCGGATAGGCCCATTTGGTGCAGAGAATATCTGACCCGCAACCATATCGTTTTGGGCTCTTCTGGGCCGTCATTCTCCTCGGTTTCTCTCCTCTCTAGGTCGATCACTGTTTTCTCCTTCTATAGTCAGCTTCCCCATGTAACATGCCGGCTATTCATGTTTCCCGATCCTCCCCTTCTTAAATTTGAGTAGCAAAATGGGTTTAGAATTTTATCTGGCAGCTGTCTGCACGGGCTAATATCTCTTGCGATCACCTATTGATAGTTGTACCAGTGGTCGTGATTCCTATGATCAGTTCGTCTAGTTTAATGCAGTTTCTGCTCCGTTCGACAGATATTTCCATCCAACCCCTTTCATTCCTTGTTTTGTTTCGGCTTTTGATGATTATGCAGAAAGGATACGATCAAAGATTCACTTTTTCTTATCCGGAGGTACTGGGACTAGCTACCGCCTTATACTGATTCTTTCTTGACCTATGGCACCAAATAATTTGATGAGTTGAGAACCAACCCATTTTAAACCCATGTAAATAGTAGAGAACTTTTTCACTGGCCTTCTAGTAGTAAATAAAGGCCCTAATGCATCAAGTGGAGTTGGAGATGTCAAGACAATTTTTATAAATTTTTATTTTATTTTTTCCTTTTCATCTCCCTTTCTTTTTCTTTTTCTTTTTCTCATCAACATGGCAACAACTATTAAACATGCGGCTCTACTGATGAAGGGATTGAAGAATGAGGACGCTAATATTATAGGTGCGAAATTCAACTCCCGCGCTCTACAAAGAGGCATATCAAAAGTCGAAAGAGAAAAGAGTTAGAAATAAGACATGCAAAAAAAAAAAAATCAACAGGGCAACATGAAAAGTGGACCCCCACTTGCGTAAATTCATATTATTTCCGGCGTCAAAAGAAAAGGAAAGATTAAGATTACTCCCACGTGCTGGTCTAATCAAATTGATCAAATATTATCCATCATATGTTATTTTACTAGAAGACTTTTAGGGCATGTATGACAACCATTCCGATTCGAAAAAATTAATTCCGATTAAAATAACTTTTTTCCGATTCCTGTTCCTTGTATGAGTTTTAGAGAATCGGAACGCGTTTTTGTAACTATAGAAAATTTCTGTTTCGGAATAGAAACGCGTTTGGTAACTATACATAATTTCGTTCCCGAAAACAATTGTTCTTCTCAATTTTTGTCATTTAAGTCAAATAATTACATAGTTACTCGTAAAAGTTCATCCTACATTTCGAATTAACCGAAGATTAATTCATGTTGATTCTCTTATATAACATATAACATATTGAAATATAAAAATAAATATCAAGAATCATCATGAGTCGGTTTCGCCATTTATTGTGGAGTTTCATCTAACTCTTTTGAGCGAGCGGACAACTATTACGAGCAACATCTTCGTTTTTACAAGTAAAATGCACCGCTCCGCCCTGCATTGGTATGCGTTTTTGGTTCTAGAAAATCAAATCTCAATCTTAATTTATCCAAAACTTAAGTATGAGAGCTTGCTAAGTGTTCATGCTGGTTATTTTTGTCCTTTTCCAAAAAAATTGCTAAAATTAGACTACGTTTAAAGTACTAGGCAAATCACAACCAATAAAATCAAGTGCATAATCAAGAAATCATGGCATTGACACATCACATCATAAAACCCTAACGAAGCCCAAAAGGCTTAGAAAATGTGGCTCCGATTTAATTTCCAAGCTATTTTATGATTTTTCTAAAAAAAACAAAATCTATGAAATCTAGGCCCAAATTTATTAAAATGAGTAGCCTAATCTAAGCTTCTTCTATTGTTAGAGTTTTTTTGAAATTTTTCTGATTTTTTTATAATTTTTCCATTTTTTTTCAAAAAAAATTATTTAATTTTATTGTATTGTATATTTTTCTTTGAAAATGATAACTTATTCTGTTTTAGGTCGAGGAAAAAGTAAGATTGAGACTTTATTCTATTTTGTGATTCTCAAAAGTGTTTTTTTTTTTCCGGAACCAACTTTTTTTTATTCTTGTTTTTGCTCCAAAACTATTTTCGGAGCGGAGGAATCGATTACACTACCAAACAGTATTCTCATCTTTTTTTTGTTCTCAAAAAGCAGAATCGAGAGAATCATAATGGTTACCATACATGCCATTTATCTATCGCAAGTGTTCGAATTGGATTCTTTGAGCCATTAAATTAATGCAACATGCATTTTTGTTTTAGTCAATGAGCTTTATATAAATAAAGCAAGATATTTGTGCTTTGATAGTCACATGTTGAAGCATTTCTTAAATTATGTTATCCTCTTATTATTCTCCAAATTACTTGATATATCAATATTCATTTTAGCTAAAATAAATCGAAACTAAATACGGCGTACACGTACGATCATGTAAGAAATTGCGATGGAACTTTGAGATGGGCAAGCGCATAGAAAACATTTTTGTTATGGACCTTCTTATCATCGATTAGTTGATGCCGTGGAATTTGTGAAACGGGCTCCTGAACAACGATTCATTGTTGCTAATGAATTCTTTAAAATGTCTAGGTGACCGGAAGTCGAAAGAGACAGGCCGAGAATAGGAACCAATGCACTTGTCAAGTAACGAGCCGTAATTTTGATCCAGAAGGAGTCACGGGACTTGCAATGCATTACTTATCTAGAGATCTCATTGGCGGCCCTCCCGCTTGTCGCGACCTGAAATTTTTAGAAAATTCCAAGCTAGTGGATTATCAGGTTAATTATTTAACTCACATGACTTAGACTCTCCCAAATCCATACCAAATTGCAATTTAAAGTTCAATTGATTATCATGCAACGTATTTTGAATTAGGAGCTGCCACTAATCATTTACGATATGTCGATTAAAAACCTAAATAAAATAGCTGGAGAATTATTTTATTCCTACGAATTAGAGATAAAGATTTGGCATGAACTTAAGAGAGTCTAAGTTAAGGCGAGTTAAATAATTAACTTGATAATCCATTACTAACTCGACTTCACTTATACTCTATTCATCGGAAACTCATGATTGATCGACTATGAGTTCTTTAGACATATTCTATCATGAGCTTTTTCGGGTTAATCATATGACCATAACCTATGAGCTTGTCGGCTTTTCCGTTTAGTGGACCTTATGGATTGTGTTGGGGATTTTAAGGGTGTATGGGAGTACCGTGGTATGCCCATGTAAGCTACCCACCTTCCGCCACAAAAATAACTGTCAATTCGATCTAGTCTCCCGAGTGGACCATGACCGGTGCTCACCTTTGGTGCCTCTATAAATGGGTCTCGTCCGCCACTTCCGATGGGATCGCCAAGTTCGATATGATTTTATATTGAAAGAAATCTTTCTTAGAAGCTATTAGCTTGACAGTCTAATAGTATTGTCAATTATTTTTTACCACATGATCTCCTGCGTGATTTAACACAAATCAAATATTGGACTATGCTTGTTTTGGTAATTTGAGCGGATAAATTATCAACGGCAGAGTCTAGTACACTGGCTGAAATCTTGGACACGCCGCCATCGCTACTTTCCATTCGTTGTTTTTGACATTTTCGCCCTAACTATTCAGGCAGGAGGGTCAAAAAGGAGAACTTAGTTACACGTTGGGTTTTGACAAATTAAAACGGGTTCATTAACCTTGATTCTCTTGCTGATATTACAAAGGGTTGGAGATTAGCTTTGAAAGAGGAACTCTCGCTGCCTTCAAGCCTCGGAAATTAGGCTCTCCGATTTCCCGAGACGGTCGAACGCTATTCAGAGCCGATCCTCATGTACCCACTAAGTCCACCGTCCCCGTCCAATCGAATGTAATTCACCTAAGCCGATTCTTTCTCGAAAGATGAGCAATGAATGATTTTCTTGTCAACGGCTTAAAAGGGCGTTGACGCCTAAATTTTGACTAATCTTTTCAATCATTTATTTTTGCATTAAAAGAAAACAGGAATTAGTTCTAGTTCCTATCAAGAATAATTAGATCATTGTCCTCATTAATTTTAGCACTCGTGCATTGTATTTGCTTTGGCATTCAATTGACCGGCGGCGCGAATGGACTTGAAACTGACGAGCGGACTGGGCTTGCGCTTTAGCTAAGAATTCGGCTAGCATAAAGGGATAAATGCTCAAAATTATTAAGGCCCTCGGGCCTAATACGAGATGGACTCAGCCATTAAAATTAATTAGGAAAATCAAGTCCACAATCACTGTGAACTTCGGTCAAGCCCACTCATCCTCAAGTTGCCGAACTTTGCAAGGGTGGGGAGTTCTCTCTCTGAGTGGATCGTCCACTTACGTCAACCATGGTGTTGCTTCAACCCTTCGTGCTCACCCGACAAGTCTCAGCTTCCCGACGATCGCTGCTGGTGCCTCTTCGTCCTAGCTGCACCCGGCATCATCGAGGATCATTCCCGGTTGAATCCTCCGATTAGCCTCCTCGAGTCCATCCAGTGAGCGGCTACCCGACGGCTGATCACCGCCTCCACCGAGACAAGGCCAAACTGGGACGAAGCTGCTGCCCACCTCCCACAGCGATCCGTTGCTCCCAACCGCAACAAACAGTTCAACGTCGCCCAAAATCCAAGTCGTGCCTCTCGCGCTGTCTTGGACGCCATGGCCAAAAGGAGCAACTAGAAATTTGGTCCTTAACAGGGACGGTCCATCATGCTTCTAGTCAAAGCCAGCCCATATCTTTGACTTTGTTTTGCAAGACCCAGAAGCTTTCTTTCATTTTTTTTCTAACAACGTGACCTGCAGACTTGAAAATTAGCACCCCCACCATCGGCGGATGTTGCTTAATGAATCGGCCTTAATCCGAAATCAGTAACTTCTCGTTGGTCCAGTCACCGCCGTTCGCACCATCGCAGGTCTCATGCGCAAGCAAGATCGAATCGATTTGATATCGGTTCAAATTCGGAAAGGTAATCTTTGGATAAGGTAAAATAGATTAGAATATTTACTTGTCAATTTGAGAGTATATTCCATATCCGATTAGAGTATTTAAAAGCTGGCGGCATATCTTTGATTTGGAGATCGCGATCCTAAAGGGGGTAGGAATTGCATATTTTGAAAATCTTGTTACTTGATTTAGAAAACTGCAATATTTGATTATACGAATTGATGGATTACGTATCTAAATTGAATATCTCGGGATTTTTGTTGTTTGATTAGGACTTGCCTAATTTGAAAGATTTGATTGGAATAAAATCTGAAAATTTCAAAATCTTTTGAAAATTTCCTGCAGATACTCAAGATATCGATCGATTACGAAAATCTCTTAATTCGTAACCGTACACATGGGAATAAGTTTATCTATCAAGCTTTAGATGGAATTATTTCCATAGCAGAATTTCGAATTTTTAGGGTCGATTTATCGGGTTTTAGATCGAAACTTCATTCAAGAGAAACAACGGTTATTATCTTTAAACTAAAAGATTTGCAATTTGAATTTAAGTTTATTCATAAAAACAGAAAATCACAAAAATCCAGAAAATTCAAAAAAATTTTAAAAAAGAAATTTTCATGGCTCATCTTTAATTCCTCTCACAAAATCTCAGAAAATTTTTAAAAAAGGAAAGTTCGAGCCAAGTTAATTAATCTAATTAATTAACTTAGTAATTCATTAGCTTGGGATTTCCGAATTTTAAGTTGCGACAAAGGGTAAAGCCAAATGGAAATCGAATTCGAGGCGTTACGCTTTTGAGGATACAGTCATGACTATTGGATAAAGGATCTGACGTATCGTACTGGGCCTCTTCCTTTTTTTGACGATGATATACTTCAAGCTAACTCCAACAACGAGTGCAATTTCCTACTTACATGTTCCTCTAATATTACCACTTTGCTTCAAATGCTTAGCAACTGGGGCAATACATAGGAAAAATTACTCAATCAGCTCTGAACTTATTATACAGATAGCAATCAATTGCTAAGCTTTTCAATTTTGCTAATTCAACTCCAAATCTTTGCCCGAAATTTCAATATAGTCCCGTAACCAATATTCGCTAGAAAATGCAGGCGCGGCGGTCTAGTTATCCCCAGATCATCCTAAGCGACTCGGCACCGCGCTTGCAATTTCTAGCGAGAAATTGCAATAATTCAGGTTTCAACCGAAGACCCTTTCGTGGAATCTCAGATCTAAAAGCCATAATAAACATTGCAATAATGCAGGTTTCAGATCAGAGAGGCTCGCGAAATTTTCTCTCTGTTGCCAAGAAAATGCCCAACTTCAGCAAGTTCTTTTTGGCTTTTGCCCGAAGGAAAGTTGACTTTTGTTCAGGCTCGTGAACTCCGTTCACATGATTAAAGACTACATGAGCAAATGCCCGAACCGAAGTATGTTATTGTTCTGGAAGCATGTACAATTACAGCGCGGGAGGGCGTTCAGTGCCTATTCTTCTAGTTCCTATGGATTAAAGGTGACAAAATGGATCAAGAACCTATATTTTAACTCGCATTTAAGAGTGTGGATGGAAAATAATTCACTTAACAACTTAATGAGACTTAAATAGACTTTAAATGGGTTACCTAACTAGCTTAAGTGAGTCATAAAAAGGTTTCTTAATTTTTTTATTTTCTTTTTCGTTGTTTTTTTTTTTTTTTCTTATTTGATTTTTCTCTTTTTTCATGAAATCCGCGAGTTGCCAGCCGACGGTCGTAGATATCGGGCAAGGGCCGGCCATGTGTCCGCCTATGCGAGGGCCTAGAGTCGTCGGCTAGTGGCTGGCAAGAAATTTATATGGCATGAAAATGAGTTAAATGGGTCAATATGACTTGGACCGTTTTCGACCCCGACCCAAACCCAACCCGACCCACCTATTTGACATCTTTATCGTAGACAAAACAATTCCTCTAGTTCCTATAGGGTGGCTGGTGTCCGTGTCAGCGATTTTCTATTAAAATTGGCCGAAATGATTGAATTGACTCAAATGCAAAAGTCTTAAGACTGAATTGGCAAAAAAAAAAAAGTATTATGATTGAATTAAGACAACCGCAATAAATTTAGGACTTTTTTGGTAATTCCCTGACACATATGTCGGGCTGTCCGCCTGAATTGGAGGCAATTTTGTTGATTCTGACTAAACACGTCGGTTTCCTACGAACAGATCGCGGGAAAGCTAGCAAGGGTCGCCGCCACCTCTGCGGATCATGCCTGGCGCGAATTTAGCAATGGATTGCACGCTATAATGGCTCAAATCTTACGTGAAATCCCCCGAATCTTGTGCATCCACGAGGCAGGTAGCGTAAGAAAAGCGCACGTTTGTCTGGCGACTTTGCTTGGGGCGTTAATATGATAAGGAGGAGGGAGAGTGTATCTAGAAGAAATTGAGGGAAGCGATGGAAGCCTTGGAAGAGGGGAGATTACGTGCCTTGTGAATGAAACAACTCTGGATCCGTGACCAAATCTCCGATTCTATGCCCTTTATCTTATCTCTCTCGTTCATGCGCGTATGGACCTTTCCCTTTCAATACAGGTAGTGCGTTGCATCCAATTCTTGGACTTGTCTTTCATCCACCGTTGATGTATACATACGGGATTTCTAGAACCTTGAGAAATTCGGCTGTGCCATGTGGGATGGATGGCGTTCACATCGGTGATTTCTGCCAAAATTGATTGGATGACTCGAATGGGAAAACGTGAAAATATTTGAGACCCAATTGATAAAATTAAAAGGTTGACGATTGAATTGGCAAAAGTGCAATAAGTTTAGGACTCTTTAGACAATTTTCCCTAAATTTGTCACGCAACCGTATCCCGCAACCGATTAACTCAGTCCTTGCAAATCGAGTCACTTTGATACTCAAAATCATTAGTTTGTCAATTTAGCTTTATCGACTAGGAAAAAAATGTTGGCTAAGTGATGCTAGAGGCAAAGAAATACATGCATTTTCAAATGTTGGGTAATGGAGATACTCGCCCGACAACTTAAACTATTAATTGGGTGGTTTCTAGTGCATTTAGCTTTAAGTAAATTTCACGCATGACATATCGACGTTCACTATTTTCGAGCATGTTATATAGCCCAAGCAATCCCCTGATGATTTACGATAAAAGGCGAGCGATTTCTAATGCGTCTTGCTAGTACGACAAGTATGACATTAGTGTCAATTATTTCGAACCACATGATCTCCTAATCAATGAGTCTTTATGCAAGACACGCGGTGATGATATATGGATTTACGATTGAGGTCGCACTGTTGGTGACAGTACCGTTAAGAAAGCATTTCCCATTTCTAATTAATAGTTACGCGGTGAACCGCTTTCCTCTAGGTTAGAACTAGAAGTTAGATACCCACCGTCAGAAAGGAGCGGAGAAAAGAGGCCGAAAAACGACCTCTTGTCAGTGTTCTGCTTCACCGTGCATATGTAGAATGACATGCATGGATTTATTTGGGTTTGGTCGGTATCACATTACCGGCAGGTTGGTCTATTTAGAAAATTTTCTTATGCGGATGGCTATCTGGGTTCTTTTCCTTTCCAGTTCTTGTGGGGGCCTTGGTCTTCCAGAGGACGAGGTCGAGTGCTTTGATGTCTTCGGGTTAGATGACGAACTCTTGGAGATGGTCCCGAAGCCTGTACTCTGCTGTTTTGTTCCTCTGTCCCATCACGGCGCAGGTGCCTAGATTTCGTTGTGCTTCCATCCTTCTTACTATGTTTGTCAATTCATTGTGGATATAGTGACACACACGATACTTCATGCTGACTAGCGTTACTACTTTCTAGAGGTGGCAAAATGGGTCTAGAACCCATATTCAACCCATATTTGATGGTAGTGGGTCAAAAATGGGTTAGGCTAAGTATTTAAATGGGTCATAAGTGGGTTATTTAGAAATGTAATGGGTTCTAAATGGGTCATAAATGGGTCGAGGTAAAATAACTATCTTAAAAGAGTTATAAATAAATTTTATGAATATTTCAAAAAAAAATTCAAACTTTTAATATTTTATTATAACATTAATTTTTTTATTTTCTTTCTTTTTTCTATTTTTTTTCTCTGTCTTGGCCGCCACTGGCTGGCGATGCCATCGGCGAGCCTAGGGCGAGCTCGGTCGAGATCTAACGAGCCTCGTGGCTCGGCCGAGCACCTGCAATGGCCATCGGTGAGCCTAGGCGAGCTCGGCTAGCCGAGATCTAGCGAGCCTTGAGGTTCGGCCAAGCGCGGTGAGCTTGAGGCTTGGCCGATCTAGGCGAGTCGAAGCTCGGCCTAAGCGTACGAGCCTAGGCGAGCTTTAGACTTGTCGGGATCGGCCTCCTGGCCTCGGAGTCGCCGGTCGAGATCCGATCCGGCGAGCTCGTACGAGCCTAGGCGAGCTCAAGGCTTGTCGATATCGGCCTCAAGTCGCTAGAATCGAGTGAGTCTTTTGGGAAGCGTCGTTGTCGAGCTTCCCCGTCGTCGAAGCCCCGAAAACCGGCGAATGGAGGAGGAAGGTTGTGGACGGAGTTGGAGACATAGGCTATAGACGAAGATTGCTAACGAAGGAGGGAGGAGAAAGGAGGAAGGAGAAAAAAACAAAAATGAAAAAAAGAAGAAAAATAAAAGATAAAATAAAATAAAAATTTAAAATATTTTTTTGTCTTGAAATTAAAAACATTTTATAAAATTACAAATTTTAAAAAATAAAAATTATATAATAAAAAATTTTCACAAAATTTGTATTGTATGATTTAGTTAAATATCAATTTTTTTATTTGATATGATTTGGTTTAATATAGAATTGTTTAAGAAATACGGGTCGGGTATGGGTTGGGTATGGGTCGGGTCGGGTATGGGTTATTGAATTTGCATTGAATAAATATGGATCGAAACGGGTTAAATGTTAATATGGGTTGAACAAAATACCCCACCCAAACTTCCCCCACCCGACACCTCTACTACTTTCTCTGTTTTAGTCTGAAGAAGAGAGAATACAGCAAGAAAGTTTGAAGAAGGTCGGCTTTCTTCGTTTTCTTTTTACGCATGTCACAGACTTTCAATGATGCCTTTCAAGTTAAATATGGATGAAACCCATTCGTTTTTCACTTGTATTTATTCTGTTGCCAATTACTATTCTATGATGGCGTGCGATAATGCTTCAAAAGGGCTCTTGGATAGTCATTTTACAATAATTAGTCATCTCTATTTCTAAGTATTTTGGTAAATTTGGTCATGACTTCTGCTTGTCATCCTGATGTTAGGAGTCTAGCAGTAAAGTTCATTTCATGAAACAAACTGTGGGCAATGCTTGTGGAACAATTGGACTTCTGCATGCTGTTGGGAATCTCGCTTCAGAGGTTAAGCTTTGTAAGTTTCTGCTACTTTCCTTTATTTGTACTGTCTTTGCACTTTGTAAGTGCATTATAAGCTTGTGAAGAGGCATACATAGATAGCTGTAGAAAATATACATAGGAATCATCAGTCCTTTCTGTAGGATGATTGACTGGTGGTACATCCTCTCTCTCATGCACACTGTGCTCATAGAGTGTAAGCTGCGATTATAACTTTAAGTAGTGCCCTAAGATCACCATAATCAGATACACGAATCGCAGTAATTGAATAGAGGATTGTACGCACCTTGTTTCGAATCCATTGTTCTTAATGCAGAATTGCGACGATCCGATACTCAATAGCTTCTCCTCTATGAACCCCATTAAACACTCGGCTTCAATGAGACGGTCTCTCACGTATTGCTCCCTAATGACTTTTTATGTGAGGTTACGTGGACATTAGGATTTAGAGGAGGGACTTGAGTTCTATTTATATATATTTTAACCTATCTCCTCATTATAGATAAGGCTTATCTCGGCCCACACTATCCAGCTCCGTATTAGACTAAATAGGAAACTGTATATCTTTTCTTTATTAGGCCAATTAATAATTACAATAACAATTAATAAAGCCCACACATAAAATATATTCTAACATAAGAGTTCCATCAATCTGTTTGGCAACAATTGCCTCTGGTTAACATATAGTATTTGCATCCTTCTCCGTCTACGTCCTCAGCGTGCTGCGTTTCTGGAGAATGATAAAGATATGGAAGTTGCTCACTCGGTAGCTGCTACAGCGGGTGATACACAGGTAAGTTTCTATTATCCTTGTGAACGTTAGATACAGAATGTCATGGATCATTTTTAGTTTTTTACACTAATCCATGGTAAAAGGATTGTTCTGGAGCTATGAGCTAAATTTTCCTTGTTAACTTTCAATTTGAGCACTTACTCATCCTGTCCTGCTAATTATTCTTGAAAGGCATCAGACAATGTTGATACACATTTTATCTGCTTTACATGTGTAGATGGTAAGCAGCGCCTCCTCCTTCCTTCCTCTGCTCTCTCTCTCTCTCTCTCTCTCTGCTGGGTTTTTTTTTTTTTTCGGGCAAGCAAACATGTGTTTATCTTTAGGCTCACCAACCACTTGACGCAAGTCTGTTGATCTAATGGGATCAGTTGCCTCCACAAATGTGTAGGTGAACTGTATGAGCTGGATGGAAGTCAGTCCGGTCCTATATCACATGGTCCATCCTCGCCAAGCAGCTTATTGCAGGTTAATAGCGCTGTCAATTTTTCTGGACTTCATCTTCTAATTTGCCTCCTTAGCTGTTACCTAGGATTTGTTGGGTTCTATGGAAACTATACTGACGGCATTGTGGTGCCTGGGGAGTGAGGGTGGGGCGTCCTGGTGCAGGAATGGGTTTCCGATGTGAGATTGTGTGACAGCCTACTTCATAGGAATGTTTCCTGATGTTCTTTCATTCGTATGTTCTAGCGGCAGAAACATGTAAGTTTGTTGATTTGCAAAGGGGACAGCTTCCTTTTGATGCTTCATCATGGCTTGACGAGTTCATTACATTTTATGTGGAAGGAATGCATCATGAATTTTTTCGCTTTCTAACGACATGGTTACTTTACGTGATGTACAAAATGATCTGCTCATATGCTTTTCGGGGTTTCTATTACATTACTGGTACTAGTTCATGAGATGATACGGAAAGGGAAGGGAGAGAAATGACCTATAGTGTAGAGGTAGGAAAAAACCATGACATGTTTCGATAGTATGCACAGATAAGGCCTCGACGGACATGCTCGGGATTAGAAACGTCGAGGTTAAATTATGTTCCTAGAGATAGTTTCCTTAAACGCTTGGCTTCCTTGTCACGAGCTATATGAAACATGAGAGGCGCAGGGGTCGTCCCTTTTGAAATCAAGCCACGAAAATGAAAATCACGCATTGACATCGCCAAAACCGGAAGAAAGTCTTGCGTCACAACTTTCGTCGTGGTCAGAGAAAGAGAGAGATCTAGCGATGGACGATCACCCGATGGAGGCCAGCGACCGATCATGGTTCGTGGAATCTGCGTTGAGCCGCCAGGGGACGATCCAATTCACCGTCTTGTCAGTAGCTTTCCTTTGTCCGGTGGGCATCGTGAACCTCATGGTCGGCTTTGCTTATGATTATAGTCGTGAGAGCTGTCGCTTCCTTCATCGCTTGACGGATAATAACGGAAAAACTCGGTTCATGAATTGACCCGATTTCTTTCAAGAGGATTTAGATAAGATTTTATCAAATAGCCAAGCTCGGTAACATGAGGCGGGCTTAATAAAGTTGTAATTAAGTCAGATGTTAAAGTGGGTGTACATTGTAAGTGGGAAAAATTACCAAAAAAAAAAAAATCTAAAATAGATTGTATGGATGTCACTTTACTTCTAAACCATTCAATTTGATCAATTTAATCTTAGACTTTTTTATGGTTTTTTAATATAGTTCTTTCGGCTAATTTTGGGCAATAATCGATAATGTCGACACCGGTCATTTCCGCGTAGCACTATCGGTGTAATTTTCTGTAAATTTTTTATTTTTATTTTTATTTTCACCTTGGGCTGGTAAGGGTGGTGAGAATGATATTAAAACAATACAAAACTATACGGAATTTTTGAAAAAAATTTCATAAAAAATTGCAAAAATAATTACAAAAACTATATATCAAGATCGGTTGTTCCACGTAGAATGATCGGTATTCACGTTAGCGAACTATATTGATAAGTTGTCAAAACACTAAATGCGAGTCGGTTTAAGTACTTTTTGTTATAATCATCTCATTGTTGATGGTTTCAAGTAATGGGTTAGGGCAAATGCCCCAAGACGATACCAAAATTTGAGTGAAGGACCCTCGATGGATTTTGATTAGATAGAAGTCATACTTTAATTCTTCGTTTGTGGTTAGGATAACTTATATGTATCAATTGGAGATAATAGGGATTTGAGAAGCCGACAAGATGACAAATATAATGGTGTAATCTCAACCGCAAGTGTTATGAACGACAAAAAAAAATATATAGCAATTATAGTGGGACTCACTTCGATTTTATGTTTGGCATTCCGCCGTGATATTGCCATACTAGCCGGACTTGAGAAAATATTACGTACTTTGGAAGCATTCTCTCCTTTCCTCACACATGTCTGTGCCGTTGCTGAGCGAAGAAATACATTTGTGGACCATATACATTTTGAGAATATACAGTAAATTTCCCTGTTGTTCAATGGGAATGAGTGCCAAGATGCCAAATCTCGAATCCTCATGTCGGGAATGGACATCTCTAAGTTACAACCATGTGGCTTATGTCGATCGATCACTTTCTTCTACTCTGCGACAACGTTTGGCCTCATGATCATGGAATAGAAATTTCCCGTCATTCCTTTCAAGGAAAAATTGTCCTAAAAACGATAAACTTATTACAATTTTACCAATTCGATTCTAAACCTTTTAATTTTATCAATTGAGTTTTAAATCTTTTTACGTTTTTTGTCGAGTCCATCCGATCAATTTTAAGTGAAAATAGCCGACGTGAACGCCAATCGTCCTACGTGACCGGGCGGCGCTAACATTAATATGTTTTAATATTTTATCTATTTTCAATTTTTTATTAATTTTATTTTTTCTAGGCTTAGGGTTTTTTTTTTTGCCCCTTAAAATGGCTAGCAAGGGTCATTGAGGCCTTTTCGGACGGGGTGAGGGTCGTAGCCCTCGCCCAGATCGCGGTCGCGGGCAAGGCCGATGCGCGACTCTATGTTGGTATATGCTCGAGACCCTAGTTGCCGACATCTGAACGTATTTGGCATGCCCACATCTAAATGCGCATCTCGTTTCCTTCAAATGAAAAGACCATCGCGCATCGGTGAACATGCGAAGGAACAGAAATGAGCCAAGCCCAAAATATATAGGAAGAGTCCTTTCCATCCCACTTGCCTCTTATTGGTTCACATTATCACAGGACATCCTCGGCGGAAAACAACCAAAACGAAACCCAAAAAAAAGCAGCATTCCCCACAAAGCTTCACCGTCCTGACCGACATTGCGCCGCCACGTCGGCCATAAAGAAGATGTCAATCATAAGCTAACTAATAGCTGTTCGCCACTTGTGGACATTGCCACGTGGTGTCCTACTTGGAACCCCTCCGCCCCATTCGGTAACGGGGCCACTCGTGCCGCCGCGGCAACCACCGAGGATCCCATCGTCGCCTTTTTCGTCCTCTTCCCGGAGCCGTTGTCCTGCGACGATGATGAGGAAGTTGACGGCTCTGGTGATGGCCGTTTCGGCGAAGACCGCTTCGATGTCACCCTGATGGGCTCGGGTTCACCCGAGTTAATCCGGAGTGGGAAATTGAGCAAGGCCCGTGAGCCGCGCATTCTGTAGGCAGCTCGATCGTAGGCCAGCGCTGCATCCTCCGCTGTCTCGTAGGTCCCGAGCCAGACCCGCGCCCCGTTCTTCGCCGGGTCACGGATCTCCGCCGCGAACTTCCCCCACGGCCGCTGCCTCACTCCTCTATAGTGCTTCCCCTTCGCCGGGACTGTCACAGGCGGCGGAGCCGCAACACACTCCGGCGACCAAGTTGCCACCGGGAATGACTCCGGCTCTGGCTTCACCGACACCTCCACCCCGAAGCCGGGCCGGCGGGCCTCCTGTGGGCCCGACGGGGCCCAACCGGCCGAGAAACCCTCGTTGAGGAACCCGTAGAGGACCATATCGTCCGGGTCGTCCTCTCTGAGTGGGAGCTCTCCCCAACTCTCGGCCAGATAAGGGCATGAATCACCGCCGGGGCCGGTGCTCCACGGCCTAGTTCCGCTGGGACAACTCGGGACGAGCCGACTCTCCGCGTCGTCGAGTAACAAGTGCCTGCTTATGGATTCAAGAAGGGCCAGGTCGGCGGACTGCTGGAAACTCGGCGCATACATGGTTTCCAACGCCGATTTCCGATGCTAAAAAATGCTCAAAATCCAATCTTGGGCACGTCAAATTTCACTTTGTATTGTATCTTGGGGGAGAGAGAGAGAGAGAGAGAATGTCTTGAGCTCGGAAGGGAATTGTCAGAAGGTTGAAGAAGAGGAGATGAGTTTATATAGGGGGAGAGATTCATGTACTTTGATATTTTTTCACGACGACTCCTGTTTTGGCAGTAATTTTAAAAAACTTGTCCAAATTTTCTTGCTCTTTGATCTTTCGATTTTTTGATTTTCTCGGGAAACCCACGGTTTCCAGGAAAGTTCCGAGTGTGGATAGTGGCTTCCGGGTGAAAATAAAAACGTGCTCTAATCCACAATTGACTAGTATTATAATCGGTACAGAGAGAGAAGCAAAGACGATTTCATTGCCTTGGTAGCGTCAAACTGCGGGCTGCTTTTTGTCCATTTGCCCGTCATTGCTTGTTGTCGGTCAATTGTTTCTTATTCAAATTGCTTTTGTTTAATACTAAAACGTCGGATTTTTTTCCCCTATATTTCTCACGCATCAAATTCAAGTCCATCTATGCATCCACTTGCAATAGAGAAATTACAAGTTGATTATAAAATTGGAGGATTCACATGGAACAACTTCTTCCTCCATAATTCATACTCATTAACAAACTCAGGATGTCCGGATAAGGAAATGTCTTGCTTCGGGAAAATTGTGCAAAAAGTTCTAGATTTATTACATTTTGATCAATTCGATCCCTAAACTTTTAATCGTGCCAATTATTAAACATTTTGGTAATTTATCAATTTAGTCATTCTTGCCAATTTTTGCTCGAAAATTGATTATGTGGATGAAGGCGAGCCTTACGTGACACGTTCGACATTGATGTTAAATTTTTTTTAATTTTTTTTTAAATTATTGTTTTTTTATTGTTAAGGGCCGGTTGGGGCCGCCACCACTGGACGTAGGCGAGGGCCATGAGCCCTTTCCATTCGTGACCCTCACTTAGAGCCGGGAGAGGGTAGTGACCCACGCGATGGCCGGTGAGCGCTTGTGGCCCTCGCTCGCAGCCGTTGGGGTTCGTTGGGCCTCGGCCGATGGTCGGTGGTTCTTGCCAACCCTTAATAATAAAATATATATAATTAATAAAAAACAAAGAAAATTCAAAATCTAAAAAATTTCATGCCGATGTTAACTGTTACGTAAGATGGTTGGCGTACACGTCAATAATTTCTAGCCCAAATGTCCAAAAAAGACTAATTGGCAAACCGCCAAAATGTTTAGTACTTGAATTGGCCATTAGATTTGGAATTTTGTGGATAATTTTTCCCTTGCTTCAATCGAAGTATATATCAAACGATATGTAAAAGTTCGATAAGCTAAGTTATGTCGCATCATTGCGATTTTGTTCGATAAACGTTCACGAAATCGTTCGATAACCTGAGTTCGATCGCGACACCATTCATGGTCGAGATAATTTATTTTAACCCTTTTCAAGTTCTTGTGGATGCAATGGCCCTAGCCGCAATTCACTACGATTTCTCTTGTGGATAAGTCTTTCCACACGAAGTCGGAATTCCCACATTAAGATATTGTGGTGGCGGCCCACTCCACCAATTTGCAAAGCTCCCTCCTTTTCATGTCCTTTCTTGGAAGGAGCGGGGGGGTCGATTTTGGCCTCTTCTTGCATTGAATTAGGGTTTAATTGGTGTTTTTAATTGAAGCGGTGCTGATGCTTTTCTTTGGTCCAAATCAAAAGTGCTTTTTGATTTTGGGTTGGTGAGGAGGGGATGGTTGCAACTTGCTACACGAATCATTTTCCAAGATTTCCTTTTGGAGGGAAGGCTCCCTTTTGTGGCCCTTTTTAACCTAAGTGTGCTCCAAAAGAGAAGATGGTGAGCCCCATCCAATCCATTTCGTTTTGATGGAGATCTCGACGTCGTCTACATCTACCCAGAAAAGGTTGTGATTGGATCGTCGATTTCAGGCACGTGATGACACTCCCCCGTATGCGAATGAGTTTCGTAATAAACTTGATCACTACGAAAGAATGATTTAATTATTTCCGTCGTTTTAACTATGAACTAAGACATGTGGATCCAACACGGGTATTCGGCATCAGGAGACAAGAAAAGCCCAGATCCCGCCTTTGAATCTCATTGATGATGAATCGTATTGCTCGCCCATCAAGAACTTGGCGAGTCATTCATAGTTTTGAATGAGAAGATTGGATATTCGGTTGGCGTGCCTAATACTGCATGAAGGCACAGCCTAAAAACACGACGATCCGTTGCATGTGTCCAAAAGTAGAAGTGGTAGACTGTGATGACGTCGCATTCTTCGGATATGGTTTGATTTGTATAGTCATTGATCCGTTCAAATTTGGCTAAGTAGATATATACGATGGAAATGTGTTTATTCTTATTTTTTTTTTTTTTGGAGGATGCTGTCAGAAAATTCATAAATCGTATAGTGATGAGCATAATAATCAAATTGGAAAGATTAGGAGGGCGATCATAATCATCAGATCAAGTGAAGCGGAAGAATTATTCAAAGCACATTCATTGCCGTCCGATATAGAACACACCTCACGAGGGGGGCGAAGGAGGAAGATGGGGGGAAGCGCCACGTGGGCCGAGTAAAACCTTTGAAGCTGAAGTTGACCGTCCCCAGTCAAACCTGACTTTGACTTTGAATGGTCTCCCGTTCCTATTTTGGGTATCCCCCATGGACAAGTCGCCACACGTGTGCGGACACCCACATGCTTGTGATCCGTTTCTTTTTCTTTTGTCGTTTTTTACTTTTCTTTTCTTCTCATCAACGGGCAACAACTAATAGGCACACGGCCCTATTGATGAAGAGATTGGAAAGCGAGGACGCTAATATCACAGGTGTGAAGCTCGACTTTACAGAAGAAAAGTCGAAGAGATGAGAGTTATAGATAAAACAGACAAAAATAATAATAAAAAATCAAAAGGGAAAGAGGACAAGCGAACCCCACTCGCATAAATTCATATTTTTCCGGGCTAAAAAATAAGAAGGAAAGATTAAGATTACTCCCATGTGCCGGTTTAACCAAATTGATCAAATATTATCCGGGGACTTTTATCGATCGCAAGTGATCCAATTGGATTCTTTGAGCCATTAAATTAATGCAACATGCATAATTGTTTTTGTTTTAGTTAATGAGGTTTATATAAATGAAGCGAGATATTTGTGCTTTGATAGTCACATGTTGAAGCATTTCTCAAATTATGTTATCTCCTAATTAATCCCCTCGGGGCTTGATTTATCGAAACTAAATGCGGGTAGCTTCGATATATTTTTCGTGGTAAAATGAGAGTGAAATTCGTAGTAATTGCGATGGAACTTTGAGATGGGCAAATGCATAGAAAACAATTTTTGCTATGGACCCGCTTATCATCGATTAGTTGATGGTATGGAATTTGACAAGTTTTAAGACTTGATATACTTTTCGAAAGTTTTGCCACTTCGGAGAGAGAAAATATTTAGAAAAAAAAAGCCACGACAGCGTTTTTCGTTAGCCAAATTAGATCGAGTTAACGGAATGACTTCATTCCTTCGATCCGACACGTTTTAAGACTTGCTACACTTTTAAAAAGTTTTAGGACTCAATTACATCATTTATGAACATGGTTGGAAAGGGACCGTTGAATATTTAGAACAGGGAGAATTACGAGGCCCGTAATACCAAAAGTCAGTATTCAGACTTGAAATCCATCGTCTCCTCCTGGGCTTCAAAGGCGTATGCTTTTTTTAAGGCCTATTTTCTACACCTTTTCTGATTATTTTATGCGTAAATAAATTTGACTTTCAAATAATAAAAAAAAGTAATATTTAATGTGCCTCAATGCCTCAATGAAGTGCGCAGGGAAAGTGAAAAGCTTACAAGACAGGGCTAGAAAGTTTTTACAATGAAAGACAAAAGTTAGAATTTACAAAAAAAAAAAAAAAAACCTTAGTTGAATTTAATTGAAACTCAGACAAACTTTAATTGAAATGATTTTCACCTGAAATGGGCTTCTCGGGATTTTTGATGTCTCTTGATTCTTGTTCGTAGTGTCTTTTCTTTGTTGAGTGGGTTGAGAGATATGCTTTACATATGCTTTACTTTGATTCCTGTTTAATGGGACATTCCATTGTGTATTTTGATCTTAGTCTCCAAGAATCTCTAATTGTCTCTTAATTTGCATGCTGCTTTAGAAATGATCTGTAAATGTTGTCCATCTTTTAGTTACAGCTACCCCTTGATTGATGGATTCTTGTGGACTCCTAATTCCTCTTCCTTTCATCTTTTGAATGATCACTCGCCACTCGTTACGAGCTCCGACTTCGATTATACTCTATCCATCGGAAACACATGATGGACGACTCTGAGCTCTTTAGACATATCCTATCGTGAGCTTTCGGGTTAATCCTATAGCTATAACCTATGAGCTTGCGAGACATTCTATCTAGTGGACCTTATGGATTAAGCGTTTGGTCCGTTTTGATCCATCAGCTCGCTTTATGTTCGAGCCCAAATTTTACTCTTGGTGTGAACACCTATCGAGTATAGTGCCGGAATCGGCGGCGATGGAGGCGCGAGAGGGACTTCAAATCGGGCGCATATTAGGAAGCTATTAGTGTATGTGAGATGCTCTAATTGTCTTAAAACTTAAGTAACCACCCGGAACAGGCTAGCTCGGTTCGATTCAATCCAGTTTCCAAATTGGATCGGGGACCGGTGCTCACCCCTAGTGCCTCTATGTATGAGTCTCGTCTGTCACTTCTGATGGGATCACTAAGTTTGACATGATTTTTTATTGAAGTAAATTTTTTTTTTTGAAAGTTACTAGCGTGAGAGTTGTAAACACAGTAAACAAATCAAATGTTGGACGACGCTTGTTCTGCTGATTTGAGCGGACAAATTTTCAACGGCACAATCTATTACACTGGCTGAAATCTTGGACACGCCGCAATCACTTCTTTTCGTTCGTCGTTTTTGACATTTTCGCACTAGCTATTCAGGCGATAGGGTCAAAAAGGAGAACTTAGTTGCACGTTGGGCTTTGACAAATTAAAAAGGGTTCACTGACCTTGCTTCCCCTGCTGATATTACGAAAGGTTAGCTTTGAAAGAGGAACTCTCGCCGCTTTTAAGCCTCGGATATTAGGCTCTCCGATTTTCTGCAGCGGTCGAACCGTATTTAGAGCCGATCTTCGCGTATCCGCTAAGTCCACCGTCCCCGTCCCTGTCCGATCAAACGTAATTCACCCAAGCTGATTCTCGAGAGACGGGTAAGGAAGGATTTTCTCGTGATAGGGCTAAAAGGGTATGCCGAATCGAAATCGAATTTACGCCGTAGTGCCTAGTGTTTAAAGAATTCAATGTATTGTACTGGGCTTCTTTTTTTTAAAAAAAAAATTGATGATGATATACTTCAAGCTAACTCCAACAACGAGTGCATCCTAATTACGTGTTCCTCAAATGTTATCACTTTGCTTCAAATGCTTGGCAACTAGGGCAAGGCAGAGGAAAAATTACTCAATCAGCTTGGAACTTATTGTGCAGATAGCAATCCATTTCTAAGCTTTTCAAATTTGCTAATTCATTCCTAAATTTTCGCGTGAAATTTCAATGTAGTCCTGTCAACCAACTTTTGCAAAAAAAAATTGACGCGACGGTCTAGTTATCCCCAGATCGTCCAACGTGGCTGGGCACCACGCCTGTAATTTTCAGCGAAAATTGGCTGAAAGATACTACATTGAAGTTTTGAGCAAATGTTCGGGACTGAATCGATAAAAATGGAAAAGTTTTAGGGCTGTCGACGTCGGGATCAATTGGACAATTTCTCTGCTGTACATAACAAGACCCGGCTACGGCGGGACCGAGTTAATGAATGATGGTTCCACACCCTTCCCGGGTCCCACGCGGTGGGACAAAGATCAGATGGCGAGATGCTTTCGGACAGCTTACCAAATCAAGCACTGACCTCCCATCCCACATTTCTTTAATCGATCTTTGGAGGAAGGAAAGGAAAACCTGTCGCAGACGATGGGCCCAACAACAAATCATTAATCGGGCACAACAGCATGAATGGACCGCAGCTTTGTTCTGTTCCCGTTATTCAACCGAAGACCCTTTCGTGGAATCTCAGATCTAAAAGCCATAATGAACATTACAATAATGCAGGTTTCAGATCAGAGAGGCTCGTGAAATTTTCTCTCTGTTGCCAAGAAAATGCCCACTTCGGCAAGAAACCTCGAGTTTTATAAGTTCTTTTTTTATCTTTTGCCCGAAGAAAAAGTTGGCTTTTATCGTGCCTTCTTTTTCCGGCACGTGAACTCCGTTCACATGATTAAAGATTATATGAGCAAATGCATGAACCGAAATATGTTATTGTTGCGGGAGCATGTACAATTACGGCAGGGGAGGGTGTTTATACCGGTTCTTCTAGATCCTAGTAGGACGTCGTGTGTTTATGTTCGGCGATTTCCGATCAAAATTGATCGAAATGATCGAATCGAAGCATAAATGTAAAAAATTTAAGACCGAACACAAAAAAGAGAAAAAAAAAGATTTATGATCGAATTGATACAATTCTGATAGGTTTAAGACTTTCTTGATAATCCTCCTAACACACATTTGTCGGGCTGTCCACCTAAACCGGAGGTGGTTATATTAATTCTAGCTAAACATGTTGGTTTCCAATGAACAGATCTTGGGAAAACTAACTATACCTCCCCCCCCCTCCTCCGGATCATGCCCGGCGCGATTTTAGCCAATGGATTACGCACTATAATAGCTCGAATCTTACGTGAAATCCCCAAATCTGCTTCTGCGAGGCGGGTATCGTAAGAAAGACACACGTTGTCTGGCAACTTGCTTGGGGGCGTTCATAGGATAAGGAGGAGGGGGGAGTGTGGGTGTATCTAGAAGAAATAGAGGGAAGCGATAGAAGTCTTGGAAGAGGGGGAGATTACGTGCCTTGTGAATGAAACAACTTTGCATCCGTGACCAAATCTTCGATTCTATGCCCTTTATCTTATCTTCTCTTCTCTTGTTCACGCGCACATGGACCGTTCCCTATCAATACAGGCATTGCGTTGCATCCAATTCTTGGACTTGTTTTCATCCACCGTTGACGCATACATTAAGGCTTGCACACATGTGAATCTCTTACTTTTTGGGTTGTAACCACGTATTTCTAGAACCTCGAGAAATTCGGCCGCGCCATAGTAACGGTACGGCATCCACGTCATTAATTCTCTACCAAAGTTAAATTGAATGCACTCAATTGCCAAAATATAAAAATATTTGGGATCCAATCGACAAAATTAAAAGGTTCACGATCGAACCCATGAAAGTGCAATAAATTTATGACTTTTTAAATAATTTTCCCTAACTTTGTCACACAACGGTATTATTACGCAATTGATTAACACGGTTCTTGCAAATTGAGTCATTTTGATAATCGGGATCACCAGTTTGTCGATTTAGCTTTCTCGACTGGGAAAAAAATGTCGGCTAAATGGTGCTAGAGGCAAACAAGTACACGCATTTTCAAATGTCGGGTAAGGGAGATACTTGCCCGACAGCTTAAACGATTAATCGGGTGATTTCCAATTGCGTTTAGCTTTAAGGAAATTTCACGCATGATATATCACCATTCACTATTTTAGATCACGTTATTCCATCCCAAGCAATCCCCCACAATGATTTACGATAAAAGGCAAGCGATTTCTAATTAATCGTTACGCGGTGATCATTTTCCTCTAGGTTGGGAACTAGAAGTTAGAACCCTAAGAAGACGATGCAACTTGCGCTGTTCTGAATTATTGAACCATACCCACCGTCAGAAAGGAGCGGAAAAAAGAGGCTCCTTCCTCCTGACTATCAACTCCAGGGAAGACAAGGTCATCGCAATCGTTCTTTCTTACAAATTGCACGGTACGCGACAAAAAAATAAAAACCTGGGGCGAACGTTTACTGCGGAAACGATCGTGGCCGTTGATGGTCCCTTTGACTTTTCAAACAACGAGTTGATCCAACGGCACAAAATGCACAACGATCAAAGGAAGAGAGAGAGGGGATAAGAAGGAGAGAGGAAGAAGAAGGGGAAGCGGAGGAACCACTCAACGAAGGAGATCCTCCAAAGTTTGAATTCAACCCCTTTCTCTCTCTATAAATACTCATTTCCACTCTCTCCTCCACTCTCATCCAACATCCTCAATCCCTCTCCTGTTTCTCTCTCTAAGCCACTCACTCAAATCTTCAATCTGCCCAAGCTCCTCCAGAAATGGCGACACCGTCGAGCACTGAAGTGTCCAGGAGGCTTCAGCTCATCAAGCAACACCTCCTCGGCGAGTCCTCCCCGATCGGAGCCGCCTTCCCTGCTCATCTCACCGCCGCCGCCACCACTTCATCCTCCAACTCCATCACTTTCGGACATGCGATCGAGCTCTCTCGCTCCGTCTCCTTCTTCGACTTGGATTTTCTGCCAGGCGCTGGTCTCTTCGAGTTCGATGTCAGCTCGATCGCCTTCGAGCAAAACCAGAGCGACAGCTTCAGTTTCGAAGCGGAACCTCGACAACCCGACCTAATCCCTCCGATCGCGGCGGACTCGAGCTCATCGACGGGCTCCGAAAGGGAATCGTGCTTCCAGTTCGAAGCGAAGCCGGTAACATCCAGCGAAACGGCCTCGAAAACCTCGCCACCGAGCAAGAAGCCGTCGCTGAAGATCGCGCTGCCGAGCAAAGTCGAGTTGCTGCGAGTCGCTGAGCCGAATCAGACGAAGGCTCGAAAAGGCTCGGATCAAGCGCGCGACGAACAGAGGCACTACAGAGGAGTCCGGCGGAGGCCGTGGGGGAAGTTCGCGGCGGAGATCCGAGACCCGAACCGGAAGGGCACGCGCGTCTGGCTCGGCACCTTCGACACCGCGATCGAAGCGGCGAAGGCCTACGACCGGGCCGCCTTCACGCTCCGCGGCTCAAAGGCAATCCTCAACTTCCCTCTCGAGGCCGGCAAGCCCCAGCCTCCAGCGGCACCAGCCAGTGCCAAGAAACGATGCCGTGAGGAGGAGGAGAGCGAGGTCGTCGTGAAGAAGGAGAAGGTGGCGGAGTCCGATGCTGGCAAGTGCAGGAACGTCCCTTTGACGCCGTCTAGTTGGACGAGGACCTGGGACTGGGACGTCGCGACGGGGATCTTCAACGTTCCTCTGCTATCGCCGTTATCTCCGATTCCGACGTTAGGGTTTCCTCAGCTCCTGGTCATATGACAAGTGTCTTTTCTTTCTTCGCCCTTTTCTTTTTGTGTGTGGAGATACGATGTGCACAGTTTGCTGATGATAGGACCGATAGTTAAGAAGATGGTTATTGAGATGAATGATCATTTTGATGTGTATGTAATGCATGGGAAATGACCAATGTTTTGGCTAAAACGAAGGTGACTAATCGATCGAAACACTCGGGAAAAACGGGAAATCGATTCTCGGGATGGGAACT
Source organism: Rhodamnia rubescens (assembly GCA_021437795.1). NCBI lineage: Eukaryota > Viridiplantae > Streptophyta > Magnoliopsida > Myrtales > Myrtaceae > Rhodamnia > Rhodamnia rubescens. The sequence goes on from JAILYA010000041.1 coordinate 2,457,266, forward strand.
AAATCCAACCAAATATATACGTCTTCGCATTATGGAAAGGCCATGGCGGCGGCGGCGTAGCTTTAAATGTACACAAACTTTTATTTACGGCCTTTGGTAAATATTTCTTTAAAAATAGTATTACTCTTGATAATATATCATACTTAACTATATCGCAAGCTTTCCTCGTGCATATAGTTACTAAAGTTGAAACGTGCCAACTTAATAGTTCCCGACAAAAGTAAGTGCATTGCCTACTAAAATAAAGAAAAACGTAAAGAAGTAAAAATGACTTTCCTTGATCAGTTCCAGCCCTGGAACTAGTCTACGAGCACAAAGGATGCACAGAAGAACGTCTGTGTGTTTTTTTTCGGTCCGAGCACCGAAGAAAGTTCAAATGACCATCTAAGACATTAAATTCACTGACCAAGCAATTCTCACCGCATATAAGCTTCGTTTGTTTTGCGACAAATAAATAATATAAAAAATATTTTCTTTAAAAATGATTCTTCGATTGCTTGGAAGAATTCGTTAATGAAAAAATTTGTTGTTAACAATGACTTACGTCTAAACATGATCGTAGACGATAAAAATAGTTTTTGTTCAGTCATTATTGTAAGTTATACAAGCAATAATTTTTAGAAAAACTATTTTTCAAAATGTGAATTTTTTGCGAAATAAATGGACCCTTAACAATAGTCTAAGGACTTACACGACGTGAAAGTTATGCTTACTTGTTCTTTACCCAAATGACTATATTGACTCAAAAGATGTAAATGTGGCTTGAATTTCATTATGCCTTGATAATCAAAAATTCAACTTTTCCGTTAAGAATTTGCTTTCCTGACCGTCCCCCATGTCAGACGGTGGGGTGGTCACTGTATTTTGCCACACAAATTTGATTTGTTGAAATCGAATCATTTGCTAATCCAGCTTCAGTATTTTGACTCCCCATTTTCTTTGTTTTTAATTTTATGTCTTTTATTGTAAGCTAGAATTAGAAGACAAAATATATAATCTAAAATTAGAAGACAAACTATACAAGATAGTTACATTTCTTTTTTTTTTTTGAGTTATTAAGAATTGATAAAAGCTAAGATGATAGTCCGTAAGAGTGCGGATCCACGCGCACCATATATTCTCGTGATATCTTTGTCGGTCAAAAATCCATGTCTCGACATGTATGCACCACATATCCGTAAGATATGATTATCGCTAAAAGTCCATGCTTGACATATACGCACCACATATCTGCGTGATGTCTTGTCACCAAAAGTCCACGTTTGACATGGACGAGTTCAAGTTACTCCATTGAATGACGATACTATCACCCAAGCAAAGTTCAACTTGGAATTTTTTTGTAATTTTGTAAACAACATCCAGGTAACCTTTTTATTTTCATTAGAATCTTGATTGTGTGGGCCCTCTTATAATTTTGTTTTCCAATGTAGCTTACAATAAAAACACATAAAGTAAAAAAAGAAAATAAATGTGAAGTCAAAATGCTAACCTCCTTGATTGACACCCTGAGCCCACATGTTTGGTGTTTTTAGTAAGCAATGGTCTATTACAGGGATGCGCTTCGTCTTTGGAGATTGCTGGGACAGTGGTTGCGAACGAGAAAAAGAAAACGAAAACCTGAATTATGAATTGGCCCAGCCCCAAAGATTTGAGACATATGCAATTTGGGTATCAGGTAGGGTAGATCATGATTTCATTTAGGTTCAAAGTCAACTATCATGATACTCGATCCACCCCCTGACACTCCTAGTAAGAAAGTCAACACTAACTAGATTGCCACATGAGCGATTTTTAGTCAAAATTGGTATGGTATACTAAATTATAAAAAAGTTGATGACTAAATTGGCAAAATGTCTAGGACTAAATTTCCAAAATCAAAATAATGGCGACTAAATTGAAAATTTGTCAAAAGATATAGGATTAAATTGGCCAAATTAAAAGATTTAAGACCGAATGGAAGGAGTGATTGCAGAGGAAGAATGGCTAGGAAGCGCGGTGGAGACGATTACATTCCCGGGACTTGAATGTTGAAATTGGAATGCTTGCCCAATTTAACTAGTTTCCTCTTCGGATCACTTGATTGTTTATGTTTGTCAGAGATGACTATTGTCGATAGCCCCATATTTAAGATTTTTGTGGTAATTTTCTCTACATAAAAGAGTATTGCTTCATGAAGAATAACTCGAGCAATACTAGTCTACAACTCTAAAAGTTGAATAGCGTTGTGGAGTTTGATTTGTTGGGTTTTGCTATTCCACAATTCCAAAGAAGTTGATTTTCGATAATATATCTAATAGAAGAAGGTTTGTTAATTTGTACTCAGTTGGTATGAAATTGGACGTTTGAACTGATTAATTTGAATGAGTGACATGTGCGCGTTCAAAGACATTTCTGATATTGACATTAATCAAATATGGTTATAATATATAGACCTTAGGTTCAAAGGAAGCCTATATCTTAAGAGCTAATGAAGAAACGGGAATGTTCCAAGTTCGAACGTATGTGGACAAGTGAGATCTGTGTGGGAAAGCACAAAAACCGTAGACATTGGCCATTATACGTAGCAAGACTGACGTTGACATTGAATATTTTTAATGATTTTTTTTATTTTTCTTTTTCTTTCATTTTGGCCGCACAAGGGTCGGTGGCGAAACTCGTTGGCCATTGGGTGAAGGCCAACAGCCCATCCCTGGTTGCTAGCGAGGGGTGGTGGTCCTTGCTCAAGCACTTGCCATATCTGGGCGAGGGCCGCCTAGCCCAGGGCCTTCCAAAATGAAAGGAGAAAAAAAATAAATAAATAATGAATTTAAAAATATGTATATTTTTTAAAATTGTAAATTGTTCACGTCAAGCATTGGCCATCAACGTAAGATGGTAAACGCCCAAGTCAGTGATTTCTAGCTAAAATTAACCGAATGGACTCAAATGATAAAATGTGAAAAATGTTTATTACTAAATCGGTTCAATTAAAAAGTTTATGACTTAATTTATACTAATGCAATAGATTTATGACTTTTTTTATACTTTTCTCGATCGGGACGTGATTCGAGTCCCTCTCTCTTTTGACCCATTTCTATTTTCCTGTATGCAACATGGGCAACAAAGCGTGTAATACTAAGCCAAAGATGGTTCTTCTATTGATGCCGTGTCATTATGTGGAGGCCTATGGTAGTTGTGTTGCCACCTTATGATCACAACTTTTAATCTTTGAAGCTCCAAAGTCATGTTCATATAGTTAGACCTATCACGCATAAATAGAGATTTACAGATTATGCTGACATTTCCCTTTCTTAGATATGTGCAAGCATGTAAATTTTCTGCGACATGAAGACACACATCTACAACGTTGAAGACACACGTGTTAAAGTGTTTTTTTTTGTCCATTTGCTTGTTATATTCGAGTCCGCTCACCATGTTAGTTAGACTAAACTTCTGTAATGTGCATGTTTCCACAAGTTTCGTTTGGGCTCGGGGTTGAGAGTTATAGCCAGGCAAGGTGAGATCGTAAGCAATGGTGTAAAAACCAGCTATAAAGTCTTCATTTCTTGTTCATCCTGGATAAAGGCATATAATCTACAAATGTTGAATGGAATAAATGGATCGTAAATTGTTTCAAGGCTCCTAATTATATGAAGGAATTTGATAAACCGATAAACAGAATAAAGATAATGATGCAATCTCAACAATAAGCATTATGAATGGTAAAAAATATGTAAGAATCATGATGGGATTGAGCACCCATCTCGATCTTATGACCTAATAATTTTCGTCATAATCTGTACGCTAGCAAAGACCTTTATATGAACATGAGGAATAAATGGTGACCGCGGCCGGCAATCGTTCTTTCTAAAAGTACAACTGCAAAACGATCGTCGCCGTTGAACGCCACTTTGACTTTCAAACTACGAGCTGTTGATCCAACGGTACATAGCGATCGGAAGGAGAGAGAGAGAGAGAGGATAAGAAGGAGAGGCGGAGGAACCACTCAACGAAAGAGATCCTCGAAAGTTTGAAGTCAACCCCTTTCTCTTTCTATAAATACTAATTTCCACTCTCTCTTCCTCCACTCTCATCCAACATCCATAACCCCTGTCCTCTCTCTTACTCAAAGCTTCAATCTGCCCAAGCTCCTTCAGAAATGGCGACATCGTCGAGCGCTGAAGTGTCCACGAGGCTTCAGCTCATCAAGCAACACCTCCTTGGAGAACCCTCTCCGATCGAAGCCGCCTTCCCTGCTCATCTCACCGCAACCGCCACCACCTCATCCTCCAACTCCATCACTTTCGGACCTGCGATCGAACCATCTCGCTCCGAGTCTGTCTCCTCCGTTTCCTTCTCCGACTTCAATTGCCTCCCAAACGCCGATCTCTTCGAGCTTGACGTCAGCTCGAACGACTTCAAGCAAAACCAGGGCGAGAGCTTCTGTTTTGAAACGAAACCTCAAAAACTCGACTTAATCCCTCCGATGGCGGCCAATTCGAGCTCATCGATGAGCTCCGAATCGAATTCGCTCTTCGAGATTGAAATGAAACAAGAAATAATCAGAGAAACGGCCTCAAAAACCTCGCAATCGAGGGACAAGCCGTCGCTGAGGATCGCGCTGCCGAGCAAAGTTGAGTTGCTGCGATTCGCCGAGCCGAATCAGACTGTTCAAAAAGGTTCTAATCAAGCACGCAACGAAGAGAGGCACTATAGGGGAGTCCGGCGGAGGCCGTGGGGGAAGTTTGCGGCAGAGATCCGAGACCCGAAACGGAAGGGCTCACGCGTGTGGCTCGGTACCTTCGACACCGCGAAGGAAGCCGCAAAGGCCTATGACCGAGCCGCCTTCAAGCTCCGCGGCTCGAAGGCGATCCTCAACTTCCCTCTCGAGGCTGGCAAGAGCGAGCCTCCTGCAGCCCAGACCAATGGCAAGAAACGACGCTCTGAGGAGCAGGAGGAGCGCAAGGACATCGTGAAGAAGGAGAAGGTGGTGGAGTCCGATGTCAACAAGTGGAGGGACGTCCCTTTGACGCCGTCTAGCTGGTCGGGGATCTGGGACTGCGATGTCGCGACGGGGATATTCAACGTTCCGCTACTGTCGCCGTTATCTCTGATTCCAACGTTAGGGTTTCCTCAGCTCATGGTCATATAATCAGTGTCTTTCTTTTTTTGCTTTCCTCTTTGTTGGAGAAACGATGTGCATAGTTTGGTGATACTAATGATTAGGAGTTGAGAAGTTGATTACTGAGATGAATAATCAATTCGAGGTGCATGTAATACATGGCAAATGACAATGTTTTGGCTAAAATGAAGGTGACGTTGATTGAAAATGATTGATTATCTCGATTGAACCAAATTTTCAACCAAATGCCAAATCCTGGTTTTATCAATAAATTGGTTTTGTAAATGTGAAGCTTTTATAATTAAACACAAAAAAAGAAGCCCCAACTTTTAACCAAATAATTCGCAACATCGAATGTGATCGAAATCAAACAAATAGAGAGGTTTATACGGTTCGAATTTGCTTAATGTCTTGATCGAATCGGTGTTTGGTTTGTTAGAAAATCTCTTCAGATCAAATGAAACCAAAGGTATAAAATAACAGCCTCTATTATCGATGGACTAGAGCTAACAATACTACATGCTGAGAAAGGTGGTGGACAGAATATACAATGGGTTGTAGTCTTCACCTCATGGAAAGCCAACCGATAATTTTTTAGAAAATTATTTTTTAAATTATTTATTTTTCACGAAACAAATGCATCTTTAATAAATCGTCTCAAGGAACTTAAAAGACAGACGTGAAAGCTAGGGTTACCTGTTCCTTTACCCTCATGGTTATGTCGACTCATAGTTTTTTAAATGGCTTGAATGTCGTCGTGCCTTAATAAGCAAATGTCTCTTTCGTCACCAGATGGATGGTCCACTAATTTGGTTGCACGCATGTGAGAAAATTCAAAGTCAACCACGAGGGTCCGTGCAAAGGCTCCGGTTAAGATCAGTCTTCTTTTTGACTTGGTTCACATCGATTTGTATGCAGACACGAGGATTGCTGCATTAAGTGTACCTCCTGCCATACTGGTCTACAATTTTAAGACATGAATAGGGCTTTGTTGTTTGATTTAGTTGGGCTTTACTGTTCCACAGATATACAGGAGTTCATTTTCGATAATCTGTCTTGTGGAAGAAGGTTTGTTATTTTGCGCACAGTTCGTTGGAAATTGGTCTTATACGAACTGATTAATTTGGATGAGTGACGTGTGTGTACTATAGTAACGTTAATCGAACGTTTGTATAACACCTAGACTGTAAATTCAAAAGAAATCTATATGTTCGAACAAATGAATGTTGGGGTTATTCCACATAAATTGTGAAAGAGGTTGGTGACCGGTTTATAAGCATGAGGAAAACATTATCCTTTGAGCCTAACTTTTGGGTTCGGAGATGCTCAAGACCACCCAATACCGATATCATGTTCGACCTATGGTGTAATTCAAAGAAATCTTATGTTGAACAAATGAATGTTGGGGTTATTTAAATTGTGAAGGGTTGGTGGGTTTATATGATTATTCCCTTTATGGCCCGATATGTAAGGAGTAGATTATTGGGGCTGGTGATGGATTTATAAATGTGAAGGAAAATCTCATCCAATAATAAAAACATGAAAAGTCCCAAGTTTGAATATATTGTTAGGATGCATGTGTGAGTTGTGTTCTAACCTATGACTCGATATGTGGTGTAGAACAATTAATATATCCAAGTTGGCCCATAACTTATTGGCTTAAGCTTTTGAGTAAAGGTGGGTCCAACCTGGATATGTTAATAGGTTTGGACTTGGGTTCCCTCTTGGCGATCTCCCGGTGAAGTATCGAACCTGCCGCTTGCTTTCAACAAATGGTATTAAAGCCAATGGTTAATTGGTGGCCCACTCCCAATATGTATCGGTGTTTGATGAACATCTCAAGGAAAGAATCTAGTAGCTAACGCGGTTTCCGTGTTGGTGGACGTTGTGGTGTAGCATCGTGGGCCCGATGATCGTTTATGGAGATTTAAGTTGAGATGGATCACACAAGGAAAGAATCGATGGTTAATGCGATTTCGAGCCGGTGGACGTTCCGGTATAGCAACGGGGGCCCAATGGACGTTGATGGAGATTCAAGTTGAGATGGATCATAAAGAAGGAATCGGTGGCCAATGTGATTTCGGGCTGGTGGGTGTTGTGGTGTAGAAACGCAAGTCCGATGAGCGTTGATGGAGATTTAAGTCGAGATAAGTTGGTACGGAAGGATACTTGGATTAAGAGGGAGCAAATCTAACACTGAAGCTCACACGTGAATGAGAGATTTTTAGGATGCACATATGAGTTGTGTTAGAGAAGTCTCACATTAGATAATTAATATGGTGTGAAGTAGTTAATATATTCAAGTTGGGCAATAACTCATTTGGTTAAGCTTTTGAGTAAAGGTGTCCATGATTTTAATGCTTTTGATATCCCCGTGAAGTATTGAACTTTTCTGCGCGCTTTCAACATATATGTCAACAAGTGAGATATGGTAGTAACTCGAGTCTCTTTTGTGGAACCCTTTTATTTTTATTTTTATTTTTATTTTCCATTATGCGATATGGGCAACAAAGTGTATAATGCTAAGTCAAAATAAGTTGTTCTAATGATGCCGTCTCTTTGCATGGAGGTGGAGGCCTATAGTTGTTGTGTTGTCACCTTATGATCACAACCTGTAATCTTTGAAGCCTCCAAAGTCGTGGTCATATTGCTCGACAACTCATCTACATATAAGGATTTATAGTTTATACATACATTTTATTTCTTAGATATATGCGTTTGTGTTACTTTTTGCAACCTGGCCTACGAGAATGCTTGAACTTGTATGGTGCGTTGTATATATACACACATTTATGAGATAATGAACAAATAGTTTGGCATAATTTGCAATGTAATCCATGAACTTTAACCCTAATCCCAAGAGCGTTCAGAGAAGATAACAAGCAAATTTTTGCTTAAGAGCGAAATCTCGAAAAAGGTCCGATAATAATGAATAATATGCTCCAAAAAACGTCATAAATACCTTTTATAGGGTGTTAACCCTAATCCTAACCCTAAAAATGAAAAATTGCAAAAGTGCCACTAAAATAAAATTAAATCCAAAAAATACAAAAAAAAAATGGAAATCTCCATCTAGACGATCTTGAATAGCCAAAATCCATCATTAATCACGGTCAAATGCGTGAGTATTGATCAACACGCCGTTTTGCTTCAAACGGCCGAATTTGAGCTCGATTCGACGTCGTTGACCCGATCGCACTGTTCTAGTCGCAATACCGTTTTGCCTTCCGATTGGATTTCTACCGGTCCAATCGATCCGAAAACGCACTACTCATATCATCCACATCATCTACACTGTTGAAGGCACACGAGATGAAGTGTTTTCTTTTTTCTTTTTTTTTTTACTTATAATAAATCTTTGGACGCCGTTTGTTTGGCTAAAAATAAATTGCTTGGAAAACATTTTCCTAAAAATGGCTGCTTATATTGCTTACAACAGTAAATGGAAGAAAATTATTTTCATCATCGATAATGAATATATTTTTTTATTGACTAATTATTTCAAGCGATACAAATAATTATTTTTTAGGAAAATATTTTTCAAATAATTTATTTTTCGCGAAGCAAATAGAATCTTGTAATGTGCACGTTTATGAGACTTTTTTGAGGGGTGCTTGGGTCGAGAGCTGTAGCCACCGAGGTGAGATTGTTAGCAACGTAAAAACCAGCTAAAGGAGTGATTTCCATTAAGAGTTGTTTAGTTGTTCTAGGCTTGCCAGTGGATCAAGAATGCAAAGAAAGGTCCCCTAACGAGCTGAACTAGGTCAAAGTCACACGTGCCAGGGATGCATTCATCGTATTTGTCCAAACATGGGGGAGATAGTCAAAGAAATAGGAGAGCTAGTCTTCCCGAGCTTTATTATTGTTGACTTATTCAACGCAGAAGAACCAGAATCGTGTACGTACCTTGTAGTCTGCATGGGTATACGTGAATTATTTATAAGCAGCAATGTATGACTTTTGGACCGACAGATGTTTATTATTGTGTGACTGGCTCACGAAAGATAATCATACCCTTTTGGATTCTTCTGTATTTTTCAAACTGAAACCCTTTCTTTAATCAAGGGCTCTCGATCTTCTTCCTTATGATAGGCCTATAACATATAATACATTACTATTATTTCCATGTTGTTGAATAATTCACATGACCCCTTGGCCACTTTTGATCTCTTCCAAATCAACAGAAAACAACATGTGAACATGTCCGAAATGATCTTGTCGTCACCTTTGAAATAGAAAGGACAGGAGAGTCAAAATGGGAAAATTGTCCAAACTTTTATGTATCTTGTCAATTGAGTCTATTTAGTTAACGTTGAGCGAAAACCTTTGAAGTGAATCTTGTTCGTCTTACGTTACACACGGCATTCGTTGACATAAGCAATTTTTAATAATATTTTAATATATTATTCGAAATTTTATTAACTTTTTATCTTTATTTTCTTGTCTATTTCTTTCTTTTTTTCCTTTCCCTAACGACAGGCTAGAGGAAGAAGGAAGACGAAATAAATAAATAAATAAAATTAAAAATAAATTAGAGAATTATTAGAAATTATTCACGTCAATGGTCGCATCACGTAAAACGATCGACATATACGTGAGCGATTTTAATTTAAAATTGATCGAATTGAATTAATTGGCAAATCATGAAACTGTTGAGGACAACATTTAAAATAAAATTGTGATATTTTTTTTTTTGGACAATTTTTCCGATAAAAACCTACACGGGTATCGCCTCCAGCCATCAAATTTCTGTAATGACGTGATATTGACATCGACAGTTTGAAAATAAGGAGGCTCTCGACGTGATTTATTATTTTTTCCCTTTCCAGCCTCTGAGACAAGATCACTTTAACCGGTCAAAGTCAGTTCGTCTTTCTCTTTCTGCATGGGATGGCGGACGTCGGCGACGACGTCGGTTTTCAGAGACAAGGACGTCGACAGATGGCCCTTCAACTTGCTCGAGATTTGGTCATCCTCTCTTGTATTTTGCTACTTCAAAGTTCAAACTATCGCCCAAATATCGTCATTGGACTGCATTTACACTCAAAATGTTATTTAATTCCTTGAAGTGGACATCATTTTTGGCTGTAATAAGCACGTGTGTCTGACCAGTTAGCTGCCAAAAGTCGTACACGAATCTCATAACATGGCTGCCATCTGCTACCGTATGACCATTGACTATGTACCATAACAAAAAGACCCAACTCATGCTTATCGATGTATAATGAGATCGACTGACTATTTACGATGTTAATTTAGTAACTATACATATACAATATACAAAAGACGATAATGTTTTAACTGAAAGATAGGATGGTCGGGGAGAAAAATACAAAAAAGTCATAAATCTATTACATCGATATCAATTGATCCAAAACCTTTTCATCTCACTAATTTAGTTTTAGATCTTTTCATATTGGTATCGATTCGGTCGATCTAACTAATTTTGGTGGAAATCACTAAGATGAGCAAATATTGCGTATATCATTTTAAGCTTACCAGGTATCTAACTAATGCTAGATGATCATGCATAATGTTTTTCTGTCATTTCGTGCAATTACTTATTTATCATTAACCTAACAATATAGGGAAAACGATTAACATGTAATTTTTCAAAAGAAAGTGTTATAATAAACACTAAATCGAGGTTAATATGCCAAATACGAAGTATAACTAAGTCATGCATATGAACATGAAAGACAAACGACAACGAGGCATATAAAAGCCTACTAAGACAAAATAGGCAAATAGAGGGCATTTCCTATATATTTTCTATTTTTTATTTTTTTCATTTTTTTGTGATGTTTATTATCATTTTTATTTAAAATAATTCCGGTCGGGTCAGGTTTTTTGACCCGCCCCGAACAAATCAAGAGAAAGCCCCCCCCCCTGGGCTCGCACACAGACTGACCTCAAGAGATGAGCCGAAAGGCCTAACATAGGCCCAAAGCGCCACTGGCCCCAGACCAAACCCTCACTTGATCTGACTGGGCCATACTCGCTCTCAGCCCAGGACCTAGACAAACCGGGGCCCGACCGCAGTGCAGCAAAGCAGCCCATGCTATATCCTGTCCGACTCAATCACTTCATCATCCGCAGGGCCCAGACAAAACGAAGACCAAACCTGGCAAAATAAACCTGTCCGGCCCGACTCCTCCTTCACTATTCATCATCTTCGTCCTCCCGACGCAGCTCTCCTGCGCGGTGTCCAAGCCAGTCGAACGAAATCGCCCCCTCCGGCAAAGGCCTGGCAACACTGCTGGGACCAACCCCCACCGATCACCCGCCACTGTCAAGCTGAGGTTGCCGCGCCACCCCCCCACCGTCGAGTCTTGCTCGCCATCCTGATCAAATCCGACGCGGTCTGACAACTCTAAGCCGCTGGGGATCTGCTCATCTTGTGGAGGCCGAGAAACCTCAGCGCTGGGGCCAATCACGATCACCGTCCACCTCCAACAGCCTCCGCCGCTGTCCGTCACCTGGGGCCCCAACGACTGCAGCCGGGATCCACTCGCCGGGACTCGCTCGCAGGAAACGTCGGGTCCGCTCGTCCGCTACTGAACCATCGACGCCGGAATCTACTACGTTGCCTCTGAGCTGGCCAACGAGCCCGTCGTCAGGCCGCCACGCAGTCGAGTTAGGCTCGCGTCACACCAGCACCAGGTTCTGCTCGCCGCGTCACCTCTGGCCACGTCGCTGGCGATCTCAAGCCTCCAAGCTGCTGTCCGGACGCCATGAGTCCACGCGTGGCCGCCGGATGGGTGCTGGCGTTGCTTGGACGTCTCCTTCGTCGCCACTGGAACCTGCTCGCGATGCCGTCGTCGGGTCTGCTCGCGTGCCGCTACTGGTCCGAATCCTCTCACCACTGTTCTGCAAGCCGTCAAGTCTGGTCCTCCGTCCTCGACTGCCACCCTCGACGGCCATTCCTCGAAGCCGGACCTCCGTCGAAACAAAGACCCGACGACATCTCGAACCGTCGCAGCCTCCCCCGTCCAGCACAGACGCATGCTCCGTACCGATCAGTTGACCTCCTTTGGTCTAACGCCTCCCTTCTCTGTCTGCTCCCTCAAGACCTCGCTCAAGGTAGGACTGTCTTTGGCCATCGCTGAGTGATGCTGTAGACCACCATGTGCGGGGTCGAAGGAGATGTCATCCGGACGCCGTCGGACAACTGCGGTGGGCGGCTGACTGGGCGGGCCGAGAGGGTCCTCGAGTGCGGGAGGCCTGAGGGCAGAGACGCACGCTGCCCACTCTATATCTTCCTCTCGGTGAACTCCTCCTTATCTTTTCATATTGATGCTAATTTAGTCTATTCAGTTAATTTTAGTTAAAAATCACTGACGTGGATATCGGTCATTCCACATGGCACACTTTAGCCATAAACCTTTCAATTGGACTAGTTTAGCGCTAAAAAAATATTTCATATTGATTTTAATTTAGTCTATCCGATCAATTTTTGTTAAAAATTGCTAACGTGGATATCGGATGTCCTATGTTCATGAATGTTGTCGACATAGAATTTTTTTAAAATGTTTTTATGGTTTTTTTCCTTTTCCTTTTTCTATTTGAAGGGTGCCGGCCACTAGCCAAAGAGGAGGGTCGGCCTCGTCGGGCCACGCCTAGGCAAGGGCGAGCATTGGTGAGGCCAACCCTCACCTAGATTGGGGCGACCTTGCCGGCATCACTTGGGCAACGGTTGGCCTCTCCTGGCATGGCCTATGGCCGACCGCTAGTGAAAATGGAATGAAAAAAGGAACATAATAAAAACTATAAAAAATGTTTCAAAATGTTTAACCACGTCAGATCATCGTTGTCACGTAGGAAAAATGGCATTCATGTTAGGGATTTTCGACTTAAACTAGACAAATGGACTAAATTTGGTATCAAATCGAAAAGTTTTAGGACTAAATTGGTCAAATCGAAATGTTAAGACTGAATTGGCATAAATGCAATAGGTTTTGGACTTTTCGATACTTTTCTCGATGATCAAGTTATTGATCCAGCCAATTTAATTAAACTTGAAATTAATGGGGTTTTTAACATACGCCACGAAGGGATGTAATAAAATGGATCATCAACTTTGATTAATGAAAGAGGATGAAAGATGATTATGTGGTTGTCCTTAATCTACAACGTGAGATTAATAAACTGTTCCGAGCAGCAAGATAATAAATAACAAAGAAATTGTTGTGGGATCCATTCCACAATATGCTGTGGTCTAAAAACCGTTATGCTAATAAAGTCCTAATTTAGATGGCGTGAACACTCTCGTTCTAAGTAAATCAAAGAAAACGCTTAGACGGATACCCAAGATTTGCAAGAAATGGAGTATAGCTTCTTTATCACTGGGATCTACACTCAACTTACGGCTGCCCCCGGGTCTTCCGGCCCTTTGATGTCGTCGATGGCTTTCCGACCATCGCTAGACCTGTACTCGAGCTTCCCAGTAGGACCAAGGAGCCACAATGCGGCTGCCCCGCCGAGAAATCCTCCTACCTGCATATGAAAAATCTTAAGAAGCGGCACATTACTTGAGATGACGAGCACGATATCCGACAAAGACGGATATCCATCAAACAAAATAGGACTGACCACTTTCATCTTTCCCCGGTGAAGCCGCGCACAGATCATCACAAAGGTTTTCGTTTTGTCAAGACAAGACCACCAAGTGATCTTCCAGATACAGTCTAGTGAACTTCCGGTAGAAATGAAAGCACATTGTAAAGACAGAGACAGAAAAATTGATGCTATACCCACATGTCCCGTATCAATATTTAATGCCCAAGGATCTGCAGGAAGGACATTCGGCATATTAACTTCTCTTGCAGATGCAAGCATGCTAACTTAGACATAGAGCAGTAACTTTCCCAAAGCTGTGTTCCCGGATGCACTTCTGATTCTGGCTGCATTTGGGCCAGCATTCCCAAAGAGCTTTGGAGAAATGCAAAGCAGTTTAATCTCTGGCCGAGTTCGAAAAGGCTTGCCAAACACCCCACTATTTCCCCACGGGGCTCGAGAGACCCAAAGTCCCTTGGGACTACTTGCTAGCCATACACTAAGGTGCCGCGGAAAGCAGGATGGAAGAATAAAACACACTTTAAAAAAGCTTGAATGAGCTATAGTTGCTTGAAAGGAGCATACCATGTTAAAGAGAAGTATTTCTCCCATGTAGTTTAGACCTTTGTCGGCATCGCCGGTCAGGCCTCTATGCCTCAAGAAGTGAACAGCCAGGCAACCCACCTAAATAAAGCACCAGAAGCATAGCAAATGACCTTTGTTAGCTGGAAAATGCTGGTCTTCAACTGGATTTCTGCTACATGTTTGTTAGCCTTAAAAGCATTATGTTCTATAGATCCAGCTCGATGTTCTGAGGTTCGAATTGTGCTCAATGACATTTCAAGAGGACTCACCAGTCCGGAAAATGCTCCAGAAGCACCTACGGAAGACGCTTTGTTAAACCTATAACTCATTGCTGAACCTGTAGAATGCCGAGTTCCATTAAGGATCGGTAAACATGCAACTGTATGATTGCATCAGTATGTCCGAGCTGTTGCTTGCAATTCCAGAGGTGACGTAAACCATTAGAAATCTGTCCGGGCCAGCGACTGCTTCCACCTTGGGACCAATGGCATTTAGGCTCAAGCAATTAAGCTGCAAAGGACAAACTTAAAGTAACAAATCTGTTGACAAATGATTCATAAAAAGATGAGCATTATAATCGCAAACAGACCAGGACGTGCGTGACGTTCACGTGTTAAGAAATTTGATGTGGCCAGCCTCCACCATTGTCCCCTTGTCGATGAGATGGTTGACCTGCAAAGTGAATCCACACCATGAACTCCGGTGATGCAAGTTGCATTACACAAGAAAAGACATAGGCCTTCCATTCTCTTCAACTGTCTAACCTTAGCTCCCCAAGCAAGCAGTTTCCCCCAAGTTGCGACTTGTCCAGAGTATACTCTGAGAAACAGAGGAACAAAATAAGAAACTGGAAATTCGGACAAGAAGAAAGACAAAATTGCTGCAGTGGCAGGAAAGAAAATCCAAAAAATAAAAATAAAAGAAAAACAGCAGTAGATGATTCAGCAAAATGACATTTCTATATATTGCTACCCACAAGATATTGATGGTAAGAAACACGTCTGTCATCTGTCTAGCATAGGAGGGCTTTCTTCGGGATTTTTCCGGAGATGGCGTGCCATCAGTTCCACCTTCTCTTCCATCAGAAAAATGGAGAACAGGTGAACATGTGGATGAAAAGGCGTCTCTTCGTAACCGAAGAAACTCGATTCTGCTGCAGGAGGGGACTCTTTCACACCAAATATCCTTCAATCTCTGCAAAATGATCGAGAGAGACAAGCGATTCTCTGTTTAGCAGCAAGGTTACATAGCTGAACAAAGTTTCGGCAACTAGGAATGTTTAACGTCACTTGTATCACAAGCAAGCTCTCTATCATTGGCTTACTCTACGGGTAAGCATTCAGTAGGGAGCTTCTTCATATTTGTATCAAGTTGGAATCAAAGACAAAATATGCCTCCAGCATATTTTTGAAGTGGATGGTAGACCCATTGCCGGACTAGTGACAAATAGAGGTTGAAGCTGCCCTAGGAAAAGGCGGTCCATGAACTTAATCAAAGTTACTACCCGGCGCCAAGTACTACTTTTACGCAAGGCTTCGCTGCTTCAGGTCTTTTAACTGAAATGCATCTATCCGAAATACTAGTACTTTTAAATCCCAATGGTTATTGATGCATGCGTCGGTGGATCTCAAGGCTGAAACTTGCTTTGAGGCCTATATCAATGGAGTGCAATTCCCACGAGGAAAAAAAAAAAAAACAATCTTGCAACTGCGCCTTGTTCGAACTTTTGATCTTGTGTACTGAATCCCGAAAGGCGAATCCAAGTAGAAAATACGTAAACGCTCGAGTGAACAACTTTATTTTTCTTGTTTGTTCATTGAAAAGCTTGAAAGGGAATTAAACTAACAATACGAGAGTGAGAAGGTCAAACCTGGGAGGAGAAACCGGCAAGACAGCAGCCGAGGCTAAGAGAAGCCGCGTTGGTGATCAGATGGACGGCCGCGGGGCCAGAAGAGCAACCGGCGATCAACTTTCTGAGTCGCCGGAATGGGCAGTGCTGGTGGTAACAAGGAGACGTGGGTTTTGCAGATGATCCCAGCACCTTACTCAGAGCGGAATCAGTAGTTTGTCCTGCTGGTTTGACAATGGACTCCATTGCTGCAGAAGTCAGTGCTGGTGGTAAAATTCCCTCTGAACTATGTTACGAGCATGAAGAAATCACAAAAGACGGTTTTACCTTGTATTATTATATAAATAGTCGGAGATGGCTCTTTGCTAAGGATGAATCAATCAATAATCACTTTTATCATTTGCTCTGCAATTTATCTTATCAAGTATCTACTTTATCGCACTTTACTTTATCGTCCTATTTATCCGAAAGCTCGACACTTGTTGTTGAAAGATCATTCGTCGCGAATCATTTCCGGAAAAACATCTTTTTGGCATGCCCGGTGAGACCATTTGTGGTTTGATTTGAGGAAAGTGCTATGGCAAAAACCAAGAATCGGGCTAGCATCACTGGCGAGAGTCATTATCCTCAGCGATCATCTAATGATGGCTAGGAAAATATCAATATTGCTCTGAGTAGAGTTCTAGGTGATATATCAAGAGAACTTACCGATGAGCAAAGGACAGAGTTGGCACCGGATGCTGTTACGGTGGCCACCGTTAAAAAGGTTTTAGGAATCAAAATAGTTTGCCAACCATGTGGTGAATCATCTTACTAATGTCCTTAAGCCATGATTATCGATGCGATAACAAGTTTGGTGTCTAAGCCTAGTTCATGTAACCAACTGCCATTCGGCCAAGGAGCGAGTCCTCGTAAATGGAGTGCCAACAAACCTTGTAATCCCAAGCGGGAGTGGAGGATCAAGTCAGGTGGCCCCTCCTATGAGAGTTAGGATACTCATAGAGATAATACCGCTAATCGCCAAAATCAAAATGGAGTTGGAGTTGGTAGTTTTAATAACCCAATTAATCTAATCGAATTTCCACCAGTTATTGTGGACAGAAATGCTGCAAGGTTAAACGGGCCACCGTATGTTGTAACACTAGCGGTTGAAAATCTAAGGATTAACGTGTTACCGAACACAGGTGACAATGTTAGGCCAGTCAGCAATGCAGGATACCTGTCAGGAGGAATGGTTAACCATCTAAACTCGATGAATGTTGGCTTGCGTATGTCTCCTGTTCCTGGTTAGTTTGTTCCACGACCGTTATGCCTGGCAGATAACTTGATGTGACCTCCTCTACTTAGGGAGTAATGAGGAAATATGATTCAAGCGATCGATCCATTGAAAGACCCGCACATTGCTGTAGGCATAGTGATATAGAGCATGGGTACCGAAGGGGGAATGGTACCGAGGCCAATATATCAAAAGCCATATTCGTACTAGGTAGATAATGTGCCACACTCGCGAGGATATAACATATCGAACTTTGTGATATTTACTAGTGAAGATGATCAATCCACCTTGGAACTATTCGCTCATTTTGAGACGAGGAAAATTTTTCACAGAAATTGGTTCTTTGATTTTTATTAAGAGAGTTTTGTGGCTCAACTATCGAGGAGGATTCTGGCAAAGAACATTTAGCAACATAAGTGTATGGAAAATGAACTTGAAGTAAATTGGTAGGATATGGATTTGAGATCAATAAAGGGCTAAACCTCCACAAGTTACATTACAATACTCCTAAAAAGTAGTAGATGACAGGGAAATAAACTTGTCTACTTGAACTGAAAGTGCAGGAAATCTAAAGGACGGACAAAAGTTAAACCGCAATAGAGGATAAGTGTTTTTGGATGTTCTGTTGATCTGCCTTCTTCTTCTTCCTCATTGCATACTTGTATCCTTGCACTTTGTAATGGCTTAGTCGGTTACTATCATTTATTTTCAAATCTTGAATCTTGATGCCTTGATTACTTCTTTTTTGGTCCACGTTCTTCATTGCTTGTCCGCCAAAACCTTGTGCTTTGTAATCGCTTTTCAAATCTTACATTTTGATGCTTTCGGTAACTTCTCCTTTGCTCACGTTCTTCGTTGCTTGTCCACCAAAATTAAGGTGATCCTTATTTATTCATAACCTCCGCAATGATTCAAATTTGAATTTTGTTAAACAACTTTCCATGACCTGCTTCGTAATTTGTAACTCCCTTATTGACACGAGATAACCTTTTGTAACTCTTTCGGTAAGCCTCTAAGTTCTCTTCGACCTGGCGAATCTACCTTGTCTTTCAACTTATTGAATTTCGGGACATATAAACACTTTTGCATATTTGGTATATCACTCCCAACTTACCGAACTTCGGGATGTAGCAATGCCCTTATCCGTTCGGTATCGGTATTTATTATTTTTTGTGTCAACAGGAACATAAAAACAAGTTCACTTCACAATGTGGCGAGGCAAACAATGAAAACTGCCATCTTTTGAGATTGTTCTCATTGTCTTTTTCAAAAGCAGCTTTACTTGGTACACAAGTTTGCGCCAAATTCTGTGTGAAATTGGGAAAACATGGAAAAAAGATTCCATGCCCAGTTTTATCGGACGGAACTAGAGGTAATGCTATCTAAGTCAACAAACACAAAACAATATAGTCATGAGTCTACAGAGCAATACATTACACAGTTTAAAAGATTGTGAACTTTCAATTAATGTGGTGACCTCTTCAACAGACCATTCTAAATAACAAATAAACTTATCTTTTCATGAAGCACATTGAGCTTTTACGCAAGATCGTATGGAGTTTCACCACAAGATTTAGCTCTTTGGATAGGTAACGAGAAAGAAAGTCGATACTAATTTCGATTTTGTGTAATAGTCACCATCAAAATAAAACGAGCAACTTTATATGGCACTTGAAAGTTAAATTGCTGTAGTGCCAATACAAAATTTGGAAAAGTGGGTTAGGAGGGAGGTTGCTTAATATAGGCCCTAATCAAATTTCGAGGGCTTTGAAAAGAAACTCAAGGCCCACTTTTTCACTCCATAAGACCACATCCGTCTTGATCTATACGTTAAACCAGCTTCCATATTTCAAATCAGTCCGGCCCATTTCCAATAACTCTTGGGACAAAACGTGATCGGTGCCCATAAAAAATGAAATAAGTGCTTTGAAAATTCTAAAATTTATCATCAAAAGTGCAATTATTTTTTGAAATTTTTAAAAAGGAATTAAATTTTATAATTTGTCAGATCGGCCAATTAAGTCCTTCATGGTTGCATTTTTCAAATTTTTAGGATTTGAGTTGCATTTTTTTTAAAAGTTTTAGAAGTCGATTGCACTTTGGTAATAAGTTTGAGGACTTTACTACACTTTCAAATATTTAGGACTTAATTGCTGATAAGTTTTAGGATTTCTAGTACAGTTATCCACGTAAAAAGTCCTCCTAGCTTGTTTCCGTTAAAAGATCCTTCTATGCCTTAAGTCACTAAACTGAAGAAGAACCGAACATAAAGATGGTTACAACCTGAATTGATATGTGGACATCCAAATAAGTGATATGTTTGTCCTATAATCGGAGTTGGGAGGAAAATTTTCTCCGAGCTAGTCGAACCTTGGCCAAGGAGAGAGTCTCACGAAATCTTCCCTCCTTGCATTCGATAGCATCCAAAAACGACATGTCAACCTTATTACGATAACCGTTCCTTCGTTTTCGGCAAATTTCATTATCAATAAGTGTATTCACAGCTTCTTGTATCATTTTCTCTCAGCACGTTACTAATTTCCTGAGGGTAGATCTACCCGTCATTAACTGATTGCTATGATACGAGCACGGGTCGCGCTCAGAGAGTTATCCGAATCTTGCAGAGGAGGATGCTGGTAAAATCTTTGCACCAGGGGGAAATACAAAAGGTAAGCCCCACCCGGACAATGTCATTGCCTTGCCCATACATGCTAAGTAAGTTTGCGGGCAGGGACGGGGAGTAACGGAGCTGCATCTTGATCCCCGCTTTTGCGCTTCACTTATGGCTGCCCCGGGCCTGCTCTCTCCCTTTGACGTTAAAGGTGGTCGTACAACCATCGCTAGACCTGTACTCGAGCTTCCCGGCAGGATCAAGGAGCCAAGATGTGGCTGCCCCGCCGAGAAATCCTCCCACCTGCATATGAAAAATTTCGAGAAACGACACATTACTCGATGCAGCGGCCCAGCAGATCATCACAAAGTTTTTCGTTTTGTCAAGAGAAGACCACAAAGTAATGTTCAAGGTACAGTCCAGTGAACTTCCAGTAGAAATGAAAGCACATAGTGAAAACACAGACGAGAAATCGATGCTATGCTAGAACTCACATGTGCCCAGTTATCAAAACGTCTAACCGAGAGCCCAAGTACCTGCAGCGATGACATTCCGCATATTAACTTCTCTTCCAGATGCAAGCATGCTAACTTAGACATAGAGCAGCGATTTTCACAAAGCTGTGTTCCTAGATGCACTTCTGATTCTACGAGCTCGATCAACAGCAGTAACTTGGAAGATGCAAAACCATGCTTGAATAAGCTGTAGTTGCTTGAAAGAAACGTACCAGGTAAAAGATGGTCATTCGTGCCATGTATTTTAGACCTTTGACGGTATCTCTGGTCGGGCTTCCATGCCTCAAGAAGTATACAGCCAGGTAACCAACCTAAATAAAGCACCAGATGCATAACAATGACCGGAAGAAAGGCGAGAGGAAGAAAAGAAAAAAAAAAGGCTCGATGTTCTGTCTATGAAGGCAGCTTCGAACTGTGCTGGATGACATTTGGAGAGGGACTCACCAGTCCGCAAATTGGTCCTGAAGCACCTACGGAAAACGCTTTGTTCAACTTGTAACTCATCGCTTGACCTGTAGAATGCCAAGTTTTATTAAGGACCGGTAAACATGCAACTGTATGATCACATCAGTATGTCTGAGCTGTTGCTTGCGATTGCAGAGGCGGCGTAAACCGTTAGAAATCTGTCTGGGCCGGCGATTGCTTCCATATCGTGACCAATGGCCTTTAGACTCGTGAACGTAAGCTGCAAAGGACAAACTTAAGTAACAAAACTATTTGACAAAATGATACATAAAAAGATGAGCTTTATAATCACGAACAGACCAGGAGTTGAAAGACGTTCAGGTGTAAGAAATTCGATGTGGCCAGCCTCCACCATCGTCCCTTGTGACGACGAGATGGTTAACCTGCAAAGTAAATCCGCCATAAAGATAGGTGATGCAAGTTGCATTTCACAAGAAAAGACTTAGCCCTTCCATTCTTCTCAACTGTCAAACCTCAGCTCCCCAAGAGAGCAGTTTCGCCCCAGTTGCGAGTTGTCCACAGTATACTCTGAGAAAGAGACGACGCAATCTAAGAAACTGGAAATTCGGACAAGAAGAAAGACAAAATTGATTCAACAAAATGACATTTCTGTATCTACCACCCACAGTGTATTGATGTCAAGAACCAAGTCTGTCATATGTCCAGCGTCGGAGGGCTTTCTTCTGGATTTTTCAGGAGACAGCGTGCCATCAGTTATACTTCTGCCTTCTCTTCCACTAGAAAAGCAGAAAAAAGGTGACCATGTGGATGCAAAGGCGTCTTTGGATAACCGAAGAAACTCGATTCCGTAGCAGGAGATGACCCTTTCGCACCAAATATCCTTCAATCCCTGTTTAACAGCGGGGTTAGATAGCAGAAAAAAGTGCCGGCAATTAGGAATGCGCAGATAGATGTCGATTGAAGAAAAATGTCTAAGGTCACTCGCATCACAAGCTCTCTATCGTTCGCTTACTCTGCCGGTAAGCATTCAGTGGGGAGTTTCTTCATTTTCTGTATCAAGTTGGAATCAAAGAGAAAATATGGCTCCGGCTAATTATTGAAGAGGGCATGGTAGACCCATTGCCAGTCTAGTAACAAATAGAGATTGTAGCGACTGTAGGAAAAGGCGGTCCATGAACTTAATTAAAGTTTCTACCTATCGGTGGACCTCGAAACCGAAACTTGCTTTCAGGCCTATGTCAATGAAATGCAACTCCCCCAGGGGAAAAAAAAAAAAAAAATTTTTTAAATGATGAACCAATCTTGCATCTGCGCATTGTTCGACCTTTTGATCCTGTGTACTCAATCCCCAAAAGGCGAATTCCAACTAGAAAATGCGAAAGCTCTCCAATGAACAACTTCGCTTTTCTAGCTTTGTTCATTGAAAAAGCTTGATAGGGGATTAAACTAACAGTATGAGAGTGACAAAGTTAAACCTGGAAGGACGAGCCGATAGGACAGTGCCCGAGGCGTAGAGAAGCGGCATCGGCCACCGGATGGATGGCCGTGGGACCTGAAGAGCCACCGGCGATCAACTTTCCAAGCAGCCGGAGCGGGCAGTGCTGGTGGTAACGAGGAGGCGTGGGGTTTGCAGATGATCCCAGCATCTTAGTGATAGCGGAATCAGTAGTTTGTCCTGCTCGTTCGACAGTGGACTCCATTGCTGCAGAAATCAGTGCTGGTGGTAAAATTCCCTCTGAACTATGTCACGAGCACGGCAACACATTGGAACGAAGCAGCAAGGTGAACTCTTCAACGTGGGGAGTGAATCTGTTCTTGTTTGATCTGTTGTTGTGGTTGAGATGTTGTCGGGATGTTTTCGTTGGAGTTGTTAGTGGCAGATCCCCTTTGACTTCCTTTTCCTGCTTTTCTGCTCAGGAATTTGCGTCAAACAATGGAACATCAGTCACTAAAGGTCGTCTGAATCGGCAGCTCCCGCATCTTTAGCTGGATTAACCGACGACTAAATTGAGCTTGCGAACTGATGGACTGAGCCAACTGACGATTGAATTGAGCTTGCGGACTGATGGATTGAGCCACATGATGCTCCCGCATCAGGTCATGCCGCCCATGCGGGAACCTTACTTGAACAAAGTATAAAATTTAAAAAAAATGAAAAACGAAAGAACCTAAAAACAAACAAAAAAAAAACAATACATCAGTACATACGTATTTTCATTTTTTTCAATTTTGAAAAACAATAGGAGATAAAAGTTCAAAAGGATATATGTTCCATAGGGATAATAATTATAATTCTCAATATATTTTCTCTCTTTTTAATTGTTTAGTTCGGGAGAAAAATAAATTAAGGAGATAAATATTAAATTACGTCTGAGATATTTTGTTCTCATCGGTCTCATTTCTAGAAAATCAAACTCGATAAAAGAAAAGTTTAGAAACAACGAGTTAATAATAAATCAATGCTTATTCGACGGATGTGAGCCACGTGGCGAAACTATACCATTTGCTTTGTCACATGGCGTACACATCATCAAACACTCTGCCAAACTTCTTCTGGGGTTGAAGATCTTGTTCGAGGATTATGATAATAACATCTGGCCATCTGCAATGTAACACTCACAAAATGTTGCCCATCTTATTTAAAATTGACAACCTCTACGCAAGATCCCGTGGAGGCCCTTTTGCCTTTTTGTTTCTCCAATTTCCCCTACTTTGCTCTATATCTTGGATCGATGTCCTATCTTGAAGTTAGTATATATTATTGAGGTCTAATTCATACTCTCCAAACAATAGAAAGACACGAGATCTCCTCTCTACGATAAGCAGGCGGGAAGGCAATGCCCTTTGGACGTCAAATGGCTTTTTTATGGTTTGAGCTCGTATTTTATTTATAGTTTAGGTTTAGGCCCCATGACTAACTTCTAGTATATATAATCTTATTTTTTTTTGTAATTGAGAGCTGTGACAAAAAAGTGAGATAGTCCTAATTATATTGGAATCCTGGACGAGAGAAATCGGGATGAAATTTGGGTCTCGATTTCTCTTTCTCGTACTTATTCTCTATGTTGTTGTGTTTATGCGCTTAATCCTAACATATATGTGGGATAAATACACTATAAGTTTTAAAACTTGTCACGAAGGTATAATTAAATCCTTAAAGCTTTCAAAAAGTGCATGCAAACCCTACAACTTGTTAAGTTGGTGCAATCAAATGCTAAAACTTGTTAGAAATTTTTTGTTTGGCAAGTTACATGGCGTTAATGAAATGATTTAATTGGATCATCTTAACAAATTTTAAGATTTGATTGCACTTCTTAAAACAAAAAATGTCTTCAGGGGAACCACTATTGCATGATTCTAGCCTAGTCCTAACCTATGTAGCACCGACATTCTACGGGAGGCCCAAGTGTCGTGTCGGACCCCTAACACACGGTCAACGAAGTGTCGAATTTTCGAAACGTGGTCAACTCTTTTAACACACTTGTCGAATATCCTAATACGCATGGCTCAATTTCGAAAATTTTCAATTTTCTAGGGGTAGAAATGTAAATTTATAAAAACCTAATATTCCAAAAAAAAAAAAAAATTCCTTCACCAACAAATGGTGGAATATTGGAATGGAATATAAATGAATTTGTCGATTCAAAACCACGAATGATACTAACAAATGAAGGATTAATATTTTCAATGTGAATTTTTAGACTTTTTTTTATTTATTTGTTTATTTGTGAATTTGAATCAAATTAAATTGATTGAAATAATCATAAAAATATTGATTTTTTTTATGTATATTTAAAATTAAACTTCTAATATTTAATGTGCCATAATATATCAAAATTATTCATTTTTGAGGAAATAACGTGCACGTTTCTATCACGTCGTGCTGCGATGTTGATGCTACTTAATTCGATTCGAGTCCCGCCCCATTTTGTTGGTCCACGTGTTCCCACCACTCTCTCGAGTCACGTGCTTTAATTGCTGTCCACGAAATATTAGTTGAAGTGAACTCCCACGCGCGGGAGGAGGAGCTTGCCTAACACTCTCGGTGGCGTTTTAATAAAAATCGTTTCGAGTTTTAATCCGGCATTTCATAACCCAGAATAATATCACGGCAGCAGAATTTATTTTCGTCAGCAATTCCTAAACTGCCGGGAAATTTTAGTGGGCAGGATAATTCATTTTTAGGCCATATTCCCTTAAAGGAAACACTTTCCTGACAACTAATTATTTTTTTCCCGTAAATTTTACATCAAACTGTTTTATTAATTAAAAAATTATGATTTTAGAAATAATGGACAATCTTATTAGACTGTCATGATAAGTAGCACTCATTTCCCTATTACTTCGGACATAAACAAATTTTAACCGACTAATTAGAAGTATGATCGGAAAAACTCTCGCCAATTAGGGACTATCCAAAAGGTATAACCTTTTTATTTTCTCAAGATTTCTTAATCTATTAATACATTAGAAGAATTTTTATTTGATTTTGTCAAGAGAAATTGTCCGACGTCATAAATTTATTGTACGGATATTGATTCGGTTTTAAAATTTTCAATTTTGACAATTGATTCCTAATTCTTCATGCGAAATTTTAATGTAGTTCTTTTTCGGTCAAGTGCCATCGAAAATCACTAAAGTAGCGGTGCTCGTCAGATAGGATGACTTGACTGTACCGCCA
Source organism: Rhodamnia rubescens (assembly GCA_021437795.1). Lineage (NCBI taxonomy): Eukaryota > Viridiplantae > Streptophyta > Magnoliopsida > Myrtales > Myrtaceae > Rhodamnia > Rhodamnia rubescens. Next base: position 2,482,866 of record JAILYA010000041.1, read on the forward strand.
CATCAACGATTTTCCGCAAAACTTGATTGAAATAACTGCCGCATTTGGAATACTAACTGAAATTTCTCACCCAGTGTCTATTTGAAACATGTTTCTCCTACATATTTAGGGAGAATGGGAGATAATTCGTTGTGCTTCTCTTTCTTTCTTCTCAGTAACATTTGCATAACCCGGCGCTATCCTAATCCTCGATTTCTCCCCTGATCGTAGTTGTCGCTGTTCGTCGTCGTAGACACTGAGAGCGAGAGTGAAAACCATGTTCCTAATCATTGCTCTTGACGACCCTTTTTGTTGGGTTTTTAAATCTGTGGATGTTGCATTGACTCCCCGTGATTTCTTGATTCGCTTGCTGCGCATGAGAGAAATGGGAGATCTTTTGCTCCTCTTGCGTTTTCCCGGCGGAAAAGACGTTGGTTCCCACCACTGTTTGTCCTCGTCAGGCATCGCCCGTTTTGGACCACATGTTTGTCAAAATGCCCACGACAAAATTGAATCTTTGCTTAGGGATAGTGATAAATGCACGCACCACCCAGATATTTTATAGTATTTTTACAGGCTTGCCAGTCCTTTGCGATTTCTCTTAATTCGTAGTCTGTCACTGGGTAATGCGTTATCGAGTTTTCCTCTTAGTTCATACCGATTGGCGTCGCTTCCAACACTCCCTTGTTTTGGTTCCTTTTGTCTATCTTGTTCCGAAATTTCTATATTTGTCGCAGGGCACTGTGTATCTTTGAAATAAGGTACTATATAAGGATATATTTAAGGTAAGATTGGTGTACTGGGGTGGTGGTGGTAATTATCAAAAGGGTGAGTTGGTGTGGGGTGACAATTGGGAGCTGTTATTATGGAGCTGAAACTGTTGGAGGCAAAGTCTCTGTTTGCATCTGAAGCTAGCCACATGGGAAAAATATTATGCTCACGCTCATTCTCAAACTTCCAGGCCTTTTGTTACGGAGGTAATGCTCTTCTTGCCTACGGGAACTATTTTTATGAATTGATGCTATTTTAGTATAAGTTTATTGGGGATATGATTGGAAACTTATCTCGTGAGCTTTTCATGTCGCCTCAAGAATTGAATTTTTCTTTTGCTGGATATATATACTTGGGATTACATTGGTAGTTTCTGGAATCATGGGTATGTGAAATTTTAGAAGTTCACGATGATTATCAGTCTTTTCTTCTGACATGAGTGGAGATGATGAAGTGATGCAAAAATGGGATAGACAAATCCTTTGGGGATATTAATCTGCGCTTATTGAACGTTAGAATGGGAATAAATTTCATATATGTGCTGGTTTAGTTGTATATTCACGATAATTGTCAAATGAAATACTATGCATTTTGTCTTAGTATCCTCCGGACATACGAGGAACTGCTCGATCAGCATTCCTTCTTAGAGTCTTCTTTATTGAAGTTTGAAATTTGTTCAAGCTATGCTTTTCTTAACAAAGGAATTGGCTTGGCCATGATTGCGGCTTATCATATTCTCTTTGCGATGTTCATATTCAGGTGCTTTAGTTAACGGTTCTTATTCAAGCATGTCAAGGGATACACATCTGCCAGTCAGAGTTTTAGGTTCAGTTGCTCAGGATAAACTTTCCACAGAAACCTATTCAATTCACATCAACGGACTAAAACCTGCTTCTAGTCCTTATTCCTGTGAGTTGAGAGTACTTGATGCCTATGATGATGAGTATGGGGGAGCTCTCATTGATCCAGATAAATTACCAACTGAAGCAAATCTATTTGCTTCGATGCTTCGTTTATCCCTGAGTCGGTGGAAAATAAAGGTATGTTTTTAATTTGCTGAACTGGCTGCCAGACACATTAGACACTTCATTGAGGGAATCTGAGTTACACAGAAGAAAAATAACACTTTGCATGCAGCTTAGGAGCGAGGTGATTGAAATGTGCTTGAGCTGTGTTAGTCTAAAAGAAGGATAGGATGAGCTATAGTCTCAAGAACTTTACTATCTTGATTCAGCTTTTTTGGCTAATAATTACCTCCAATGGAGGCAAGTTCTACTGATCCAGGAAAAGGCGTGATTGGTAATTAGGTGATAGTAAAATTTTCAAATGTGCTTAGTAATTTCATATGTGTAAATTCCATGTCATTTCATTTCAAGTGGCATTTGGATTTCTCTGTTCCGACCAATATCTCCTTTTGAATATAGCACTTTTATTCCTTTCTTGTATTAATTACAGGGAAAGAAGGGAATTTGGCTTAAGTTACCATCGGAGTTGTCTGAGTTTGTTCCCATAGCAGTTAAGGTACTTCTGTTGTCCTCAAGTATCTGATGACTAAAAAATGAAGTGACAAGTTACCTATGCTATCTTCGTGGTTGGTGGTTAAGACGAAAATATAGAATACCAAATAGAAACTCGCAGAGTGAGCCGAGTATCCATTAGTTAAGTTGGTCAATTTACTTCAATAATGTAGGAAGGTTTTCAATACCATCATGCTGAAAAAGGGTATGTCATGCTGACTTACTGGATTCCCGATGGGCCTTGCATGCTTCCTGCTAATGCTTCTCATCAAGTAGGAGTTGGAGGTTTCGTTATCAATGACGAAAAAGAGGTGAGTTTACTCATCACAGTAATTCGCTGTTAGAGCAAAGTGGCCTACTTGTCTTTTCGCTTGAAATTGGGAAACGCCTCCTACGGTGGCTTTTATACCTTATCTACTTTGGTGTCTCACTAATCCAAGATAATAAGCTCATGTCTTAGAAAACTAAATGGAGATTTTGAAGTTACAGAGCCAAATATAATTTGCCACAATGTGAAAATTGTTGTGGTAAGCACCGGTAAGGTATGATGGTATCATAGAGTTTAATTTAGTTTATGAATTTTGTGGGAGCTTATACTTGTTCTTATATCAGCTAGACGAGTTAATATCTAATTTTACTAGTTGAGCTCAGTAACAGAAAGAAAGAAGCTTGCTGTAGGTTCTCGTAGTGCGAGAGAAGTACTGTCCTTCAACATGCCTCGACCTCTGGAAGTTACCGACTGGATTTATTCATGAGGTAGAGCTTTAAATTTTAAGGAGTGTCACGTTTAATGTTGTACTTAAAAATTGTAGATGATTATAAGAACATGCTTTCTTATTCGTTCTGTATATTTTATCTTTTCCCATCAGTCGGAGGAGATTTTTGCTGGTGCTGTCAGAGAAGTCAAGGAGGAAACAGGGGTAAGACTTGTCTAAGCAAAAGTATTCTCGTCTAAAATCCATGTAGTCTAGAAGGAAAAAAAATTGTACAGAGTTCTGCATAAACCGGTTCTCAACCGGTTCTAGTTTAATCATTCTTAAGTTCTTTCTCTCTGCAGATTGAGACAGAGTTTATGGAAGTGATAGCATTCAGGTAATAATATTGGTGTCTTACCCATTTGCTTCTGATCTAACTATTGTGCTAAAAACTGTCTCCGTGAAACTTTCGATTTATATCATGTGGCACCGAAGGATGTCTATATGGGAGGAATGAGTTATGAAGTTATTTTCATCAAGATTACTAAGAACTGCAGTCAAGTATAATCGTGATTTCAAATGAGGGTTATACCAGGCTGTGACCCGTCAGCTTCCTTACAAGACGGCATAGCTCCATGACGAAAACATATTGTCCTCTTGAAATTAATCTCGAAGCTGAATGGATATCTTGTTTCTGCTTTGTCTCGTCAATCGAGACAACTGACATTCATTCTTAGTTGATTCTATTTTCAGGCATGTTCACAATGTGGCCTTTCAAAAGTCAGACTTGTTTTTTATCTGCATGCTAAAGCCACTATCGACCCAGATCGTTGTTGATGATCTTGAGATTGAAGCAGCCAAGGTGGGGACCTACTTGACCGTGGAACACACAACCAGGGTTTTTCACTGTATTTCTCTAAAATTTGGATATCAAGCAAACTGCTGTTGGACTTCAAAATAGTGTTAATATCTAAATTCTATTGATTCTGTGACTCAGTGGATGCCGCTGGAAGAGTTCGTGAAGCAGCCACTCATCCAAGGCGATTCCATGTTCAAGAAAATCATCGACATCTGCATCGCTCGGCTTGGGCAACGTTACTGCGGTCTATCGGCTCAACAAGTAATTTCCAAGTTCGACGGCAAGCAATCCTCCCTGTACTATAATGTCGTCAACTCTCGAGATTCAAACTGCCAGGCAAGCTGAAGCCTCTGTGGGTTTTTTTGAATATGAGCTTCATTGCCATCTCCAGCAGTCATGGTTCTGAATGTCGCAGCAACGGGCAAGATGAACATGTAATTGCAGAGGTCTTCCTGGGTCTAGGTAGTTCTCGTAACACAGAGAATGTGATGAGCATTGTAATTTGTATATACAAGGCCGTCGGTGTATATTCCACTTAGTTGTGCTAGATTTTTGTTTACATATATGTTTTTGGTCCGAATACGAAGTCATTGTCCTACAAAGCTTCTCCTTGAAACCGTCTTATTCAGGTCTGCAATATTTATACAAAAAATAAGGGATAGATGTTCTAGAAATTTTAAAACTTGCCACACAAAAGTGCAATTGAGTCATAAACTTTCAAAACGTGTAATCAAATCCTAAACTTGTCACAAATGTGTAATTGAGTTATAAAACTTTAAAAAGTGCAATTGAGCATTAAAATTTGTCATGAAAATACAATCGAGTTTTAAAATTTTCAAAAAAGTGCAATCAATGAAATAACTTGATTGGATCAATTCAACGAGTTTTAAAATCCGATTGCATTTTTTGAAAATTTAAGACTTAATTGCACTTTTGTGATAAATTTAAGAACTTGATTGCACTTTTTTAAAGTTCTAGATCTCTATTGTATTTTCATGACTATTTTTAGAATTTCTAATATACTTATTAACAAAAAAAAATAAAAATAAAAAAGAAAACCGCTAACTTGACAGATTCTTGTTTCGACCATACGACTTCGCTAACTTAACACTGACAATAATTGTTTTTGATCACACGATTTCTTAATCAATGAATGTCTTTATGTAAAACACACGATTTAAATTAGACAGTTCTTAATAACACTGTGAGGAAAGTATTTTTCAATAAAGAATTTTCCAATAAAGAATGCATTGACCAGTGACAGTGATAGACACCAAACTGTATATGATCAAAGATATTATACTATGAATCAGTGGACAGTTTATGCTCCAGATAGCGGGTTGGCCTACGCTTCCTGAAAAGGATTAGCCGTTTTTATTTATTTATTTAACAGTTGTTGTCGGCAAGGCTTTTTAGTTTTTATAGTTGCATATATGCAGTGCTCAAAATAAGCAAATTATAGCAGCTTTTGCTGGACAAATGTAGAAATTCAGATTTTTTCAACGCATTTTGTGTGACAAATGGTTTTTTTGAGAACCCTTTTTCTCCTTTTTCAGTCAATATAATACAAACCATAAGCTAAGTTGGTTCCTATTTTGTTAAACAAATAAGTATTGGTTAACTAAGATTTAACCAAATGGAAAAAAAAAAAAAGAAACCTAAGATTGACCAAATGTATGTTATGAAGAACACCCTAATTATTGATCTTGCGTTCACATAGCAGCGACAATTTCCTATGTCTAGGTATTATCTTTTAAAAAACATAAAGAAACTAGTTAACACTTCTTCTTTTTTCTAAGGAAGAAAATGTAATATATGTTATTCAATCACATATTCAATTATACCATTGTGAGGAATTAGTTAACACGAACTATTAAGTTATTTTCGGCCTTAAAATTTGTCAAATAATTGTTATCTTTTAATAATTAACTCCGAGCACAACACAATACATGTTACCCGCGGTTTGTTTGCGGATAATGGATCATTTGTAATTTTTTTTTTCTAAAAACGATATCTTAGATCATGATAATTACAAAAAAAAAAAAAAGACAAACTTATTGTATAGATATCAATTTAGTCATAAGTCTTTTAATTTGGTCAATTTAGCCCTAAATTTTTTGACGATTTGCCAATTTAGTCCTTCCGTGATACTGACATGGCTAGTTTTTTGCATTTATAAAGTTTTCAATTTTTCCTTCATCCTCCATCGGTCGCGGGGCCTCAACAAATTTTTTTCTTTTTTGATATTTTTTGAATTTTTAATTTTTTTTCTTCCTTCGCCTTCGCTGGTTGTCGGGCCTCGACAATCAGCCACAAGTGAGCCTCGTACTCATCGGATCTAGCAATTCGGACAATAAATTTATGACTTTTTTCTTGTAATTTTGTTTCCACTTATATTGCATATTACAGTAGATTTATGATTTCTTTTTTTTTTGTGTGAATTTTCCCTCTTGTATCACGTTTAAAAATGAATGAATGAAAAATAATTTTATAGTCTAAGAAAATATTTGGACATAAATTATTTTGCATAATGAAAATATTTTTATTAGTTAATTATCTTATTTTTTTTTTATGAAAACATGTTTATATTGTGTATTTTCGCGAAATGGAAAATATATATTAATAAACAAGTAAAAACATCGAAAAGTAAAACCCAAGATGGCACTTTTTGTTGAGCTCATGAGAGAGGAAGTCTTGTCACTCGTGACTCGAAAGAGAACATCAAATCTTGATTGGTACAGACAGACGCACAAAAGAAACAAGGGACGGGTGAACGCCGTCGAAATCCCTTCTCGTCTGCCTCCGATCTCTCTCTCTATCTCCCTCTCCCCGTTGGTCTCCCATTCCAGATTTCCTCCCAAATTGATCTTCAACTCCCCATATCATCTCCATTTTTTTTTTTCAAATTTTTCTTTTCATTTTCTCGTTTTGTATCGTCTCCGCTTTACGCGCTCTGATTTCCCGTTTGTGAATTGCACGCCTCTCCCTCTGTCGATGCTAAAGGTTTCAAATTTAGTGAGGTGAGACCATGAAGATGGTACGGAGTTAATTTTTTTATTTTTTTCGGTTCTTGAGGATATGGCGTCACTCTGAGAAAGTTGGGACCCAAGCACGCATTTTCTTGAATCTTCAATTTAAGATTTTTATCTGGTCTTTCTATCATAGGCTGGATGTTGGAAATGGGATGTGATGCAGTATGGTTACAATTTTTTCTTCAGTGTGTTCCAGTGTCTTCAAGAGGTTTTCTACTTTGGTTTGTAAGATGTTGAGCTGGTGGTAGTGTGACTCTAATTGGAGAATTGGAGTGGGAAGATACGATTATCATGAGGTTGTTTCCATTGGGCTCGAGCTCGAGGTCGAGCTCAGGCTCGAGCCTGGTGAAGGAGGACGGAGGCGACCGTGCTTTGTTGTATCTCAATGTCTATGATCTCACTCCAATTAATAACTATCTCTACTGGTTTGGGCTCGGGATTTTCCATTCGGGTATTGAAGGTGAGTTCTTTTTATTGTTCAAGCTAGTTATGTCATTCCTTTTGGTTGAAAGCTGTGGCATCTCTGATAGGTCTTTGAAAAGATGTAGTTGGAACTAAAGAGAATGAACCAATGCTTTCACTTTATAGTTCTATGAGATTATACTGTTTGGTTGAGGCTATTGCAGGCATTGCTTTGGTAATCATGCTGCTTTTCAACTTCTGATGCTGAGTTGGATCACTGTAAAATTTCCATTGATAGAAATGAATGCCTAGCGGAACTGAAACATTTTTCTTCCTGATTTACGAACCCTTGGCATGACTGATGAGTAGCTCTATCCGTTAATTTTGCTTGGCAGCGTCGCTGTGATATTTCTTGACTCTGATAGTTGACATTGGGTCCCAATATGTTGCTTGCAACTTGGTGTCTTGTTAAAGCTCTTTATTGTCATTGAGTTGTACACCAGTAGTAGTTCAGATATGTGGTCTATCTTAAAGGGTGAGGTGGCTGATTGATCTTAAGTAAGAACTGTTTTATCTGCATCTTTCTCATTGGAAATTGTTGACAATGTCAAGGGTAATATTTGTGCAGGAGTGGACTGAAGGGGTTGCTGGGATTTTAGTTTCTTATGATAAAGACAACAAAAAGAGGAGTAAATAACATTGGAGTGGAAGAGTTTATGTCCACATTAGGCATAACTAGTCAGTGAAGATATTAGAAATAATCAACCAGATGAATGACATTCTGTGGGGATTTTTGTTCTTTTTTTGTGCTTTTAGCACATCATACCAAAAGCTGAGTGTACTAGTTAATATGCTGGAGAGATCAATGTCTATATTAGCATAATATGTTCACTTACATTTGTTGGGTTTTTGACTGTCGTATGAAGGAACAATACTAGGTATTTTGGTATATATTTGCGTGTTATTTTGACCTCCTCCTCCTGCATTTTCCCTTGTTACATCTCACACTACTCAAATCCACTCGTTTCTTTGTGGGCTGACAAGGCTTTTTTTCAGAAGTCTGTGATCAAACACATATCTGAGTGTCTAACCACGCATTTTTGCTTTCTCTGGAGTTGGACTAAGATAGTCTAAAATGTATTTTGCTCTGGAAAAAATAGTTGGAAATCCGAATTTCTCTGTTTTAATCAATATTTGGTTTTTCATTCTGGAAACTCCGAGATTAGCTGAAACTCGTTGAGTTTTGCAAGTTGCAAGGACTATATGACTCTGGTGCTTTCATCATGTTGCCATGAGTTATTTGGTTTGCAAGTGCTCTTCGTTTGCTCCTGCTGATTACATCAAGATTTCTCCTTATGGTTAAAGCGAGGCTAAATCATTTAGAATCCTTCAATTTAAGTCTCCTTTTTTTTTGTTGATATTTGACATGGTTTTTTCCCCTTAAATTAAGGAAATCCAATGGAAGCTTTTGACTAACATCGTCACTGTGCTCAGTGTTCAGCTCAATTATAAATGCCAATTATCGCTTCTTTTACTAGGACAATGAAAAGCTGACATATTGTAATGTTTTGTTTGTTTAGCCCATGGCCTAGAATTTGCGTTTGGAGCTCATGAATATCCTACTAGTGGGGTTTTCGAGGTGGAACCAAGAAGTTGCCCTGGCTTTATCTTCAGAAGATCAGTGCTATTGGGCAGCACCAACATGTCTCGTTCAGAATTTCGATCATTTATGGAGCACATCTGCAAAAAATATCATGGAGATACTTATCATTTAATTGCAAAGAATTGCAACCATTTCACTGATGATGTGTGCAAGGAATTGACTGGAAAGTCCATTCCTGGATGGGTAAATAGACTGGCCCGATTAGGTGAGAGTTGAAATCCAAAAATCATTTCTTGCGTGCCTATTTACCGCATGACAAATGTGTAGCTCCTTCTCCGGTTACAATTGCTTCTAGAGCGGTTACATATTTCTGGTACGCAGGGGTGGATATTTGCTAGACCATTACATATAAATTGACTTGCTGGTGTCTGTCATGATTTGAAGTGAATCTTGCCATCCGTATCTTGGGTGTCAGAAAGACCATTTGTCATGAAATGGTGGGGACTGGGGGAAAGAAAAGAGAAAAAAAAGACACCCTTACTGAATGATACTGAGAAAAGAAATTTTTTCCCGTAATTGGGTTTTACCTGCTTGCACTTTCTGGCTTCAGAAACACATGCTCTAGTTTGTTATGCTTGTCTTTAGTTGTTAGTCTGATTGAAGAATCTTCCGAAGTTTCAGGTTCATTCTTCAACTGCTTACTTCCACAAAGCATACAGGTTGCTGCAGTTCGACATCTGCCTGACCATCCAACGTATTCTGGTAAATTTGATGCGCCTGTTGTGTTCTCCACATTTTTGCCCTTTACAAGACTTACGTTAATTATTTTGTTTTATTTACATGTATAATAAATAGTAATAGCGTTCCTAATTAATAGATCAAATGAGTAGTGTGGACAATCTGCCGTTAGTAAGTGAATCAAATTATGAGACTCAAGTTTGTTATAATATGTATAGATGCTAATGTCCCAATCTTCAATACCACCCTTCAAACATAGGGCTGACAATTTTTATATGAATTGACAAGATTGGAACAAATACTAATAAATTCTAACAAGACATGAATTTGCAAAAACTTAAAAATGGATCCATTTTTTTTAGGATTAATATCATGAAAAACCCTAAAATGATACACACATGTAATGGATTTATCCCAAACTAATTTTTTAACAACAAAAAACGTCAAACCGGTACCCTTGTGGTATCCGTTGGTTTTCGTTAAATTTTACCGTCAAATTGTTGGGTTAGATAACACGTGAGAGTTGGCGGGTGTATCAATTTGGGGTTTTTACCTTTCGTTTGTCACAACTGTATTGGTTTGGATTTTTTCGTGATAATAACCCAATTTAATGGGAACTAACAAAGGGTAAATTTGTTATAGGTATATCATTTTGGGGTTTTTGTGATGGTCAAAAAATTAGTTTGAGGTAAACTTATCAAAAGTGTACCGAGTTTGGGGTTTGTTGCTTTGTCAAGAAATTAGTTTGTGGTAAATTTATCACGGATGTACCAGTTTGAGGTTTTTCTTGGTATTAATCCATCTTTTTTTAGCACATGCACAAGAATCATATTTACAACCCGAATATGATGGGTGAATACGGATGAAGCCCTATTCAAGCATCGCTGTTTTTTATATGAAAGATCTGTAGAAAAAAAAAAAAAAGGTTTCGTTTCCACGAGGAGGGTTGTAATAGATGTGTGATAATGGGCCAAGTTCTCCTTTTTGGTGCTTCTACAAGCGTCCTCGGTGACTGCTGAACATCTCCCATCATTCAAGGAATAAGTTGCTCTTTCATTTGTTCTTCTGTTCGATTTCTTTCCTCTTTCTCTCACAGTTCAGTATTGTGGTAATGCAGATGATGCCTTGGACTCGCCTGCATCGTCTGTAACAGCGGACAGTGAAGAGGATGAGTTAGATGATCACCTGCTAACCTCGCCTGGTGGAGATTTTGCATTTCTGAAGGAAAAACCAGTGAGACTGGCCAAAGAGCTCCTTTAAATTCTTCCAATCCATTGCACTTGCATTTGAATTATAGCCATTGGTGAATGGCAAATGTCCTCCCAATCAAATGTGTCATCACATCATTGTCTTCTATGCTCATAGGAATACCCAGTACTTGTTGATAGATGTAGATCCATTGTCTGTAAGCATATGACTCTGCTCATGTTGTTGCGGGTAATAACCAGGTAGATGACCTTGACAGTTGGCATTCTTTCAGTTTTGCATCTTATAAGCTTACACTAAGTACATATGGCTTACTCTGTTGGTATAATGCTATTGATACAGCTCCCGGATTTCCTGTTTAGCTTGCAAATTGATGTACTGAACCATAAGTGGGTATTAGAACAAGTAGGTTATATTCAAGTGAAATTAAGAAGCGATTGGTTCATGAACATGAAAAACAGAAAGAGCAGATCAGATGACAAATTGCGACGTGATCACTATGGTCATTGGCCTGTACCCTTCTTCAGATATAGCAAAAACCACGAGCAAAATGATCGGACTGACATTTAAGAGAGAAAATAGACTTAAGAGTATTGGCCTGAATAGATAATATGAGAGAATCGGGACATAGAGGACAAACTCCGTCCTGCAACCCACAGCAATGCCGTACGTGTCTTTTCCATTGCTAAATCCTCAGCCCAGAAATGCGATATCTGGTGTGTGAGCGTGGAAAAGCTACCCATGCAACACCGTCTTCCTCGCAGTGTATGGAAAATGGTGTACCGGTGCAGCTGCAATGGTACAGCTGCAATCTACTGCAGTGCAGAGCTCTAATGTGCAGAAAATGCCGGTGACGTTTCCCCGTGAAAACATTAGCCTCTCGATCCCTCCACTTCCCTTATTCTTCTCTTCCGGAATAATGTCTGAATCTCTGTGTATGCATATATAGCTCCCGGCTTCTTTGTGGTTACTGTTTGGGTAACATGTTCCCAAACATTCGACACGGACAAAGAAACTTCTCTTACGAACCGAACGTTTGTGATTAATAGGCAAGCCAGGAGGTGAAAGATACAATTAAAGAGAAGCAGGTATGGAGCAGATCCTTCAAACAGCCGAACATCTCAACCGCTAAATTTTGATGCAAGAGTCGCTGCTGCTTCCAAATCTGTTCTATAGCTGCTAGATCTGTTAGAATCCAAAACCCTCCATCAAGCGAATAATTTATGAGAATGGCAAATACAGTACACAGATAGATGAGTTGTACTCGAGTGACTCAAATTATAATATTTGACAATACCATACCACAACCTATTTGTACAACCTCTTGTCTTATATTGTCTCCAGGAACATAGGCCCATGAGAGCATGAGCATCACAACAACCCTCTGCCGACTGTTTCACCCTCTAAGGCCTTCACCTTGCCCAGCAGCTCCTGCCTCAAACTTGCTTCTGCAGATTCCTCATACTGCCTGCTTTTACGGGTCAGTTCTTCTGCTTTTGCTGCCTGATTTTGGCATGCTCCAATTTGATCTTCCAACTCTAGCAGCCTGTGGCTCTGAATTTCTTCCGCTCGGAGAGCAAAGTAAGCTCGAAAAACTTCTTTCAAATGATCCAAAGCAAATTGGATCTCGAACCCCGCATGCTTGGCCATTATAACCTGGTTCCACCAATCATGGAGCAAGGTCTCCGAGAGCTCATTGACCGGTGTGGCGGACATGCTGCGTATTGCCCCGCATAGCAGGTTAAAGATCAGGCTCTTCGATTTCAACTTCAACTTAGAGCCGGTGCTTATATCTCCGCGCTTCTCGAGCAGCAGCCTTAGAGTAGGGGCTAGGCTCTGGATGACTCTGTATTTGTCAACTTCGACAAGTTCTTCGCCTTCGAAAAATATCGCAGAGAACTCTAAGTTCTCTATGCTTGGTTCTGTCCGGTCCATGAACTGGGTGAGAGTTTGCTGTGAGTATGGGGAAACTTCTGCAGTGCTACCACTACCTTCCAGTCGCTCCCAAAAAGATGAATGCCCTGCTCCTACCGTTTCCTTCTTTAAAATCTGAAAAGTGCCCGGGAGTTTGGTTTGCTCGTCTTGAATGAAAGCTTCTAGTAAATCCTCTAAGGTCCGTATGTTCTGTTCTCTTGATCTACCGGATGCATGTTCCTCATTCTTCAGAGCCATCTCGGTCATGCCCTGGACTTCGATCATAACTTTACTATAAACGCGTTCACTTCCAAGAAATCTTAATTCCACCACTTCTTCTTTTTGCTCACCCTTCAGTAAACGTAGCACCTGAGAATTGAACATAGATTGAGATAACAGTTTGAAGCAGAATCAGGTTGTTGCGGCAGCAGCAAAAGTAAACGAAGCACAGACAAAGTATCAAAGAGAAGTCTGAGGATGAAGCCAAGGTCGCTGTTCTTTGTATCATCAGCTGGTGTAGCCCAACTAAAGAGTTCTCTCTTAGCTGGAAAAGTGGTTTGAGTAATTATCATGAGCCTCTTCTCTTGATCTATTGCCTCACAGACTTAATTTTTCAGATTCTGCACTTCTTTTTCTAGGACTAAGAGAACCAGGTGAGTCTCATAGGTAGAGGCAAACATCGACCATTAGGAAACATTAGCATTACTGGCAGAAGAGAGAGAATAAACCTATGAAACTCAGACAGCTGTTTTATCCCGAATGAGAAAGACAACCTACTGCGTTTTTTCCCTACAGCATATCCACGTCCTACATTTTGCATTTGCACTGAAATTGCAGTACAAGAACGTAGTTCGGAAGGAAAACTTTAGAAGCATCTGATTCTGTGACCCCATTCTTCTCTGCTTCGACATTGCAGCAGAGTAACATTAACTTTTTCAGCAAGTGACACAAATATTGAGGTCATAAAAGGAACTAGACATACCTCAGGTTTCATACATTCAAAGTGAGTGATGTATGGGCAATTTTCTTGAGAACATTTGTAGACGCACTTGTCTGGATCCCTTCTTTTCTCACAAGCATCACAATAATACTCACCCGAATCGTCCTCAACAAACTTGTCCTTCAGTTGTACAACGTGCCTGTGGTTGTCGGACTTGATCAGACAAGGTAATGGACCACATAGTAAATGGAGACTGTAATTACAGGTCACACAACGGAAGAGTCCCTGTTTGTTTTCAGTTTCCACTTCCATTTCCTTGCTGGAGCAAGAGAATATAACTCTATCACAGGCCCTACATGAATCATCCTTGTGTATATTGTCGAGGAAGTGAAGGTAATGACCGAGATCACCACATTGTATGATGGGCTCGAGATTCATGCAGCCAATGTGGAGGCTGAACGATGGCGAGCATAATTTGCAGTCGTAAGTGAAGCCAGAACTTATGTCGAGACAGGCTGCACATGTAAATCTGGTTTTCTTGAGCAGATCCATTTGGTGGTAATGACGAGAACGTTTCGGGATATTCGCGGCAGTTCAGCACATGATTGGTGGACAGTGAACGTCTCACACTTGATGCATTGATAGGTAGGATCAGTGCAACGTTTGGAGCATACAGAGCACGAAGGAGCATTAGTATCTTCTTTGATACTACCCAGCTGCAGCGGGTGCCCATGGCCAGCAGGAAATTTTTTTACCAGGGTACCTTCCTGGATCCCCAAGGGCATTAAAGCGCATTCAACATCCAAGTTGAGATCACAGAGTTTACACTGGTATATAAAAAAACCCCGGCATGCGCTTTGACAGGCCGCACACTCTAACTTTCCTTGTCCGCCTATTGAGGCGATTCGAACTTCTAAGGTGAGTTCACAGTCACGTCCACGGTCACGCTTACGAAAATCATGGAGGAAATGTTGAAGTTTCTGTGGTAATTTAGTGCAGGAAATATGGAGCCACACACTGCAGCTGTCACAACCATATATCTTCCCCAAGTCCAAGTCCGAGCGCGATTGATTGCAAGCTAAACAACGACCTTTGAACTCCTTTTTAGTGAGCTTCAAGGGATGTCCATGACTAAGATGTTGTATATAGTCACCATGATTTGGTTTTTCAGCCATCGTAGCACATACAACATCCAAATGGAAATTGCATTTCTTGCAAGAGAAGGTGAAGCCACGAAAGTTCGCTTTACACGCGCCACAGATAAGCTTTGAATCACTGTTCTGGAGGTGGAGCCTGTGGCTTGGATGAAAGAAGTGTGCATACTCTCCAGGCAATTCAGCACAACCCTTGTGGAGATAAAAGCTGCAACCCTTGCAGCCACAGGCGTATGTCATACCGGTGCATTTTTTCTTGCATGCACTGCAAACAACTTTATCCACTATGCTCTTCATGCTTCCTGTCAACTCATGGTGATGCGCAAAGCTTTTTATTTTCATTTCTTCGACATGCTTCGTCATTTCGGAGCTGATCGAAGGCATTTCCACACATTTCATGTCCAGGTTAAAATCACACTGATCACAGCGGTACACGAAGCCCTCAATCTTTTCTCCACAAAAATCACAGTAGTTATATGATGCAACTTGGAGTTTCAGGGGATGGCTTTGGTGATCCTGGTGTGTCTTCTCTAACGGTAACTTGGCACATGATTCATGGAGAAAATACTTGCAATCCAGGCAGCCATATATCTGGCTTGATTCCGAGAACGATCGGTTGCAAGCTGAACACTTAGAGTTCGACTCCAATTTAGTGGGCTTCAAAGAATGTCGATGACCGAAATGACGTATTTTTTCAACCCTCATAGCACAGTCAACATCCAAATGGAACTTGCATTCCCTGCACGAGAAGGTGAAGCCACGGCACTTCTTTTCACAGGCATTACAGCAAACCTCCGAATCACAGCGCCGGAGGGTGAGCTTGTGGAGCGGATGAAAGAAGTGTTCACACTCTTGCGGCAATTCAGCACAACCTTTATGTAGGAAAAATCCACAATCATCGCAAGCGTATATCAGACCACTGCATTGTTTCTCACATGCACCGCAAGCAACTCCTTCCTCTTCCTTCTTGACGCTTCTTGTCAACTCGTGGTCATGACCGAAAAATTGGATTTTCACCTCTTCATCTTGCTTTGTCGTTCCAGGTTCAATGGAAGGCATCCATGCGCATCCAATGTCCAGGTCAAAATCACATTGATTGCAGCGATACGTAAATCCCTCGATTAGATTTTCGCAAAAATAGCAGTAGTTGTACGTTGCCACCTGGAGTTTCAAAGGATGTTCTGCATGATAGAGGTGTTCCATCGTTAGAGGTAAATTCGCGCATGACTCATGGAGAAAATATTCACATTCCTCACAGCCATAGATACGGCTCGAGCTGCAATCGTCACCACAAGCTGCACATATGAGGACGACATCTCTCTCCTCCTCCTCTCCAATGGTCAACGGGTGCTCGTGGCTAAAATGATATTTCTCCTGCTCCTGATCTCCAGGTGCGGAGGTAGGAGCCGATTGCAGCGAACATACTATATCCAGGTCGAATTGACAAATCTCACAATGGTACACAAAGCCACGAACCCTTTTCCCGCAGGAATCACACCATGCTCTTCCATCATACACATTACTACTGGTGCGCAGCTGCAGACCGTGCGCCTTGTGCAGCCAGTGTTGGAGCTCCATGTTCAACTCCGCACATGACTTATGGAGGAAGAATTTACACAAGTTGCAAGTGTATGTGTCGCTCAAGCAGTGCCTATCACAAGCTTCGCACCGAGCTCTTTTATCCCCATCAATCTCCTCCGTCAACACCAAGTCATGGTCATGGCTGAAGTGCTTAAATAGCAATGGGCCCTCTCCTACTCTGGGACTGATGAGTTTTAGAGCACAGTCAATGTCGAGGTCAAAGTCACACTCCTCACACCGGAATGTGAAACCACGGCATCTATTGTCACAGGCATCACAGTAGACGATTCCGATGTAATATGCTGTTGGCCCGAGGATCAAAGTGTGGTCAGTATGCAAGGGATGCTTTTTGATCTCCATCGGCAACTTTGTGCACTCCTCGTGGAGGAAAAATCGGCACTCATCGCAGCTATAGTATTGATTCAAGCAGCGTTTTGTGCAAGCAAAGCATTTAACTTCTTCATTATCCTTGATCAAGCATCTTGTCAACAAGTGTGGGTGGCTGAAATGTTCAATTGACTCCATCGATTCATGCTCAAATTAACATTGGTGTAAGCTCCCAGTCAGTGCATTTAATATCTGTAAAAGAGCTTCTGAACCGAGAACAACGCCGGTTGTTGTCGGTTTCAGACCCTCATAGTTCCTCTCTTACCCCTCCAGCATTAAGCATATGAGGCATTCCGGGCTCATCTGCGGTGCACCGAAGAGCGATTCCATTACCATGAACAATGCACTCGGAAAGAAACTATGCTTGTCCATGAAAACAATCAATCAAACCAGATACTGCTCGAGATTCATAACTTCCTATGCCAAATAAAAAGATGTTCTGTGACCCGATCGCACAGGTTCTGCTAAAACGACACCCATAAAGATGAAACTTCAACACCCCCCCCCACCCCAACCAAAAAAAAAAAAAAAAATTCAGTTCCACATCTTCTTCTGCAGACACTATTGTTCTCATGAAGAGAGTTCGCAACTGCAGATTCATAAAGTAGAGTCTAATCTCATTCGTAAAGAGCAGAGTCATGTAAAACCCCAAGTTCACAGGTCATAGCACCCCACCGCCTTCACTCAACCTCCCCTTTTTCTTCTAATTCTAACTCAATCCCAGCTTGCTGGTTTCTTTTGGATTTTTCTTGGTGTTTTTGAATTCTCAGTACACCAGCAATGGGCTGAGACAACACCGGCTAAACAAATCAAACTCTTGGAATTCTTCAACACAGAAATGATTTTTCAAGTGTAAAAACTAGCGATCCGAATGAAGGCTATGAACTTCTTACCTGTCAACGATGCCTCAAGCTCCGAGGTGCTCTCCCCTCTCGCTCTTTCGCTCGCTCGCTCATAATTGGCTCATGCCCGCAAAAGCAAAAGGTCTGCCGCCCGCTTCGCGACTTTTCGACAACAAGTCCAGACCAGTAACGTTAACGGACAATGTACCCGCTCATTTCAAACGGGTGCCGGCGACGGTACTGCGATTCCAGGCCGGTCCATCCATGCAGTAGATCGGTCGAAGTAGGAGTACGCAACTCTAGCATCAACAACACAGTGCATCAACAGGTTTCACATTTTGCTTATTTCCAGCAAAAAACGTCTATCAAATCACCGCGTGCCTTTCACTTTTTGCCTCCTCCTTTGTCTTCTTTTGGCAAATTATTATTGTGCCCACCATGGAGATTGAACAGCTCCTTGCATCGATCGGGAGAAAAAAATTTGGGCACATCAGACTGGCCAAATTAGCAACAAGACATCCCATTCAATGATCGACCCTTGTACAGAAGGCCCACGTTTCAGATTTTTCTAAAATCCATTTCCCCCTCGCCTTCTCTCTTCCATAAACACACCCACGGCCCCACCTTCTCTCTCTCTCTCCCCAAATTTCTGCCATTGACGGACGGAGCTCGACCGATCGAAAAAAGCCGGGGAGATAGTTCATCGGAAATTTCTATTCAAAGAAAACAAAATGCCCCTCAAACCGATTGGCAACCATTAAAATGAAATCGTAAAATTTGACTTACTTTTACAAACAGCATTTCACTAAGAAATCAATAGCAAAATAATTACCTCAAATTGCCATAAGTGGAATTACAGGGTAATTTCTTAAAAAAAAGTTATGGGATAATCGTAAAAAAGAAAAGTTTTAAACCTACCATAAACTTTTCTTTTTCTGTCATCGAAGTTCTAAACCTAATTGAGTTCATCAGGTATATTTTGGCCGAAAATTAATCACATGAGCGTCGCCCATCTACGGCCCGTCCTACGCGCACTATCGACGTTGACTTGAAACTGTTATAATTCTTTTATTGATTTTTTCCACCGATTGTCCTATGTGGGACTTGCCCTCGCAATTATTTATTGATTTTTCTATAATTATTTATACCTAGCAATCACCCTCGGTAATGCTAGTTTTGTTGTAAGTAGTGCAAGAGGGGCTGAAGGAGTTGAAGGTGATGCCTTTTTTTTGCTTCGAGATTCTTCATCTTGTTCCCACCGTCCTTTAAAATTTGCCTCAAGATCCCACAAGATATATCTCATATGTCTTATGAGACTCGATCCGCGTTGATGTGAACAAATTTTCAACGATATTTTACTATTTCAATATTTTTGTTTTGTTTTCTTTACCTTTTTTAATTATATTTTTCTCTCTTTTTGTTTCCTTTTCTTTTGGTGGCGAGGGACGCGCAGCAGGCGAGGCCTTGCCAGCCCTCGCCCAGCAGCCGCCGAGGTCGCCAGCCAAAATGAAAGAGAAAAAATTGAAAATAAAAAAACACAATGCAAATAGATCGGTGGAAACCACATTTTGCTTATTTCCAACAAACGTTGATCAAATTATCTTTCCCTGAGCCATCCATTCGGTTCGGGAAAAGATAGATTCGGACCGTTCAAATAAAAAATATTAGGGGATCCGGTTCCTCCCTGAACAGCGAAAAGCCCACAAATCCCCACGTCTCTTTCACTTTTTGCCTTCCTCTTTGTCTTTATTCCGTAATTATTATGGTGGCCACCATGGAGCGGGGCCACCTCGTTGCGTCGGTCCCCGTTTGAAAAGAACAAGGGAATCTTGTCCCGTGCGTGAATGGAAGGGTCGTAAGCTTTGGTAAAGTTAATATAACAGAAATTTCAAACCGGTAGTTTTGTGGCAAAATTATTTCGAATTAATTTTTTGATCAGAACAAATTTCAAACTGTTAAACTTCTGATAAATTTATCCGAAACTAATTATTTGATCACCAAAAACTTCAATCTAGTACACATGTAACAAATTTACCATCCGTTAGTGTCCGTTAAATTAAATTAATAACACTAAAAACTCTAAACCGGCCAATTTATGACAAACGGAGGGGAACAACTTTAAATTGGCGTATCGATTAACTACCATGTGTCATTTAATTCGGTAATTTGATGGTAAAATTTAACGGACTTTTTTGGTACTTTTCCTTAAGGGTCGTGCAAAAGGAACAAGGAACCACCAAAAATCGAATCAGACACAAAATCGTTGGGTCCCAAGGGAATCGATCCGGTTTTCAATTCCAATCAATTTGAATTGGTAAGTACTAGTGTGGTTCTCTGTTCCAGGCGTGGAACCGCCCACCCGCCCAATCGTACTTGATATATATAAAAGAAAAATTCAAACCCTAAATCCCTAATTTCGCTTGCCAGTCGTCTTGTCCCAACTCTCTCAAGAAACTCACGTAGTCTTTCCGTCTCTCGACTCTCAATTCCCCTCGACTCATGGTCGTACCTTTGGTCGTTCCTCGCAAACACGACTCATGGCATCACCTCCATCTCTCGCTCTCAATCGCCTTCATTTGCGGGAAGTTGGAAAATCGGTTTCTTCAATCTACTCACTGTTCAAACTACTGAAAAGAAAGTAAAGCATTCTTTGCATTTTAATTTGAAGTTTTTTTTTTTACAAACAACAGGGCAATTGAAGAACAATGCGTTCTTTTTTGTTGAAAAAAAAAGAAACTTGATGGGACCGGTTCATGGCTTGCTGAAAAACAAGCCATTGATTGCATGAAGCTTGGTAGTATCGGTTCCATGGACCCACCAAGGGATTGGACTAGTACGGGTGGTTCTCGATTTCAATTTTTTAGAACCGGCCCTTAGTGGGCAATTCTCGGTTTTTAGGGTGAAAAGCGCCCACTCTGGAACTTCTCACCCTAACATTAATGACCCCAACTTTTCCCAATAAACTCACATAGATGCATTCTCTAAATATAAGTTGAAAGCTATGTTGGGCTGGCAGATTTCAGCTGCGAAATCAGCCCATGCACCGCCTAGCGAACCGAGAACAAGTTAGACCAGCCTTCTTGCTCATGTTGCCCTTTAGCATAGTACGACGAATAGCTTTCTCGTATCGGATTATACCACGCCTGACTTATCTCGGGTGTCCTGCGTATCGAGCAAGATGAGTAGAATACTTTAGGCACAACAATTGATTTCGCCCTACCATGGCCTGGCATGACTCGTTTATACACGAGAGACCAATCCTAGCTTCAGAGCTCTCTAGAAATGTAATCATTCTATCCTAGAACTCTTAGCATAAACCGTCTTGGCACCACTCCCATGGACCAAATGTTTCTTCCCTTGTACGTCACTCCCTCATCATGATGACACCATCAAGCTTCGCTTGCCGGGGAACATGAGAGTGGGTAGAGTTAGGATACGAGGGTTTCGATCCGTTGCATCGTGCACGTGCATAGATGGGGGCACGAAACATCCGATCCGTGTCATTCTCCCCCACTCAATCCGCAACATCCCCGTTGCGGGCTGTTTTGTAGCTTCCCCGCTTTCTGTTGCACCGTCAAAGCTAATGGGGGGTCTTACATGGATGGCGGGCACTCGCCCAACGTAACAACTCCTCTCCATCCGTAGTTTCTTTTAGATCAACGGGTGTTCGAGCTTCTTCGATCACTTGCGTCCTTGATAAGAGTGGTAGTGGGGCCAACTGCGCCTACTATCGGCACCCTCTTTTGCCTACTAAGCACTTCTTACACCCAAGTAGACCAATGTAAGTTTCTCCTCTTGTTGAAAACATGGTAGCAAACCTATCTTGAGATTCGCCGCCTTGATCCGAGAACGTTATCCCATTTTAGTGAGGAATCGATTTCTTGCCGTGCCCACATTGGCATCCCAAAAGCTTGTCGAGAGCCTCATTGTCCGAGCATGGCTGCCCCGGCAATTCACTCTCCGCCCTCATAGGATCGGGTGGACCAACGGCCTTGTGCCCCCATTGTCATCCTAGTAGCTAGTCAAGAGCCACTCCTCGTCGGGCATGGTCGCCTCGCCGATTCACTCTCGCCCTCGCAAGACCTGGTGGACGACGGGTTTTCTTTCGACTTAGTTACTTGGCCGAGGGATTCTTGCTCGATATCAAATTGTCACGATTGGCGATTTCAGCTATGGAATCGGCACTGTGCGGCGCCTAGCGGGCAGAGAACACGCTAGGCCAACCTTCTTGCTCATGTTGCCCCTTAGAATAGTACGACGAATAGCTTCTTCGTATCGGATTGTACCACGCCCATCTTAGCTCGGGCGTCCTGTGCATCGAGAGAGACGAGTAGAACACTTTAGGCATAATAAATGGTTTTGCCTTGCCATGGCTCTATCGGGAGAGTGGCATGACCGGTTTGTACACGAGAGGCCGACTCCACCTGCAGAGCCCTCTAGAAATGTAATCCTTCTATCCTAGAACTCCTAACAAAAATTGCCCTACCGCCACTCCCATGGACCGGTTGCTTCTTCCCCGGTACATCGCTCACTCACCAGGGTACATGAGAGTGGAAAGAGTTTGCAGCCTTTTGCTTCATATATGTGCACGGATGGGGACATATGGTTTGTGTCATTCTCCCCCACTCAATTCACAACGTTTCGGTTGCGGGTTGTTTTGTTACTTCCCTACGCTATTGCACCATCAACGTCGCTATAGGGTCCCACATGGATGGAGGGCGCTCGCCCAATAGAACAACTCCTCTCCATCGGTAGCTTCTTTTGGATTAATAGCTGTTCGGGGTCTTTCGGTCACTTGTGTTCTTGACAAGTGTGGCACTAAGGCTAACCCCTTTCTTCGGGCAACACCATCTTTCACCTAATAAGCACTTCTTACATCCAGCTAACTAATGGAGGTTTCTCCCCTAGTTGAAAACGTGGTAGTAGACCATTTTGAGATTCACCGCCTTGATCCTAGAATGTTATCCCATTTCGGTGAGGAATCGATATCTTGCCCCGCCTCCATCGGCATCATAGAAGTTGGTTGAGAGCCGCGCATTGCTTGAGCATGGCTGCCTCGGCGATTCACTCTCTGCCCTCATGAAACCATGTGGACCAACGGCCTTGTGCCCCCATTGTCATCCTAGTAGCCGGTCAAGAGCCATTCCTTGTTAGGCATGGTCGCCGGGCGATTCACTATCCACCCTCGCAACACCGAGTGAACGACGGGTTTTCATCCGATTCACTCACTTACTAGAGGGATTCTCCCGCTCCGATACCAAATTGTCACAAACCGAATGATTTTAGCCTCAAAATTAGCTAGTGTGGCACCTAGCTGGTTGAGAACATGCTAGGTCGGCCTTCTTGCTCATGTTGCCCCTTACATCAATATGGTGAATAGCTTCCACGTATCGGATCATACCATGCCCATCTTAGTTCGGGCGTCCTGTGAATAGAGAGAGACGAATAGAACACTTTAGGTACAATAATTGGTTTCTCCCTGTCATGGTCTCTAAGAGCGGTATGACGATTTGTACACGGGAGGCCAAACTCCCCTTTAGAGCTCCTTAGAGATGTAATCCTTCTATACTAGAACTCCTAGCACAAACCTCCCTAACGCCACTCCCACGAACTAGTTGCTTCTTCCCCGCTACGTCGCTCATTCACTATGACGACACCATCAAGCTTCACTCATCAGGATACATGAGAGTGGGAGGATTTGGGGTACGTAGTTTTTGATCCGTCGCATCGTACACAGGCACGGAGGGGGACACGTAATATTCTGTCCATGTAACTTACATGATTGCTTCACGTGTCAATCCTGTTCCCATCTTTTATATGAAGGAGAATGATCAAATGGGTCCATTTGACATGTAAAGCACTTATAAGTATACACTTAATTCTATATGACAAGATGGAGCATGATCGAAAAAAGAAAAAGAAAAAGAGAATATAAAATTTTAAAAAAAGTTCATACCACGAAAAATCTCAAATTAGTACATATATGACAAATTTACCTAAAACTATTTTTTGACCACAAAAAATCCCAAACCGGTATAGTTATAATAAATTTACCCCAAATTATTTTTTTGACCATAAAAAATCATAAACTGGTATATTTGTGATAAATTTACCTTAACTTAATTTTTTTTTATCACAAAAAATCCCAAATTGTTATAAATGTGACAAATTTACCCTCAATTGAATTAGGTTAATATCACAAAAAAATTCAAACCGATGCACCTGTGACAAATAGAAGGTAAAAACCCTAGCTGCTACACCCGTCAATTGTCCCTGTCATACAATTTAGCACTTTAATGATTAGATTTAACGAAAACTAACGGAGGATAAATTTATCATAGGTGTATCACTTTGGGGTAAATTAGTCACATATGTACCTGGTTTAGAATTTTTTGTAGCTAAAAAAAATAGCATGGAGTAAATTTGTCATAAGTGTACAGGTTTGGGGTTTTTATGATATTAATCCAATTAAAAACCATAAGTCGGTAAGATTAAATCCCAAAAAGATTTCTTTCTTTCGTTACTCAAGACTTCCTTTTTCAACCGTACGCAAAAATATGTTTGAGTCACATGGCAAATTGTAAAAAAAGTCCTAAACCAACCGTACTTTTGCCAATTCAATCCTAAACATTTTAATTTTGTCAATTTAGTCCTAAAATTTTTGTATTTGTGTCAATTCAATCATAAACCTTTTTTTGTGTCAATTCAATTATAAACCTTTTCTTTTGTGCTAATTTAGTTTTAAATCTTTTGCATTTGTGCCAATTCATTCATAAACCTTTTTTTTGTGCTAATTCAATTCTAAACCTTTTGTATTTGTGTCAATTTAGTTCATCCAACCAACTTTGATCGACCGACACTAACAAGGTAATTTTTATAATATTTTATTATTTTGTCAATTTATTTTATTTTAATTTTTGTTCATCTTCTTACTCCCGGCCCGTGAGCGCCGATTAGCATCCACGTCGCCTTTTGGCTAGGTCAAAGTTAGTTGGATGGAATGAATAAGCACAGATCTGCAAAAGCTTTGGTGATTGAATTGACAAAATTAAAAGGTTTATGAATGAATTGACAAAAATGCAATAGATTTAGGACCTTTTTGACAATTTTTGCTTGAACCACTCGATATCGGAAAAGCTTATAATTTATAACTAATTATATAACGACTAATTAAAATCACAAACAAGGGGAAAACTGGAAATCCTAGAATATGAAGCTCAGGTTCGGACAACTACTCTTGAAAATGATTTTTCAAAATTGGGGTGCCAATTGCCACGTTGCAATACTTCTATTGACGTCCCTTACAAAAATAAAAATAAAATAAATAAACACTAACGTTATTTGAAGCCATTTAAACTACATCGTTTGGTTAGTGGATATACCTTCGTTTGTGCAGATGTCATAAAACATAGAATCTCTTAAAATTAATACCATCCAGCTAAACTTTGGCTTCTACAAAAAAAAAAAAAATTTGCTTCTACAAGCACTCACATGTAGCTATCGATCAAACTCTAGCACACCGAAGCATTTGACCCCTCTCCACCGGTTAGCGATGGCTCTACGTTTCAGTACTTCCAAGCTCTCGCGTTCTTCGAACATGCTTCTACCAAGTCTTCCGTCACGCTCAACGTCGAACCGTGCTCGTCCTCTGAAATTGATTCGTGTTCGTCCGTCAATCTTTCTAATTTACTCTTGGATTCCTCGATCTCTTGGGAGAGCTCCCTGATCTCTATGGCCATTCTCAAGATGGCGTTGTTATCGTGCCGGAGACTGTAGTGAGCGCGCATTACGAGTTTCAGCCGGTCGATGGCGAACTCGATTTTGAACCTCGAGAGGTGCACGAACATCAGGTACTTCCACCAGTTGTACAGCAACTCTTCGGTGACTTCCGCGACCTTGGTGTTATCCATGCTGTCGATGGTGCCGCACAGCATTACGAAGACCAGGTTCTTTGGTTTCGGGGTTAAATTGGATTCCTCGCTGAGGTCTCCGTGGATCTTAAACAGTTTTCTCAGGAATGGAGCCAATTTCTGGGTCATCTTGTACTCGGCCACCGGGATGACCCTTTCGTCTTCGGATGCCACCGCGAGAGAAGTCATCCGCCGGATGTCGCGGGGAAGCCTCTTCCCGAACTCCGAGAACGCCTCGTCCATGAACGGCGATTTCGGGACTCCGTCCGAGCTACCCCTGGCGTTGTTTCGCCAGGCTAGCACCTTTATGATTTCCACCACCCGCCTCCTGTACACGTCCTCCAGCTCTGCCTCCTCTTTTTGTTCAGAGAATCGACCATTCCTCCGAAGGTCTCGACATGCTGCATCGCCGCCTCCTTGGATTCCGAGTTTCCTTCTTTTCTGCCATCTTGCTTCGTTTCTGGGCGACTCATCTGCAGGTCCTCGCCTCGATCCACCTTCATAAATAGGTAAAGCACATTATGATCCACTTCAAAGCATCCAAGATAGGGCAGTGATCTGGAGTTGGGACTTGGACTTTGCACATGCCGAGAATGTACTACAAATTGACCAGCTTAAATTTGTCAGATCAGAAGAAACATAGAAAAATTCGTCAGCTTGATCTGTCTCGGTTCGTTCTTGAGTTATATCCGCCGATTCCATTGGAGACAAATTGAACTAATCCGATGAGGATTGAATCACAGAGCGATCCAATTCCGGGGGATCTCAGACAGACTTACCCTTGAGAATACACACTCAACATGAGCAATCAACTTGCAAAAGTCACAATGGTAAAGCGGAGTCTGGGGCCCCATCTCCTCCGAACAGTAACGGCAGGGACGCCGGCGGCGGACGTCCACCTCATCAATGGAAGCCTTTAGCTGGAGGCCATTTCTGCTGGGGCAGGGGAGCCCTGGTAGCGTTCGCCAAAACTCGTGCTTTAGCAAGCACAAGGGGCGTTCGCACACCAAATGCACTCCAAATTTGCAGTCCAAGTCCAAGCAGCCCAGGACTGCCGATCTGCAAGGTTCGCCACAAGCCTCGCACTGACGATGCTCGACATCTTCCGGCAACTGGGTAGGGAAATTAAAACAGAGAGAGAAATGAATTTGCACTCTAAAATTCGAAGACGACAACACATGATTGGGTCTTAAACGGCTGTACCTCACCAAAGAAGTGGAGGCGATGGACGTGACCGGGGAAGTTGATGGCGGGGAGAGGGAAGGCGCACTTGACATCGATGGAAAAGCTGCAGCCAGTCTCCGGACAGAGGAAGCAGAAGCCGTTGCTCTGGGAGCGGCCGCAGGCGGAGCAGGTGAAGTCGGCAGAGACAGGTCTGGGGACGAGGGAGTGGGGAGGGTGGGCGGGGTGGAGGATTTCTTCAGGGAGGAGGAGGCACGAGTAGTGTAAGTAGAAGCCGCACCCCTTGCAGCCATACGTCAGGCCGGTGCACATGTCGTCGCAGGCCGCGCACCGGGCGTGTTCGTAGTCAGCCTTCCTGCAGATCACCACGGGATGATCCCGGTGGCCGAAGTGCGGGTACCCCATGGCCGGCCGGGACTGATGAGCAAAAGGATGGTTCTTTACAAGCTCAAATTCATCAATCAGATTACTATCGATCCTCCGAAAACGTCTGTGATCAATAGTAAAATTTATGACACCCACTACTAGTTCGACTTCGTACAATGATTCATCCGGGTGGCACCGGATAGAACTGCACCACAGAAAGAAGATGACGACACCGTCTTTTTTCTTATTCACCTGTCGACTTCGTTGCCGGCTTTTCATGTTGCCCGATGACTCGAAGAAAATTCAAAAGGCGACGACTCATCCTCTTGATTTTGACGTTTTCGTCAATTATGCTTTTTAAAATCATCTACAGCTTTCTGACCAAAAAAAAAAAAAAAAAACATCTACAGCTTGTTACCCAAAAAAAAAAAAAAAAAAGTTGGAGCTGGTGCAGTCCGGTTGATTTTTACCGCATTGATCTGGGGTTCTATAAATAAAGAAACGATGTAAACTAAAATGGGCAAATACCACCAAAAAGTCCAAACGAACCAGTTTTTTCTTTTATCACAACAAACTCTAAACTGATGTGATAAGCTTACTCCA
Source organism: Rhodamnia rubescens (assembly GCA_021437795.1). Taxonomy (NCBI): domain Eukaryota; kingdom Viridiplantae; phylum Streptophyta; class Magnoliopsida; order Myrtales; family Myrtaceae; genus Rhodamnia; species Rhodamnia rubescens. The sequence goes on from JAILYA010000041.1 coordinate 2,510,547, forward strand.
AATTCAATTTACCCACTTTAGTTTTCGTTAAATTGATTTAACACTTTCAACCGAAGAAAATTGATTTAACTCAAAAAAAAATCTCAAATTGGTATATCTCATGACAAATAGAGGGCAAAAACCCTAAACCTAGTATACTCATCAACTAAAGACGTGTCATCTAACTCAAAGAATTCGACCATAAAAATTCAATAAAAACTAATGGAGGGTAAATTTATCATAAATGTACTAATTTGAGAGTACGAGGACAAATTTATCATAAGAATACTAGTTTGAGGCTTTTTATTTAACTCAAAGCAATTTAACGATAAATTTCAATGGAAGTTAACGGAATGTAAATTTATCTTAAGTGTACTAACTTGGGGTTTTTAATTTATGGCAAATCCATCACATGCCTATCAGTTTGAGATTTTTCATAGTATTAACCCAACCGAACAATGATCTTCAAAATTCTACGTATGTGGTTATTAACATAAGAGTGAAATAAGATTAAAAAGAAATTGATCAAACGAAACTAGCCAATAGGTTGGCATCTTCACCTAATAACTAAACTCATCTCGGTCATATACAACTCATACCCAAAGAACCCCTCTATTAAAAAAGTCTTGGCAATAACGTGAGCGATCTTGCTCTTTTTGCTGCTAATAGAAGAACTTGAAAAACATTTAAAACGAATGATATGAGTAACCGTAGCCTAGAGAGTAGTACATATCTCCATTATTTACGTAGAAAAAACAATACTCGAAACTCACAATTCAAACCTAAGATATTACATATCAAATCAAATATGAGTCATTTTACTTTAGCAAAGCTTTATACAAAGCAGAAGTACTCATCTAATCGATCATCACAATTCAAACATCAATGATTAAGTCCATTGATCAATCTCGATTAAATCGACGTGAATGATCTATTCCATTGACCAATCTATTGCTCAAAACGCTAGGTTACAAGGTGATCAAGATTTTCCCTTGGTAAGATCTCCACTTATTAGCAGCCGGTGATTCGGCCGAGAAAGATATCTTTAAACTAGTATACATACATGGAAACTCGTACTCGGGTTTATAGTAATATTAAGCATCAAACCATCATCATTCAACAGCTAAAATCCAATCCAGAATCAATCTCATAAAACCACAGCTAGCAAGAAATTACATGGACTTCGAAGTCGAGAATCGTTTGCAGAACTTCTAAACATGCTTTATTTCATGAAGACAGAAGAAAGTACACTGGGCAATGAGGGAACATGCATATGTTACTGTCTGAATACGTCAAGAAATAGGCTGTTCTAGGATTTAAGCAGCAGACAGAATTCATTTCAAAGCTCCTTAGTGCTGGCGAATCTGAATTCCCTATCGCAGATTTGGGCATCCACGAATATCTGGTTCCAGAGATGATCCGTCTCTGCTGATCCCTAGGCTCTCCAACCTGGGCAGCTCCGATAGACGCAAGGTGTGTAACTTTGGCAACGAGTGCTCTGTTGTGTCCTCAAACAGACTCTTCAGTTTGTCACAATGTTGTATCTGGACAACTTCAAGGTTCTTTGGAGGATGGCCAGAAGAGAAAACACTCACAATCACGGGGCAGAAATCTATGTACAGATTCTTCAGATTTGGGCATTTGAGAACTCCCCCTGTTCCCGGAGACGCAATGCTGACCCCTATGCTCTTCAACAAGCGCAGTTCCGATAGATGCAAGGTATGTAACTTGGGCAAAGTGCACACCGTCGATGCTTCATGGTCGAACAGTGTCTCCACTTTGTCACAGTCTTGTATCTGGACGATTTCAAGGCTTTCCAGAAGCTGAAGCCCTATGCTCTTCAACATGGGGAGTCCCAACAGATGCAAGGTCTTTAACTTTGGCAGCGTGCTCTCTACAGATGTTTCATGCTCAATTAGAGTCTTCAATTTGTCGCAGAACTTTATCTGGATGACTTCAAGGTTTTCCGGAAGCTGGCCAGAAGAGAAAGCCCCCGTGAGCATGGGGCAACAATCTATGTACAGATTCTTCAGATTCTTATGGCTGTTCGATTGCGCTGTCTCGCTGTATATGCTTCTTAACTCTGGAAGGTTGGAAACCCATAAAGTAGTTACATCTGATCCAGCAAAAATGCATTCCATGCCATGGCACCTCTCTAGGCAGCAATCCTTGAGTGCCTTCAAGTTGTCATCTCCCAAATCAGACAAACGACTCATGCACGAGTCATCGATAAATGAAATACAGTTACCACGCTTGATAACTTCTGTCGGATATTCACCCAAACTTTTGAAACCGTGGAACTCTAGTGACCAGTCAAGCTGTCCAGGATAAGGAAGCTGGTCAGGTTGTGGTGGATCAGGAACCCAGTCAGGCTGTTCAGGATCAGGATCCCGGTCAGGCTGTCCAGGGTCAGGGAGATGCCTGATTTTGTTGTATATTTCCCTGAAAATGGGATCATTCCTATAGTGATAAACGTCGCCACCTTCACCTTGTTCTCTAGGATGAGGATACACGCTGAAATGAAACCGTTTGAAGCATGTGTTTCTCAGTGTGGAATTTCGCTCCAGCATCTGAAAAAAGCGGGTACCATGAATAGAGATGAAAGGCCCGTTGCTGGTGGTAACAGTTCCCTCAAGCTCGAAGATCCCGCATTCCTCCCAGTTAACTTGTTCAGGGAGGCACCTTATTTTACCCCAATCAACTTGTCCTATAACTCTGAGGTCTGGCAAATCGAGGCACTTTAAATTAGTCATCTTGAAAATCCAATAGGGAAACTCATTGATCGTGATCCCCCACAAATCAAGCTCCTCCACAGGACTCTGGGGTTTAAGAGCTGGCAACTTTTCTAACTCTAAACTCATACACTTTCTCAAGGAAAGCCGTCGGAGGTTACAGAGAGTTTCAATGGAGGGTAGAGATTTGATCTCTGTTCCCGCAAGATCCAGGTCCTCGAGTTTGGTCAGTTTACCCAAATGTGGCAATTCTGAGAACCCTGAACAGCCGCTCAGCGAAAGATGAGTCAAATTGGTGAGATTTGATATGGATGGTAATTCATCAACCCTAGTTCCAGATAACTTGAGAATCTGAAGTTGATCCATGCCCTCCAAGCATTTAGCTTTGACTTCCCCGAGGAGCTCGTGCCAGAAAGACCAAGCTCCTGAAGCTTTGTTAGAGATTCCAATCCAGCTAGAGTCGTAAGCTTTGTTAGGATGAGGTGGTGCAAATTGCCAAGTTTAGCAACGGATGGAAGGAGTTGAATCTGCGTTTCAGAGAGATGGAGCTGATGAAGACAAGGCAGGTGTTCAAAGAATTCATCTGGTATTTTGTCGAGAAGAGCACAACCTGAAAGATTTAGAATCTCCAGTTTCTCCAAGGTATTCAACGGAGGCAACTTCTTCAGGTGATCACAACCAGCCAGTAAAAGCTTTTGCAGGTTTGGGAGGTTGAATTTCTCGCAGTCAGGAGACAGGGGACACATTTCCTCCAAAGAAGAGGCACCTGAAAGATCAAGTTCCTTGAGTCCCAGAAGACCTTCCATAATGGGCAGTCTTTTCAATGACTTACAATGCTTGAGCAAGAGTTGACGAAGATTGCCAAGTTCGTGAAGGGACGGTAAGGTGTCAATTTTGGTGTGAGAGAGATTAAGTACTGTAAGGTGTTTCAGATGATTGAAGGATTCATCTTCGATTTCCTTCAGATTAACAGCATTTGAAACATCAAGTAACTCAAGCTTCTCAAATGCTTTAGTAGGTGGAAGTTTCTCAAGCCCACCACAGCGACTCAAGTTAAGATGTCGAAGGTTGGTAACACCTGGACTTGATTGTTTTTGAGTGGCTCTGAGGCCCGGCTCGATTTCAGTTGTGGCAGAATCTGAAAGATCAAGAATCTCAAGGCTTCTTGGCAGACTGGGCAGTCTGAATAAGCATGAACAGCCTCTCAGCATTAGACATGTGAGCCTTGCAGCATCACAAATTAAGGGCAATCGCACAATCTTAGTTTGCGAGAGATTAAGATACTGAAGTTTCTTGAGTGGTGCGAAGCATTTGTCAAGGATTTTGTTCAAGTTCGTCCCGGAAGCATCAATCATCTCAAGGTTCCCCAAAGTTGTAAGGCTGGGGAGGGTTTCTAAGCAAGGACAGTCTCTGAGGATGAGCCAACGCAGTCCGCTCAGTTTGGGAAAAGAAGAAGGAAGATTGGTTATTGGGAGGGACGACAGGTTTAGAGTTCTAAGACGGACAGCATGGTCAAAAATATCATCAGGAATCATTTTCAGGGAGCTAGCACCGGATATTTCAAGAATGAGCAATGCTTTGAGCTTGTCAACCTCGTTTATGTTTTCAAGCTGATCAGAGCCTCTGAGTGCCAGCACCAGAAGTTCCTCCATTTTGAGCGGGGGGTGAGGGCAGAGATTCAAATCTGGGTTTGAAGAGGGCGAGAATTTTAAGGTCCTTCATGGGCCCAAAGAAGGTTTCAGGAACTTCCCTGATAAGACGGCTTCCATCAAGCAGTAGAGTGGTGATTTTTTGGTCCTTTGACCAACAGAGCTTTTGTATCATACCGTCTGTCCATGTGACTCTCCCAAAGCCTTCCCATTCACCTTCGTCAAATGCACATGCCAGTCCTAGACTGCTCGTTCCGCCATATCCACCATATCCGTGGTCAGGTATCTTCAGCGCTAATTCTTCCATGGAGACAAGATTATTCGGCATTATTTTCAGTAGGCGCCGATCCAGAAGCTCCATCAATACACGATGACCTTTGGCATAAGCATTCTCGACACGGTCGGCATCACTGAAGTATCCCTCCAATATCCAGTTGGCAATCAGCTCATTGTAATGGATCCCACCATGCCTGGGAAGGAATTGCCTGATGTACCGAAAGCAATTGGCCATCTCCGTGCTAGGCAACATGTCATGACAACAATGCAAAATCTTGGTCAAGCCTTCAGGAATGCCTTCGCTACTGGCAACTTCTTGCATCATGCTCTCTAGGCTGCAACAGCTGGATTTGTTTCGAGCAATGGAATTGAAAGCTGCAGCAATCATGACAATCGCAGCGGGCAGACCCCTGCACTTTTTGGCAATTTCTATCGATCGCTTCTCGAAATTTGGGAACTCGCGGATCTCTTTATCAACTAGCTTGTGCAATATAGTCGATAAATCTTCTGGAGGGAATGGCTCAATCTTCACTGTTCTTGCTGCTTCCTCGATAGAATCACTTCCAGAATAGTCTCTTCTTGTGATTAAAATCTTAACCTTCTGTCCATGAGGCACAAGCAGTTTTATTTCGGCCTCTTTCATTTCGATGGAAACATCATCCAAGATGATAAAAAAAAACTTCTCTCCCTGACCATCTGACAACGTTTTTTTGGCGATAAGTTTGAGAACCTCATGTTTCAGGTCAACTGAGCTCTTTGTGGTCTTATCAGTGCCCTCCTTGCTATCATCCCCTTTTTCACAAGGGGGAATCAGCGAAAGCTGATGCCTGATATCTGCATATATGCATGTGATGTCCCGTTTGCTCGTGCAAGACACCCAGATACTGCAGCAGGATAGACTCTTCTCCAACACACACTTACTCATCTCTCTTGCCATCCAAGTCTTCCCGACACCGGCTTCCCCTTGAATAACAACTATTGGCACACTTCTGTCCTCTAACAGCTTTAATATCTCCCCTTTCGTTTTTTCAACTTTCGTCAAAGACATTGCTGAAAAGTACAGAAATGATCCTTCATCAGTACAGAAAAGGGAAAAAATGTAGAGACGGGAATATGGGTCTGACAATTTCCAGACTATGAGAAGAATCTCACTTTGACACTAACTTCCTTCCCCTCCATCTCTCAGCAGATCTCACTTAGAATGCTCTGTTAATACAATCAACTAAACTAACAAGAGATGAAGTTGAACGAGACTTCTTTCAGTATTTTGCCTATCTTTTTTGCCTTTCCCTCAATAGTTAAACGGGAGGAACTTATTTCTATTCATAAGGGCAAAACAGAAGCGTTTTAATTCATCGACTAACCAACCAGTCATTTAGAATCCAAACAACAATTTTCACAGCATAACCTAAATTGGGTCGTAGTACGTAAGCAACAATTTTGGAAAATTTGGCATGTAAAGAAGCAAAAAGAACTCAAGACAAATATCATGAAAAACAAAGGGAGGGGCGAGAGAGAGAGAGAGAGAGAGACCTGGATCCATAAGCTGCTGAATATGAGAGGTGAAACAACTTGTACCCTTGAACACTTGAAAGCCGATCAGTGACTGTCTATGCTATCAGTTTCCAGGCTTCTTTGGTTCAAGAACAGTTCTGTCCTCAAGGATCAAATGAACATGGAGGAAAATCAACAACTTCGAATGACAACGAAGCCCGCATTAGCTACGGAAAGTTTTGTGGCTCCTGAAATGCTTTACTAACCTCAACAACCGGGCAAGACACGAAAAGAAGTCCTAACGGTAGCCAAACAAAGAGATTGTCCTGGCGCGCTCCACCGTCTTACCTAGCTAGATCCTGGTGCGCCTTTAATGTAACGTTACTGTTGTCCTTGTCCTTGAATGCCTCATCAGTACACTTAAATGTGTTTGCAGAAGAAAAGAAGGAAAAGCCGCGGTAACTTCTGCGGCAGTACAAATGAGATCAGTACACAAAATTCACAGTTTGTCAAACCATGGACAGAAGTTAAAAGCTTACCACACCAAAGTATCCTATGCTCTTATTGGGCATATGTAAATTTGAAAGCTGGATAACGTGAGGAATCATTGGACAGAAAATAGAATAAACACGTTTTGGTTATGTCGCATGAAAGAGATGTATGCACCACCACCACCACCACCACCACCACCACCACCACCTTTTGTTTTGGAATCTTATCTTGCTTTTATGATGACAAGTCAAAAAGGCAAGTCACCTCGCCATCTTCCGACATTATGGTGAAGTGTGACATCTATCTACCTTTCCTATGGTTAAAGACAAGTTCCACTTTGCGAGAATAATTGTCACGCCCGACTCTCGGAGCTCGCGACATCCCTACCAAATCGCCATGGTCATGAAAGATAGCGTCCCTGTACACTATCGACCTACGAACCTACGGCGCATGCGAACGTGCAACACTCCCAAACATGCAAGATCAGTTAGGATAGACAAAGAACACCACAACGGTTATTTCACAAAATGCAATTTCATTCATCAATCAAAGGATGAATCTTAACCCTACCGAGCTATAGAAAACATAATTAACCCCATTCTTGGGGCTCACTAGGACCTCAAAAACATACACGGTCGGGTAAGGTTAAGCCATCATCTACTCCCAAAATCTGCTCTAACCCCCAAGCCCTAACATCCACGGCTTCATCACTTGAACCCGAAATGGTTAAACGACGGGGTGAGAAATAAATCTCGGTGAGTCAACGCCTAAGCCCGGCTAGGGCGTTGATTCGCCGTACGTCCTAAGACAACCATAATATCACGAGTAGATAATTCAACCACATGCAAGCTTACGGTCTTACCGGGCATAATGCGATGCAGACGACTCAACGATCAAATCAACCACTCCAATTCATTGGCAAAGATCACATCACTTGCATGCACATGACTCCACACGAAGTCCATTTATTACATTCGGGCGTGACCACGCGCCTGGTGTGGTCCCACACTATCGGTGTCATCCGGCGGGACGGCATCGCCCCATATCCTCTCGCGACGGCGACCGAAAGCTATGTATCCACATCGGCGCGGCATAGCAAACAGGCATTCCAATAAGGAGCGTTGTCCATCACAAAGCCGCGACCGGCATCCGACAATCCCTTAAATCCGTGCGACGCACGGCATGGATTGTCTGCATCGACAAGTCGTGTGATTCCGATCGACACGGCACGATCATGTCGGGAATCCCGTCACCATTCCGTCATATGACCACTCAACTCATTCGGCAATCAATCAATTTTTATCTTTATGTACCGCCGAATGCTCACACAATCGTGCCTAAAGACTGCCCTGGCCATTTTCATGCTAAAATGTGCAGTTGAGTTTACACGCGGTCATATGAATGCGCAATTATATCAATCGGCAAACCAATCAATTTGGGGCGATTAACCTCTAATCGGACCCCCACTACAATCAACAGCAACCGACATTCACAGTCAACATTTCATGAGTCAATCGTTCAATTGCAGCCATCAATTATTAATTCAAATTTCGATTTTCAATTGATAGCTAGTTGCGATTGTCTCGACCTATCGCTCACTCGCGATCAATCACCACAATCAATCAATTCAATCAATTAGCTACAAACAACCTAGCTAATTGACTAGCTTAACTAATTACGGTCATTTAACCTAAACCACGTTTCTATCTAGCCCGACCGTAATTAATCTACCTCAACTGACCTAATTAGCTAAATAAATCTAATTCGAACGCAATTAGCGACCTAGCCAGGAGTTAGGGGCTAACTCACAATTTTAATTAGCTCGGGCATCTCAACTCGGCGACGACGGCGACTGAACTCGGCCCGGCCCGCGACGATTATTGGCGACCCGCGATCCAACTTAAGCTCCGGCTTCTAACTCGAACAAATATGACCCGAAGACTTGGCGACACCTCGAGACTGCACGAGACTCGAGGGTGGCGGCCGGTGGTCGCTAGTGGCAAACAGTGGCGGCGGCGATGAACAGTGTTCGGCGAGAGGTAAAACAGGGCGGAGCAGGGGCGTGGAGCCTTTTTGTGGTGGCTCGGGCTGTCCAAGGCGGGGATGGTTCGGCCAAGGTTGGGTGGTGTCTTGGGTGGCCGTAGATGGCGCTGGTGGCGGCGGCGGACGGTCGGAGAAGGCCGAACAGCGGCAGTACAGAACCGGCGCAGAAAAGGGGACTCGGGGGGAACGGGGAGGCTGGTCGGCGCTATCTCGGGCTCTACGGGCGGCGGCCGGCTTCCAACGACTTCGTGGGACGACTAAGGATGGAGAACGACGGTTTGGGGTGGTCGGCGGGCGTGGGTCTCGCGGAACAGCTGCAACGGCGGTCGTGGGCCTGGCGACGAAAACGGGGACGGCGGCCGGTTCGTCGGACTTTCGCGGCGGTCCGACGAGGTACGGGCGGCGAGACAAGGTTGAGAGGGCTATGGGGAGGGCGGAGGACGATGGCGTGGTGGCTGGAAGCGGCGTGAGGCCCGGCCGACGCTGGCAAGTCCGCGGGCGCGAAAAAGGCGATCCGGCGTCGGTGTTCCACGGTGGTCCGGGCCGCGGCGGCTTCGGCCGTTGTAGTGGTGGCGAGGGTCGGTGGGATGGCGACGAGGTGGTCGGTGGTGGTCAGCGGCCGGGAGGCGGGCGCGGCTAACGCCACCGAGGCCGAAACAGGGGCGCGGCGTTCCGGCATGCTCGCGGCGAGATGGCGGCGGCTGGGGCGGCAAGGCGGTGAGGCGGTGGTGGCGTGGCTCGGGGCCGACGTCGCGCAAGAAGGAGGCCGGATGAGGAAGAGTCGGGCGGTGGGTGCAACAAAGAGGAAGAGATAGAGCGTAGGGGAGAGAGAGAGTTCGGCGGGAGAGAGAGAAGAAGAAATGGAGGAGAGAGAGAGAGTTGGCGGGTGAGTTGTTGGATTTGATTGGGGTGGGGCCCACGGGTCTCATCCAATTAATTTTCTTCGTCTTATATGCATAATATCCAAGGGCAAACGGTAATTTCATAATTCGGATCGAACGGATTTTTTGGCTCAACCGTTTGGGAATAAAATTTGGATTTCACGGACTAAGCTCGGTCCGGAATAGGTCTAGGCACGAGGATTAGAAATCTTAAGTCGCGGTTACCACGATTTCGAGACCTAATCGAAATCGAATGACATTTCGAAATCGTCCAAAATTGTCACTTTGGTCCTTGAGATCCGAAATTTGCATCGACTAAAATTCAATTCTCTTCCTTTTTATCGAATTGGGAAAATTACAAAATTCGAATTTCCGGCATCACAACTCTCCCCATCTTAGGAAATTTCGTCCCGAAATTATAATGCAACCATAACTCCTAAAAATATAAGGATAGCTACCCTTCATAACTTCCTCATTCTCGCGGTAGCTCCTTCGTTCCGTGGTGTTGTTCCAATTCACTTGACCAACTAAAACGTCTCGCTCCGGAGCACTTGTCCTTTCTAATCCACGATCATATCGTTATTCTACATATGCAGCTGCTCATCTAACTCAATCTCTTCTAACTAAGCACGTGAGTGGAATCCGGCCCGTACTTCCTTGCCCGACACGTGGAACACATTATGCACTTGAGTCAACCTCGGTGACTGCAAAACGATTAGCCGATTTCTAATCCGCTCCGGGATTGCAAAAGGTCCAACGTATTTAGGTCCAAACGGATGTCCTTCTTAGGCGACACCTTCAAGATACAAGTCAAATTCAAGTTTACTCATATAACTTCAAAGATTCAACCTGAGTTGTCACCCTCGAATTTGCTATCCAAACCAATGTCGAATGTTTTACCGTGGTCACAATTAACCACAAACCCACCATCCATGCGTATCAATTGATACTCCTTGACTATCGCCAGACGGAATTTATCACCGCTCTCTTTTGTTCTACAAATGCCACTTACAATTAGCACTAATGGCAATTTGAGCATTCTATTAAAACAGACCGGATCGGCTAATGATTGGTCTCTTCACCATCACTTGGAGATTTGGAATTATTTAACTTGTCAACTCTTGAAACATCCAGGGACTCATCGACCTCATATGTCCCATCAAACCGATAGTTGGACCAGCCATTTGTTGAGACAGTTCGCTCACAAACAACCAACGAGTCGAGGGCCACTTTGATCATCTCGGTTTAGGGTTGGAATCACCCGTTCCTTAACCGATGGTACAATCAAACACTATCGAGTTCACCTCTCTGACCAACTCCGGTTGATGCGGGATTGGTTGCCTCGACCCGTATTCTTCCAACAACACGTCACATGGCCTAGGGTGATCAGCCTTCGGCTAGTGCGCATTGGTATGGGGTTCTAGTACAAATCACCCTCTTTGGATCCATGGCCGCTTGTTTGCCGATTCGTGCTTGATTTAAGGTCGTCACCTCGATCCACAGACAATCAATCGGCAAGTCAAGCTATGGACCAAGTCGAAAGCGATCTCAAATCTCTCGGTGGCCCATCAACTTAGCCGTCATTCGTAAATAGTCCGAAGTCCAAGTAAAACTCTTGCGGTCCTTATCTTACTCCATTTCGTGGCCTCACCAAGCTTTCGCCGCGCACTCGATCCTTTGTTTTCCCCTTAATTGCCACATCTCGCAATCTCAACCTTTTATCGATTGGCACCAATCCTAGCGACTTACGGAGCCAACTGCGAGTCCCTTTTTTTTTTATATCATCAACTCATAGCTTGCTCTTACGAACTCTTCCCGTTCGTTTCTACAATTTCTCATTCTCATATTTGTCTTAAGCTCCATCAATTAAGGTCCGTAAAGGATTTGCAACATCTGTAAAGCATCAAAATATTTCTTGAGCATCATCTTTCGGCAACAAGGAACCAATCGTTAGTTGCAACTCGATTGCCGCTATATGAGCTTGACAACTGCTTTTCCATCAAAAAGAGTTTCACTATCTCGGCCTTCGCAGTGCCGATTGGGATAAAACAGTGAACATAATCCCCATCAAGTCGGTGCCAAGAGGTCCACAAATCAAGGGATTTATCTTCACAAGGTAATCATCGTATACATTACCCGTGTTTGTAGAGGGTACTTATGTGTAGTCGGTAACTTATTGACAAACACAATGTTTCCGTCCGTAATCCCGCCATTAACAACTTGATGGACCTCAAAGATACATGTCCTTTGGAAATTCTCTCTAAGTTGATGCATGGCTGAACCATCTTTTTATGCCAAACATAACTCCTTATCGGCCATGCCTTGTATATAATCCCTGTTATAAACGCCGACCTTCTCCTCAAATGTCATTTCTTTGTGCCATCTCAATGAGAACGCCTATTTCATTGACCTTCTTAAGGGCGTCGATCACACTATGGGAGGAAAGTCCTAAGTCCTTTTCTCGATAAATAACGTCATCGTTTTCTCAGCCATGCCTTGGTAACATTAATTGAAGGCTCTTTACCAATCCCATAACGTATTGCGATATCTCGAGATGCCTCGCACTACTTGCCTCATCAATCGGGTGTCCAAATTCAAACTTCTACTCTACCAATATCGATCACTACAATTCCATATCCACAATCCCTTCAAATGGATACTCATTGACTTTCATGATTCAAGTTGAATCATTGCTTTCAAGCTTGATCTATAATACCCAAAATTTTCATAGTATCCTGCTATTCCTTGTCCATAATAAACTGTTCATTTCAAATGTTTCAGTTCAAATTGAAGCCTTGAACTCCCCATTTCTGGAGCTTTCTTGGCATCTTAACAAGATTCACATGTTAGGAGCCTTAACGAAAGTTGGTGACTAAACCATCAATACGTAATACCAACTCAAGCTCACACAATCCACAAAAGTACTAGTCACCTTATTACAACTCATATTCACAAGTCGAGTTTAACAAAAAGTCCTTCTTATCTCGATTAGTCATGGCTAACCTATAGCCGGGATATTCTACCATGAATGCCATCCTATTCTCATGCTTAGGTCGGTCTTGGAAACTCGTGGTATGTTTCTTTCTCCGCCTCTCGTGCAGTCTTTCACTTGATGACCCATTGGCCGCATCCAAAACAAGCTCCATCACGAAACGGACACGGAGCGGATCCATGCTTTTGGCGGCACAGCGACATGCTCACTCTGACGGTACATTGACTTATTGATCGTGCCTGTTCTATTAGGCGGGATGCGGGTCCTACCGCTAGACATCGGCTTCTTCCCTTGCCGAATGTCCTTTCGGTTCGAGCGCACGAACCGCGGTCCAATTGCGATAGCCTTTTCTCGCAAATTCCCGTTCCACCATCTCGGGCCCTTTTATACGTTCATTATAGTCCTTCGATTGAATGGCACCAACACACTCTTGATCTCCCGCTTTAATCCATCCCGAAACCTTCTTGCCCTATCCATGGGTTCTCTATCATCCTTGGGGCATACTTCGATAGCTCAGCAAATCTTGCTTCATATTCATCCACCGACATGGTTCGGCGTAAGCGAAGGAACTCGCCATCTTTTGTTCCTCGCGGTATCCGAGAAATACTTCCTATTGAATGCCTCCACAAAGGCATCCCATGTCGAGCCATGCCCTCGGGAAAGATCCTATCCTTAGAAGCTCTCCACCAAGTACTTGCATTTCCCTGCGGTTGGTAGACGGCCAGGGTAACCTTGTCCTCATCGGTGCACCTCAACGGGCGAATGCCTTCTCTAATTCCTCGACCCACAAGGTGGCACTGGGATCTCCGCTCCCGCGAACTTGGCGCTTCAATTTAAACTGTTCTACTAATTTTTGTGCTCGACGTCCCTCATTCTCGTTTCCAGCTAATTTTTTTGTGTTTTCCGCAAATGCTTGATTCCTCATTCGATGTCCCATCGATCTCCTAGCGCTCCCAGCGCTAGAATCCCATTTATCCTTGGGTCCTCTCTAGCAGGTCTAACAATACGGGGTGTTCTTTCTTCCTCCAAGATCTCGCGATCGTTGGATCCCCGCCGTGCCTACCCGGGTGCTCTTCTACCACGTCGCTCATCTTGCGGTTAAATTACGGGTCCCGCCCACCCCATAGCAAACGTGATAAGAAGACGGCCCAACCACTAGAACACATATAACAATCACAAGCATAACGCTCACATCCTACTAACTATCCCCATTTCCCAACGCACCTTATCACTCCGGCCAATGACCGATGGATCAGCCGACCTTGCTCGATACCACCTTGGGCGGGGATGTCACGCCCGACTCTCGAGCTCGCGACATCCCTACCAAATCGCCATAGGTCATGAAAGATAGCGCCCAGTGTCACTATCGACCTACGAACCTACGGCGCATGCGGAACGTGCAACACTCCCAAACATGCAAGATCGCGGGATAGCACAAGAGAACACCACAATGTTATTTCACAAAATGCAATTTCATTCATCAATCAAAGCGGATGAATCTTAACCCTCCGAGCTATAGAAAACATAATTAACCCCATTCTTGGGCGGCTCACTAGGACCTCAAAAACATACACGGTCGGGTAAGGTTAAGCCATCATCTACTCCCAAAAATCGCTCTAACCCCAAGCCCTAACATCCACGGCTCATCACTTGAACCCGAAATGGTTAAACGACGGGGTGAGAAATAAATCTCGTGAGTCAACGCCTAAGCCCGGCTAGGGCGTTGATTCGCTCGACGTCCTAATGTACAACCATAATATCACGAGTAGATAATTCAACCACATGCAAGCTTAGGCCTTCACCAGGCATAATGCGTGCACGACTCAACATCAAATCAACCACTCCAATTCATGCAAAGCATCACATCACTTGCATGCACATGACTCCACACGAAGTCCATTTATTAACCGGTGACCCACGCGATCGGCGTGAACCGACTCACACGCCTGGTGTCCCCACACTACGGCCGGGCAGTGGTGCTATCCGGCAGACCAGCATCGTCCCATATCCTCTCGCGACGGCGACCGAAAGCTATGTATCCAGGCGCGGCGCGCATAGCAAACAGGCATTCCAATAAGGAGCGTCGGTCCATCACAAGCTGCGACGCATCCGACAATCCCTTAAATCCGTGCGGCGCACGGGGCATGGATTGTCGTGCATCCGACAAGTCGTGTGATTCCGATCGACACGGCACGATCATGTCGGAATCCGTCACCATTCCGTCATATGACCACTCAACTCATTCGGCAATCAATCAATTTTTATCTTTATGTACCGCCGAATGCTCACACAATCGTGCCTAAAGACTCGCCTGGCCATTTTCATGCTAAAATGTGCGGTTGAGTTTACACGCGGTCATATGAATGCGCAATTATATCAACTCGGCAAACCAATCAATTTGGGGCGATTAACCTCTAATCGGACCCCCACTACAATCAACAGCAATCCGACATTCACAACATTTCATGAGTCAATCGTTCAATTGCAGTCCAATTATTAATTCAAATTTCGATTTTCAATTGATAGCTAGTTCGCACTCGCTCTCGACCTATCGCCACTCGCGATCAATCACCACAATCAATCAATTCAATCAATTAGCTACAAACAACCTAGCTAATTGACTAGCTTAACTAATTACGGTCATTTAACCTAAACCACGTTTCTATCTAGCCCGACCGTAATTAATCTACCTCAACAACCTAATTAGCTAAATAAATCTAATTCCGAACGCAATTAGCGACCTAGCCAGGAGTTAGGGGCTAACTCACAATTTTAATTAGCTCGGGCAGTCTCAACTCGAGCGACGGCGACTCGAACTCGGCCCGGCCCGCGACGATTATTGGCGACCCGCGATCCAACTTAAGCTCCGGGCTTCTAACTCGAACAAATATGACCCGAAGACTTGGCGACACCTCGAGACAGCGGCACAGGACTCGAGGGTGGCGGCCGGTGGTCGCCGGTGGCCGGAACAGTGGCGGCCAGCGATGAACAGTGTTCGGCAGAGGTAAAACAGGGCAGAGCAGGGGGCGTCGGAGCCTTTTTGTGGTGGCTCGGGCTGTCCAAGGCTGGGGGATGGTTCGGCCAAGGTTGGGTGGTGTCTGGGGTGGCCGTAGATGGCGCTGGTGGCGGCGGCGGACGGTCGGAGAAGGCCGAACAGCGGCAGTACAGAACCGGCGCAGAAACAGGGGACTCGGAGGCAGAACAGGGGAGGCTGGTCCGGCGCTATCTCGGGCTCTACGGGCGGCGGCCGGCTTCCAACGACTTCGTGGGACGACTAAGGATGGAGAACGACGGTTTGGGGTGGTCGGCGGGCAGTGGGTCTCGGCGGAACAGCTGCAACGGCGGTCGTGGGCCTCGGCGACGAAAACAGGGGACGGCGGCTTCGGTTCTGTTCTGGAACTGTTCGCGGCGGTCCGACGAGGTACGGGCGGCGAGACAAGGTTGAGAGGGCTATAGGGAGGGCGGAGGACGATGGCGTGGTGGCTGGAAGCGGCGTCAAGGCCTGGCCGACGCTCGGGCAGTCCGCGGGCGCGAAACAGGGCAGTCCGGCGTCGGGTCTGTTCCACGGTGGTCTGGCGGGCTTCGCGGCGGCTGTCGACCGTTGTAGTGGTGGCTGAGGGTCGGTGGGATGGCGACGAGGTGGTCGGTGGTGGTCGGAAGCAGCCGCGGAGGCGGGCGCAGCTCAGAACGCCACTGAGGCCGAAACAGAGCAGGGGACGCCGGGGCTGTTCCACGGCTGTCCGGCGATGCTCGGCGGCGAGATGGCGGCGGCTGGCTGGCGGCAAGGCGGTGAGGCAGTGGTGGCGTGGCTCGGGGCTGACGTCGCGCAAGAAGGAGGCCGGATGAGGAAGAGTCGGGCGGTGGGTGCAACAAAGAGGAAGAGATAGAGCGTGAGGGAGAGAGAGAGTTCAGCAGGAGAGAGAGAAGAAGAAATGGAGGAGAGAGAGAGAGTTGGCAGGTGAGTTGACTGGATTTGACTGGGGTGGGGCCCACGGGTCTCATCCAATTAATTTTCTTCGTCTTATATGCATAATATCCAAGGGCGAAACGGTAATTTCATAATTCGGATCGAACGGATTTTTGGCTCAACCGTTTGGGAATAAAATTTGATTTCGACTAAGTTCGGTCCGAATAGGTCTAGGCACGAGGATTAGAAATCTTAAGTCGCGGTGACCACGATTTCGACCTAATCGAAATCGAATACGTTTCGAAATCGTCCAAAATTGTCACTTTGGCCTGAGATCCGAAATTTGACGACTAAAATTCAATTCTCTCCCTTTTATCGAATTCGGAAAATTACAAAATTCGAATTTATCACAATAATTGTGAATCTGTACATATTGCGACATCAAATGCACAGGATGCTGGTGAGCCAAATTCTGTTTTGAACTTCATGCTCGTCATCCCAACAAGTATAGAAAGAAATACAAGAAGACACCTGATATAATGAAAGCAGCACGTCAATATAAAATATTCATGTTGTGATTATTCGACGGAATAGATATAAAGCCGCTTAAATGAAAGTATTAGCATTGCATATAAAGACCATTTTTCATGGTGGCGCGGTAAGCATTCATACACGTTAAAGAAAGCTGCTTAACTCGAAGTACGAAGTTAAACACACTATTGATCCGAAAGTACTTTCTCTTTATAGTCGTTTACCAAGCTCCAAACAGAAGAAACTCATACATTTTGGTTTTGGCCAAAGGAGAAACTTCTACATTCAGTCATAGGATTACATGCCACAAGATAAGCCCACAAGATGAACCAACAAATGATTAATTTCTTCTATTGCTAGGATTCCAGGAACCTGAGACTCCATAAAGCTAGTGCTTCACAATCAACTTTGCTCTTGCATGACCCTCGCTGATCTGAAATTGCTCCCCTAGACCAAAATGAGCCATTAATAGCCACACGAAAGTGGCGAGCTCCCCGCCTTTGCTCAGTTGATGAGCATGAGCAGTTGCGGTGCAATGACTCGCGGCGTATGACAGCAACTCCACCCATACTTTACTCATGATCTTCCATTTCTGATCCTCGTATGTCCTCAACTCTTTGGCCAACCTACTCGCATCGAACAGCACCGACTTGCTTCTGTCTCCCTTTACATCGACAGGTCTCACAGTCGTTTTCACCTTGAGAATGTAATCAGAGGCTTGTTTATGTTCTTCGGGGGTGACAGTTCCTTCCTGGACAAAAACTTCTTGGCCTCGGCACAAGTGTCTTGGAATCTTATCCGTCCAATACCCACAATGGAAGACATCATCTTAGGTTGCACAACGAGAAGATAGAGCATATAATCTGAGAGATCCTTACAAAATCCTATGTGATAATCGTTGCTCTGTTCAGTTTCAGTGGTAGTGAAATACAGGAGATCTGTGGCCACATGCCACAATATAATGCTCTCGTCATACTCAACTTCAGTAACGAATGGCAACAGCTCATTCCAATGAGGATTGTGAAGCACCCAGTCACCTCTAGCTGAATATATCCTCTTTGCAAATCCCAGATCGCTAGCGAGCCTTGATTTTTCTAGCAGCTCCTGATGGATAAATAACCATAGTTCTTTAGTAAAAGATGTCCTCGATGAGTACCTCATGTGGTCTAGAAAATCCTTTAGGCCCATCAGAACAACGATCTTGCTGAATGAGTGTCCAACACGATCACAAATGGTCTGAATTTTCTGAGGGCGTTCCCGGATAGAATAATCAATCAAGTTGTATCTCGAGATAGACTGCGACCACCTGCGAAACAGGTGCCTCTTAATCCAGGCCAAGAATCTGATCTCTGGCTCCTCTTCCTCGTCAGACCAGGTCGACCTCTTGAGAGAAAGGTAACTTCCGAAGAATTTGGCCAAAACCCAGTGTTTCTTGGGGTTCTTCAATGCTGAAACTGTCCAGTCGGAGAAGATGAGCTGGAGGAGAGCAACGACATCCAAGGCTATAGCACCAAGGAGCAGGATATAGGTAACCTTAACATTGAATCTCCCGAAGCCATCTTTGTCCATGAAAAAGAAGAGCGCCAGAGCGATCTCCACAGAACCAAAACAAACGAAGCGCCAAAAGTATCCGAACTTATCCCGCACTACCACAACCTTTGTGTAGAGGACATCGTAAAAGAAGTTGAGTTCTACCTCCAGCAATCTGAGAGTATCCACCGGCTTTGTCCTATGGAAGAAGTCCCGGCTTTCGTTTCTCTCACGGAAGCTGAAGATAATGTCTACAAAAAGTCCCTTAAAGATTTCGAAGAAGCGACGAGCCTCCTGAACCACCTCGATATCATCCATAGCAGTGCTATTTGTGGTGTTCGGGGTCCTGGATACTTTGTTAGGTTCCGGGATCATGTCAATTCTGGCTGGAAGATGGGCCTCTATCTTGGAGGAGTACTCCTCCATGAGCTTGGCGTAGTTCGGTCCGGGGTCCGGTTTCGTGTGCATCGAATCTCTGAATCTGTTTATGCTCGCGAGGTACAACGCCCGATTCCTCTCGCCGTACTTGATGATTCCGGATAGGAAGACCAGGGCAGTCGGCATCCACAACTTGTTAGGCAGCGACTGATAGAAGACATAAGCTACGGCAATCGCCTGGAATACGAGCCCGAGGAGGTGCCTGAGCCACAGCTCATTGTCCTCAAGAGAAAAGGAGGTAATGGTGTCTGGACCGCCGAGGTGGAGTAGAAGAAACGGAGCCCAGAACGCGAGAAGGTCGCCGTTGGAATAGGGGCCCAGATGGTCGAATTGACTCTTGGAGATGAGACCAACTGCAAAACTAGCAGCCCAATCGGCAAGCAAGTAGGTGATCCAGATTAGCATGATGACCGCAGCCTTGGAGGCTCGTTTCCTGAAGGTCGCAAACAAGATCAGAAAGGCCTGAAGCGAGAGACTCAGGAGTATGGCTCCCCTCAGGTTCCATCCATCCCAAATCTTCTTGACATTGTCAGTGATGTATGAAGCCACTGCCATGGTTCAGCTCAGCTCTCTCTCTCTAGAACTCTCGAACTCCGTGGTGGGTATGCAGAATAGAACGCAAGATCAGCAGTGAAGAATTCTTTCTTGGATGTGTCGTGGAAATGGTTCGTCCTCACACTGGACCCACATAGGTTGGACTCCCGTAAGACTTTGATCATCTCTTGTCCATGAACTCTACAGCGTACGGGCACCCAATCCATTTTGTCGTCGGCACGGTCTAAATAGGCTCGAATTGCATCAATTTGATAAGTTTAGGACTTGATCGTACTTTGATGACAATTTTCAATTTTTAGGACTTCCGGTGCACGTATCCCGTTCATTATACACTCAAGTCTCAAACAATGAGCACAAGTTTGTTTATTCAGTCAATTTGAGGGGGTCCATTGTGTGACTTCCACATCTCTAGACTCCTCCAAAGGTTATGGTGCACGGAAACTATCCATGACCTGCATTTAGGCTGTCATTTCGAACGACATAGCATTGAGATAGTTGTCAGGAGAGAGGAGCGCTCACCGCTCAGAGAATCAAATGGAAGAAAGCATTGTGAAATATCTCACTGAAAAATTTCAAACCAAGTTGCGCGAGGAACCGAGAGTCCGATTCCATGGCCGTTTCAAAGAACTGGAGTCCCTGCTCGAGAAAATCACAGCCTCTGAGTTCCCTGAAAAGGGATCAATCAAGGAGGAGCTGTACCGCCTCAATAATGTCTTGGAGGAGTGCCAAACGCTAGCGAGGAAGCAAAGCCTTGCCTCTCTCAAAACATTTCTAAGTCCCTCGATTGTTCAAATCCGTAGAACCCTGGACAAGATCGAACAGGAACTTCACAAGATCGACAAATCTATAGCAAGTTCGGATGGGACCTTCTGTATTCTGCGCCAGAGGCTAGAAGCGTCTCGAGGAAGCTCCACATGGGTCGCTCCGTCAAGAGTCCACGGGCTCAAGAATGAAGTGGAGACTCTGGTGAGGATGCTTCTCCAACCAGGAAAATCGTCCGACTCTTTCAACGCAATCGCGATCACCGGCATGAGCGGCGTCGGAAAAACCACACTAGCCCAAGTGGTGTACAACAAACCACAAGTGAAGGCACAGTTCCTTCCAAGAATCTGGGTATCGTTATCCCCACAGCCCAAAACGGCCGAGAACCCATGGGAGGCCATCATCACGAAGTTACTGGCCCGTCTAGGAGTTGAAACAGACACAATCCGCTCGATTGAGAGCCACGGCCTCCCCGGCCTACGCTACGCTCTCCACCTGCAACTACAGGGCAAAAAGTACTTGATAGTGCTCGACGACGTGTGGGACCCCAACCCACGGCACGGCAACGGCAACGGCACCGGCAACGGCAACGGCAACAGCAACAGCAACGGCAACGGCAAAAGCGACTTTGACTGGGATGGGTTGCCCAAAGGTTATGGTGGTTCAGTCGTTATCACGAGCAGGTCGGAGAAAGTAGCCAAAACCATGGTTGGGGAAGACAAAGTGCTGCACCTGCAACCACTCACGGACCGTGAGAGCTGCTGGCGTATCTTCAAGGATGAGGTGGAGAAAGATGGTGGTGAAGGATCGGATGTGGACAGCATCAACAAGCTGAAACCAGAGGTCGAAAAGAAGAGTGCTGGTCTGCCGCTGGCCGCAAAAGTGATGGGGGAGATTTTCTATGAGAAGCTCAAAGGCGAGAAGGGGGCTGAGCATGGTGAGCTCCATCCTCAAAGTCCTAGACAATAAACCTAGAAAATCTGCTAAAGTTTCGTTTTTTTTTTTTTTTGGTGGGTGTTCCTTCTGCTTCTGCATTTGGTATCAGGGCTACCATTTTCATGTAAAAATATTGCTCATGTCAAGAACTCTTTGCACTAGGTTGTAAGAATTGTTATCCCCATTTGCTTTGTCAATCAGGTCATGTCTCTGCTGATGGATACAAAAAGAAGGTTCAAGATAACACAAACAATGTGAGCGGATAGAGAGATTGAACCACCTGATGAAATATACCAGGAAACAAAAACAAAAATTCTTGGTTCATCAATCAAAGAACGATCTTGGCAGCGATTTTTGTCTTGTTGTTTAAGGAAGAAGGAGGAGAATCACATGATCGGACAAATATGAATCGCCTGCCTCGATTTTGAAGCAAGTTGCAGCAAAAATGAGTAACTTCTCAACATCACGGCGGTTCTCAGGGCGCTTGTTCTGCTCTTGCTCTTTCATCTTCCATCCGTACCTCTGAGACTGATAAAGAGTCCATGAATTTTAACACAGATTTTTTTTTCTTTCTCCGCAAGGATCTTTACTGCACCTAAATTGGTTAACATTCACTCAAGCGTCGGTAAATACTACTGTTCTGTCCGAACGTAGAACAAGTTTCTTGCCTTTGGCCTTTCTGAGCAGAGTTTTTTTTTTTAGGGGTTGATTGTTTCGAGCTGCTTTGGATCTTAGGAGCATCTCTATGAGATATTTTTTATTTCATGGGATCACTATCAATTGCTTTAAAAATTTATATGAATATGTGATTTAATATTTAGCTATGCTGCCGGCGAACTTCGTAGAACCTTGGATACCCAAGATGCGCAATCGGGCGAGCACGAAGAACCACCGATGTACTTGCGGACGATTTCATGGGGAGGAAGAACGAGCACATCCCTCGTCAGAGAAGGTGGGGCGGCGGCCCCACCCAATTCGTGGCCAAATCCTCGCGACCAGCGTCCCTTTCTCCTTTTTTTTTTTTCCTTTTTGTTTTCCTTTTTTTTTTTTCAGTTTTTGCCTATTTTGTTTATAATCTTTATAAAAAAAAATTTGGACCATTTTCTGATGTGGCACCATGTGTCTCCAAGGGGATTTTCCGTCCATCAATTTGGACCATTCAAAATGAGTAACTCGATTGTATCAATTTAAGAAGGATCACGCTTTTTCTACTCTCTTTTTTGCTACCATACTTCTTGAATTAGCGTTTTGACAATAATATCCCTCGTGGATCCCACTTTCATATCATATTTATTTAACATATTATTGAATTCAAATGTGGGTCCCATTTTATGTTCACTTTTTTTTCTTTTTCTTCCCCATCTCCCTCTTGTCTCTCTTTGGGTGTTCATCGTGTACGTCCTCCACCGCGTCTCTAACCCCAACGGCTCCATTGGCAATGCCATTCGTTCACTTCTCCACCTCGCCGCCTCAACCTTCCATCATCGAGACCTTCTTGACTATCGTCTGCTCCGCCGTGAAGGGACCGCGTTTTCACCTTGAGAGCATCGTCATGTTAGCCACTTCTCTCTCTCTCTCTCTCTCTCTCTCTCTCTCTCTCTCTCTCTCTCTCTCTCTCTCCAAGTTCCTTAAGTTCACCATCATTGATTGGATCTTCGTCTTCAAAATCGTTCAGCCACATGGTGGAGTCAAGCAATGACTTGCCGATCTTTTGTCCCTTCGTGGCGGAGTAAACAATGATCGAGAAGGTCTCAATGACGGCGGGTCAAAAATGCGAAGAGTGGCAAGATGAAGAAGTGAGCAAACAGCGTGGCCAATGGAGCTTTAGGGTCAGAGGCGCGATGGAGGACATATGTGAAGAAGGCAGCAAAAAGAAAATGAGGAACATGCCAAGAGAGAAAAGAGAGAGGGATAGGTAAGAAAAAGATAAAAGTAAAAATAAATTGGGGCCCACGTTTATATTTAATAATCTATTTTTTGTTGAAAATTTAATGAAACATTAAATTGGTATAATATGCTAAAAGGAGGGACCCACAAGGGATAGTGCTTTGTCAAAATAATAATTCAAGGGGTGTGGTAGCCAAAGAGGAAGTGAAAAAAGGGTGACCCTATAATAAAGGGTTAATATCACGAAAAATCCTAAACTCGATACACATGTGATAATTTTACCATAAACTATTTTTTTACCATAAAAAATCCAAACTCAGTACACATATGATAAATTTAACCCAAATTGGTACACATGTGATAAATTTACCATCCATTAATTTTCGTTAAATTTTAGGATTAATACCACGGAAAATTCAAAACCAGTACACCCGTGACAAGTTTATCCCAAATTTTTTTTTTGACCACAAAAAATCTCAAACCAGTACACTTGCGATAAATTTACCCCAAATTGATACATCTATGATAAATTTATCCTCTATTAATTTTCGTTAAATCTAATTGTTAAAGTGCTACATTGTATGACACGTGGCAATTGACAGTGTATCGGCTTGTGGTTTTTACCCTTTGTTTGTCACAAATGTATCGATTTGAAAATTTTTGTGATATTAACCTAATTTAATCGAGGGTAAATTAGTCATGGTGTACTGGGTTTGAGATTTTTCGTGGTCTAAAAAATTAATTTATGGTAAATTTATCACAATTGTACCATTTTAGGGTTTTTAATGGTAAAAAAAATAATTTGGGGGTAAATTTATGACAATTGTACTAGTTTAGATTTTTCATGATAAAAAAATAGTTTGAGGTAAACTTGTCACTGGTGTATCAATTTAGGATTTTTATGGTATTAACCCTAAATTTGATCGTTAAATTACCGAGTTAGATGATATCGACAATTGACGGATGTACATGTTTAGATTTGTTACCGTCTATTTGTCATATGTATATCAATTTGAGATTTTTCGTGGTATTAATCCAATTTAATGGAAATTGACAGAGGGTAGATTTGTCACATGTGTATCGGTTTGAGATTTTTTGTGGTCAAAATAATTAGTTATGATAAATTTATCACGGATGTACCAGTTTGAAATTCTTGGTGGTCGAAAAAATAGTTTGGGGTAAATTTTTCACAAGTGTATCAGTTTGAAATTTTTGGTAGTCAAAAAATATTCTATGATAAATTTGTCATAGGTGTACCAAGATGGGGTTTTTTTTATGATATTAACCCTTTAATAAATTCTAGGAGCTTATGACTTGATTGTATTTTTTTTTTAAGTTTTAGTACTTTATTGCACTTTCAAAAAAAAAAAAAAATTAGGGCTGCAGATGCACTTATCCCTTCTCTTTTAATCAGTAATACATTAATATGAGATGTGATGTAAGAGAAAAAGAATTGGAGTTTATGTAATTTGTTTCATAACTTTGTAGAAAAGTATAATGCCTACTATTAATATGTGGTAGAAAAATATACTGCTAGAATACAAAGGCAAATGATTTTTTACAGCTTGTGCTTGTGCACCTGTTACATGGTTCTACTCAATCAATAAGCACATTAGTAACCTTTGATTCTTTGTCATTTTCAAAAGATCAAAAGGGATTCCCCCCAACAAATTTAAACTATTCTAGGCCAACTTAAATTACATACTGAAATGGGAAAAGATAACATATTTTAGTTTTAGGAAAAATTTACGGCAAACGATAAAGATTATTGTATGGAGAGGTAGAAGAAGTGAGAAAATTGATGAACTTTAGTGGGATTTGAATAGGGTTAATATCATTAAAAATCTTGAATTATGCCCACTGTGATTTCAACATTTTAAGCTTTTTCTATGCCATAAAACATCCTAAATTATGCTCACCATGACATCACTAGCCCAATTATTATTATTTTTTGTCATATGGCCATTGTGAAACCAATATCCTGAATTGTTTCGTGTCACCAAAACACCAAAGCTTATACCAATATGCCAAAAATACTCTCCGTCACAGTTTCGTCCAAGTCAGCATGTCGTTACCCCTGAAATATGAATTATCAATGGATTTGATATGGATAATCCATATCCTTGTCGAACTTACTAATGGACATCAGGTCTCTTTGCATTAGAAGTAAACTGGGTTAGGTTCATGCCAGCTTGGTTTGCCTACTGTTGTCCATGCAAGCCGTCATGTTGAAACTTTAAAAGTTTGGGTAATTTCTAGTCACTGATACATGTTTGAGGTATTAGTGACACAAAAAAAAATGTTTGGGATATTGTCATCCCAGTAGACGAAGTTTACTATGTTTTGTGGTAGACGGAGGGTGTTCTTGTCACACTAGTACAAGTTCGAGATATTGGGGATACAAAAAAAATTAGACTGTGGTATCACTGAAAGTAAAATTTAGGGTTTTTTTTTTTATGGCAGATGGAGGATTTCTTTCGTACTGATATAAGTTTGAGAATTTTAGTGACACGAAAAAAGTGCTGAGTATTAACATAATTGTGGTACATTTTTGTGGTATTTTCATGATCAGAATAACACTATCTTTATTGTTAAAGTGCAAGTGGCGTTAAAACTAGGACTTTCTTAGCATAATGGTTTTTAGTCAACTGTGAGAATAGTAGTACGCTGTCAGCCACAAATTCTTAAAAGTGTGGACACCACAATAATTTTGATTTAATTATTATTTATTTTTTATGGCCCAAAAACAGATGTTAGCGTAACAGATGATCCATACACTGTTATATAATCAATTCCCTTAAAACGACTCATCTATAGGTTGTATAAGTAACATGACTATCGATAAAGGCAATCTCTACTATCAAATCAAACAAAAAGGGTAGAAGGCAATTTGTATTAGTCACAATGCTATCTAGTACTATAGTAGTCCACATAAATTGAGGGGAAAATTATCAAAAAAGTCTTAAACCTATTGCAATTGTGCCAATTCAGTCCTAAACCTTTTTTTTTTTTTTTTTGATTCATCCCTAAACTTTTCGTAATTGTGTCAATTTAGTCCATTCGTCGAATTTTCACCTTGCGAAAGGTTTATGACCGAATTAGCAAAAACTAAAATACAAGGTTTAGGATCGAATTAGCACAATTGCAATAGATTTAGAACATTTTTAGTAACTTTCCCCGGCTCACATGATAAATGACAACGAGCCCATTTAATCTTGACGACTTGACTTTTTGGTACCCTGAAAAGATTGCAAAAATATCAAGGAAAAACATGATTATTTGTTTTTCTCAACTTGGGGAAAGACTGAATGTGTGTTGACTCTCATGAGTCATGTAACGATTACATAGTTAAGTTCCTAAAGTTACTATTTTGTGATTACCCTGTTGAATAAAAGTTGAATTTTTATTTCTCCATAGCACATTTTCTTTGATATCAGAAAATTCTCAATACGGTGAATGTAGGTTTACGTTTGCATTTGTAGGTTTCCTTAACCATCCTTCCTCATAGGTTTATTTTTAATCTGACAGATGTAATCACACCCCTCTACTAGATGATTCGGCTATCCACCATCGTTAAGAAAGAGTAGTAGGCACTTCAAGAGAACTTTTCGATTTTCAGTCTTTTCAAAAAGTTGAAGAATTTTCTTACGAATAAAAAGCGGAAAAGTTAGGTTATCTTTACAGCTGGGCAAACATGACCGGGGCCACCATTTCTCTATATCAATCAAGACAACCTAGATGCAATTTTTTTTTGGTCGAAGAGATACAATTATTAGCCAGCAAATATCTATAATTTATGAAGATCAGCCTTCGGTCGATGATCGTGGAGGAAGAAGACATCCTAGACAAAGGAGAAATTTATGTAAAAAGTTCTAAATTTATTGCATTTTTGTCAATTCACTCTTAAACATTTTAATTTTTCTGATTGAGTCCTAAACCCTCGGCCAATTGAGTTTTTTTTTTCATGATTGAAAGAAAGATATCATTCATATTATAATAATAGTTCAAGAGTTACATCTTCCGAGTCTAGTAAAGTTCAATCAACCTTTGAACAAAACAAAAGCCGGAAAGCAAATAACATAAGCACAATCTATAGCTAGAAGACACTCTCAACCCTCCGTAACAAATCTATCACTATAAAACTTCGGCGGCCAATTACTAATAGTGATGAGCACACGCCGGGGTCTCCCACTCCATTAGCAATGGCTTGCGGTGCGCATCTAAGTTCGACGAACTCATCACCATTGCCATGCAGACACAAGCATCAATGTTTTAAAAGAACACAAATCTAATACCTATAGAGAACTCTCGGATCTATATCTAGATCTATTTTGGGAGAGTCAAATCCCCAAAACTTGACCTAAATCTAAATCGAAGAGAAAAGCGGCCTAATCCGGAAGAGATTGTAAAGTCATGTCACGAACATCCTCCTCGCGATTGTTAACTCGGATGGATGATCGAACTAATCTCCACATTCACCAAGATCAGCTATAGATTTATTCACACAAATAAAATTAAAAATTCAAAGAGAGAAAATGAACTCAAGAAAGGAAAGGTGGGAGGGAGGGAGGGAGGGAGAGTCCCTCAAAGGCAAAGTGGCGGCTGGAAGGGGAAAGGGGAGAGGAACCCCTAGCATAATTTTGGCTAGAAATTGTTGACGCAGACGCTAGCCGTCCCTCTATAAGCGTGGACGACGCTAACGTGGATAATTTGTGATAGTATTTTACTATTCTTTTCAAATTTTACTCTCTTTTTTTTTTTCTTCTTTATCGTGGTGATGGTCATCATGCCCTCGCCGACCTCGTTAGGGCCAGCCATGCCACGTAAGACGGCAGACATTCACGTCAGCAATTTTCGACCAAAATTAGCTAGATGTTGGCAAAATGTGAAAAGTTTAGGACCGAATTGATAAAAACGCAATAAATTTAGGACCTCTTGGACAATTTTTCCCTAGATAGGGTGAGGGTCGGGTTTTTAGGTGGATAGGTGGTGAAAGTGATAGGAGTAATTTTGGAAAGCAAATTTGAAGATGGTTTTTGAAATTTTCCCAATTTATTGCTTAATCCAAATCTGACACTATATCCATTTTAAACAAGATTATCACACTATACCAAATTTGACATGTAGATTCGAATATAATTTGTCATCATGTTTTGAAATGTAAACTATTAGATATATCTTACATGAAAGCAAAATGTGGGTAACTTAATTAGTAATTTCCTCATATAATGAAGTAATTTCTGATAACAGAGAAAAAAAAAAGTAACTTCTGATAGGTGGTTAATTCATAAATTAGGAAAGCAACAATTTATATTGGGTAAGCAATGGCGGAAGCACATTTGGAGTGCTAATATTTGTGTACGACGCTCACTTTTAGTGCCAATATTTTCTTTTTTCGGATCACTTAAGTGCCAAATCGAAGAAAAAGGTCACTTAAGTTCCAATTCGGCAAAAAACGATCACTTTAGTGCCAATTCCGACGAAACAAGACACGTGGCATTTTTTTATTAATTTCTTAATATTATGCGAGATATTTTTAAAAAAAGTCTGTCCACATGGCATCCACGTGGCAATTTTTCTTTTAAAATTCAGTTCACTTGCACACAACGTGCACTTTAAAATTAAAAATTAAGTTAATTTTTATAAAAAAAATTAAAGTAAACAAAAAAATAAATTTAAAATTAAAAAAAGAAAAAAACCGCACAAACTTGCGGTTGAGCGGTGAGGGCCGTAAGCTCTCACCGCCATGCCCCACCATCGCCGGCCAAAGAATGGGTGGGGGAGTGCCGGGGGATCACCAAGTCTCAAGAACCCCTGCTAAAGCCTCGCTGTGGGGTCTACGAGGCTTCGACTAGCCATGACCAGGCCTCGGTGGGGGTCATCATGGCTCGGTCTCTTGGGCACCCCCCACCCATCGCCGGCCGCCGATTGTGGGAGGAGGCGAGGGCTCATAGCCCTCGCCGCTCTAACTGCAACTTTGTGTTTTTTTGTCCTTTTTTCTTTTGCATTTTTTTTAGCTTACTTTTAGTTTTTTAGTTTATTTTTACTTTTTTTAATATTACATGGATTTTTTTATTGATTTTAAATTTTTTTTTTTTCTGACTAGGATGCTCCGGCAAATCACGTAATTGCCATGTTAGATTTTCGCGAAGCAAAAAAAAATATTAGCACTAAAGTGAAGACCATACACAAAAACATTGGCACTCCTAGTGTCCTTTTGCCGGTTAGTGACATTTCATGTAAGAATAAATTTTCTCTTACCGATCCACACGTAATTATTAATCTCGCTTCAAACCAAAGTAACTTTCAAGATACTTAGTAACTTTCAACATAGGAAAGTATACACTATGAAATCAGTTTAATATGCTCGATAACTCTTACCATAGGAAAGTAACACAATTTAATGTGCTTAGTGACTTTTAATATATAAAAAACTTAAGGGAAATGATTTTTATAGGCGATGATTAAATTTTCCTTTCGAAGATGAATGACCTTCAACAAGCATTGTAAATTTTAATACAAAAAAAGTATCAAGATTATCATAGTTAGTAACCTTTACTTAGCACTTACTAGGAGTACCACTTTCTTGTCCTCCTATCTAAATTAAAGTGCAAGTGACGTCGAACCTAATCGTCTAAACATGTGATGCACGAAATGCATCAGAATGTCACTCTCTTTATTCTCGAAGTTCAAATCTTGGTAATGGAATTTTTCTTCTTCTCTTGGCCGGTAGGTTGCAAAGGTACCCTTATTATCAATCAATAAAGCCAATCTGTCCTGTTCGATTGAAACAAAAAGTTTTAAGAAAAGGCAATTTATACTAGTCACGATGTTGAATTCCTTGTCTACTACTTTAGGCCCACAAAAAATAAATCAGTGTGCACTACTATAGTAGGTCCGAGAAAATGAGCCCACATGACACGACAATGCACCCATTTAGTCTAGATGTCTTCACTTTTTGGTACCTCTGTGATAAGGTTGAAGATGTCTAGGAAAAAACATGATTGTTTGTCTATTCTTAATTTGGGGGAATCCGAGATGTGTGTGGAGTCTGATGAGTCATGCAACGGCAACGATCTCATTGCTAATTTACAAAAGTATTTTGTGATTTAGCTCGTTTTACTAAAGCCGGATTTTTTTTCTCCAATTGAAAGCCCTGTGGGAATGAGAAGTTGTCAATACGGTGATTATGGATTGGCATTCGCAGTTATAAATTTCTTCAAGGCATAATGACACAAATTGGACCCTCGAACTTTAGCCAATGTGCAGATATGATCCATTGAACTTTAGATTTATCCAATATAGTCCTTGATCTTTAACCGAATGTGCAATATTGTCCCCGAATTTTTAATTAGGTCATTGTGATCCCTAAACTTTTCGTACATGTTCAATTTTTTTCATGTACTAAATTGAATATGTACGAAAAGTCCATGGATCATATTAGACGAATTAAAAGTTCACTGACGAAATTGCGCATTCAACTAAAGTTCGAAAATCATGTTAAATAAACTTAAAGTTCATGGATCACTTTACATATTTGACCAAAGTTCATGGCCAATCTGTGTTGTTTATCTCCTTTTTAACAATCACACTTCGAAGGCTTTAATCTTCTAGGTGTAATCACATCTTCTATCGAATAGTTCTATCATCCTCATTTGGTGCTCCAAGAGAGTCCTTCAATCAGATGAAGAATGTTGTAAAGGATAAAAAGTGAAAAAGTTGAATGTCTTCAGCCAGCAAAAAATGACCAAGGCCATCATTTTTCCAAACCAAGAAAAAATGGATGCAATTATTAGCCAACAAGTATCTGTTTTAGCCATCAAGATCAGCCTTTGGTTTTCCACAATGGGAAATTTTCTGTTCCCTGACTATGAAAGATTGATACTGGCATGAGCTAGGCTTGTAAGCATAACCTCACTGAATGTTAAGCCCAATAAGTGGCATGGGCTTCTCTTCATTAGCAATTTTCTTTTTTCCAGAGTGAGCTCAATTCCTGGATTCCTGGTTTACGTCGGCAGGGAGGTGGCGGCAGCAAAACCCTAGGGGAGATAGTTGGTGGTGGCCTCAGGATGTTTAAGTTAAGAAAGCAATTTGCATTAGTCAAAATGTCGATTCACTGTCTTGTACATTGGGCCTACAAAAAAATATTAATTCAATTTCAAGTACTATATTAGGCGGCCACAGAAATCAAGCCCACATGAAAAGGTTGCAAGTATCTTGGAAAAACAAGATTATTATTATTATTATTTAGTTTGGAGAAAGCCTAAATGTGTGTCGACTCTGATGAGTCAAGTAAATATCACATTTTGACCAAAAAAGAAAAAAAAGTAAAGATCACATAGTTAAGCTCCAAAAGTATTATGTGATTACCTTGTTTAGTTAAAGCTGAATTTATTTCTATATAGCACATTTCGGTAAAATTAAAAATTCCCAATATGGTGAATATATATATATACACGTGTTTATAAATTTTCTTAACAATCACTCTTCATAGGTTTAATCTAAATCTAACAAATGTAATCGACCTTTCTTCTACCAAATGATTCCGTCATCCTCCATCGTTGAGAAAGAGCATCAAGCGCTTCAAGAGAACTTTTCGATTTTCAGTCTTTTAAAAAAGTTGAAGAATTTTCTTTCGAATAAAAAGCGGAAAAGTTAGGTTGTCTTTACAGTTAGGCAAATATGACCAAGGCTACCATTTCTCTATATCAATCAAGACAACCTAGAAGCAATTATTAGCTAGCAAATATCTGTAAGTTATGAAGATCGGCCTTCAGTCAACGATCATGGAGGAAGAGGACATTCTAGACAGAGGAAAAAATTATCTAAAAAGTTCCGAATCTATTGCTTTTTTATCAATTTAATTTTAAACATTTTAATTTTGCTAATTAAGTCCTAAAATCTTTTTGGCCAAGTGAGTTTATCTAGTTAATCTTCGCAGTAAATCGCTAACGTAAGTGTTGGCCGTCCTCCATAAGATAGGCGGCGTTGACGTAGACAACTTTTAATACTATTTTAATATTTTTTCCAAATTTTCTCTTTTTTTTTTTTTCTTATTTATTGTGGCCAATAAGGGTCGTCATGCCCTCACCGGCCACGTGAGGGCTAGCAATGCTAGGTAAGATGGCCGGCGTCCATGCAAGTCATTATCGACAAAAATTAGCTAGATAAATTTAGTTGACAAAATGTGAAAAATACTTGAATTGGCAAAAGCGCAATAGATTTAGTACTTCTTAAATAACTTTTCCCTAGAGAGAGTGAGTGTCGGTTTTTTTTTTTTTTTTGGGAGGATAGGTGGTAAAATTGATAGGGGTAATTTTGGAAAGAAAACTTGAAGATAGTTTTTGAAATTATCCCAATTTAATACTTAATCTAAATCTGACAGAATCCATTTTAACCAAGATTATTACACAATACAAAATTTGACAAGTAGATTCGAGTATAATTCATCATAATGTTTTGAATTTGAACAATTAGATAGGTCTTACAGGGAAAGCAAAACGTGGGTAATTTGATTAGTAATTTCCTCATTTAATGAAGTAACTTCGATAGGTGGGTAATTCGTAATTTAGAAGGCAACAATTTATATTGGGTCAGTAACATTTCATGTGAGAATAAATTTTCTTTTACCAATCCATATGTAATTATTAATCTCGTTTCAAACCAAAGTAACTTTCAAGATACTTAGGGCCTGTTTATCAACGTTTTGGTTCCTCCCGATTCTGTTTTTGGGAACAAAAAAGAATCAAAAATATGTTTGGTAACGCAAATGATTATGATTATGATTCTGCTCTCGAAAACACTATGTGACCAATTTTGAGCAGCAAAAAAAAAAAAATTGCTTATCAAGAAAAAGAACACTTTTGAGGATGAAAAAGGCAACAACATCTTCTTTCACTTTTGTTGGCACCCGCGAGGTGTGGGTTCGGTCAACTCGACTTGGTCCAGATAATTTTTTTAATAAAAATTTCGAAAAATTAGAAAATTATTAAAAAATCCAAAAAATGGAAAATTCATAAAAAAAAAATACTTAAAAATTTGGAAAAAATAGAAAAATTATAGAAATTCCAAAAAAAACAAATCTAAAAAATTATGGGGTGGATCATTTCAACTGGCTCATCCTATTTCCGATGATTCCGCCTTTCGATTTCTCCCAAATGATGATTTTGGCACTCATAGGTAAATTGTTTCTAAAAATACTGAAAATTCTCAAAAAATCTCAAAAATTAAGAAATTGGCCCATTCAACTGGTCAATCCCGTTTATAGTGATTTTTCCTTTCGATTTTTTCTAAGCCCTACTTGATTTGTTGTCGCAGCACTATGTTGCATCGGTGACCATCCGCATAGTATCCACGGGTAAATTTGAGCCACATATGTGATAGAAATGGAATTTATTCATTCCAAACAATAAAAGATAATCAAAGTCATCTCTTGCATCCTTGGCATATACATAACCTCAAGAGAAGCATGGGAAAACAACAATTTTAGTGTATTGTTCTTCCAAGGAACAAATTTGAAGCATCCCTATGTTGGCTAAAAAAATGTCATGGTGCAAGAGGATCACAACTGTGGGGTCCGAGGAAAGTCATTTAATGTGATTATGTAATTATTTGATTCAAAGGACAAATTAGGAAGAGAAATTATTTTCCGTAACAGAATTTTTTTGCGGTTACCATACTCCTTTCTTTTCGAAAACATAAATTTTATGCAATTACCAAATACTTCGATTCTCTAAAACTCATTCGGGAAAAAAAATAGATTTTAATCGAATCACTTTTTGAAATAGAAACATAACCAAACAGGCCCTTAATGACTTTCAACACAGGAAAGCATACACTGTGAAATCAGTAATCTCATACATTTGAGGAAACTTTTAATATGCTCGATAACTCTTACCATGTGCTTGTGATTTTTAATACACACACGTAAGAGAAATGATTTTATAGGCGATGATTAATTTTTTCTTTCGAAAATAAATTACCTTCAATACGCATTGTAAATGTTAATACAAAAAAAGTATCAAAATTATCGGAGTTAGTAATCTTTACTTAGTACTTACTAGGAGTACCACTTTCTTGTCCTCCTATCTAAATTAAAGTGCAAGTGGCGTCAAACCTAATCGTCTAAACATGTGCTGCACAAAATGCGTCAGAATGTCACTCCCTTTATTCTCGAAGTTCAAATCTCGGTAATGGATCTTCCTTTTTCTCTTGGCCAGTAGGTTGCAAAGGTGCCTTTATTATTAATCAATAAAGCCAATCTGTCCTGTTCGATTGAAACAAAAAGTTTTAAGAAAAGGCAATTTATACTAGTCACGACGTTGAATTCATTGTCAACTACTTTAGGGCCACACAAAAATAATTCAATGTGCACTACCATAGTAGGCCCCAGAAAATGAGCCCACATGACACGACAATGAACCCATTTAGTCTAGATGTCTTCACTTTTTGGTACCTATGTGATAAGGTTGAAGATGTCTAGGAAAAAACATGATTGTTCGTCTATTCTTAATTTGGGGGAATCCGAGATGTGTGTGGAGTCTGATGAGGCATGCAACGGCAAAGATCTCATTGGTAAGTTACAAAAGTATTTTGTGATTTTGCTCGTTTTACTAAAGCTGAATTTTATTTCTCGAACTGAAAGCTATGTGGGAATGAGAAATTCTCAATACGGTGATCGTGGATTTGCGATTCATAGTTATAAATTTCTTTGAGTGATAATGACATAAATTGGTCCCTCGACTTTAGCGCAATGTGATCGATGTGATCCATTTAACTTTAAATTTGTCCAATGTGGTCATTGATCTTTAGTTGAATATGCAATATCATGCCTAAATTTTTAATTACTTCATTGTGATCCCTAGATTTTTTGTACATGTTCAATTTTATCCATGTATTAAATTGAACACGTACGAAAAGTCCATGGAACATATTTGACAAATTAAAAGTTCAAGGACGAAATTGTGCATTGAGCTAAAGTTTGGGAACCACGTTAAATAAACTTAAAGTTCATGGATCACTTTACATATTTGACCAAAGTTCATGGCCAATATGTGTCATTTATCTCCTTTTTAACTATCACACTTCATAGGCTTTAATCTTCTAGGTGTAATCACATATTCTGCCGAATAGCTCTGCCATCTTCCTTTGGTCCTTCGAGAGAGTCCTTCAATCAGATGAAGAAAGTTGTAAAGGATAAAAATTGGAAAAGTTGAGTGTCTTCAGCTGGCAAAAAATGACCAAGGCCACCATTTTTCCAAATCAAGACAAGCTGGATGCCATTATTAGCCAACAAGTGTCTGTATAAGCTATCAAGATCAGCCTTTGGTTTTCCACAATGTGAAACTTTCTGTTCCCTGACTGTGAAAGATTGACACTGGTATGAGCTAGGCTTGTAAGCATAACCTCACTGAATGTTAAGCCCAATAAGTGGCATGGGCTTCTCTTCATTACCAATTTTCTTTTTTCCAGAATGAGTTCAATTCCTGGATTCCTGGTTTACGTCGGCTGGGAGGTCTGCCTCAGTAGAGAGGCGGTGGAGGCAGCAAAACCCTAGGGGAGATAGTTGGTGGCGGCCTCAGCATGTTTAAGTTAAAAAGGCAATTTGCCTTAGTCAAAATGTCGATTCATTGTCTTGTACATTGGGCCTACAAAAAAATATTAATTCAATGTCAAGTACTATATGAGGCCACAGAAAGAAATCAAGCCCACATGAAATGGTTGCAAATATCTTGGAAAAACAAGATTATTATTATTATTATTATTATTTAGTTTGGAGAAAGCCTAAATGTGTGTCGACTCTGATGAGTCAAGTAAAGATCACATTTTCACAAAAAAAAAAAAAGAAAGAGAGAGTAAAGATCACATAGTTAAGCTCCAAAAGTATGATGTGATTACCTTGTTTAGTTAAAGCTGAATTTATTTCTCCATAGCACATTTCGGTAAAATTAAAAATTCCCAATATGGTGAAATATATATATACACACGCACGCGCGTTTATGAATTTTCTTAACAATCACTCTTCATAGGTTTAATCTAAATCTAACAAATGTAATCGACCTTTCTTCTACCAAATGATTCCGTCATCCTCCATCGTTGAGAAAGAGTATCATGCGCTTCAAGAGAACTTTTCGATTTTCAGTCTTTTCAAAAAGTTGAAGAGTTTTCTTTCGAATAAAAAGTGGAAAAGTTAGGTTATCTTTACAGCTAGGCAAACATGACCGAGGCCACCATTTCTCTATATCAATCAAGACAACCTAGAAGCAATTATTAGCCAGCAAATATCTGTAAGTTATGAAGATCGGCCTTCGGTCCACGATCGTGGACGAAGAGGACATTCTAGATAGAGGAAAAAATTATCTAAAAAGTTCTAAATCTATTGCTTTTTTATCAATTCAGTTTTAAACGTTTTAATTTTGCTAATTAAGTCCTAAAACCTTTTCGGCCAAGTGAGTTTATCCGGTTAATCTTCGCAGAAATCGCTAACGTAGATGCCGGCCGTCCTTCATAGCATAGACAGGCGCTAGACGTAGCCGGTTCCCAGTTTCGGGCAAGTTCCGATTCCGTTTTTAAAATTTAATTTTTAAAATAATAAATAATAAAATAAACATAATAAATTATAAATTATACATTATAATCAAATTGTACATTGTAATAAAATTTTGGAAAAAGAGAGAGAGAGAGAGGAGGAATGGCATTGAACTTAATGAATTATCATTAAGCGCCTACATATCTTCTTGGGAATAGAATTTAGAAGAATCAAAGGTCATGTAGTTCTTTTACTTTTGATAACCCAAACTTACCTCATCGTCAATCGTCACTACCCTTTGTGGTACCCGTGGCGATGGTATCTCCACAATCCTCACTAAAGAATTCGTGTTCTCGATTCAGCTCTTGGTGTTGAAATCTAGCTTTCGTCCAATCGTCGATAAAAACTTGAGTTTCCATAGACTCGGACTTAATCTTGAACGGCGAGAGTCCAAAACTAATCCTCCAAAGACTAAATGCTTGTTCAACCGCAATCTGTTGAAGAAGGGTTTGCTAATATCCGGCGAGTGATGATGGCGAGAACTAGGTGATCGATTGAGTGGCTCTTCCACCACTCTAGGATTTGAAAATCTATACTCGTATTCCGTATCACGAAACTCAAATTGAGTGGTTAAATATTTTTCTAATTCGGAAATACTACATGTTGCCCTTTTTTATTTTATTTTTTTGTCTACTCTTAAGCATATTGTACCATCTACTAAGTGAACTACCAACTTCGCTTCGTGAGACAAGTAGAGTGTAAAGATCCACAATCACTTAAACCATATCTATTATAAAATTCTCCATATAATACTACTATAGATTCTTTAACCTCTCCTTGTATATTTGAAATATCTATTGCATCTTCCAAATGTAAACAATCATAATAATACACATTCGGATAATCTAGTAAACCATCTTATTTAATACGTGGATCAAAAACAATACCAACTAAATAGACAAGAGGAATTTTGAAAAATAATGCAACCATTTTTCTCGCATTACTAAAAAAGTCCAAGTTAATTCGGTATCTTTTTCATATTCACTAAAAACACTACCAATATTAACACACTCTATTAAAAATAAATGCGTAGTAGGATAATAAATACCAGATAAAGTATTAGTAGCATCATTAAAAAGTTTCAAAAAATCTAAAAAAAATTTGCAAACTTCCCAATGTTAAGGAAGTAAAGTAATTTCGGGAATATTTTACGAAATAAACACACATAATAAATTTTTGTAATCAAAATTTTGACGAAACAACTCGTAAGTAGAATTCCAAAGAAGTCGAAATATCTTTTGGAAACCTTTTTGCCCTTCTCCCATGTTGTTTACAAAATTTTCTCCATGCTTTCATAAAATGGGCACGACTCCATAAAAATTTAATTGCACCCTTTATTGGGGCAAGAGAAGTCTCAAGAGTTCGTAAACCATCTTGTACACATAAATTTAAAACATGGCAAGCACATCTAATGTGAAAAAAATTGTCCGCCAAAAGAGGGTTTGCAAATATTTTCTAATTCGAAAATGGAAGCGGTATTTGCGGCGGCATTATGAAAATCAATTGAAAATACTTTATTTATCAAAGTATATTCTTTTAAAACTGGCCTAATTATTTTATAAATATTATGAGCCGAATGCTTTTCATCAAAAACTAGAAATGCAATAAGTCTTTTTTGAATGGTCAAATCGTCACATATCCAATGACACGTAACACCCATATAAAAATGAATTTGCCAAGGATCACTCCAAATATCGCTACCTAAATGCAAACGTCCATTGAATTCCACAAAAAAATTTGCTAAAGATTTTTTTTATTTTTTATAAAGATGCAAAAATTCCCGTTTAAGAGTACTTTTTGGAATAGTTGGTGCTTGCGGAACCAACGTAGTATTTATCAAATATTTCAAATTAAAATTTTCATCGGTAATAAACGAAGTATGATCAAGGGCAATATATTCAGCTAATGTTTGTTTATAAAGTGCATCGGTGTAACGGAATAAATGATGAGTATTAGAATTGGCGTACCCGGAAATTTGTTGTTGCCTAGTGTCGATCCTCACTTGCGTTGGATGTTTTTTCGTTAGATGCCGACGGAATGTTCTTTAGCCGTCTCCTTTGGTAAATTTGTATGTTTGCGAGCACTATTTACAATTTATATTATACTTACTTTCGCTTTCATCATATACCTTGTCGAAGCTGACCACAAGTCCAATGTAGTCTCTCGGCCCTTCCGTTCCGGCTCATTTGCCGTCGACGTTTCTTCAACACCCGTAGGAGGATGAAAACTTTCTTGTGTTGGGACGTAGTGGACGTTCGGAATGGGAACAACGTTGATATTATCGTTCTCGTCTTCCCAATATGTATACTCATGAGGATCATATTCGGGAATAGGATATTCGAAATCTCCCATCACTATCTTGGCCTTTCCAAAGATTTCGCTTCCACTTGCCATTTTTGAGAGAATTGAGGCGGGATTGAGAGAATTTGAGAGAATTGAGAGAATTTGTGAGAAAAATGAAATGGGGATGATAGGTATTTATAGATAATGAGAGGGTTATTTAACTTTTAAAAAAATCTTTTTTTTTTGCAACGGCCCAAAGAGCCATTGGGGGGAAAGAGCCCACCCGGCCACCCCCTTTTTTTTTTTTTTTAAAAGAGGGTCGGAATCGGCGGTTCCGAGCCGGTTTCGACAATTTAGAAACCCGGAACCGTCCCTTGAGGGCCGGTTCTGTTCCGGTCGGAACCGTGGGCCCGATCAACGGGCCGGTTCCGGCCCTCGGTTTCATTTGGTCACATTTAGACAAACGACGACGTAGACAACTTTTAATACTATTTTAATATTTTTTTCAAATTTTCTCTCTTTTTTATTTTCTTCTTTATTGTGGCCAATGAGGGTCGTCATGCCCTCATCGGCCATGTCGTGGCTAGCAATGCTAGATAGGATGGCTGGTGTCCATGCAAGTCATTATCGACCAAAATTAGCTAGATAAATTTAGTTGACAAAAAGTGAAAAAAATACTGAATTAGCAAAAGTGCAATAAATTTAATCCTTCTTAAATAACTTTTCCCTAGAGAGAGTGAGTGTCGGTTTTTTTTTTTTTGGGGAGGATAGGTGGTAAAATTGATAGGGGTAATTTTGGAAAGAAAACTTGAAGATAGTTTTTGAAATTATCCCAATTTATTACTTAATCAAAATCTGACAGTATCCATTTTAACCGAGATTATTACACAATACGAAATTTGACACGTAGATTCGAATATAATTCATCATAATGTTTTGAATTTGGACAATTAGATAGATCTTAAAGGAAAGCAAAACGTGGGCAATTTAATTGGGAATTTCCTCATAAAATCAAGTAACTTCTAATAGGTGGGTAATTCGTAATTTAGAAAGCAACAATTTATATTGGGTCAGTAGCATTTCATGTGAGAATAAATTTTCTTTTACCAATCCATATGTAATTATTAATCTCATTTCAAAACAAAGTAACTTTCAAGATACTTAGGGCTTGTTTATCAACGTTTCGATTCCTCTAATTCTGTTTTTCGAAACAAAAACGAATTAGAGACATGTTTGGTAGCGCAAATAATTCTGGTTCAGATTTTGCTCCCGAAAACACTTTGGGACCAATTTTGACAAGCAAAAAAAAACATCGCTTCTCAAGAAAAAGAACACTTTTGAGGAACAACATCTTTCACTTTTATTGGCACTCGCGAGGTGTGGGCTTGGTCAACCCAACTTGGTCCTGATAATTTTTTTAATAAAAATTTTGAAAATTTAGAAAATGATTAAAAAATCCAAAAAAATGAAAAATTCATAAAAAAAAAAAAGTACTTAAAAAATTGGAAAAAAATAGAAAAAAAATTCTAGAAATTCCAAAAAAAATCTCAAAAATTATGAGGTGGATCATTTCAACTGGCCAATCCTATTTTCGATGATTTTGCCTTTTGATTTTTCCCAAATGATGATTTTTCCACTCATAGGTAAATCATTCGAAAAATACCGAAAATTCTCAAAAAATCTCAAAAATTAAGAAATTGGTCCATTCAACTGGTCAATCCTTTTTATAGTGATTTTTCTTTTTGATTTTTTCTAAGCCCTATTTGATTTGTTGTTGGAGTACCATATTGTATCGGTGACCATTCACATTGTATCCACGGGTAAAATTAAGCCACATATGTGGTAGAAATGGAATTTATTCATTCCAAACAATAAAAGATAATCAAAGTCATCTCTTGAATCCTTGGCATATACATAGCCTCAAGAGAAGCATGGGAAAACAACAATTTTAGTGTATTATCCTTCCAAGGAACAAATCTGAAGCATCCCTATGTTGGCTAAAAAGATGTCATGGTGCAAGAGGATCACAACTGTGGGGTATGAGGAAAGTCATTTAATGTGATTATGTAATTATTTTATTCAAAGGACAAATTAGGAAGAGAAATTATTTTTCAAAATAGAAATTTTTTGCGAGTTACCATACGCGTTTCCTTTTGAAAACATAAATTTTATGCAATTACCAAACGCTTCGATTCTTTAAAACCGATTCTTTAAAACTCATTCATGGAATAGAATCAAAAAAATTGATTTTAATCGAATTACTTTTTACAAAGTAAACGTAACCAAATAGGCCCTTAATAACATTCAACATAGGAAAGTATACACTGTGAAATCAGTAATCTCATACATTTGAGGGAACTTTTAATATGCTCGATGACTCTTACCATGTGCTTGTGATTTTTAATATATATATATATAGGCGATAATTAATTTTTTCTTTCGAAAATAAATGACCTTCAATACGCATTGTAAATGTTAATACAAAAAAAGTATCAAAATTATAATAGTTAGTAATCTTTACTTAGTACTTACTAGGAGTACCACTTTCATGTCCTCCAATCTAAATTAAAGTGCAAGTGGAGTCAAACCTAATCGACTGAACATGTGATGCACGAAATGCATCAGAATGTCACTCTCTTTATTCTCGAAGTTCAAAACTTGGTAATGGATTTTTCTTCTTCTCTTGGCCAGTAGGTTGCAAAGGTGCCCTTGTTATCAATCAATAAAGCCAATCTGTCCCGTCAGATTGAAACAAAAAGGTTTAACAAAAGGAATTTGTACTAGTCACGATATTGAATTCGTTGTCTACTACTTTAGGCCCACAAAAAATAATTCACTGTGCACTGCTATAGCAGGTCACAGAGAATGGGCCCACATGAAACGACAATGAACCCATTTAGTCTAGATGTCTTCACTTTTTGGTACCTCTGTGATAAGGTTGAAGATGTCTAGGAAAAAACATGATTGTTCGTCTATTCTTAATTTGGGGGAATCCGAGATGTGTGTGGAGTATGATGAGTCATGCAACGGCAAAGATCTTATTGCTAAGTTACAAAAGTATGTTGTGATTTAGCTCGTTTTACTAAAACTGCATTTTATTTCTCGAATTGAAAGCTCTGTGGGAATGAGAAATTCTCAATACGGTGATCGTGGATTTGCATTCGTAGTTATAAATTTCTTGGAGGGATAATGACATAAATTGGTCCCTAAACTTTAGCCTAATGTGTAATGTGATTCATGAAATTTATTTGTCCAATGTGGTCATTGATCTTTAGTTGAATGTGCAATATCATGCCTAAATTTTTAATTAGTTCGTTGTAATCCCCAAAATTGAACATGTACGAAAAGTTCATGGATTATATTAGACAAATTAAAAGTTCAAAGATGAAATTGCGCATTGAGCTAAAGTTCGAGAACCACGTTAAATAAATTAAAGTTTATGGATCATTTATCTTTAACAATCACACTTCATATTCTTTAATCTTCTAGGTGTAATCACATCTTCTATCGAATAGCTCCGCCATCCTCCTTAGGTGCTTCGAGGGAGTCCTTCAATCAGATGAAGAATGTTGTAAAGGATAAAAAGTGGAAAAGTTGAGTTGGTGGCGGCAGCAAAACCCTAGGGGAGAGAGCTGGCGGCGGCCACAGTATGTTTAAGGTAAAAGGCAATTTG
Source organism: Rhodamnia rubescens (assembly GCA_021437795.1). Taxonomy (NCBI): domain Eukaryota; kingdom Viridiplantae; phylum Streptophyta; class Magnoliopsida; order Myrtales; family Myrtaceae; genus Rhodamnia; species Rhodamnia rubescens. The sequence continues at coordinate 2,553,175 of JAILYA010000041.1, forward strand.
CATTAGTCAAAATGTTGATTCATTGTCTTGTACTTTGGGCCCACAAAAAAATTAATTCAATGTCTAGTTCTCTATTAGGCCACATAAATCGAGCCCACATGAAAAACGACAATGAGCCCATTTAATCTTGAGGACTTGACATTTTGGTACCTTGAACAGGTTGCAAATATCTCGAAAAACAAGATTATTTGTTTTTTTTTTTCAAATTTGGGGAAAGCCTAAATGTGTGTTGACTCTGATGAGTCAAGTAAAGATCACATAGTTAAGTTCCTAAAGTATTATGTGATTAACTTGTTTAGTTAATGATGAATTATTATTCATAGCACATTTCGGTCAAATTAAAAGTTCCCAAAACAGTGAATAAATATATATTAATATACGTGTTTGTAAATTTTCTTAGCGATCGCTACTCATGGGTTTAATCTAAATCTAACAAATGTAATCGACCTTTCTTCTACCAAATGATTTGGTCATCCTCCATTGTTAAGAAAGAGTAGCAGGCGCTTCGATAGAATTTTTCGAATTTCAGTTTTTTCAAAAAGTTAAAGAATTTTCTCATGAATAAAAAACAGAAAAGTTAGAATATCTTTACAGCTGGGCAAACATGACCTATATCAATCAAGACAACCTAGAAGCATTATTAGCCAGCAAATATCTGCAAGTTATGAAGATCAGCCTTCGATCGATGATTATGGAGGAAGAAGACATTCTAGATTGAGGGAAAAATTATCTAAAAAGTTCTAAATCTATTGCATGTTTATCAATTTAGTATTAAACATTTTAATTTTGCTAATTGAGTCCTAAAACCTTTTTGGCCAAGTGAGTTTATCCGGTTAATTTTCACCGAAATCGCTAACACAAATCTTTGGCCGTCCTCCATAGCATGGACGATGCTAACATAGATAACTTTTAATAATATTTTAATTTTTTTTTCAAATTTTCCTCTTTTTTTCTTTTCTTTTTTACTATGGCTGATGAGGGTCGTCATGTCCTCGCCGGCCATGTTAATGCTAGCTATGCCAGGAAGAATAGTCGGCGTCCACTTCCCACCATTATCAACCAAAATTAGCTAGATAAATTTCACTTGACAAAACATGAAAAAGTATTGAATTGACGTAAAACGCAATAGATTTAGTACTTCTTAGTTATTTTTTCCCCAGACAGAGTGAGGGTCAGTTTCTTTTTTTTTTTTTTTTTTGAGGATAGGCGGTGAAAGTGATAGGGGTAATTTTGGAAAGAAAACTTGAAGATAGTTTTTGAAATTATCCCAATTTATTACTTAATCAAGATTATTACACTATACCAATTTTGACACGTAGATTCAAATATAATTCATCATAATGTTTTGAAATTCAAACAATTAGATAGATCTTACACGAAAGCAAATCTGGGTAATTTCATTAGTAATTCCCTCATATAATGAAGTAACTTCTGATAGGTGGGTTATTCGTAATTTAGAAAGCAACAATTTATATTGGGTCAATAACATTTCATGTGAGAATAAATTTTCCTTTACCAATCCATATGTAATTGTTAATCTCGTTTCAAACCAAAGTAACTTTCTAGATACTTAGTAACTTTCAACATAGGAAAGTATACATTGCGAAATTAGTAATCTCATACATTTGAGGGAACTTTGAATATGCTCCATAACTCTTACCATAGGAAAGTAACACAATTTAATGTGCATGTGACTTTTAATATATATAAAACTTAAGAGAAATGATTTTTATAGGCGATGATTAATTTTTTCTTTCGATAATAAATGACCTTCAATACGCATTGTAAATGTTAGTACAAAAAAATATCAAAATTATCATAGTTAGTAACCTTTACCTAGCACTTACTTGGAGTACCACTTTCTTGTTCTCCTTTCTAAATTAAAGTGCAAGTGGCGTCAAACCTAATCGTCTGAACATGTGATGCACGAAGTGCATCAGAAGGTCACTCTCTTTATTCTCGAAGTTCAAATCTTGGTAATGGATTTTTCTTCTTCTCTTGGCCAGTAGGTTGCAAAGGTGCCCTTATTATCAATCAATAAAGCCAATCTGTCCCGTTAGATTGAAACAAAAAGGTTCAACAAAAGGGAATTTGTACTAGTCACGATATTGAATTCGTTGTCTACTACTTTAGGCCCACAAAAAATAATTCACTGTGCACTGCTATAGCAGGTCACAGAGAATGGGCCCACATGAAACGACAATGAACCCATTTAGTCTAGATGTCTTCACTTTTTGGTACCTCTGTAATAAGGTTAAAGATGTCTAGGAAAAAACATGATTGTTCGTCTATTCTTAATTTGGGGGAATCCGAGATGTGTGTGGAGTATGATGAGTCATGCAACGGCAAAGATCTTATTGCTAAGTTACAAAAGTATGTTGTGATTTAGCTCGTTTTACTAAAACTGCATTTTATTTCTCGAATTGAAAGCTCTGTGGGAATGAGAAATTCTCAATACGGTGATCTTGGATTTGCATTCGTAGTTATAAATTTCTTGGAGGGATAATGACATAAATTGGTCCCTAAACTTTAGCCTAATGTGCAATGTGATTCATGAAATTTATTTGTCCAATGTGGTCATTGATCTTTAGCCGAATGTGCAATATCATGCCTAAATTTTTAATTAGTTCATTGTGATCCCTAGACTTTTTTGTACATGTTCAATTTTGTCCATGTACTAAATTGAACATATACAAAAAGTCCATGAATCATATTTGCTAAATTAAAAGTTCATGGACGAAATTGCGCATTGAGCTACAATTTGGGAACCACATTAAATAAATTTAAAGTTTATGGATCACTTTACATATTTGACCAAAGTTCATGGCCAATCTGTGTCATTTATCTCCTTTTTAACTATCACACTTAATAGGCTTTAATCTTCTAGGTGTAATAACATCTTCTACCGAATAGCTCTGCCATCCTCCTTAGGTGCTTCAAGAGAGTCCTTCAATCAGATGAAGAAAGTTGTAAAGGATAAAAAGTGGAAAAGTTGAATGTCTTCAGCTGGCAAAAAATGACCAAGGCCACCATGTTTCCAAATCAAGACAAACCGGATGCCATTGTTAGCCAACAAGTGTCTGTATAAGCTATCAAGATCAGCCTTGGGTTTTCCACAATGTGAAATTTTCTGTTCCCGGACTATGAAATATTGATACTGGTATGAGCTAGGCTTGTAAGCATAAACCCACTGAATGTTGAGCCCAGTAAGTGGCATGGGCTTCTATTCATTACCAATTTTCCTTTTTTCCCAGAATGAGTTCGATTCCTGGATTCCTGGTTTACATTGGCAGGGAGGTCTGCCTCAGTAGGGAGTTGGTGGCGGCAGCAAAACCCTAGGGGAGAGAGTTGGTGGCGGCCTCAGTATGTTTAAGGTAAAAGGCAATTTGCATTGGTCAAAATGTCGATTCATTGCCTTGTACTTTGGGCCCCCAAAAATTAACTCAATGTCTAGTTCTCTATTAGGACACATAAATCGAGCCCACATGAAAAACGACAATGAGCCCATTTAATCTTGAGGACTTGACATTTTGGTACCTTGAAAAGGTTGCAAATATCTCGAAAAACAAGATTATTTATTTATTTTTTAATTTGGGGAAAGCCTAAATGTGTGTTGACTCTTATGAGTCAAGTCAAGATCACATAGTTAAGTTCCTAAAGTATTATGTGATTACCTTGTTTAGTTAATGATGAATTTATTTCTCCATAGTACATTTCGGTAAAATTAAAAATTCCCAAAAAAGTGAATAAATATATTTTAATATACGAGTTTGTAAATTTTCTTAACGATCACTATTGATGGGTTTAATCTAAATCTAACAAATGTAATCGACCTTTCTTCTACCAAATGATTCGGTCATCCTCCATCCTTAAGAAAGAGTAGCAGGCGCTTCGATAGAACTTTTCGAATTTCAGTCTTTTCAAAAAGTTCAAGAATTTTCTCATGAATAAAAAGCAGAAAAGTTAGAATATCTTTACAGCTGGGCAAACATGACCTATATCAATCAAGACAACCTAGAAGCAATTATTAGCCAGCAAATATCTGTAAGTTGTGAAGATCGGCCTTCGGTCAATGATCGTGGAGGAAGAAGACATTCTAGATAAAAGGAAAAATTATCTAAAAAGTTCTAAATCCATTACATTTTTATCAATTCAATATTAAACATTTTAAATTTTCTAATGAGTCCTAAAACCTTTTCGGCCAAGTGAGTTTATCCGGTTAATTTTCGCTAGAAATTGCTAACACAAATGGTGGCCGTCCTCCATAACATGGACGACGCCGACGTAGATAACTTTTAATGATTTGTTAATTTTTTTTTCAAATCTTCCTCTCTTTTTTTCTTTTCTTTTTTACGTGGCTAATGAGGGTCGTCATGGCCTTGCCAGCCACGTCAATGCTAGCCATGCTAGGAAGAACGATCGGCGTCCATTTCAGCCATTAGCAACCAAAATTAGCTAAATAAATTTCACTTGATAAAACATGAAAAAGTATTGAATTGGCGAAAGCACAATAGATTTAGTACTCCTTAGTTATTTTTTCCCCAGACAGAGTGAAGGTTGTTTTTTTTTTTTTTTTGAGGATAGGCGGTGAAAGTGATAGGGGTAATTTTGGAAAGAAAACTTGAAGATAGTTTTTGAAATTATCCCAATTTATTACTTAATCAAGATTATTAAACTATACCAAATTTGACACGTAGATTCGAATATAATTCATCATAATGTTTTGAAATTTAAACAATTAGATAGATCTTATAGGAAAGCAAAACCTGGGTAATTTCATTAGTAATTTCCTCATATAATGAAGAAACTTCTGATAGGTGGGTAATTCATAATTTAGAAAGCAACAATTTATATTGGGTCAGTAACATTTCATGTAAGTATAAATTTTCCTTTACCAATCCATAAGTAATTATTAATCTCGTTTCAAACCAAAGTAACTTTCACGATACTTAGTAACTTTCAACATAGGAAAGTATACATTGCGAAATTAGTAATCTCATACATTTGAGGGAACTTTGAATACGCTCCATAACTCTTACCATAGGAAAGTAACACAATTTTGTGCTTGTGACTTTTAATATATATAAAACTTAAGAGAAATAATTTTTATAGGCGATGATTAATTTTTTCTTTCGATAATAAATGACATTCAATGCACATTGTAAATGTTAATACAAAAAAAGTATCAAAATTATCATAGTTAGTAACCTTTACTTAGTACTTACTAGGAGTACCACTTTCTTGTCCTCCTATATAAATTAAAGTGCAAGTGGCGTCAAACCTAATCGTCTAAACATGTGATGCACGAAATGCATCAGAAGGTCACTCTCTTTATTCTCGAAGTTCAAATCTTGGTAACGGATTTTTCTTCTCTCTTGGCCAGTAGGTTGCAAAGGTGCCCTTATTATCAATCAATAAAGCCAATCTGTCCTGTTAGATTGAAACAAAAAGGTTTAACAAAAGGGAATTTGTACTAGTCACGATATTGAATTCGTTGTCTACTACTTTAGGCCCACAAAAAATAATTCAATGTTCACTGCTATAGCAGGTCACAGAGAATGGGCCCACATGAAACGACAATGAACCCATTTAGTCTAGATGTCTTCACTTTTTGGTACCTCTGTGATAAGGTTGAAGATGTCTAGGAAAAAACATGATTGTTCGTCTATTCTTAATTTGGGGGAATCCGAGATGTGTGTGGAGTATGATGAGTCATGCAACGGCAAAGATCTTATTGCTAAGTTACAAAAGTATTTTGTGATTTAGCTCATTTTACTAAAGCTGCATTTTATTTCTCGAACTGAAAGGCTCTCGTGGGAATGAGAAATTCTCAATACGGTGATCGTGGATTTGCATTCGTAGTTATAAATTTCTTGGAGGGATAATGACACAAATTGGTCCACGAACTTTAGCCTAATGTGCAATGTGATCCATGAACTTTAAATTTGTCCAATGTGGTCATTGATCTTTAGTTGAATGTGCAATATCATGCGTAAATTTTTAATTAGTTCATTGTGATCGCTAGACTTTTTCGTACATATTCAATTTAGTTCATGGCCAATTTGTGTCATTTATCTCTTTTCTAACGATCACACTTCATAGGCTTTAATCTTCTAGGTGCAATCACATCTTCTGCCGGATAGCTCTGCCATCCTCCTTAGGTTCTTCGAGAGAGTCCTTCAATCAGATGAAGAAAGTTGTAAAGGATAAAAAGTGGAAAAGTTGAGTGTCTTCAGCTGGCAAAAAATGACCAAGGCCACCATTTTTCCAAATCAAGACAAACCGGATGCCATTATTGGCCAACAAGTGTCTGTATAAGCTATCAAGATCAGCCTTTGGTTTTCCACAATGTGAAATCATCTGTTCCCTGACTATGAAATATTGATACTGTAATGAACTAGGCTTGTAAGCATAACCTCACTGAATGTTAAGCCCAACAAGTGGCATGGGCTTCTCTTCATTACCAATTTTCCTTTTTTTCCAGAGTGAGTTCAATTCCCGGATTCCTGGTTTACATTGGCAGGGAGGTCTGCCTCAGTAGGGAGTTGGTGGCGGCAGCAAAACCCTAGGGGAGAGAGTTGGTGGCGGCCTCAGTATGTTTAAGGTAAAAGGCAATTTGCATTGGTCAAAATGTCGATTCATTGCCTTGTACTTTGGGCCCACAAAAAAATTAATTCAATGTCTAGTTCTATATTAGGCCACATAAATCGAGCCCACATGAAAAACGACAATGAGCCCATTTAATCTTGAGGACTTGACATTTTGGTACCTTGAACAGGTTGCAAATATCTCGAAAAACAAGATTATTTGTTTTTTTTTATTAAATTTGGGGAAACCCTAAATGTGTGTTGACTCTGATGAGTCAAGTAAAGATCACATAGTTAAGTTCCTAAAGTATTATGTGATTATCTTGTTTAGTTAATGATGAATTTATTTATCCATAGCACATTTCGGTCAAATTAAAAGTTCCCAAAACAGTGAATAAATATATATTAATATAAGCGCATGTAAATTTTCTTAACGATCACTACTCATGGGTTTAATCTAAATCTAACAAATATAATCGACCTTTTTTCTACCAAATGATTCGGTCATCCTCCATCCTTAAGAAAGAGTAGCAGGCGCTTCGATAGAACTTTTCGAATTTCGATTTTTTCAAAAAGTTCAAGAATTTTCTCATGACTAAAAAACAGAAAAGTTAGAATATCTTTACAGCTGGGCAAACATGACCTATATCAATCAAGACAACCTAGAAGCATTATTAGCCAACAAATATCTGTAAGTTATGAAGATCGGCCTTCGGTCAATGATTATGGAGGCCTAATACCCAAAAAAACCTCCAACTTTAGCATTTGTGATAATTCTACCCAAAATATTTTTTTGTCTCGTAAAAAACCTTCAACTTTGGCATTTGTCCCAATTCTACCCCAAACTTTTGCTTTTATCCCAATTCTACTCGCTTAGTACCAAAAAAACCCTCATCTTTAGCATATGTCCTAATTATATCCAAAACTCTCTTTTTTCTCATAAAAAACCTTCAATTGTTACTTTTGTCCCAATTCTACCATCGTTAGCCATCCGTACATAATCATCATTAGTTAATCTTATGTGGCATTTCCACGTTATTAATGAATTACACCTCAATAAAGTCAACATGAAAAAAATCATGGACTTATCTTCTATAGTTTGCTACTCCTATATATTGCCGAGAGATATCTAATCACTCAAGATTGCATGTTTCGTATTCTTTTCGTGCAATCGCCACCCAAAAAACGGTTAGACATTGAGATATTTGGACTAACGATCTAAAATCTCGTATTCTTTGAAACCTATTGTTTCTAAATTTTGAAAATTCATTGATAAGTTCGGCGAGAAAACTCGAGTCATGTAGGATTAACTAACGGTGATTATGGACGGAAGACTGCGCGGTGGTAGAATTGGGATAAAATTAAAAGTTGTAGATTTTTTATGCGATAAAAAAAGTTTTGGATATAATTGGGACAAATGCTAAAGTTGAGGGTTTTTTTTGGAATTAAACCGGTAGAATTGGAACAAAACTAAAAGTTGAGGATTTTTTATGAGACAAAAAAAAGTTTTGGATATAATTGTCACAAATGCTAAAGTTTAAGGTTTTTTTGGGTATTCGGCCAATTATGGAGGAAGAAGACATTCTAGATTGAGGGAAAAATTATCTAAAAAGTTCTAAATCTATTACATTTTTATCAATTTAGTCTTAAACATTTTAATTTTGCTAATTGAGTCCTAAAATCTTTTTGGCCAAGTGAGTTTATCTCGGTTAATTTTCGCTAGAAATCACTAACACAAATGATGGCCATCCTTCATAGCATGGACGACGCCGACGTAGATAACTTTTAATAATATTTTAATTTTTTTTCAAATTTTCCTCTCTTTTTTTCTTTTCTTTTTACTATGGTCGATGAGGGTCGTCATGCCCTCGCCGGCCATGTCAATGCTAGCTATGTCGGGAAGAACGATCGGCGTCCACGTCGCCCATTATCGACCAAAATTAGCTAGATAAATTTCACTTGACAAAACATGAAAAAGTATTGAATTGACGAAAGCACAATAGATTTAGTACTTCTTAGTTATTTTTTCCCCAAACAGAGTGAGGGTTGTTTTTTTTTTTTTTTTAGGATAAGCGGTGAAAGTGATAGGGGTAATTTTGGAAAGAAAACTTGAAGATAGTTTTTGAAATTATCCCAATTTATTACTTAATCAAGATTATTACACTATACCAAATTTCACACGTAGATTCGAATATAATTCATCGTAATGTTTTGAATTTGGACAATTAGATAGATCTTTTTTTTTTTTTGGGTCCAAAATTAGATAGATCTTAAAGGAAAGCAAAACGTGGATAATTTCATTAGTAATTTCCTCATATAATGAAGTAACTTTTGATAGGTGGGTAATTCGTAATTTAGAAAGCAACAATTTATATTGGGTCAAGAACGTTTCATGTGAGAATAAATTTTCTTTTACCAATCCATATGTAATTATTAATCTCGTTTCAAACCAATGAAACTTTCAAGATACTTTGGGCCTGTTTATCAACATTTCGGTTCCTCGATTATGTTTTCCGGAACAAAAAGAATCGAGACATGTTTGGTAAGCGCAAATGATTCCGATTCTGCCTCGAAAACACTTTGGGACCAATTTTGATAAACAAAAAAACAAGTTCCTTATCAAGAAAAAGAACACTTTTGAGGATGAAAAAGGCAACAACATCTTCTTTCACTTTTGTTGGCGCCCGCAAGGTGTGGGCTGGGTCAACCCAACTTGATCCAGATAATTTTTCCAATAAAAATTTAAAAAAATTAGGAAAATGATTAAAAATTTGGAAAAAAAATAGAAAAATGAAAAATTCATAAAAAAAAATATTTAAAAAATTGGAAAAAAATAGAAAAAAATTCTAGAAATTCCAAAAAAAAATGTCAAAAATTATGAGGTGGATCATTTCAACCTGGCCAATCCTATTTCTAATGATTTTTCCTTTCGATTTCTCCCAAATGATGATTTTGCCACTCATAGGTAAATCGTTCCAAAAAATACCGCAAATTCTAAAAAAATCTCAAAAATTAAGAAATTGGCCCATTCAATGGGTCTATCTTGTTTATAGTGATTTTTCCTTTCGATTTTTTCTAAGCCTTACTTGATTTGTTGTCGGAGTAACATGTTGCATCGGTGACCATCCGCATGGTATTCACGGGTAAAATTGAGCCACATATGTGGTAGAAATGGAATTTATTCATTCCAAACAATAAAAGATAATCAAAGTCATCTCTTGCATCCTTGGCATATAAATAGCCTCAAGAGAAGTATGGGAAAACAACAATTTTAGTATATTATCCTTCCAAGGTACAAATCTGAAGCATCCCTATGTTGGCTAAAAAGATGTCATGGTGCAAGAGGATCACAACTGTGGGGTCCGAGGAAAGTCATTTAATGTGATTATGTAATTATTTTATTCAAAGGACAAATTAGGAAGAGAAATTATTTTTCAAAATAGAAATTTTTTAGTTACCATACGCGTTTCCTTTTGAAAGTAGAAATTTTATGCAATTATCAAACGCTTCGATTCTCTAAAACTCATTCATGGAATAGAATAAAAAAAATTGATTTTAATCGGAATCACTTTTTCGGAACGGAAACGTAACCAAACAAGGCCATTAATAACTTTCAACACAGGAAAGTATACACTGTGAAATCAGTAATCTCATACATTTGAGGGAACTTTTAATATTCTCGATGACTCTTACCATGTGCTTGTGATTTTTAATATATATATATACTTAAGAGAAATGATTTTTATAGGCGATGATTAATTTTTTCTTTCGAAAATAAATGGCCTTCAATACGCATTGTAAATGTTAATACAACAAAAGTATCAAAATTATCATAGTTAGTAATCTTTGCTTAGTACTTACTAGGAGTACCACTTTCTTGTCCTCCTATCTAAATTAAAGTGCAAGTGGCGTCAAACCTAATCGTCTAAACATGTGCTGCACGAAATGCATCAGAATGTCACTCTCTTTATTCTCGAAGTTCTTCTCTTGGCCAGTAGGTTGCAAAGGTACCCTTATTATCAATCAATAAAGCCAATCTGTCCTGTTCGATTGAAACACATAGTTTTAAGAAAAGGCAATTGATACTAGTCACGATCTTGAATTCATTGTCTACCACTTTAGGCCTACAAAAAATAATTCAATGTGCACTGCCATAGCAGGTCACAGAGAATGGGCCCACATGAAACGACAATGAACCCATTTAGTCTAGATGTCTTCACTTTTTGGTACCTCAGTGATAACGTTGCGGATGTCTTGGGAAAAACATGATTATTTGTCTATTCTTAATTTGGGGAAATCCGAGATGTGTGTGGAGTCTGATGCGTCATGCAACTGCAATGATCTCATTGTTAAGTTCCAAAAGTATTTTGTGATTTAGCTCGTTTTACTAAAGCTGAATTTTATTTCTCGAGCTGAAAGCTATGTGAGAATGAGAAATTCTCAATACGGTTATTATGGATTTGCATTCGCGATTATAAATTTCTTTGAGGGATAATGGCATAATTAAATTGATCCATAAACTTTAATCTAATATGCAATGTGATTCATGAACTTTAAATTTGTTCAATGTGGTCATTGATCTTTAGTTGAATGTGCAATAGTTTATCGTGGTCCCTAAACTTTTCGCACATGTTCAATTTTAGTAAATTGAACATGTATGAAAAGTTTAGGAACCATATCGAACAAGCTAAAAGTTCAAGAATGAAATTGCATATTGAGTTAAAGTTCGAGGATCATGTTAAATGAATTTAAAGTTCATGGATCACTTTACATATTTAACCAAAATTCTAGGGCCATCTGTTTCATTTATCTCATTTTTTACGATCACACTTCATAGGCTTTAATCTTCTGGGTGTAATCACATCTTCTACCTAACAACTCCGTTATCCTCCATAGGTGCTTCGAGAGAGTCCTTCAATCAGTTGAAGAATGTTGTAAAGGACAAAAAGTGGAAAAGTTGAATGTCTTCAGCTGGCAAAAAATGACCAAGGCCACCATTTTTCCAAATCAAGACAAACTGGATGCAATTATTAGCCAACGAGTATCTGCATAAGCTATCATGATTAGCCTTTGTCCACAATGTGAAATTTTCTGTCCCCTGACAATGAAAGATTGATACTGGCATGGGCTTGGTATGTAGGCATAATCTCACTGAATGTTAAGCCCAATAAGTGGAATCGGCTTCTCTTCATTACCAATTTTTTTTTCCAGAACGAGTTCAACTCCTGGATTCCTGTTTTGCATTGGCAGTGTCTTCTTTCCTTTACATCAACATTGTCCATTCACTTAGTATTAAGACTAGAGCCACTTCAGATTTTATAATATTTTGTTTGCAGCATTCATGGCTTTCAAAAGCTTCCGACCGCGAATTTGGCATCCGATGAGTCTATCACTCAGTCCAAAACACCTCTTGCAGGGACCTAGTACATCGATCCCGTCAATTGTAAGTTGAAAGTTGCTTATACATTGTTGTTTGCATTATAGTATTGGCCCGGTGATGCACTACCTTTATTCTTGTCTTCTTGGCAGGGGCTTAACTATTAAGTCATTTGCTCAGGGGAAATACAATTTGCAGATCAACCAAAAATGATAGCATTCACAACAGAGTCATTCTATCTTGACAAACAAAGAAGAAATTGTTTACAGAGATGTGACCTATTGCCAACGCCCGTGATCGAGGTTGTCGGGCCAACAGCATCCGTTCCCCGCCCGCCCACTTTCTGACATGGGACTTCTCATAGCTGGAGCTTCTTCTGAATTCTACCAATACCGTATGCACCATGAATCTATCCCGTGAATACGTATTGAATCTTAAATTGTTATTGATGTTGGGCTACTCTTGGAACATACATTCTCAAAATGGAAGAGGCAAAAACTCAGCAACATAACCATGTGTGGTGGCGAATATTTCGTGTACGGTGCCCATGAACGGTTACCAAACCAAACAGGAACTTATCAGTAGAAAATATTTTATGCTTGGCTCATCGAAGAAACAACATCATGATTCTTGGATTGGATTCATCAAAGGATTGCGGGTCTCTGGAGGAATTAGAGTACGCCGGTTCATAGTAAACATAACAACTTTACTAGCTACTCTGTAATCTATTCTCGAGGATATGAGAAAGTTGAACCTAGAGGTGTTGATTTGTCAACCCAGTGCTCGGCTAGCTAATATTTGAGTCCAACTAACGTTGATTGATTGAATCAATTCTAAACAGAATGACGATTCTCAGTTGAAGAAAATCGAAAAGGCGTCCAACCTAGAGTAAAAAAATATTCACATGAATGGGTCCTTGAGACTTCGTAGTGTGTTCACCGATGTGTTTCGATGATTCAAATATGATTTGAGAGAAAACTTATGGTAGATCAATAAAAAGAGTGATTGTAAAATTTGTCGGCCTGAGTTTGGTTTGTTAAAAAGTAAAAATTAAGCAAAAAACAAAATGTACGATACAATCTATTGAGATACTTAAATTGAAGTGTGAGCACATCATGCCAGTCGTGCACATGATAATTACCTAATAGAAAGTACTAGTCGAGATTGAAGAGCCATTCTTGTTGCTAGCTCTCTCTATATTTTCTTCTCTAGAACTTTTTACCAAGCCTGATACAACTTGTCCATGCGTCAACCAACCGATCGATCCAATGCTTCGGACTTAAGAATGCAAGCAACTTGTTCCACATTCCTGAAGGTGTTCAACAGGTCAGTCACGATGACCTGGAGCGAAGAGACCTTCTCTTTGAGCTGAGCACTCTCTTGGAGGATCTGGTGATTGCTCTCCAAAACGCCAATGAGTTTCTCAGAGAGATTGCTGTTGGCGCCTCGGAGCTGGTCCACTTGCATTTGGAGCTCTTCGACCTGCATCTAATCCTCGTAGGGCGAAACGCTCATCAGTTGACTATGTACATGATAATGCCCACAAATTTAGTGTCGTAAGTCACACCTTTTAGCCTCTTGTCTTCTAATTAGTCCATATTGCCCTCTATATTACATTATTGTCCAAGTTCTAGTCCTCAAAGAATCAACAAAGACTTAAGGGGAGCGCTAGAATATTGAGGCTATCTACCATTTACAGTTACATAATGCAAGATGCAAACGTGATAAGCGATAAGTCCACATAAGTAACACTTTTCTTTAAAAAAACACCTCTCCCTATGGACATAAAAGAGAAACAGTAGAACTCAATAAAATTCTCATGTCCAACTACCTAAAAGATCTTCTAATGGAATCAGTATCTAATCAATTGCTTCGATCACAAATTCTTGCAAAATATATAAAATAGAATCCGCCACGATTAAACAGGATTGCAGCAATCGTGACCTAGTAATTACAGAAATACCATGTCAAGGCTGCAAAATTGTTGATTTTCATATGCAAAAGTAAACATGAAGAGGAAAGAATGAGAAAGAGGTATTTCTACACGCAAAGTCGAGTTATTTATTCACGAAGATACTAAAAAGAGGCTAAAGTACACTACAAGTCGCCAAAACTTGTATACGGCGCTCACTTTAGTGCCAAAACTTTTAAAATGACCACTTAAGTGCCAACTTTTTTTAAAACCGATCACTTTAGTGTCAACTTAGATTTGAGCTAATGTGGCTCGCCGGAAAATCCCACGTGGCCTATTTTTTTATTAATATTTGAGATGACGTGGCTCATCGAAGCTGGTACCAAGTGAGTATTTTCCAAAATATTTGACACTTAAGTGATTGTTTTAAAAAAAATTGACATTTAAGTGATCCTTTTGAAAGCTTTGACACTAAAGTGAGCGTCTTACACAAGTTTTGGCACTTGTAGTATACTTAAGCCTAAAAAAGATGACACATTCCTAAAAGAAGGTAGATAAAAAAATGTGCAGTGTACGATCATGAGCCTCGGGCGAGGCTCTATGGCAGGAAATATACATATATATATATATATATATATAATATATATATATATATATATAAAGAATTAAAACCAGCACATGTTCTTTTGAAGCCAAACTTAGTTCATCTTCACTTATCTGCATATCTCAAATGAATTCAAGCAGCGACATAACAAGGAAAAGAAGATGGGAGCTCGTCGGTGAAGGGGAAAGGGGGTGGAGAGAGAGAGAAGAAAATTCTCTTTCGTGCACGATCCGAAGGCTCTTTAGACGTGAATTACAACCCCGGATACGTAATCAAAGTCTCAATTCGTATATTCAAAGGATTTTCGAAATTTAGTTTCAGATTCGAGATTTGGTCGATTTTGAGCTGCGAAGTTCGTGGTTGTCGAGCAATACTTATGTAGGGTGGTTTTGGGCCTATTTCATCTCGAAAGATAGCTCAAAGGATGAGATTTCGCCTCACATTTGTAAACCAACCACTAGGCCCTTCACCAAACAATCTCTTCCTCACACATCGGGCTTTGGATTGGAGACGCAACAACCGATATCTCTCCCATGTGACTATTTGGTGCAAATTTGTTGATAACCTGGCTCACGATACTAGCGTTGGGTGGTCTTGGACTTTTCTCATTCTAAAAGTTAACTCAAAGGATAAGGCTTTTTCTCATGCTAATAAACTAATCACAAGCCCCTTCCAAAATCGATGTGGAATAACCCTAACAATTTATATGTAGGAATGATATTAGGGTGTCGTAGAAGCATGGGAGTTGACAGAACTTGATTTGAGCTAATGGTTTGCCTAGAGTAAATTTTTGAAGTTAGCCGCACGCCCTACACAGTAGCAAGCAATACACTTTGGGGCTGAATTTCATCCATTTCTGGTTAGTTTTTGGGTCAGCTAAGTGGGGGTTTGTAGTACGTCAAAAGAGCTTTATATGGATTATAAAATTTTTCTTGAAATGGAGTTCGGAAGAGGAAGTTATAACACAAATGATTTCGTCACACAAGCTGTATGTGGTGGACAACGATGGGTTCCCGCTATGGGTGAGCTTTTCGTTGGCACGTAGGTTTCGTTTTATCGACTAATAGGCTTAATTTAGTCTAGTCGTTCATTAGAATACTGGTTTACTCAGTTTTTGAAACAATTTTTTCAATTATTTGATAGGAAGACAAGTGCATTGGCTCGAAAAATCATCGGAGGTTGGTTTTCGGCTTTCCCAAATAAGTTGCTCTCTCTTCTATGAATTTTCTAAACTTATGTATTGAAAGCAATGGAGATTCGATATATTCGAGTAATGAAAGAGCATATTTGTTGTATTAATATTTAGATTGAGCAATTATTACTTTTTGGTTATTAATGAATGATTTGAGGAACGTTTTATGAAAGGCATCTAGAAATGTTACGGGTTTATGAATTAGATTCGAAATTGTGTGGAAATGTCTCGATGAAATATATATTTTTTATTTGATAAATGAAGTTGAGAAATGCTAAATATCTTGGGTTTGAGAAACATTTTTAGTAAAGAATTATGACAACCCCTTAATTTTTATTATGACTTACGCAAGATTATACGAAATTATTTGTGGAACCCTTTGGTGATATTAATTCGGAATTGGCTTGTGATGTGTGAATGATGATATTGTAAGATCGTGTGGTGCGTAATATCACTTTGATGAGAACCCATTGAGGGAGAGTACACATACTTGTCAAGATGTCCTTCTAGGCCGAGCCACCGCTGATAATAGGTATACACCTTACCGGGAACCTTGATCGTCTTGTCACAAGGCAATGTGTCGTGACCATGGTCGGTATTGAGCATGAGTTTGGTCAATGGAACGGACCATTGGCATGTGATTTTATATTAGTCAATGATTACATATGAGGTTTATCGATAGAATAAACCATTGATATTTGATTCGATGATGTTGAATTAGCTGAAGATTTCTAAAGTGCATGAAGTTTTTATGGAAAGACGTAACCCGCTTTTGGAATTGTACGTACACAAACCGCAGAATTTGAAAATAATATGTAGTTCAAGTATTTGCTATTGATGTAACTATGTACTTTATCATGTATTTTGATCATATGAGTATGAATCTTTAATGAGAGGAAATAGCTTATATTTGGAATTATGTCTATGATATCAACGAATTTGGGATTATTGAGTTTGGTTATGGTTTTGTACATATTCGTTGTGGGTGATCAATCTCGCTTAGAAGAGATATGCACTACTCATCGAGCTGTGGTTGCTAACTCCTTCCTTTCCCTATCTTTTTAGGTTCCTCAATTAGCGGCCAATAGAGTGAAAGCATTATCTACGGGGACCTTTGGAAGTTATCTTTTGGGTGGTTTGCGGCTATGTATTTTGGGTGGAAGGATGGTTGTGAGACCCTCCCTTCATGCTAGGAATTGGGGTGTGACACATGGAGTTTCAAGGAAATCAATTTGAAGCTACTTGTTTAGTCGGAGCAAATTTTTAAAGTTTCATGTGCAACCTTCATGTAGGAACAACAATGAATATTGGCTTGGACAAGCAATTTGTTGTCGTGTAAGAGTTGCTTTGTTTACTATTAAACTTAATTTAATCAATTCGTAATTGAGGTGGCTTTATAGAATTTTGATCTTGTTTCTCGCTTACTTGATAGGATTGCAAATTCGTAGGCTCAAGTGACTTTATTGTTTTATTTTAGACTTTTCCAAGTGAGTGGTGCTTTCTTTTCTTTGAATTTTGTGAACTCATGTCTTGAAAATGTTAGAGATTAAATACATTATCATCTATGAAAAACCATATTTTATGCATAAAAATCTAGATCGAACATTCACTACATTACATTTAATGAAAGGTATCACGAGTGTTACAAATATTGATTTGTCAATCTAGTTTATTAAATGAATTCGGAGATAGTTTTTGAGAAGTACCTTATGAAATGTATTCGATTGATGAACGGAGTTGTGAAAGAATATATGTTTTGGTTTGTAAAATGTATTATGAGTATGAGGTGAATTCTAGAGTGACTTTGTAGATTATTGGAGAATGATATTTTGATACTCGTTATTGTTGTGAACTCAATTTGGGTTTTCGGATATGAATATTAGTTTCGGGGATAGCCTTCAAGGCCAAGCTACTAGCTAGAGGAATCTTGGTGGCCTTGTCACTAAATATGGTGTTGTGACTATGGTTGGATATCGAGCAAGAGATGGATTAATCAATGTGCGGTTTGAGGTTGATCAATGAAATTAACAATTGATATTTGATTTGATGAGATTGATTAATGGATTTGACCATTGATGTCGATTTATAATAGTGATTTAATGATTATTTCGGATATGTACAAAGTTTTGTTAAAAAGATAAAACTCATTTTTGACATTGTACATATACTATTTCTGGATTTGAATTTCTTTATATGGATTTTTAAATAAGCATAGTCCATGCTCCATTTGCTTGGAAAAGATGTAATACTCGATAGGTTATGGGTACTCACACCATTCTTCTTAAATGTTTTATAGGTTCCTTAGCTATTGGCAAATAGTTTGAGAGCATGTGTACTATCGGTGGCGTGGTGCAAGTAGATTGAGAGCATTTGTACTATTAGTGATGGATTTTGATAGTGGGATTTGAGTATGAGCCGTACATGATTAAGTTGAGCTTTCGCATTTAGTTTTAGTGTGGACATGTATGTATTCATTTTATAATTATGGAAACCTCGATATTGTAACCAACTTGATGGTTTTTTTCCTTCTAGTCATCCTATTTCTTGTCACACCCCGAATCCTAGCAGAAAAAGGGGATGACATGACCGTCCTTCCTCCCAAAGGAGGCCGCCTCAAACCACCCAAGATCGAACTCCAAAAGTAATGCTCTTGCTCTATTGGCAACCTAAAAAGATTGAGAAAGAAAGAGGTGAGTAACCACAGCTTAGTGAGTAGTGCGTGTATCTTTTAGGTAGATCGAGCACCCACTATGCATATTTATAAAATCATACCGAAACTCATTTAATTCAATCCCAATATAGCATATGTACGAAGTCAAAAATAAGTTTTATCTTTTCAACAAGCTTTATATGTATAAACAAATATATAAACAAATACTCATTTCCTCGATGAACCGTAAAACAAAATATCAATTGTCCAATCCATTCACCAATCTCAACAACTCATACATCAATGGTTTACTCCATTGATTCATCTTAGCAAATCATACGTCGATGGTCTATTCCATCAACTAATTTAATACACAACATTTAACTATGGCCACGTTTAACACTATGACAAAGGCAACCAAGTCCTTGGCTAGGTTTGCCACCTATATCAGCCGGTAGTTCATCTCGGAAGGACATCCCTGAAACAAGTATGCATACTACCCCCTCAATGGGTTCTAATCACACGACAAAAAAAAAAGGGGGTTCTTATCATAGCGATATGAGCATAATCCATCAAACTCAATTTTTAATAACTCACAAATAGAACCATCTCATAAACCTGTTTCACAAACAGAGTGATATAACCTTTCGAGTATTCCATTTATGAAATCGAATGCACTTCATAAAGCATTTCGCAACCGATTTGTATAGCTTTTGGCAATTCCCTTTACAAAGCATTTAAGAAAATCATTCACAAATGATCCTTTGAAACTATTCCAAGTATACCCAAAAGGTTTCGCAAAACCGTTTATAGAAAATCGGTTTACAATATAATCCAAGGATAACTTTCCATTTCCAATACACAAACAATAGTACATGCTCAATCCAATTTATGCAAGAAACATGCCCTTCTTAATTCATAACATAGCTAATCCATTTCGTTCCAGAAATATGAGTTTACAAACTCAAAGAAGAAATAGTACTACTCACTTGGGTATGCCTATGAACAAACAACAAAGGTTAATCGAACCGTTGAACTCATAATCCTACAAAATAAGCGAGAAATAATGTCAAAGTTGAGTAAAACGCTACCTCACCTACGAATCGGCTAAACGAAGCTTCCTTGTAACAAAATGACCTCTACTCGCTAACGTAACTCTCTTCCTAAGTAAATATTCAAAGCTACCCGCAACGTGAAGCTCAAGCGCAAAACTTTAGAATTTTGTTCACTAAATTGTACTTTAATTAGACTCCACTCAAACCCCATGGCTCCACAACACCCTAACTACCATTTCCATTAAATCCCTTGACTTAACTACTCAAAAATTGGGTTTCACAGTTCAATTTCGGAAAACCTTGAAATTATGCCCTAATTCCTAAAAGCTGTATCAATTGGATAAATTATGAGCTTGAATCTTACCGAGCGTTGCCATTTGAAGTACATCCAGCATGGTAAGGTGTCCGTAGCTTGTACACGCACGAAACCCCTCTTTCCCCGTAGTTTCTTCTCCATGGATGAGCTTCCTTCCATTTTTCCTTGTTTTTGTCACCATCGTGCCTCTCCTCCCATCCCCCTCTTTTTTAACAAAAAAAGGGTTTAGGTAGGTTCTTGGGCTTTAGGCATCATGGGCTAGGTTTTTGGGCCCATCTATTACATCTCTAACTCTTTCTTGTATCTAACTTTTGCTTTGTCTCTTTGCAGAATAGGGGAATCGAACTTTTTATTATTTATGGTACTAGCGTCCCCACCCCCCAAACCCTTTACCGGCAAGGCCACATGCCTATTGACATTAACTTGATGGTTTATTGTACATACATTTTGATATGTTTTAGTGAATGTGCATTACGGATGCTCGGTTTGCTCAAAAGAGATGTAATACTCGCTAGGCTACGGTTACTCGTACCATTCGTCTTAAATGTTTTTTAGGTTCCTCAATAGCGGCAAGTAGATTGAGAGTGTTTGTGCTATCGGGGGCATTTTGCTATTGGGTTTTGTGTATAAGCTCTATGTAACCGAGTTGAGCTTGCTAAGTTTAATTGTTAGTATGGAGATATATTGTTGCACGGAACAAGCGATCGAACAATAAATAGATAGAACAAGAAAATAAATCGGACACCGGATGTACGTGGTTCGGTCGTAGAGACCTACGTCCACGGGGAGAGTAACAACGAATTCCACTATAGATCAAGCGAAACACGGAGATTACGGACCACACTCGAGTCACTCAAACACTCGCAGTGTTTCTCAAGCCCCAATTACATCCAATAACGCACACAAGTATTTAGCCCCCAATTTTTTGCGAAATAATCGCTCGGTCTCACAAAGAAATTAAAACGCAAATTCTTATCACAAGAATTTCTCGACTAGAACACAAGAATTATTGATGTAATTCGATGAAGAAAATCTTCACTTTCGGAACGGCGAAGACCCACATTCAAGCTCTCAATGGGCGCTTCAAGGTCTCGCATCAACAGCGCGCTACCACTCTTGATCAAAAGGCACCCATGAAAAATAGAATTCGTATATTTATATGCGCCTAATAATTAATCCAAGTCAAGGTCCACGGAACACTATCCAAATTAGCCCATGTTGACCGAACACAATCCCAATTGATCGAATCACGGTCCAATTCAAATCTACTATGGACTTTCAACGTTTCCTATTACGTTCACCGACTCTCACACTGGAATCGATATCCGTAATTCTAAGATTCTGGACTTATCAAAATGGCAATTTAATTTCAAAATATTCACTTTGGACTCCAATTTCAAATAGGAAATATCTAATTCGAAATATTCGATTTAGCTTCGGGCTCAAACTCGAGGCATATTTTCAACAATCTCCACATTGGCTCGATTTTGAGCCAAGTCACAATTACTTCGCTAAATATTTGAACTCAACCGCTACTACTCTCCCAACAACCCCAATGGGCTCAACCGCCAAGATGTTTTTCAAGTTCAAGCCGAGCTTGAACTTCACCATAACCGAAGACCTCATCGAACACCAACTCCATATGCACATTTAATCGCTTCACAAGAACTTTTCGACACGAGCTCCTTTACCACGGATAAAGCAAAACCTTCGTTGCATCTATATCCGTCAAGAGACCGAATACGTACCTTGTCAATATCAGCGATTCTGACAATTATTGGCTCTACATGCTCCACCTCGCTATAAGCACCATCCGTGTCGATCATCGCACTTATATCCGCTACCTCGGGAGTTTTCGGTTGTAACTCCACCTCAAACCGAACACCGCCCGGATCCGTGTGAACACTCGCTATAATCACTCCTAACCTTGAAGTACTTTGGAGACTCATCAAAGGTAACTTTTCTGCTGCGAACATGTGAATTTTTATTCGGGCATCACAACCGATAACCCCACTCACCTCATGCATAGCCATGGAATATGCACATTGGCCTCACATCGAGCTTACAATCACTTACTCGATAATAACACGGGCAATCAAACATTCTAAAAGTAGAATAATCAGCAACGTTATCCGACCACACTTTTTCGGGAGTTCGATATCAAATCGCAGATTGATGGGGATCTTTTCACCGGGTAGCTCGCCATACTAAGCGCATTCGCTAGAAATCTCCTAGCCATACCAAAGCACTAGAGACTATTTTACGATGTCTCTAGTAATGTTCTACTCATCAATTCTTCAAACCTGTTGTGATTTACTAGAACTAGTTCGGTGTTTCATTATGCCCTTTTTCATGCAGAATTTATTTACCGGCTTCGAGCAGGATACCATGCTACTCGTCGGTTGCACATGCTTGATCAACTTACCGGTCTCCGTTTCGATCAAAGCTCTCAACCATGTTTTCCCGACAACAACATCAAACTTGTGCCTCGGCACATGACACCCGAGTCTTCCTCGAGCAATCATTAGACTCTCGAACAAATGCCGGCGTCTCCGGAGCAAAACCTGTCAATATCTCACCTTGAAGTTCATACAAGCCATCATGCTTGATTCCTTTCATTATTATCGGGGCACCTTGAACAATCTTCAAAACTCCACCTTGTGAAGAATACCCGCATCAAAAGTTGAATCTAGAGCACCCAAGGAAATTAAGTTCTTTTTCAATTTTGGAACGTGTCTTACTTGATCGGTGTTCTCATAATACCATCATGCATCCCGATTTTAACATCACCAATACCCACAACATTGCATTCGGTGTTGTTCCCCAACTACACTTTACTATTATCTCGTGCACCGATAAGTAGCAAACCGGTTCTGTTTGGTGTAGCATGAAAAGAATAATCGAATCCATAATCCATCCGTCAAATAACTAATTCTCGATAATAGACAATACTCTATCGACACCATCGTAATCATCGGCTACGGCGGCAAAATCATCCGCATGATTCAACTCTAATTCCCTTGCCCATTTCATTTTTCAGCTTAAAGCAATTTCTTTTAAGATGCCCTCTCTTGCCACAACTCCAACAGACAGCATCACCGGTCCTAGGCGACTCTATCTATTCAAGTTCATACTACTTCTACTACCACGAGTATCGGTTTTCCCTCTATTTTCACCTACTAAAGCAATATATACATATTCGCCAAATTTTCTTCTACGGATGTCCTCACTTAAAATCAAATTTCGAATACCATCAAACGTCAAACTTGTTGAGCCTAGAGGAATTACTAACAACGATAATGATAATATTCCAGCTATCGAGCAATGAGGATAATAGAATCAAAAAACATACCTCATCTTCAAAGTCAATATCAATCGAACTAAATTGACTAACGATCACATTGAATTCATTGATATGATTAGCAATAGACGCACCTTCGCTCATCTTCAAATTAAACAGACATCGCATCAAATAGACCTTGTTGATCACAAAGGGCTTCTCGTACATATCCGCAGGGCTTTCATCAAACCCGCAGTGGTCTTCTCTTTGACAATATTAAACGCGACGTTACGAGCCAACGTCGCCCGAATAACACCCGGCGCTCGTCTATCCAAGAATTCCCAATGAGCTTGTTTCATCGCCTCGATTTCTCTCTAGACAAGGGCAAGTGCGGCTTCATCTCGATATAGATAGTCTTCAATCTCGCATCTTCCGAGAAACCAAAGTCCTTCCCCTCAAATTTGTCGATTTTCACTTTTACTTCTTATGTCACCATCGATTCGCTTCAACTCAAGCAAATTTAGCTCGATACCAATTGTTGTGCGGAACAAGCGATCAAACAATAAATAGACAGAACAAGAAAATAAATCGGACACCGGATGTACGTGGTTCGGTCGTAGAGACCTACGTCCACGGGGAAAGCAACAACGAATTCCACTATGATCAAGAATACACGGAGATTACGGACCACACTCAAGTCACTCAAACACTGCAGGTGTTTCTCAAGCCCTAATTACATCCAATAACGCACACAATATTTAGCCCCCAATTTTTCGCAAAATAATCTTTCGGTCTCACAAAGAAATTAAAACGCAAATTCTTACCACAAGAATTTCTTGACTAGAACACAAGAATTATTGATGTAATTCGATGAAGAAAATCTTCACTTGGAACGGCAAAGACCCACGTTCAAGCTCTCAATTGGCGCTTCAAGGTCTCGCATCAACAGATAGCGCTACCACTCTTGATCAAAAGGCACCCATGAAAAATAGAATTCGTATATTTATATGCGCCTAATAATTAATCCAAGTCAAGGTCCACGGAACACTATCCAAATTAGCCCATGTTGACCGAACACAATCCCAATTGATCGAATCACGGTCCAATTCAAATCTGCTGTGGACTTTCAACGTTTCCTATTCTGTTCACCGACTCTCACACCAAAATTGATATCCGCAATTCTAAGATTATGGACTTATCAAAACGGCAATTTAATTTCAAAATATTCACTTTGGACTCCAATTTCAAATAGGAAATATCTAATTGGAAATATTTAGATTTAGCTTTAGGCTCAAACTCGAGGCATATTTTCAACATATATGTATTCATTTTATAATTATGGAAACCCCGATATTGTAACCAACTTACTGTTGTATCATACATACACTTTGATATGGTTTTATAAATGTGCATTGAATGTCCGATCTGCTTGGAAGATATGTAATACTTGTTGGGCTACGGTTACTTGTACCATTTGCCTTAAATATTTTTTAGGCTCCTCAACCAGCGACAAGCAGATTGAGAGTGATTGTGCTACAGCGGGGCATTGTTATTGGGATTTGCATATATCTGTAAATGACTGAGTCGAGCTTGCTGGGTTTAGTTGTTAGTATGGATATGTATGTATTCATTTTATACTTATAGAAACCTTGACATTGTAATCAATTTACTGGTTTATCATAAATACAAATATATGTATGTATGTATTTGATAATTGGTAGAGATTCGTTTATGTTTGAGATTGCGTCTTTTGAGTGAAAGGACAAACGTATTATTTCTCCGTATTTGTTGGATTCGGGGTGTAACAATTTAGGTAACATGTTTCAGAACAATCCACACAGATAAAGAGTTTCTCTAACGAGCCAAACTTTTGTGATTAAAATGCGAGCCAGAAGGTGAAAGATACAATTAAAGAGAAGCGGGTATGGAGCAAATCCTTCAAACGGCCAAACATCTCGACCGCTAAGTTTTCGTTTCGGAGTCACTACTGCTTCCAAAGCTGTTCTGTAGCAGTTAGATCTATAGGAACCCGACAACTCTACATCAATCGAATAATTTATGAGAACGGCAAATAAAGAACACAGATAGATGAGTTGTACATAGAGTGACTCAAATTATAACATTTGACAATACCATACCACAACCCAAATGTACAACCTCCTGTGTTGTATTGTCTCTAACATTATAGGAAACAAAAGCTGTTGCATGCCCCTGAGAGCATGAGCATCACAACAAACCTTGGCCGATGGTTTTACCCTCTAACGCCATCGCCTTGCCCAACAGCTCCTCCCTCAAACTCGGTTCTGCAGGTTCCTTACACTGCTCGCTTATACGGGTCAGTTCTTTTGCTTTTGCTGCCTGATCCTTCGAGAAATCGTGGCATGCTCTGATTTGATCTTCCAACTCTTTCAGCCTGCGGTTCTGAATTTCTTCTGCTCGGAGAGCGAAGTGAGCTTGAATGATTTCGTCCAAATGATCCAAACCAAATTGGATCTTGAACCCGGCATGCTCGGCCATCATAAACTGGTTCCACCAATCATGGAGCAAGGTCTCCGAGACCTGGTCGACCCGTGTGGTGGACATGCTACGAATTGCGCCACATAGCAAGTTAAAGATCACGCTCTTTGACTCTAACTTCAACTCAGAGCCGGTGCTTATGTCTTTGTGCTTCTGGAGCAGCTGCTCTAGGATAGGGGCTAGGCTCCGGATGATCGTGTATCCATCAACTATGACAAGTTCTTCGTTTTCGAAGAATACCGTAGAGAACTCTAAGTTCTCTTTCCCGTGTTTTATCAGGTCCTTGAACTGGCTGAAAGTCTGGCGTGAGTATGGGGAAACTCTTGCAACGCTACAACCTTTTTCCAGTCGCTCCCAAACAGATGCATGCCTTGTCCCCATCATTTCCTTCCTTAAAATCTGAAAAGTGCCTTCCAGTTTGATTTGCTTGTCTTCAACGAAAGCATCTAGTAAATTCTCTAAGATCCATATATGTTGTGTCTCGGGGACACCATCCGGATCATCATTCTCGGTTGTATCCTGGACTTTACTCATTACTTCGCCATCAATGCATTTAGTACCGAGGGTTCTTAATTTCACTCCTCTCTGCCCACCCTTCAGTAAACGGATCACCTGACAATCGAACATAAACTGAGATAAAAGTTTGTAGCATAATCGGGGGTTCACTGCAGCAGTAAATGTAAACGAAGGACAGATGAAGCATTATCGATTAGTTTGAGGATTATAGTTTGGAAGGAAAACTTCAGAAGCATCTGATTCTGTGATTCCATGCTTCTCGCTTCGATATTGCAGAGAAAAGAGGTGAACATTTTCAGCAAGTGACAGGAAATCTTGAGTTATAAAAGGGAATAGACATACCTCAGGTTTCATGCATTCAAAGTGAGCGACGTACGGGCATTTCTCTTCGGAACACTTATAGACGCACTTCTTCGGGTCCCTTTTTTTCTCACAAGCGTCACAGTAATACTCGCCCGAATTGTCCTCGACAAACTCGTCCTCAAGTTGTAGGAAGTGCCTGTGGTTGTCCGACTTGATTCGACAAGGTAATGGACCGCATAATATATGTAGATTGTAATCACAGCCAGCACAACGAAAAAGTTCCTGCTTGTTTTCAGCTTCCACTTCCATTTCCTTGCTGGAACAAGGCAATATTTCTCCACGACAGGTCCAACATGTAACTTTCTTGTGTATTTTGTCGAGAAAGCCAAGGTAATGACCGTGATCGCCATATTTTATGATCTGCTCGAATTTCATGCAGTCAATATGGAGGCTGAACGGCGGTGAGCATATATTGCAGAGGTAGAAAAAGGAGCCAGAACTTGATTTGCCACAGGCTGCACACCTACACATGCCCGACTTGATCAGCTCCAATTCATGTTTTCGATGATAAGGTTTCCGGATACGATGTGGCAGTTCTGTACATAATTCGTGGACGAAGAACACCTCACACGTAGTGCATTGATAGGTAGGACCATCGCAAGGTTTGCGGCATACAGAGCACTCGTGAGATTTAGTATCTTCTGTCCTCCTACACAGCTGCAATGGGTGCCCATGGCCAGCAGGAAAAAACTTTGTCTCTGGGCCTTCGGGCATCTTACGGGGCATCAAAGCGCATTCAACATCCAAGATGAGAGAACAGTGTTCACAATGGTATAATACAGACCCTGAAAGATGGCATTCCTTGGAACAGGCCCCACACTTTAGCTTGGCTTGCCCACCTTCTAAGGCGATTCGAGCTTCCAAGTTGAGTTTGCTGTTGCACTTAAGATCATGAAAGAAGTGGCTAACACTATGCGGTATTTCAGAGCATGAGCTATGGAGCCACACACTGCAGTTGTCGCAGACATATATCTCCTCCGGGTCTGAGCACGGTTTATTGCAAACTAAACAATAGCCCTCCAACTCCTTTTTAGTGCGCCTCAAGGGATGTCCGTGACTAAGATGGCGTTTATGGTCACCGTGATTTGTTTTTTCGGCCATCATAGCACATACAACATCCAAATGGAGCTTGCATTTGTTGCAAGAGAAGGTGAAGCCAAGACACTTCTTTTGGCAGGCGCCACAGACAACCTCTGAGTTATTGCTCTGGAGGTTGAGCGTGTGGCGTAGATGAAAAAAGTGTGGATACTCTTGAGGCAATTCGGCACAACCCTTGTGGAGATAAAAACCGCAATCATCGCAGGCATAGGTCAGACCGGTGCATCGTTTGTCACATGCGCTGCAAGCGAGTTTTTCCTCTTTCCCCTTCATGCTTCCTGTCAAGTCATGGTGATGTGCGAAATTCTTGATTTTCGTTTCTTCGACTTTGTTCTTCCTTTCGGGGCTGATCGAAGACATTCCAACACATCTCATGTCCAGGTTGAAATCACATTGATCACAGCAGTACACGAAGCCCTTGATTGTTTCTCCACAAAAATCACAGTAATTGTATGCTGCAACTTGGAGTTTCAAGGGATGACTTTTGTGATGAGGGTGTGTCGCCTCTGTCGGTAACTTCAGACATGATTCATGGAGAACATGCCCACATTCCTTACAGCCATACATCTGACTCGAGCTGCAATCCTCGCCACAAGCAAAACAGGTGATAATGCCATCTTTCTTCCCCACCTCCTCCACGAGGGTCAGCGGGTGCTGGTGGCTAAAATGATCTATCTCCTCGTCCTCCTCCACAAGGGTCACCGGGTGCTGGTGGCTAAAATGATCTATCTCCTCCTCCTGAACTCTGGCTTCGGAGGTGGGACGCCTTTGCTGCGAACATTTTACATCCAGGTCAAATTGACAAGTCTCACAATGGTACACAAAGCCACGGACCATTTTCCCGCAGAGATCACACCATGCTCTTCCATCGTACACCCTACTCCTTGGGAGCAGCACCAGATTGTGCTGCTCGTGAAGCCAATGTCGGAGCTCCGTCTTCAACTCCGCACATGACCTATGGAGGAAGGCTTTACACAAGCTGCAAGTGTACGTGTCCCTCCAGCAGCGCTTACCACAAGCTTCGCACCGAGCTTCTATATCCTCAATGATCACCTCCTCCAATACCAATGGATGCTCATGGCTGAAGTGCTCAAGTTGCTGCTTGACCATGGGACCCATGAACTTTAGAGCACAGTCGATGTCGAGATCGAAGTCACACTCCTCACACCGGAATGTGAAGCCGCGGCATCTTTTGTCGCAGGCATCGCAGTAGACCCTTCCGGCGTAATACGCCGTTGGCCCAAGGGTCAATGGGTGGCCGTCTTTATGCAAGGGATGCGTGCAGATCTCCGTCGGCAAATTGGCGCACTCCTTGTGGAGAAAAAATCGGCACGGGTTGCAGCTATAGGGTTTATTCAAGCAGCCTTTCGCGCACACAAAGCATTTAACTTCTTCATCATGATCCTTGATCTCACATTCTGTCAACAGGTGTGGGTGGCTGAAATGTTCAAACCTCTCCATCTTCGATCTAGTAACATCAATGTAACCTCCCAGTCAGCGCATCCCAAATATGTAGCGGATCCCAAATATGAAAACCAACTTCAGGATGGATCGGCGTGGTTCCTCTTTGCCTACGACACCGGAATATGAAATCATGAACGAAGAAAGGCACGAGAGAAAAGCACAACTTCAATTGAGATATTGAACAGTGCACTAAAGAAAGAAACCATGGCTCCGCCGTGAGAACAATCAATCAAACCATATATTTGCTCGTGATTCGTACATTCATATGCCAAATAAAAAGAATGTATCTGTGTGTGTGACCTGGTCGTGAAGATCTCCGCTAAAACGACACCCACATAGACCAAACTTCAAACAGAAAACTTCGAACTCCTCATCTTCTACTGCAGGACACTGTTATTCTCACGAAGAGAGTTCGCAACTGCAGATTCAAAAGACAAAGTTCAATCTCATTCAAGAAGAGCAAAGTCAAGTAAAACCAACTTCTTACTTTGATTTCCTTCTTTTGTCTGCATTTCACAATTATTGGAGTGTCAACAGATCGTTGCAGGGGTCCCATTTGAAAAGATCGTTGTCGGTAATCTTTCTTGCTTGGCTGTAATTTGTGTCAAACCATCGCCAATCCCATGTGTCACTACGTCGTTTTTGCTTCTCTCTTTTTCTTTCTATTGTTCCTTCTTTTTCTTTTTTTTTTTTTTATCGGCCTGATCTGGACTAAATATGATAGTATAAGAAATTCAAGAATTTCATTATATTCTATCTATTATTTAGTGAATTATGAATTTAAAGTCGGATAAGTATAACTGAGATCGAATCTATTTTGTCCTCATCTTCTTCCGCACTTAGCAACTTTCTTCGCCAAAGATTTGACTACGTTCATCTACGAGTTGGATCATATCTGGGCCTCGATCTCCATATAGGGTGGAGCTCAGGCAGTTAGAATTGGGGCTGTCATGTGACTTCACCAAAAATAAGGAATAACTCGGCCAAATCAGCAAATTGGTTGTAATAACAAAGTCCTAAATTTATTGCAATCGTGTCAATTCAGTCCTAATTTTTTTTTTTTTACGAATTCAATCATAAACCTTTTGTATTTGTGTCACTTTTAGTCCATCCCGTTAATTTTCACCGAAAATTCTTGATGTGACAATTTTTAGTAATATTCAAATTCTTTTCGAATATTTTTTTTTAAATTTTTTTCTTCAACCTCCAGCAAGTCGTCGAGGTCCGGCGAGACTAGCCTCGCCCTCAAGCAAGAGCACTATCGGAATGGGTGATCTTCCGGAAAAAATGGCTACAAGTACGCTAAAAGAAGCGGAGAATACCTCGAGGAAGTTAATACAAAGACGTAGCAATAAACAACGGAGAAAATGGAAATCCTAAGACATGAAGATCATGTTATGTGTCCACTCATGAGGTGAAATTTACCGATGAAATAGGTCATTCATTAATCAGTAATTAAAGTACGTTACTTACGAGCAGCAGCCCTACGTTCAACATTATAACGTCAAACCATATACAAAAATGTTATTAGTTTCCAACACTCAATTATACTGTAAAGTTAAATCAAACTAATCGCAATGTTGCAATACTTCTTTTCAGTATTCACGTCCTTAAAAAAAAAAAAAGGAGAGAGAGGAATGAATCTCAAATAATAAGGACTTTGCTAATATAATAATCTTTGAGTGCATATGAGAATAATCGAATATTGCATGAGTCACAAATTCTTAAAAGAAGTCGACCCACAATAATATTTAATTTATTGATACTTATTTTTTGCAGCAAAAAATAGAATGTTAGCCGTCACCGACGGACCGTTACATAATCAATTCACTTATAACAATATGTATTAGAAACATTAATGTTATTTGATGCTATTGATAGACACGTTGCCAATATTTTCATTGTCTAGTTGCTTAATATACTTTAGTTTGTGTCGATGACATTAAAAATAAAACGCTCTTACAACATTTTGGAAATTATAATGTCCAACTGAAGTACAGTGAATCTATTTCCAAACTCTGTTCTGCGCACGGGATAACAACCGAAGCACACAAATATACCACACATACTACCAAGCTCTGGCTTCTGCAAACACTTACGTTGTCTAGCACTTATCTAGATCGGCATTATTTCCGGCGTATCAGCAGACACCGGCATCGTCTGGACCTACCGATCGAGCTCTAGCACACGGAAACATCGACTCCTCTCGTGTGGTTAGCGATGGCTCATGGTTCAGTACCTCCAGGCTGCCGCATTCTTAGAACATGCTTCCGTTAAGTTTTCATCTGCCTTGCCTGGCATCGCTTTGCGTCTGTCCTTCAATTTAGTTAATCTAATCTCGGATTCCTTCATCTCTTCAGAGAGCTCCCTGATCTTTTCATCAATTCTCAACATGGAGTTCTTATCGCCCTGGGGATCGGGGTAGTAAGCTCGCATTACAACTTTCAGCCGATTGATTGCAAACATGATTCTGAACTTCGAGATGTGTATGAACACCAGGTACTTCCACCAATTGTACAACAACTCTTCGGTGACGTCGGCGACTCTGGTGTTAGCCATGCTGTCGATAGTACCGCACAGCATTACGAAGACCACGATCTTCGAGTTCAGGGTTAATTGGGCTCCGTCACTCACGTCTCCGTGAATCGCAAACAGTCTTTTCAGGACTGGAGCCAATTTCTGGGTCATCTTGTACCCCGCCACGTCGACAAGTGTTTCGTCTTCAGATGCCACTGTGAGAGAATTTGTCCGAGGGATGTCGCAGGGAAGCTTCTTATTGAACTCCGAGAACGCCTCATCCAGGAAAGGCGTATCTGGGAAGCTATCCGAGTTTCGCCAGGCTACCACCTTTATGATTTCCACCACCCGCCTCTTGTGCACGTCCTCCAGCTCCGCGATCTCATTTTTGTTTAGAGAATTGACCATATTTCCGAAGGTCTCGAGGTGCTGCCCTGCCGCTGCCGCCGCTTCTTCTTCGGCTTCCAAATTTCCTTCTTTTCCACCATCTGCACGAATCATTTTCAAATCCTCGCCGCAATCCTTTGCCTTGATAGGTAGGTAAAAATACATTAGGATCCACTTCAAAGTATCCAAGATAGGACAGTGATCTGGAGTTAGTACTTGCAGTTGCTGAGAATCCCACATATAGACCAGCTTAAATTTGTCAGATGAGAGGCACAGAAAAAGAGGGTTGATCTGTCACAGTTCATTCTTGTATCACATGGGCCAATCCCATTTAATCCGACGGATTGAATCTGGATTTCTGTTCGCATCTAACTTCCAATGGAAAAGCAACAAAAAAAAAAAAATCCCAAACCGGAAATCGAACCAGTTCATCTCAGACGTGACTTACCTTTGAGAATATACAATTAACATGAGCAATGTACTCGCAATCTTTGCAGTAGTAAAGCGGAGTCTGGGGGTCCATCTCATCCCGACAGACAGGGCAGAAATGAAGGAGATTGGGGTCGACGTCGCCCTGGTCGATGGAAGTCTTGAGCTCGAGGCAATCTTTGTTGGGGCAGGCAGGCCAACGATGCTTGGACAAGCACGATGGCCGCTCGCACAGCAAATGCACTCCGAATTTGCAGTCCAAGCAGCACAGTACCGACGATCCACACGGTCCGCAACAGGCCACGCACAGACGAAGCTCGACATCTTCGGGCAACTGATTAGGGGAAAAACAATAGGAAAGAAACGTGAATCTGCAGCTATAAAAACTCGAATACGACAAGACATTATAGGTTCGGAATTGTTGTACCTTATCGAAGAAGTTGAGGCGATGGTGGTGACCCGGGTAGACGACAGCGGGGAGAGGCGAGGCGCACTTCACATCGACGGCGAAGCTGCAGTGGGGCACCGGGCAGAAGAAGCGGAAGCAGTTGATCTGGGAGCAGCAGCAGGCGGAGCAGGTGAAGTCGGTGCCGACGGGGTCGAGGAAGAGAGAGTGGGGAGGGTGGGCGGGGTGGGAGATCTTCTCGGGCAGGAGGCACGAGTAGTGGATGTAGAAGTCGCACTCCTTGCACGCGCACGTCATGCCGGTGCACACCTCAGAGCAAGCCGCGCACCGGGCTTGGCCGTGGTCGGCCTGGCTGCAGATCACCAGGTCGTGCTCGTGGCTGTGGTGCTTGTACCCCATGACCGGCCGGGAT
This sequence comes from Rhodamnia rubescens, assembly GCA_021437795.1. Taxonomy (NCBI): domain Eukaryota; kingdom Viridiplantae; phylum Streptophyta; class Magnoliopsida; order Myrtales; family Myrtaceae; genus Rhodamnia; species Rhodamnia rubescens. Next base: position 2,586,257 of record JAILYA010000041.1, read on the forward strand.
TGATGAGCAAATGGAGCAAGGGGAAGCTGAGGATGATGTCCATAAACTAGAGTTCATCGACCGATCTATTATGAACCCAGATATTTCCATAACCCTCACACGCACCGCTGGTTCATACAATGATTGAGAGTGTAATACTTGTTTTGTTTACTAGGTCAACAAGGTGGTGAGACCCACTTTTATAATAAAATAATAATAATAAGGGCTTTGTGAATCTTCCACTCCACGGCTCTCGCACAGGGAAGAAAAAGAAAGAAGAGAAGGCAGAAAGGGAAAAATAGAAGAAAGGATCGCGCGTGAGCGCCACCCACCACGGACGATACGTCGAGCTTATTTCATTACGTGCCACAACGTTAAGTAAGTGCTCGCACTCCTCGTTTACCTAATCGGAATGGTTTTCGTAACTAGGCCTCAAATTGGGATTCATGGAAAAATTGAGCCGCGAAATCAGATTTTGGAGTCGCTAAGTCGAGATTGTTTGGAGGAATGATAGTTTAGGGTATTGTGGAGCCGTGAGAATTTATAGAACTCAATTTGGACTTACGATTTGCTCGAAACAATTTTTTCAAATTTAGTGCGCTACAAGACAATACGAACAGCGAGACTTTGAAGGCTAATAATTTCTTTAGTTTCTGACTGTCGGTTGGGTATGGTAGAAAGGGATTATTTGCATCTTTAATGCCGAACCCTTTGAACCTCTCAACTACCTTTTTAATGCAAGGAGATTTTGTTAAACCTAGACCATTAGAATTTCTTAGAATATGCATGAAGAACTTGCATAGGCTGAAAGACTGATAGTGTCGTGAGCCTGGCTTGTAAGCATAATAATCTCACTAAATGTTAAGTCTAGTAAGTGGCATGGGCATCTCTTCGTTAACAAGTTTTCCAGAGTGAAGTCAATTCCAGGATTTCCTTTTCACATTCTAGCTCCGGTTTGGTATTTCTTTTTCATCAATAGAGTCCACACTCACTCTCACAAAAGTTCGCAGCATTCATAGCTTTCAAAAGCTTCTAACCACGAAATAGGCATGAAGAACTTGCATAGGCTGCAACTGTAGATCAGGCCTGGGCAAACAGTCTCCCACGTCGAACACATAATTATTTGGTCATACTTTCAATTCACAGAGTCTCAAAATGTGTCGGTGACTGAGATGTTCAATCCAATATTAGTCTTCTGGTTTTTGCCTTTCAGACATTAGAGAGCACATCTAAGTCGACATCACATTACATCGCAGAGACGAAGGAGATCCCATTAAAATTTAAATGTTTTATGTTATATTGTATTTTATTATTTTCTTATATATGTCTTTAATTGCATTTTCCTCTCCTCTTATTCTACTTATATTGGTTTGTTACACGTTTTATCTGTGGTATTATCTACCTAAACACCTAATTAGCTAATAATCTATCGCCTGCCGAGTTGGGCTATCAGCACAACCCCCGCTCTCAAATCCTCACAACTTTAGACTTGGCCAAACTTGGCCCACGGCTTGGCAGCTCGGCCCAATATTCGGTCACACGGGAAAATCTCGGCCTGGCCTGGTCACGGCCCACTCGGCCCAATTATCGGCCACGAGCTCGGCACACTCGGCACCGCCAGGCCACACGGGCACACTTTCTCGACACGACCTGGACACGGCCCGCTCTCGCCAACTTTCCCGACGCGGCCCAGGACAGATCAGGACACGACCCAGGCCAAATGGGCCACGGCCCAGCTCGTGGCTCACGATATAGGCCCAACAGGGCACTCGGAACTGGAACAGGGCAAGGCACCGCGGGATAGGGCTGTTCTCGGCTCTTTGGGTGGCAAACGACTGAGGCAAGCATCGACCAGCAAGCGAACGGCGGCTGGAAGGCTGAGTGGTAGTTGGGATCGATTGAGCTCCAGGGAAAAAACTATTTTAAGGTTTGATAGCGTGGGTGCTTGAAAGCAGGTAAAAGAAAAAAAAAGAAGCAGAATGCGCAAGAAAAAAAGAAAAAAAGTCAGTATTGACTTGGTGGGAATGACTTGCCACATCGTCACTTGAATAATTGTCTATATGCATTGCGGACGTCCTCCTCATCAATGGACCTTGAGCTCAAGGCGATCTTTGCTGGGGCAGCTGCTTGAACAATTTTTGCACGAGGGTCGTAAAATGTGAGATCGCGGAGTCCTCCTCATCAATGGACCTTGAGCTCAGGCGATCTTTGTGTTGAACAAGCACGAGGGGGTCCGCACACCAAATGTACTCTGAATTCGCAGTCCATGCAGCACAGAACCGACCATCTGAAAGGTTCGTGCAAGCGTTGCACCGACAAAGCTCGACTGCTTCTGGCACCCAATTAGGGAAAAGGCAAGGTACAAGAAAATTTCTTGAGTAAAATGTTAGGATATCCATCACAAAAACTTTAATTAATAAGTAGAATGACAGTTCACATATACAAAGAACATGTGATCCTCGTAAACCAGCGATGTTAAAGTAGAATTCTGAGCTCCAAACAGAGGAAACTCTCACATTTTGTTCTGGCCAAAGGAAAAAACTACTACATTCAGTCATAGGATTACATGAAGCAGAATTTTCTACGAGATGAGCCCACAAGATGAACCACATCTGTTTTCTACTGCAATTCAAAGCCATACAGTTAATTTCTTCTATTGGTAGAATCCAGGAACATGAGATTTCATAAGCTATGTCTCCACAATCAACTTTGCTCTTGCATGGCCCTCATTGATCTGAAATTGCTCCCCTAGACCAAAATGAGCCATCAACGACCACACAAAAGTCGCAAGCTCGCCGCCTTTGCTCAGTCGATGAGCATGAGCAGTAGCTCTGCAATGACTCACAGCGTATGACAGCAACTCCACCCATACTTTGCTGATGATCTTCCATTTCTCCTCCTTGAACGTCATCAAATCTTGAGCCAACCTACTCCCATCAAACAGCACTGACTTGCTTCTGTCTCCCTTTACATCGACAGGTCTGACAGTCGTTTTCACCTTGAGAATGTACTTAGCGGCTTCCTCTTGTTCTTTCCTGGTTGGCAGTTCCTTCCTGGCCAAAAACTTCTCGGCCTCAGCACGTGTCTTGGAATCTTATTCGTCCAATACCCACGATGGAAGACCTCATCTTAGATTGCACAACAAGAAGATAGAGCATATAATCCGGGAGAACTTTAGAAAATCCTCTTTGACGATCATTGCTCTCCTCAGTGTTAGTGATAGTGGAATACAAGAGATCCGTAGCCACGTGTCACAATATAAGGCTCTCATCGTACTCAACTTCATTGATGAAAGGCGATAGCTTACTCCAATAGAGATCGTGAAGCACCCAGTCACCTCTGGCTGAATATATCCTCTTCCCATATCCCAGATCAGTAGCGAGCAGTGATTTGTCTCGCAGCTCCTGATGGATAAATGACCATAGTTCTGTAGTAAAAGGGGTCTTCGATGAGTACCTTATGTGGTCTAGAAACTCCTTTAGGCCCATCAGAACAATGATCTTGCTGAATGAGTGTCCAACACGATCACAGAAGGTCTGAATTTTCGGAGGGCGTTCCAGGATGGAATAATCGATCAAGTTGTATGTCGAGACAGATTTTGACCACCTGCGAAACAGGTGCCCTTTAAGTCAGGCCAAGAATCCAATCTCCGCCTCCTCTTCGTCATCGGACCAGGTAGACTTCTTGAGAGAAAGGTAACTCCTGAAGATTGCGTCTAAAACCCAGAAGATTGCGTCTAAAACCCGGTATTTCTTGGTTTTCTTCAATGCTGAAACTGTCCAGTCGGAGAAGATAAGTTGGAGGAGAGCTACGACTTCCAAAGCTATAGCACTAATGAGCAAAGTGTAGGTAACTTCATCATTGAATATCTCAAAGCCATCCTTGGCCATGAAAAAGAAAGAGAGCCAGAGCGATCCCCACCGAACTTAAAAAAATGAAGCGGCAAAATTATCCAAACTTACTCCCCACTACCACAATCTTCGTGTACAGGACATCGTAAAAGAAGTTGAATTCTACCTCCAGCAATCTGAGAGTATCCTCCAGATTTCTCCTCTGGAAGAATCCCCGGCTTTCGTTTCTCTCACGGAAGCTGCGGATGATGTCTACAAACAGTCCCTTAAAGGTTTCGAAAAATCGGCGAGCCTCCTGAACCACCTTGAGATCATCCATACCAGGGCTAAATGCGGTGTACTGGGTCCTGGATTCTTTGTCAGGTTCTGGGAACATAATAATTTCAGCCGGAACATTGGCCTCTTTCTTGGAGGAGTACTCCTCCATGAGTTTGGCGTAGTTCGGTCCAGGGTCCGGTTTGGTGCACATTGAATAACTGAATCTGTTCATGCTCGCAAGGTACAACGCCCGAGTCCTCTCACCATACTTGATGATTCCCGATAGGAAGACCAGGCCAACCGGCATCCATAACTTGTTAGGCAGTGATTGATAGAACACGAGCCACGGCAATCGCCTGGAATATGAGCCCAAGGAGGTGCCTGAGCCACAACTCATTGTCCTCAAGCGAGAAGGATGTTATGGTGTCCGGACCGCCGAGGTGAAGCAGAAGAAATGGTGCCCACAAAGCGAGAAGGTCGCCATGGTCAGGGCCGGACGGTAGACTTGACTTTTGGAGATGAGACCAATTGAAAAACTGGCAGCCCAATCAGCAAGCAAGTAGGTGATCCAGATTAGCATGACGACCACCGCCTTGGAAGCTCGTTTCCTGAAGGTTGCAAACAAGATCAGGAAAGCCTGTAGTGAGAGACTCAGGAGTATGGCTCCCCTCAGGTTCCATGCATCCCAAATCTTCTTGACATGGTCAGTGATGTATGAAGTAATATCCATGGTTCAGCTCTCTCTCTCTCTCTCTCTCTCTCTCTCTCTCTGTTTATCTCTACACGCACCCAAAGACTGAACTCCGTGTTGGCCAAAATCAGCAATGAAGAATTTCTTTCTCGTATATAACGTAAGATTAACAGTGTCTTTTTGGCCAAAAAAATAAATGATAATTAAATAAAAATTATTGTGGAGTCCACTCTTTGAAGAACTTATGGTTCATGGCATACTATTATTCTCACGGTCACTCAAACACTATAATGCTAGCAAAGTTCGTCCTCAAACCGATCAGTTGGGCTTACGTAAGGATTTGATCATGTGGGGTCCACGAACTCTACAGCTTTCAGGCACCCGGTCTCCGTAGGCCAAGTCCACATACTGGTTACAACCGGATACTCGCAGCAACCGACAGAAAAACATTCCTGCCCAGCATTTAGGCTACCATTTGCAACAACATAGCACTGAGACAGTATTGAGGAGAGAAGAATGATCACCACTCAGAGAATCAAAATTGAAGAATGCATTGAGAAATATCTCACTGAAAATTTCAAAACCAAGTTGGACAATGGCCCAAGAGTCCGATTCCACCGCCTTTTCGCAGAACTGCGGTCTCTGCTCGACAAAATCACAGCCTGTGAGTCCCCTGCAAAGCCATCAATCAAAGAGGAGCTCTACTGCCTCAATAATGTCTTGGAAGAGTGCCAAATGCTAGCAAGGAAGCAAAGCCTTACGTCTCTTAAAACACTTGTGAGTCCCTCGATTGTGCAAATCAGTAGAACCTGGGACAAGATCAAACAGGAACTTCACAGGATCAACCAATTTGTAGCAAGTTCGCATGAGACCTTCTGTTTTCTGCCACAGAGGCTGGAAGCTTCTCGAGGCAGCTCCACATGGGTCAATCCGTCAAGAGTCCACGGACGCAAGAATGAAGTGGTGACTTTGGAGAGGATGCTTCTCCAACCAGGAAAATCGTCTGACTCTTTCAACGCAGTTGCAATCATCGGCACACGCGGCGTCGGAAAAACAACACTAGCCCAGTTGGTATACAACAAACAAGAAGTGAAGGCACAGTTCCTTCCAAGAATCTGGCTATCGTTATCCCCACATCCCGACATGTCCAAGAACCCAAGGGAGGCCATCGCCAGGAAGTTGCTGGCCCTTCTAGGAGTTGAAATGGACCTAATCAGCTCCATCGAGAGGCATGGCCTCCGCGGCCTACTCTACGCTCTCCACCTGCAACTACTGGGCAAAAGGTACTTGATAGTGCACGGTGACATGTGGGACACTAACCCATGGCACGACAACGACGCCTGGGACGGGTTGCCCAAAGGTTATGGTGGTTCAGTCATTATCACAAGCAGGTCAGATGAAGTGGCCAACACCATGGTTGGGGAAGACAATGTGCCCCGCCTGCAGCCACTCGCAGACTCTGAGAGCTGCTGGTGTATATTCAAGGATGAGGTCGAGAAAGATAGTGATGTTAGCGGTCTGCCCTAAGAATCAATTATGGTTGATACTCTAATATTAGTTGTGACTTAGGTTGTGTCGGAAAATCGACATTCACTATACTTAAATAGTCATAATGTCTTGCTAGAGACCGCTTATGATTTGTGGACCAAAAGAGTTTTGAGCACCCCGCTAATGTCTAGTGAACCTACAGAGTCGCACATAATAGCGAACCGAATTAGTAAATTTTCTCTGCGCTTGAATTTACTTGAGAAGTAAATTGTATTTTCCTAATATCTATGCGATTGTGCGCGTTATCGGATAACGAATAAACGCATGATCAAGTGGACGGTTTAAAAGGCGTCGTGGGCCCGGACCGCGAACTCTAGGGTTATGAATAATAACCCTAGAGATGCCCTAAGATTGAGTTAATCGTCGGATTTTCGAGTATCTTCACGGGAAAATACGAGAGAACGGTTCTCTGCTCACGGGTTGCAAGAGTTTCTCCGAGATCGACGAGCTAGCACTCGGATCGTCGAAAATTGTGTTCGTGTGTGTGGATACCGGTAGAGGCGCAACGCTTGGGGCGGCGATCAAACACGACCAGACGGTCAATCTGCTCACGATTCCAAAAAGGTAAGCATCGAATTCCCAATTCGATTTCAATATACACATGGATCTTACGTTAGGGTTTCGTTCATTGCGTTTTAGATTACTTTGAAACCCAACGGTGGTATCGAGCCGCTTATGTTATATTGAAATTGAATAACGAACTCTAATTGTCGATAAATGTGATGTATGTGTGGATTGATTCGAATTAGGGTTAGATGTGATGTATGTCTAGATTGATTCCGAATTAGGGTTAGATGAATTGCTTCGCAGATCTTGATATAATCAATTCGAATATACATGTGATGTTTGTGCGAATTGATTACGTGAAATTGACATTAGATGGATTGGGAATATGGATTGATATGATCAATGTATGTATGAAGCGAATTTGAATTCCTACGCAGTAATGTGGATCAATGTGATTAATCCGAAGGTGTTCTATTAAGAATACATAATTATGAATTCCGTATAGGGATGGTTTAGTTGAAATCGTCCTCTCTAGTAGAATCGGTATAAGGGGGCGGGCGGTTTCTGTGAAAACGGAATTAAGAATTCTGTATAGGTTTCGGGGTGCTACCCCTTGACCACCGCAGAAGCGGCGCCCCTCGAACCCCGCAAGGGCGCGCCCCCTTGACCCCTGCATGGATCGTTCGCACCCGGTAGAATCGTTGTACGATTTGTTATGATGAATGATGTTTTGTTTATGTTTGTAATATGCATACATTCATCATTGTATAAATACATTCAAAAAGGTCCTGATAATATTAAGTAATGATATGATGCATTTCCAATCATACACCTATCAATGCTTGAATCGTCAAAGGATGGGTCCGCCAAAACAGGGTGTCTTTAACTATTTGAGTAAGGTAGGATGAATAATGGTTATTCATATATCAAGATTGGTTTACTTAACAAGGCTATCAAAATGGTTTTGGGCCTTGAGGCATATAGTTTGGGAATAAGATATGAGATATCAACCCCAACCATCGGGAGTTGTATTTGATACAATTGACAAAGAGTTGTCTACCTAAATAACCGAGTCTTGAGCGGTAAGCCAAACTTTACTCGAGTCTTGGTGAAATATGGGTCTTGATCCACTATACTTATAGGGACAATTTTTTTTTTTGTATGAGTATAGTGGGAGTTTATTATAAATTATATTAATGAACAATTCACTTTGCATATTTGTTGTATAGATAATGACATCTAGCTCGCATCAAGCTTTTCACTGCGATCGGTCCTTGAGAAGGACAAGTTGAATGGTTCAAACTTCTTGGACTGGTACGTGAAGCTTGATAATTGTTCTCAAGCAAGAGAAAAAGGATTATGTCCTGGAGAAACCACTCCCCAAGAAGGCACCTCCTTCCAATGCTCCCCATCTTGAGAGGAATGCTTACCAAAAGCATAAAGATGATGCATTGGATGCATCATGTCGATGCTAGCTACCATGAACTCGGACCTTCGAAGCAATTTGAGAACGTGGAGGCCTATGATATGATCGAGAACTTGAAAAACTGTTTCGGGAACATGCACGCACGAAAGGTACCAGACGGTAAAGTCCTTGATTGAGTGCAAGTGGCAAGTGGGAGCTCGGTTAGCCCACATGTCATAAAGATGATAGGTTTTATTGAAAACCCGTAGCGATCGGGATCTCCCATTAGCCAAGAGTTGGCTACGACATTATTCTCCGGTCTTTGCCTCATGATTATGACACGTTTGTTATGAACTATAACATGCATAATCTGAATAAGACTTTGATTGAGCTGCATGGGATGCTCAAAACTCGAGTAGAATATCAAGAAGGACCCTACCCCTAGTGTTCTCATGGTTCAAAAGGGGAAAGGCTTTAAGAAGCCGGGGATGGCCAAGGGTAAGGGCAAGGGCATTAAGCCCAAGGCTCGATCCCAAGACCAAACCAGGTCCGATTGCTAATGTTGTGCTGCTTCCATTGCGGAATCAAAGGGCCTTTGGAAGAGGAATTGCAAGAAATATTTGGAGGATCTAAAAAGAAGAAGGGAAGTGAGACTTCCACTCGGGTATTTATGTTATAGAAGTAAATGTTACTACTAGCTCTACTTCATGGGTATTAGATACCGGTTGTGGTACTCACATTTGTTTGAATGTGCGAGAGACTAAGGCAAAGTAGAACGCTCGCGAGAAGGTGAAGTGGAACTACGAGTTGGAAATGGAGCAAGAGTTCTTTGCATTAGCCGTAAGAACATATGATGTAGCTTTACCTTCGGCATGATTTTAGAACCGAACAATTGCTACTATGTACTGCTATACGCAGGAATATTATTTCTGTTTCTTGTTTGGACAAGGAAGATTTCTGTTTTGATATAAAGAACAATAGTTGTTCATTTTATCTTAATGGATTGTTTTATGGTAGCGCCCATATTGTGGATGGGATATATGTTCTGAATCTTGATGTGCCAATCTATAATATAGATACAAAAAGGATTAAATCTAATGATTTAAATCCGACCTACTTATGGCATTGTCGATTGGGCCACATAAACCGTAAACGAATTCACAAACTCCATAATGATGGACTATTAAATTCTTTTGATTTTAAATCATTTGATACATGTGAATCTTGTTTAGTTGGCAAAATGACAAAAGCTCGTTTCACTAATCAAAGTGAAAGAGCAAAAGAAGTATTGGCTATTATACATACTAATGTGTGTGGACCATTAAGTTCTTCACCCGGAGGAGGTTATCGAGTACTTCATTACATTTGCGATGATTTCGGTAGATATGGATATGTTTATCCGATGAAACATAAATCGAGTCCTTTGAAAAGTTCAAGGAATTTCAGAACGAAGTACAAAATCAACTTGGCAAGAATATCAAAGCTCTTCGATCCGATCGATGAGGAGAATATCTAAGCCAAGAGTTCAATGACCATCTCAAGGAGTGTGGAATTGTTTCACAACTCACTCCCCCTGGAACACCACGGTGGAATGGTGTCTCCGAGAGGAGAAATCGAACTTTATTAGACATGGTTCGATCAATGATGAGTCATTCGAGATCTTCCATTATCTTTTTGGGGTTATGCACTTGAGGCTGCAGCGTTCACACTAAATAGAAGTCCATCAAAAGCTGTAGAGAAGACACCGTATGAAATATGGATAGGAAAAGTTCCTAGTATGTCTTTTCTAAAGATTTGGGGCTGCGAAGCTTATGTAAAACGTTTACTTTCGATAAACTTGGGCCCAAATCGATAAATGCTTCTTTGTGGGATATCCTAAGGAAACGAAAGGATACTACTTTTACAACTCATCGGAGAACAAAGTGTTTGTTGCTCGAAATGGTGTCTTTTTAGAGAAAGAGTTTCTTGCTAAGGGAACCAGTGGGAGTAAGGTAAACCTTGAAGAAGTTATTATGCCACGGGAGGATATTCCCGTTCATGAGGAACCTCAATTAGATCTACAAAGAGTTGTAGAGTCTACTCCAGTGGAACCTATAGTTCGTAGGTCCGAAAGAACACATTGAGAGCCTATGAGATATGGTTTTCACTGACGAGAACATCGTCATCTATTATTGATAGAAAATGATGAGCCTACAACCTATACTGAAGCTATGATGGGCCCGGACTCCGATAAATGGCTTCAGGCCATGAAATCCGAAATGGACTCGATGTATCAAAACAAAGTTTGGACTTTGATTGATCCACCCGAAGGTGTCAAACCTATAGGGTGCAAGTGGGTTTTCAAGAAGAAAACCGATATGGATGGAAACGTTCACATCCATAAAGCACGGTTGGTAGCTAAAGGTTTCAAACAAACTCATGGTATTGACTATGATGAAACTTTTTCGCCAGTAGCTATGCTTAAGTCCATTCGGATTATCCTCGCATTTGCCGCATATTATAACTATGAGATATGGCAAATGGATGTAAAGACAGCTTTTCTTAATGGAAACTTAAAGGACGATGTGTATATGACACAACTTGAAGGCTTTACATTACCGGATAATCTTTGGGAAAATATGCAAGCTTCAACGTTCTATTTATGGATTGAAGCGGGCATCTCGGAGTTGGAATATTCGTTTTGATGAAACCTGTCAAAGAGTTTGGCTTCATCGAAACAAAGAAGAAGCTTGTGTTTACAAGAAGTCTAGTGGGAGCGCAATTGTGTTTCTAGTGTTGTATGTGGATGACATACTACTCATTGGAAACGACATTCCTATGCTTGATCCAATTAAGACATGGCTAGGAAAATGTTCCTCCATGAAGGACATGGGAGAGGCAAACTATATCTTGAGAATCGGGATCTATAGAGATAGATCAAAGAAACTTATTGGACTGAGTCAAAGTACATATGTTGACAAAGTCATCAATAGGTTTAATATGCAAGATTCTAAGAAAGGTTTTCTCCCAATGTCACATGGCATAAGTCTTAGCAAGACTCGGTGTCCTTCGACACAAGATGAGTGAGACCGCATGAGTAGGATTCCTTATGCTTCAATTGTAGGATCCATCATGTATGCTATACTTGTGCACTCGTCCAAATGTTGCTTACGCATTGAGCATGACAAGCGGATACCGGTCGGATCCAGGTGAACCTCCTTTGGATAAGCTGTCAAGAATATCCTTAAGTACTTAAGAAGAACTAAGGATTTATTCTTAGTCTATGGAGGTGAGGAACATATCACTTGTAAGTGGTTACACCGATGCTAGTTTCCAAACCGACAAAGACGATCTTCGATCGCAGTTAGGATTTGTCTTTTGCGTGAATGGTGGAGCGGTGTGCTTGGAAAAGTTTCAAGCGGGACACATTGCGATTCTACAACAGAGGCTGAGTATATTGTTTGCTTGAAGCATCAAAGGAAGCTGTTTGGATTCGAAAGTTCATAGAAGAACTGGGAATCGGTCCCGCTAGTTCGGATCCAATGGACCTATATTGTGACAACAATGGGGCCATAGCTTTGGTTAAAGAGCCTAGGTCTCACCAGAGGACCAAGCACATACTCGGGAAGTATCACCTCATTCGAGAATTTGTTGAAAGAGGTGATGTCGAGATGTGCAAAGTTGCAACGGAGTTGAATGTATCCGATCCTTTGACGAAGGCTCTTCCACAACCTAAGCATGAGCGTCATTGTAACGCTTTAGGCCTTAGACACATTCTTGATTGGCCTTAATGTGAGTGGGAGTATATGTTATATACATTGTTATTGTTCATTAATAAATTATATGTTATATTTGATTTCGATTTATTTTCGAGTATATGATTGAATGCGAAATCTTTGTTCCCTGAATATTGAATATCCTTAATAGATAATCAAATACGTGATTTGATCGTGGAACTCTATTAATAGAGTGGATATTAATATTCTAAATGTCCCTAGTCAATTATCATTGTGCATTGGGACGCCTTAATGGTGTTTTAGACTAGCATGTGAGTCAACCGATGACCAAGTTTCACGGGTCATGAATATAGAGATATTAAGTTGATCACATGGAATACATGTTGGAGAACATCGTATTGGACAGACCCGTTATGAAAATACTGTAGGATTGTTATATGATGTCATCGGTATTTTTCATCGCAGCTATAGAGTATAGTCCTTTGACCCGAGTCCGCCATGGATTCCAAGACGTGAATTGGCATGCTTTGACATTGTCAAACGTCGGCCGTAACAGGTGACTATAAAGGTAATGGCTGGGCATGTCATGAATCGTCTTTGAGGGATGTGAGTAGACAAGATGGGATTTGTCCCTCTCATATAACGAGAGTAGATATCCTGGCCTCCCGTAGAGTTAAGGCTGTGAAATGCATGGCCATGCTCAAGTGAGTTGAAGAGTCAACCACTTGGTTTAACGATCCTAAGCATGTAACGGGAAAAAGAGTTTGGGCTATATAAGGATGACACCTGTCCCGCCTTATGCTTAACTCGGGTATCAAGTGACAAAGGGATTTTAATTTGTATAATTGATTCTAGTGCAAGTGGGAGATTGTTAGCGGTCCGCCCTAAGAATCAATTATGGTTGATACTCTAATATTAGTTGTGACTTAGGTTGTGTCGGAAAATCGACATTCACTATACTTAGGTAGTCATAATGTCTTGCTAGAGACCGCTTATGATTTATGGGCCAAAAGAGTTTTGAGCACCTTGCTAATGTCTAATGAACCTACGGGGTCGCACACAATAACGAACCGAATTAGTAAATTTTCTCTGCGCCTGAATTTACTTGAGAAGTAAATTGTATTTTCCTAATATCTAAGCGATTGTGCGCGTTATCGGATAACGAATAAACGCACGATCAAGTGGACGGTTTAATAGACGTCGTGGGCCCCGGACCGCGATCGTGGGGCCCGGACCGCGAACTTTAGGGTTATGAATAATAATCCTAGAGATGCCCTAAGATTAAGTTAATCGTCGGATTTTCGAGTATCTTGACAGGAAAATACAGAGAACGGTTCTCTGCTCACGAAGTTACAAGAGTTTCTCCGAGATCGACGAGCTAGCACTCGGATCGTCGAAAATTCTGTTCGTGTGTGTGGATACCGGTAGAGGCGCAACGCTTGGGGCGCCGATCAAACACGACCGACAGTCAATTTGCTCACGATTCAAAAAGGTACGCATCGAATTCCCAATTCGATTTCAATATACACATGGATCTTGCGTTAGGGTTTCGTTCCGCTGCGTTTTAGATTACTTTGAAACCCAACAGGTGAAACATTGGATGATGACAACATCAAGAAGCTGAAACCAGAGGTCACAAAGAGGAGTGCTGGTCTGCCGCTAGCTGCAAAAGTTATGGGGGAGATTTTCTATGAGAAGCGCAAAGCTAAGGAGGCAGCTGGCGATGGTGAGATTCATCCTCAAGAGTCCTAGAACATCGAAAACCGGCAAAAGTTTCATGGTTTTTCTTCTTGTTCCCTCTGCTTCTGCAATTGGTACTAAGGTTTCCGTTTTCCATGTCCAAACCTTGTTCAAGATTTGATGGAGGGAATCATGTGAAGAACTCTTGTTCCTGATGATAGTGTGAGTATCTTGTAAATTTAACTATGATACAATAGAGGATGATGCTGGATTGGCAAGAATCGTTATACCCGTTTTGCTTGGAAAAGAAGATCACATCTCTGCTGATGGATACAAAACAAGGTTCAGGTTGAGATAACAACACGAGCAGACAGAGACACAGAACCACCTGGTTATATGTGCCTGGAAAATAAGATATCTTGGTTCATCAATCCAGCACAATCTCGACAAGGATGTTGTTCTTGTTGTTTAGTAAGTTCTGATCATTCCATTTCTTAAAGAAAAGACTGACAATAGTAAATGCGCTAATCAGTTCACATACTCACAGGCATTCATCTAGTGTTACTTTTCTTGGATGCCAAAAGTAAGAGCACGAATGATCTTGTTCTCGAGAGCTATTTTCGGTGAGTTTCTAAGTGGAGAAATGCATTTTATAAGACAAAAAATTTCTGATGCCGGAACAAAATTCCGTTTGATAACAGCATAAAATTTCTACAGTTGTTGGTCACCGGGGCCTCGGCCGGTGATCGACGAACGGCGGCCTGGAGCCCGGTCGCCGAACGGCGACATGAACTCGAGAGAGGGAAACCGTATGCAAGAGAGAAAGAGAGAGAGAGTAAGCGATGAGAAGAATTTTTATTTCTACAGAAATAGAAAGGTAGAAAATTTCTACTTCTCATTTCTGTACAAAAACCGATTTTTGGGATAAAGATATGTCCCGAAAATAGAAAGAAGAAATTATTTTACCAAACGGATTTATGTACCAAACCTGTTCTCGGAAACAGAAAAATAAAGAAGCAGAGAAACCAAATGGTTACAATTCACGACAAGTTCCTAGCCAAAGAAAGATTTTTTCTTCATTTCTATTCCCTCAACGAATTTATGAGCAGAGAAACGCATTTGATAACGACACAAAATTCTTATTCCCAAAATACAAATTCGTTGGATAACAGCATAAAATTTCTTGGGATATTTCCTGAAATAGAAACTCATTTGATGGCGAATGAATTAATCTGCACATAAAAGTGGGGTGAGCATGCCAAGCAGAGAATTGCATCCTGTACTAGATGCCACTTCCTTACAAGCAGAGAATAGCAACTGAAAGGATTGATGTAGAAGTTATATTATAAAGAAAGCTACTCAAAAATGTGGAAAACTTACTACGGTAACATACTGCAATTTTACTTTCCACGTCAAAAAAATAAAATACTAACCACCTTTCAAGAGTAGCTTTATGTTATAGCTGTAAAAGTTACTCGAGACTTTGCAACGTTACTATACAATATTTACTTTGTGATTTCCTAGTTTGATTAAAGCTGAAATTTTATTTTTCGAATAGTAAGTCCGGTCAGAAATGAGGAATTCTCGATACGGTGAACGGGTATTTGCTTTGGTACTTGTAAAAATTTCCTTAACGGTCACACTTCATCGGTGTCATCTGGTGGATGTAACCACATTTTCTATCCGAATAATTTCTCATCCTCCGTTTAAAAAGAGTATCAGATGCTTCGAGGGAACCTTTTAATCTTTAGTCTCTTGCGATAAAATGAAGCATTTTCCTGAAGATAAAAAGTCGAATGACTTGACAGACCGGCTAAAAATGGCGAGTTAGGTTCTTCGAAACTATGCTTTTAATCTTTAGTCTCTTTCGATAAGACGAAGCGTAAGTGTTGGGCTGAGGCCGCCATTATTCCATGTCAAGAGGACAACCTGGGTGCATAATCTCACTAAATGTTGAGTCCCATAAGTGGCTTGGGCATCTCTTCATTAACAGGTTTTCCAGAATTAGGTCAATTCCTGGATTTCCCTTTTACATTGTAGCTCCAGTGCCCTATTTCTTTTTAACCAACACGGCCCGCTCACTTTACTCAACAAGTTTGCAGCATTCATAGCTTTCAAAAGCTTCCGACCACGAAACAGGCGGCCAATGAGTCTGTCACTCACTGCGAAACGCCCCTTGCATGGACCGATTACGCGATCCCGTCCATTGTAAATATAAAGTTGCTTGTACATTGTGTATGTGCTTGCAGGAAATATATAATTCAGATCAACCAAAAATTGCCAGCATTACTTAACAGCGTCGTTTTGTTTTGGAAAACAAAGAAGAAATCGCTTGACCTATTACCAAAGCCTGTGATCGAGGTTGTTTGGCCGACACCGTGCCGTTCCCAGTCCACTTACTCTCTGATTTGGGCCTTGGAGATCTTGAGCTTCTTCTGAATCCACCGTAACCATATGCACCATGAATCTCTCCAGGGAACATTTATTGAACCCCAATGAGGTTATTGATATTGGGCTACTGATGAACAGACATCATCTAATTGATGAAGGCAAAAACTCAGCAACATATGTAACACAGGGAGTGTTCCCTGTGTCATGTCCATGGACAATCACCAAACCAAACAGGAGCTTATCTGCTGAAAACATCATATTCTTGGCTCATGCAAATCCCAGAAACAACATGCCAATTCTCAGATTCATTGGTGAATTGCTGTCCTGGAGAGGACAGTATTAAAACATTGCATTTTCCTTAGAGTCCGTTCATGTGGACAGAAAAATTTTGTCCTTCCAAGAGAAAGCTAAGATACATACAGAATTCATATCGGCTTCTAGTTCTTCCACTTCATATTTGCTTTCCAATCGTTATCTAGACGCAAGAAGATGCGGATCAAACGTGATATGTCCTGGAATTTGAGATTTTATCAGATCCAAGACAGAAGTGGTATACACAAAGGAGTCACTGCAAGAAATTATTTTGCAAATAGCAGATTGAATTTCTAGGCAATTCAACAGTCGAAAATATAGTTTACCAAACGCCAAAATCTTTATAGTATGTCCAGTGTGGAAGAATTAGAGAATGATGATTATTTACAATACTTCATCCCTAAGCAATCGCCTGAGTCTCACCAGCAAGAATGGGATAACGGAAACTAACATCATCTGCAATGCATGTTGCCCAAGCAGCTCATGCCCAGTTTAAGTGTTGTGCCTGATGCCAGTTCTACATCCATTAATCGTGTGGAAAGCTCGCGCGAGATATCAAACTCTTCTTTCATTCGGATCACCCTCTCACGCTGCTCACTAATTCTCGCAGCGAACAAGGATTTTGGTGCAATGCTTGTTGCATGACACACCCTGGCTTCGCCTTCTGCTGCAAGCAATGTGATTTCTTCTTAGAGGTCGAGTGCTCGCTAATCCCTAAAGGCAAAAACCAGAAGGCCAAGAATGGACATCTCAGTCATGGACAACCTCTGATAATCTGTGAATTGAAGGATGATTAAAGAAATCCACATCCTCTTAGCCTTGTCTGCTATGTAACTCATCAAACTCTTTCCCAAACAGCGAGTCTTGGTTGAATTTTTCTGCCAGGAAAATGGGGCAGTGCCTGTCACAACAACTTTCAGGGCTTTACCTACTCGTGTGACCAATGCAACTTCGTGCCCAACATTGTTTGTGCTCTAATGCCCACAAAATTACGAGATTCCCACGAGCAGTTTTGTCCTTTGGCCATGGACATCTGCTCGTCATTATAGAGAATGATCAAGAAGGCATATATCGATCTGTAATGCGCGAGGACCGGTTTGTTGGTCAGACCTATGGTTGCTTAGGTGCGAATTCCAAATTCACAAGAAATCCGCAGATTTGCGGAGTGAGATTTGACATTCATTCATCCCGGGACACCCTCCTGTGCTGTTGGCCTAGGCGCCTTATCAATGGACGACTTTCGATTGCTATGCTTGTGGAAATACTGGGAGGTCCTTCGCCTGCCATTGCACAAACTCAAATATTGACCTGGACTTGCATTGTGATTCACTTGTACCTTCGGTGACATGGGAAGGCCATGTACACCTCCTTTGCTTCTTTGAAAAGCTACGTTCCAGCCATACGGGTAACATCTGCGTCTTCAATGCACCTCCCTTCCATTGCATCGCGTGGCCTGCAATTTTAACCTCCATAAACATTGCCGTCCGTCCGTTCCTCGTTCGACCAAACATTGGCGTCACATGCATCATTTGACTCTCACTACCTCTATTGTCCAAGATGTTGGATTTGGAGAATTCTACTGCAACGCCTGTGAGATGGAGCGAAGCCGGTTGCGCAGAGTGCGACTTTTCAGCTCATGTTAGCTGTGCGCTAAGGTACATGCTTTTTTGAATCAGGTCAAATAGTTTGCTCTCCCACTTAAGAAACTATCCTAGTATGGTTCACATGATAGAACTGTTTCTCCGCATATTCTCGCGATTTCTATCTGGCGCTAGCTCCACTGACTGTCGAACTTGAAAAAGAGGCCGAAATGGGAAGTATACATTTGGCGACCGACGAAAATCATGCCATTTCTCTTTCCGTTATAGATCAACAAGCGGCAAAGCTCTATGCAGAGGAGAATTTATAGGTGGGACCGGCAATTCCGGCAAAAATAGAGATACTCAAGCGAAAACGTGCCCAATTCGCCAAGGTACCCGGCACAAGCTGGAAAAGCTTGGTACGTGGATGCAACATTCTGATCTCTCGAGACATCCCCGGATAGCAAAACATTTGTTGCTGCCTGCAACAAGAAGCCTGATGGAATGTGAATGCTAAGATGCCCAAAAGCTATCCTCCAGAAAAAGAAAAGAAGGGTTAAGGATCACGACCTAAACAGACGTGACGAACCAAATTCAAAACGACTGCTTGCTACTCATGCTTTTACGGATTCAAGGGACAAGCCGAAGAAAGCCGACCAGCCATCTCATCTTTCCTTCTTTTTCTCTGATCATCTCGAAGTTGAATATGCTCTTGAAATAGGGAACTGGTATATGATATCGAAGCATAGACTCTTCACTTGAATTTGTCAAATGGGTAATAGTTCTTTTTGCTTTACGCTGAAAGAAAAGTTTATACCGGCAGCTTCGAGTTCACTGCGAGAGTGCTCCATGTCACGGTTAGAAACGATTCTACTTAAAAGACTTTTCGTCAAACAGATGGCGAACAAGAGAGCTAATCTCCTAATCATTAGGGACACGAACCCGCCTAAGGTAATGAAGAAGTCGGCTTGAGTTCAAATCGCACGAACATTTCTATGAAGATGTGTGTACAGTGGTGTTCTTCGGAGAAATCGATCAGGACATTGCGTTGGTCCTCTCCGTTGTCGACGCATGTACCCCTATTCAACTTTTCTTTTCTGTTTTATTATCCATGAAATTATGTTAAAAACAACATTAGAACTTCAACATTGCTATACTTAGGCTCGGATTGGTAGAGGTCGGGCTCGGGATCCCAATGCCCATGCTTGGACCTGGTTGCTGAGGACTTGGGCTCAGGTGCCGGGGAGTCGGACCTGGCCTCGATGCACCCGGGCATGGGTGTCGGGGTCCCAGGTTCGAGCGTTGGCGACCGATTCGGGGAGTTTGGGGCCTGGCCTTGATGGACCTCGGCGCGGGCAACGGCACGGAGTCCTGTGCCTGACCTTGATGGACACAGTCCCCGGCCTTTGATCAACCCGCGCACAAGCACCGGCACCGAGTCTCGGGCCCGACCTCAATGGACCTAGGCTCGCGTGCGAAGGACCCGGTCCAGGGCTTCGGGGTCCGAGGCCTAGCCTCGATGGATCCAGGCATGGGCACCGAGGACCTAGGCCCAACTTCTATAGACCCATGTCCGGGATCCCGAAGCTAGGTTCTCGAGCTCAATTTCGGTGGACCCCACAACCAGTGCCCGGGAGCCAAGGATCCAAGCTCAAGGCTTCAATGCTCATGCCGAGTTCCCTTACTGACCATGAGCAAGTCATTAGGGTTCAAATAGGATATGTCTATTTAGAAAATTCAATTTCATTACCAAATAACGAAACTTATTTTTCAATTCATCCTTAAGTGTCAATCAAACACAGAAAAATATTATTTTTTTTCCCTAGAAAATGACTTCCCGCGAAATATTTTATAGAGATATACATTTTTCGCGAAACAAACGTAGCGTTTTAAGTAAGAAAAATTTTAAATAATCACACTTTCTAGCCGCACTTTTACCAAAACGATTCAATCGAAAGTAATTACATATCCCAAGATAAAAGGCCCCGTGGTACGAAGTTCAAGCTTAAAAAATTAGAATTATAACTAAGCCGTGTCTAACCAACGAACTAAAATCTTTTCACAAATTATAAAGGCACGACGTTCGGATATTAATCTCTGCCACTAAACTAGGTTTAGAAATTCGACCAAAAACAGAAAACTAGGTTTAAATCAAATTAAGTTCTCAAGTAACCTCAACGATGCTAAGCTAAGGTTAAAATATTCATATTACTGCATTATAACAGTTATGTGCATTGTTGACATAAGTACTATGTAATGCATGGTCGGTCTGTTACATAACCGGTAATTTACCTCGCCGGACTAGACTCGCGTGCTTTTTCAACACTCATATTTACATAGAAGGCCGAACAATATTTGATCTAATCTGCGCATCGCAATGGTCATATATACTAGTTTATTGTGAATTCAAGAAATGGTAAATGACATAAATGATCCATGAACTTTTGGCTCAACGTATAATATTATTCTTAAACTTTAAATTTGCTCGATGTGATTCATGAACTTTTAATTTGTTTAATATGATTTCCGAACTTTGATATATATTCAATTTAGTTTATAAAATGTATGGAAACATCAATATTTATCTTTTATTAATTCAAGTTCGATACAACATTGAAAATTTTCATGCAATCCGCGATTAAATTAAATAAACACTAAAAATTCAGATATCATATCGAATAAATTAAAAATTCATGAACAGCATTGCTCGTCGAGTAAAGTTTAGAGAGCACGTTAAATAGATTTAAAGTTCAGATCATGAATCACCCCGGTCATTTTGGCTTTCGAATTAGGGAAATCCACCTGATAATTGTGATATCATCGACCGTTCCCCTTACGATACGACTGAACGCATCATCAGAACGTCCGCCAGCAAAACGACACAAGTCTCTCTCTCGATCGGTCCAGAAGTTTTGGCTGAGAGGGAGCGATAGGTGGGTTGAAGACGCGAAGCAATCTCATTGCGCGTCTCGGGGGAAGATTCTTCGTCTCCAATGGTCAAACTCCGCCTGCTTCACTGATTCATAGCTTCTCTTCAGAAGTTCTTGGGACCTCTCTCACCTACCACGGCGGATCGAAAGATTCAATCCATGGCTTTTGCCTCCCCGCTCGCTGCCATCTTCTTGATCGCTTTCACCTTCTCGATCTTCGCGGTTTCGTACTCTGTCCCCTTCATCGTCTTGCACGGTAACGAGTCTGGAACAACACCTCACACCTCCCGTTTGACGTGCCTTAACACAGGATTGTGCCCGCGTGTGTACTGGAGCTTGATTGATGAGTGAAATGATGTTTTGGGTGTTGCGTTTTATCGATTTTGGCTACTTGTCATGCTTGCTTTTGAGTGGAAGAGCGACTTTCGAGGATACCTTGAGCGGATTTTGCGTGTTTGGTTATCTCCGGTTCACTTGAAGTAGGAAGAAAGAAGTCGAAAGCACGAAAATTTGTGTCCAGCTGACAAGTTAGGAAAGTTCTTTGGCTACGAGCGGGATGAGAGGCGTGAAACGTGCGTTTCATTGCATGTTAGTTTGTTCTGGTAGGAGCGAACCCTTTAATGAGTAAATCGTTTGCGATGTTGGTTTCGACCTTTTGTATGTGTACAGTAACTGTTAAATGGCGGATGGTCGTATGGTCAGTTATCGGCAGTCTGATTCTTTAAGAGCCTAATTCGATTTTGTGATGTCGGCGGTTCTATAGCATGGATGGTAGTGTAACTGGAAGCAAATCTTGCTGCTTTTTAGACAGATTTTTGAGTTTTGGTTCATTAGATTGTGCGGTTTACTCTGTTCTTGTGCCTTCTTCTCTCATGAACGTTTACACCAGTTCTGTTTTACCTTTTGAATTTTGGCAGGCATTGGAGATCAGTGCTCCAATCGAGGGGTTACGCAGTTCACTGAGCTTTTGAGCGAATATTCTGGTGCTGAAGGGTTTTGCATGTATGCCTGTATATTATCTTCATATCCTTTTTTCCGTAGCCATTTTACTTAAATTGATCTTCTCATCTATGTGATCACCACTTTTTAGTTGGTAATTTGTACTTCATGCTACTTTATATTTCTTACTTGGACTGAATTACTATGCTCTACGAAAAGATTCCAAGTATTAGCTACTCCCATAAACCAAAAGATTGTGAAGTATGATCTGACATTGAAGAGAGAGAGCACAGTTAGGTTAAATGATTTTAGATAATAGATATCAGGTTACTACTCTCCTACAAGTACGACAAGCATGTTCATTTCAGTGTGCATAATCTATGTCCATCATAGTGTGCAATTGCAAGTTTTATTACTAACTTCTGCTCCTTTCTGAGACAACTTATGGTCATTTTTATGTCCGCGGGAATTATTTTTAGCAGAATTAATTGGTCAATTATGCCCGACTCTATTTTTACTGGATTGAAGAAATTATTGGTCACTCAAACTGCATAGTGATAAATGTCTGTGACACCCATTAACTTCTTTAACTTGTGACCATTCTAAATGAAGTCATATATTGGTGATGATTTCCTATTCTCTTCACGTCATCTTCGCCCTTCTCTAAATATTCTTTCAAGCCACAATTTTTATAGACTAATTTCCTAGGAATATGGCCTCATGTTGCTTTGCTTTTCTCCTCTCTTTGTGTGGTGATAATTCCTTTCTGAAGAAGGTTAGGATTCTGGTGTTGCGTGACTTGTTTGAACGCTAGCTTCACCTTTCTAATCTTACTGCAGAGAAATTGGGGATGGAGCATGGGATTCATGGTTTATGCCTCTTGACGAGCAGGTATGATAGTGTGCAGTCTGCTTTATATGGTCCAAAACTGCAACTTGCTACCATGTAATGTGACTGTTGTTCTGTTATTGCAGGCTAGAGTTGTTTGTGACCAGGTATTACACCACTGTGAGATGGTCGTTGTGGCACAGCTTTCTGATTATTTCTCCTGTTAGCCCTTGTATAATTTGCCAGATTCTTTGCAGGTGAAAGAAATGAAAGAACTAAGTCAGGGTTACAACATAGTTGGTCTCTCTCAGGTGATTTGATGAAAATTTAGCTACTTTTGAAATGGTTTTCAGCAAACATTAGTTTGGTCATCCGTTTACTTGTCTGTGCACGATCTATCTGTTACAGATAATTATATATTTGAGTGAGAACCTCTTAAAAAAATGTAGTTCATGTTACTGAGACGCTGTACAATCATTGGTTACCTGGCTTGCTGAATATACCTGACTTTTTAGCTACTTCATCAAGCTGCTGATAATGGAAGGATTCAGGAATTTGATATGACGGACAGGATCGTGTACATTGAAGCCATCTATTGTTATCTAAGAGTTCTCTTCTTCTTTTTGTTTTTGGTCAAATTTATTTAAGAATTTGGTATCAAGGTTTTGACCATAACCGAAGGTAGGCTACTCTTATGGAACCAAAGAAATAGATTACAATTTGGTAGTCATGTTAGAATTTATTTGTTTTTCCTTGAGTTCTTACAAGCAGACATTTATTAAGATTGTGTTTAGTACTGATCGTCAGTAACTACATTCATTGGTAATAATGGTTCTAATCGAATCTGCCAAACTTTTCCCTCCTTTTCTTTCTTTTGACAGGGAAACTTGATAGGACGCGGTGTTCTTGAGTACTGCAATGGGGGACCCCCTGTAAGAAACAGCTTATACGACAATTTCCGTTGCAATTTTCGATATTCCTTCTCTATGACTCAGTTGTCTGATATTTTTTCCCCTGGGATGGCTTCTTTTTTCCCCTCTTGAGATCATAGATTTTTCCATTTAATTATTTGTACAGAAGGTTGAGTGTTTGTAATACGCTAGGCTAAAAGTTAAACAACCTTTGCGGGATTGTTTGTGGGTA
Source organism: Rhodamnia rubescens (assembly GCA_021437795.1). NCBI lineage: Eukaryota > Viridiplantae > Streptophyta > Magnoliopsida > Myrtales > Myrtaceae > Rhodamnia > Rhodamnia rubescens. The sequence continues at coordinate 2,610,015 of JAILYA010000041.1, forward strand.
CAACTCAGTTGAAGTTCAGTCCTATGCACAGTATTTTTATTACCGTTATATGCATGAGCTTGCATCCATGTGCAGATTATCATCTTTATAATTGTTTGCTGTTCCATGTTTCTGCTCTATGAAAGAAAAAGAAAAGGTGAGATCATTAATTTTTATCCCTCTTGATCAAGCAGGTTAAGAATTTTATCTCCTTAGGAGGACCGCATGCTGGTACTGCTTCTGTTCCTCTCTGTGGTGTAAGTATTCTCATGGTTTTGTTCATGGCCATAGCAATTGTAAAAACCTGAACCATAAGTTTTTGTCTAAAACGTATAAATCTTAAAATTCTTCAGATGAGGAATGATCGCTTGTTTTTAAGATTAATTTGTCCTCTTTTAATTTTCTGTTGCTTCTTCAGACCGGTCCACTATGCATTATTGCTGACCACCTTATCAAGTCGCATATTTACAGTGATTATATTCAGGTAATCATTTGAATTTCTTCAGACCTTTTACTTTGCTTTTGATGTTCAGAACTTTGGCAGTCCTTAATTGAGTCTAAAAATCTTATTCCACTCTCTAGTATTGACTTAATTCATTTGATTGTGGAGGCCGGTGATAAATTCTCAAATTGATTGATTTGTGAATTGCAGGCTCATTTGGCTCCTAGTGGTTATCTCAAACTTCCCAATGTGAGTTCTGTCTTCTCATTGAGCATCCCTGCCCTGCAGTTGCTATTATGTAATCATCCTTAATTTTTCACCAGATTCTTGGTTATGAGTCTCGCTGCTAGTGGCCATCTCTTATTTTGACTGCAGTTATTCTGGTTATGCATTCAGATTGGCATGGATTGGATTTAGTCTGATTGGTTGTTCTGTCCCTAACATTCCAATGGCACAACTGATAAACCGCAACTTTGATCTGAATTCCAGGCTATTTCAGACTATTTGGCCAAATGTAGGTTTCTTCCGAAGCTTAACAACGAACTCCCTGATGAGAGAAATTCCACTTACAAAGAACGGTTTAGTAGCTTGGAGAACTTGGTGCTTATAATGGTGAGTTGTAATAGTTCAATCCGTTTCATCTTTTATACCATTTATTCACATAATGAAAAATTGCTTAAGTAATCTCTCAACATCGGTGTTGCATGATCAACAGTTTGAACATGACACAGTTTTGATCCCCAAGGAAACTTCCTGGTTCGGATATTTTCCAGATGGCGCCTTCAGTCCAATAATTCTTCCGAATGAGGTGACTTTGTTCACTTGTAATTTCTGTTTGTCATTGTTGTCTCTATTCAAGCTGAAATAATTGAACTCGTAACATCTTCTTCTCCTTTTCCTACTCGAGAGCAACTCAACATATATTTGCCGTGATTCAAATGCAGACCCAGCTTTACACGGAGGACTGGATTGGTTTGAGAAGTTTGGACGAAGCTGGGAGGGTTCAGTACCTTAGCGTCCCAGGAAACCATCTCGGGATATCCAGAGGTGATATGAAAAAGTACGTTGTTCCTTACTTGGAAGAACAGAAAACAGGAACCCTCGATCAGGTCGGGGACGTAGAATCAGCTAGAGTGCCGCTTGTTCGGAGATTGTCGTCTTATGAGTGGCCATCATCGCTCAAGAGTTTCATCAGTGAATTGCTTGAACTCACCGGGGAGAAGCCATTAACGGGCTATTGATTCAGATGCATGCACGATGTGGTATCCACACCACCTTGCGATAGTGGTACAAAAAAAAAATTGTGGGATTGCTTGTTCCATTGTACTATGAGGGTAATTGCACTCGAACCCTTTCTTATGGTCAATTAGTCCTGAGGTAGATACGGTCCTGTAATTCTAATGAGTAAGAGGAACAGTGGAGATGAATCCCGGGTTGTCATGACACGTAGCTTTTGCTTGTATACTCTGATCTATCAGGTGAGCACTCTTGTTACCACCATTTGTACAGGTAGCAATTGTCCTTTCATGTGTCGCTTACCGCATTGGAAAACCGGTCTACAAGTCTTCACCCTGCGGGAGCGCTCGAGAGGTTGAATTGGTGACAGTTGGACCGCCTCTTCATAAGGGCAGCGCATGACAAACTTTATACATTTGAAGGGCTTGGTTGCGGGGCTGCGACCAAATGTGCCACCCTTCTTCACAGCAAATACGTATACATTCAAATCCCCAATTTTCCTTTTGTCCCCAGACGAGTAAGAGAATGTCGCAATCCCTAACAGAGGAGCTTCAATTTATCGAATGTTTATTTCTCCACCCTAACAGAGGAGCTTCAATTTATCGAATGTTTATTTCTCCACCGCCTGCGAGGCTGCGACCACCAAAACCCTGATATCTACTTCCGTGATGGAAAATGCCAATAAAACACGGAAGGTGGCAAGGAATGACGACCGCATTAAACATGCACGTTCTATTTCCACCTTGCCTTGAGCATAAAGCTCATCTTTCCTTAGCTTCAATTCAAGAGAGAGGAGAATTAACTATATACATTGAAAGGGGAAGCAGGAAAAAGGAAAAGAGATCATAACTCTGCCTAGTGAAGCATTCCTTATTTATCGACGCATTATGTACCAACCAGCAGAGGAAATTTCACTTGAGATAGTAGAAAGCCGCCTTGATTTTGTCATCATGCAGTAGTATCACTTCTTAGTAGACATGAATGTCCACGCTAATGCCACTGAGATTACTACTCCCAATCGCACAGCCACTGTCTGTAACCAGCTGCTCTCCAGAAACCTTCTCTGCACGGCACCGTAGCCACAGGCACGATATTCTCGCTAGTGCCGCTTGACCAGCATAGCGAACCCGGTAAACAACTCTCAGATCTGCCCATATCTCCGATTTGACATCACCACATTCGAGAGAGGGGTCATATCCAACAAGATCTGATTCGGTTACCACAACTATGGAGCCATCATCAAATGGCAACCGATCTCGTTGCATCTTTGCTACACAGGTTTTGAAAACTATATCAGACAGGTGACTGCGAAGGTCAACTTTCTTCACCTTCAGATAATAGAATTGCTGAACAGCCTGCATTACATTTCATAAATATTAGCATTTAAATAGAAGGCTACATGTGAACCTCTACTTGCTAGCTCAATTTTTCAGATGAGTGGCACTTGTCCCCCTATATACAGCATCGTATCAATGGAAGATCCGAATGGCTAGGTGCTTACCTCTACAGACCAACCCCCCTGCTTCCTTTAAAAAAAAAAAAAAAAATATTTGAGTTCCATCTTCAAAAGCATGTTCCCAGCTTTAGGATACCCGAATTTAGTGTTTAAAATTCCATCTACACGTTAATTTGCTAAATGAAGCTTACAGGTGAGCTGGCAGTACAAACAACAAAGGATAACTACTTTTAGGAGAGCCCTGCTACATGAGACCTTTCTTCCATGTGATTCCTTTTAACTCAAAAAGATGGAGTTCTACATGGCACCACAATAATTATAAGCTCGCCCAATTTGGTATAATACCTGCCACTGAGATGTGGCTAGAAGCACCCTTGGTCGGATAGACTTCACATAGTCATATGCAGCATCAGGGGTCATACACTTGTGTTGCACCTATGCGAAAGGGAAAGATAGGTAAAGGCAAAAAGTTTTCAACTATTTCAAGGCTTTTAGAATTGGTATACGCACCAGGTAGCATATCACGATGGTCGTACTACGGCCCCGGCCGGCTTTACAGTGAACATATGTAGTTTGTCCACATGATGCATTTTCTTCAACAGACAGCATCGATAAAAACACAAATAACTAAACAGTTTTTCTTCGACAAGAAAAGCGTGAATTAGAATCAAAAGATAAGGCCTTCATATGCATGGAAGAAATTTTTTATTGTCAATTCCTCCTAAAGAGCTCAGAATATTCAACCGCTTTATTGATATTAGTCTTGAAGGGCTTCTTGCCGGTTCCGGTCTGGGTTCGAATCCCCCTCCCCCAAAGGGGGGGGGGGGGAGTTTTTTTTACATTCCCCCCCCCCCCCCCCCGGGGGTGGGGGTGGTTTTCATTGATATTAGTCTTAGCATTTCCATTGTAAGCCAAAGAAAGAAAAAAACTGGAGGAATTTGAGATTTGCAAATTGTCCGATAACTTATGGAAAAGAATATATATGACACACATAGATCCAACAAAACACACAGTCAATTCTTTGGTTTTCTTAGTACAAATTATACGCCTCATACATTTAGCGAGCAAACTTTTTTCAACATCATTGTTGCAGTAATACAGCAAACGGGGACAGTAAGTCTCAAGAAATGCTTACTGTGAATAAACTCTACAGCTCGGCATATAGAGTGCAGGGACGGCGCAAAGCAATAGTCCCTTGTAGGAATCACCAGATGACTGATGCCATAAGCCTATAAAAAGAAAATTCTAAATGGTATTATTACCGTAAGATGATTTGCCAGAAAACCAAATGACAAAGTGAAGATCTTTTGATGTAGGAATGACATTAAAAGGACGTAGCCACTGCTCTAAGGATTCCTAGCGAATACGGAAGCCACAGCATATATGCAAAAGTTATACTCACCTTATAGAGTGCTGTTGGAACCAAAGTTTCATACGGCTCGTTCAAAGTAACCACTCCATCAACACCAAGCTTTTTTAGGCATGGAACATCAGAAGGAAATGGAACAGCACCCAACAGTATAAACTGAAAGCAAGAAGATGCGAATGACCAATAATGGAATTGTTTGAGCCTGATAAAGACAACTCTTACGTAGAATCAATCCAGCGAGAGCCTTCCAGATCAATTCTATTCTTGATAATATAGGCACACAACGAAAGGAAACTGACTTCTTAATAACTTTTCTCTAACAAAGCCAGAAAACCATCGTAGCGAAATAACAATATCAACAGCAATCATGAATGCACATCAACCATTGCCGACTTTATGACACATTCTAGACAGGAAATGATGAAGCAACCATTGTACAGTCAATTTTTCCATGATAGTTCAGTAGAATCCTTATTCTGCAATCATATGTTTCTTATAAAACACACTGTGCGCAAGACAGCCCTGTGTTTGTATGCATTGTGTGTGTGTGTGTGTCATAAGCACAACCTAGGCCACTACATCAAATTTTCCTAATTGTTCACAGCTTAAACAGTCACTGCTGTCAACTCGCAGATAACAAGAAATTAAACTGCCCAGATGATCAATACTGCAGAAAAATTATACACGCTGGTAACAATAAGCATCATGCAGAAGCTTAAATGAAATCGCGGATGCTTAATGGTACCAACCACAGTATACACGGAGTGCGTTCACTGGTCCATATTAGTAAAATGCCAATCAAACAAAAGCAGAAGATCCAAAATTCCATAACAAAATTTTATACCTCACCAATACGGTCCCACCACCTGAATTCAACCTGAATGCGATTCCTCACGACGTTGTAAAGCAGAGTCGGGTAAAACAAAGCGCGAGCACCAGCTCCAATCACCGCCCTCTTCACATGAATTGGCACAACACTCTCATTTCCATTCCCCAGCACAATCTCACCATCGACACACAACCCTACCTCCCCACCAACACCGGCACCGACATCCACCTCTCCCCCTTCTTTCAATTCCTCAATATACATAGCCCCAATCGACAAACCAAAGTCAAATAAAAAACCTCCCCGACAAGCAAAACTCTATCCCGAATCCCGATCCAATCTAGGTCACCGTCGGAGAGAGGAAAGAAATTATGCGAAGAAGCGAGCGGTCGAGCATCGAGCGACGGATACTTAAAGCGCGATTTCTCCGCGAGATAACCATGAGCACGACGTCCCCCAGGGGGAAAGAGAATCGGGACCGATCGGGCCGCCGATCACGAGGCGAGAGCCTAATTAAGCTTTCGGAGCACGATCGGAGGACGAAATTGAAGATCCGATTCGATTCGATCGATCGAACCTACACCTAGCTAACCCTTCGTCGTCGTCTTCTTCTTCTTCCTCTGTGGAGTTTCTTTTTGTCAATTTCACCTTGAATGATCGGCAAGAGAATAACGCAAATGCTACTCCACCTGGTTTTGCTCCAACAACTTGTAGAGAGAGAGAGAGAGAGAGAGAGAGAGGGTGAGGGTACGGATAACGTGACCGACAGCCTGGAGGTTAGGGAGGACATGGGTGCAAGGTGCTGAGTGGATGCCACGTGGAAAGCAGATGGGGTATGATGAAATATAAAGTGGGGCCCGCCGGGGCTTTTTTTTTTTTTTTTTGGTCGAACCGCCGGGTAATTTACGGGGCATGTAAATGTTTGTTTCTTTTTATTTTTTCCGCCAAATAATAAAGGCCATGTTCCACGCTTACGACTCATATTTGTCCATATGAAACTAAATTTAACTTCATGAACCCCATGTTGTCTTTGATAGACCACTTAGTAATATCCCTATAGAAAAGTTAGTTTAGTTTCACATTTAAATCGAGTTACAGTAACGTGTCATGACCAGTACAAGGCGCAATATTTAACTTCAAAAGTCGACCTTAAATTTATGTGCCAAGACAAGAAAAAGAAGAAAAAAATATATATGTCTCGTACGATTATTAAAAGATCACAGGCAATTTTATATATTGTTGTTCGTATGGCATGAATACAATGGGTTTGAAGTTAAGAATATTAAACGTCCAAAAAGAAATGCTACAAGTAAGACATACAAGGATTAATCGGCACTAATCAAATTCTTTGGACATGATCGATAAGAATTAGATTCTTTCCACATTTTTTGCCAAGACAAATATACTTCACATGCCTTCCAAAAAGTTGTTATCTTTCATTTCTCCAAAGAAGATTTTACTAGACCCGTATTTGGACCGATTAAACTTCATTTTTTTTATTTTTACCAGCCTCTTTGTTACATGCACCCAAGTCCATTTCGTGCCGTGGAAAATTATCCAGGGACAGTAATCTAAAAACTTAACTAGGGCTCACGTCACCCACCTACAAAAACGGGGAAATAAGTGATGGAGGACCCACTAGGAATTAAACACCAAAGTTAAGTATTTCTTACGTATATCTGACGTCACCCCCTCGCAAGAACTAAAAGGTCGCGTTTGCGATCTGAATTTGCCAATTTCCTCGTTAAACCCACAATTGCTCACCCATCAATTTACCCTGACCACGTCCCCCCATCTATGAATCCTCCAATTTTTCATCGATTATCCTTTTTCTTCTTAATTTAGGCTAAAGATGTCTACTTTCTCTTTTTCTTTTTCTTTTTTTTAATTCTTTTTTTGGGCCAATCAAATATTTTGTTAACTCAATGTATGAGCCAATAGGCATGCGGCCCTACCGATAAAGAAATTAGGGGTGGGGATGCTAATATCATAGGTGCAAAGTTCGACTTCCTATTTCTGCAGAAAGAAAAGTCAAAAAGAGGAGAGTTAGAGAAAGAATAAAAAAAAAAAATACTGAGTGTATGCATCCTTCTTGATCTTACCCCTGTATGGTGCAAAAATCAGAAATTGAAAGGTTGTTTTAGATGATTAAAAGAAAATATCCCAATTTTCGAATTCAAACATGTTCTAAAAAGTGTCTGAAATACACAATTCATGGGAACCGCATTTTTTTTTTCTAGCACAATCTTGCATCTTAGGAGGAATATAGAAGAATATGCTTGCTGGTTCAGGACAAGCTCATCTCGGCCGAGGGAAAGTAAAGAGCATTCTGGACTCGCAGAGAACACAGCAATGCAGAATTGACCATTCAGATTCTGAATATGCCATCAGGCTACATGCATACCAGAAGCATATCCTCTCTAGCCTTACTTTCGAGGGCGCATTCGTGATTGCGATCGTTCGAGGGACCGATCTCCAACTGTAGCACAGTCGCTTTCATGTGGATTTTACGGCAAATCTCGTGCAAAGCGTTCTTATCAAAAGTTTCGAAAGATCGAATCCCAGATTTTACTTATAGGTGCAGCCACCACTCTCTGGCTACTTCATAAAAGTGTCTAAAGGTGCTTACTTTGGTGTGGTGCATGTGGATTTGTAAAGCCATCTGTTTCTTCACACAGCCAGGAATGAAGAGTAACTCGATGCAGCCAATGGGACGTTGGACGAGTTAGTTAAGTTTCCCTGAGCCTAAACTGATTAAATTGATGAGCTTCTTGGGTTCATTTCCTAACGACCACGTCTTGGAGACTTACCCGATGGTATTGGATACTCCCACCACCCCGAATAATAATCAATTGCACGTGAAAAACTTTGATTATTAAATTAAAAGAAAAAAGTAACTGATGCACAAAAAGTCAAAGCAGAGGCGAATCGTCAATAGAAAATTCATGGTTCCATGTTCAACTTTCCATCATCAAAGTGAATGTAAGAGAGAGAGAGAGAGAGAGCGCGCATGTATTAAGCAAATGGGTCATCAATGTTTTGTCACAAGAACCCACTAAACATCCCTTTCAGTTGTAGCTATCATGGTCCATTAATATAGTCAAAGATCACTCAATAGATGAATGGTCGCAAGTTTTTGGTTAAGACCAGAAACACTCAACCACTACTGTCATCTCTTTGCAAATTCACCAACCAATGAACAAAGAAGCTCCCAAGAACCAACAGGCACAGAGATCCAATCCAAAACCTGCTTGTCGCCAGTTCATTGATGGCCAATCTCGCGAATTGTAGAGCACATATTGTCCGAGGAGTCCCAAAGTGAGCGGAAATTTCCTCTGCGGGACACGATCCACGTAGCACGAGAATTCCTGTATGGAAAACTGAATTGAAGCACTAAATGAATATCTTGTGTGCAGAATGATTTTCTCAGGCAAGTAAGAATTGAAGGTGGGCTGGCAAAGATAGTAAGCGAGAAAAAATAATCAAGTCCACAAGGGTATACACGTACCTGTTAGCTAATAAAATCTGCTTGTAGAGTTTCAATTGGCTCCGAGAATTCAAAAGCAACAGATTGAACATCTAGCATTTTATAGTATTGTAATGAGTTAGACGTGTGAATTCTCTGCACAATTGAGAGTTGTCACAAATCCTATATGGTCCTCAGAATCATCCAAAATGAAGTTGTTGCCAGGGGTGCAATCCATGCCGGAAGCATCAAAGTCAGCAAGAGAGGATGTGAAAACTACAGACATTTTTCCATCATAAAATAGCAGTAAAATTTTCAGGCTAGCTAAAGCCTGGAGGTACTTCACTTGATTTACCAACAAAAAAGAAACAGTGTTTCTTTGTTGAGTACAAACTAAGTAAGACTCAACCAGATATTTCTCCATGTGTTTAGCTATCAGTACGAAAACATGGCCCGTTTCAATAGGAAGCAGCATGATGACATGATTACTGAGTGGACCAAGGCAAAGGGCAATCAGCTTCCAATCAAAATAGTCCCATCTTGAAGTGCGTCCTTAACCTCTAAGATAAGATCATTATATTAAGCTTCACGCTGACCCCTGCAAGAGGAGTCACTTCAATGAGGTTGAGTGAATGCTTGGTTTTGTTTAATGGTGTCACCCGTAGGCAACATCATTTTAAGCCACCTTAAATTTTTTCACAACTTTTCAAATTTTATGTTTATGTTTTTGGCTTCGGTGAGACATCCAAACCGGGCTTTCTGGTTTTGAAAACAACAACAATGCCTTGAAATTTTGTTCTACGTATCCAATAGAATACAATAGAACTGGTTAATAAAAGGTGCATACACTTATCTAGCTCCAAGAATAGATGGCAAATTATAAACTCCAGCAATATCGTAGAAAAAGAACGCCTCTAGGTACTAGACCACTAACATCCCCATGACTCGACATAGGATCCAAAATTAAGATATTGGTCATCATATATGTGTCCAATATGTTTTAGCAAAGCCAAAGGCCAGAAGAGAATTTTCAGCTCTAGCTCACAAAGATAACCCCAGCAATAAGAAAAATGGAGCAGAACAGGAAAAACTTTCTCAGTTTATTAGCGTGCCAATGTGCAAGAAAACTACTTTCAAATAAGTGTGTTTCTCATTTTTCTTAATCCATTAACAACCCACCTACATCATATAGGAACTTCAAAAGGCGCTTTTAAACCTCTTAAGGGTCAGCATAAACCTCATCAGGGAACAGATCCCTCCACCTTGCATATACCAGACCATACACCTCCAAACAAGATAAACTCCTTCATGATTACCGACAATCATGCCAGTCCCCCGCCCAAAGCAAAAACACGAAAAAAATCAATAAGAAGTTGACAAAAATGGTGCAGGCTTGGCATAATCTCCAAGGATTCAAGCAAAGCAATCACCATGCCAGCAATCAGAGTCAAGAAAAGTTGCAATTGGCCGATACTTGAACTCTAAAAGGTTCGAGAACGATTGGTCCGGAATACTTGGGCAAAAGGCTGATAAGTAACAGGCAGAACTATCATCAATAGGAGATTGAACCGTCTGGAAGCAGAAACGTATGAACGCAATATCCCGTTGCTTGCCAAATCTTCCGGACATTTCAATTCCATTCTATGCACGATTAGACAGCTAGTCACCCAGTCCTTGTGCACCTTAATGACAAGCAATCTAATTTAGCATTTAATGCGCTGGACTTCCTGTTCTGCAAGATCACCTCAATCTCTCACATACGAGAGATAGAAGCTCGTTGTCACCACATTTCTTCAGATGTTTGACTATGTCATCAGCATATAAAGCTCGCAGGTGTACACCTTTATCAAGCATCATCCTCATAACCTTGGCAGCCTCAACCATATGGTTACGCAGACAAAGCCGGTGCAAAAGAACAGAAAACACATCAGAATCAATTGAAAGCAAGCACCCCGTTTTGTCAATCTCATCAAAAAATTGAAATCCTTCCAACACCCTCCCCTCAGTACAAAGCTCCTTTATGATAAGGCTAGAAGCCAAACCATCAGGTTTCAACCCACAATCCAACAATCTTTTAAAAAGCATAACCGCCTCACCGAAAAATTTATATCTCATCAAAGACACCACCATAGAACTATAACAATCCCCATTTGGAACAGAACCTTCTGAGACAACTTTATCAATTAACTTATAAGCCTCCTCCAATTGGCCTTTCTTGCAAAGGCCCTCTAGTAGAGCAGTAACTGTGACTCTGTTAGGGGCACAACCACGAGCTATCATTCTATCCAATATTCCCAGTGCCTCCGTCGTTAAACCGCGGTTAGAAAAACTCTGAATAACTGAAGTATAAGTAACCACATTTGGACTACAATCACCGCCGTCTTTCTCCATCTCTCTCAATAATTCCATTGTCCAATCCATATTCCCATTCCTACACACACCGTCAAGGAGAGCCGAGTAAACCACCACATTCGGCAGACAGCCATGTCCTCTCATTAGCTTGATCAACTGGTAAGCATTTTCCAACCTACCCACATTGCAAAACCCTTTAAGCATCTCCACAAAGGTGATCATATCAGGGTACAGGCTGACCTCGCTCATCTCTCTCATCAATTTCTCCGCAGTATCCATATCCTCCTTATGACAGAACAACCTAATAACAATATTGTAAGCTGTTGTATCAGCCCTGAGACTGAATTCAGGCATCTTTCTGAGCACCCATAAGGCTTCATCAGCAAGCTTAGCTTCCTTGCACAAATTCAAAACTACCTTAACGCCCTTGACACTAACTGGACACTCCTCAACACTGTAAGACTCGATAACATCCCGAATGACTCGTGGGGTTCGTCTAATTTCGAAGATTTCACAAGCTTTAGCATACATATAAGAGCTGTGCCTGTAACTCGGCTGAAGACCAGACCATATGAAGAACCTGAGACCCAAGAGAGATTGATCAGTGGAGCACCTGGATAACACTTCATTGATGCACGAAGAGTCGAGATTAGCTCGGACAGTGGCAAGGGCTTTCTCAATGTTGCCCCCATTTTGCTGGACACAAGAGTAAAATCTCTCGGCAGGAGAGGTTGCAGAGGAGTGCAAGGTTGAAAATGTGTGAACTTTGGAGGTGACTGAGGCCGAAATCACGCAAGCAATGGACAAGCGTGACATGGGTTGCAAAGAAGTTTTGGCTTTTTAGTTGTGGCCGCGAGGCAAGGTTGCAGATTGATTGCGTTCAAGTTACAACCTTTTGGTCGTTTCGTGCTAGCAACAGATGCGGAGAGGGCAGGCTCCTTGGCTTTTTTATCTTAAGGGCACTCCCTCCGTCAGTCCAACAATAAAAAATCTGGGCGGGGCATGTTGCTGAATTTCGTGGTTGCAATGAATCTGTATACTCTCAAACGAAATGCGACCTATGATTCGTGAAAACTAGTGGGAGAGTCGCATGAAGTGACCTGACAAGGGACTGAATTATAAACAAGAAGAAGCTCGGTCAAATTCAACCCCGATGGAAGAACTCTTTTCTAATTGAATGAACAAGGTCTGTTGTGGCATGTAAATGTTAGCATTCCTCTCCTTTCTCGTTGACTTCTCAGTTCTCACTCATTCATTCTCCGTCCATCATGTCTCCCACTGTGATTCTGATCCCATTATCGGAGTCATCGCATCATAGGATTTCTCCACTTCCATTGACATGTCAATTGATCACCTGCCCGAATCAAGCGACACGTCATCAAATCGGAACTATTTCTGACTCGTATTCTCAGAGGCATTCTATCGAACATCTTATAAGCAACCGATTGCGGAACAGACTATAGCCACTACAAACTCAGATTCACAACCAGACTCAAAACTCTATCGACGAAGGATACTCGAAATCAGACGAACAGCTCAAAACACGCTTGACTTCAGTATTGTCAGAGAAGAGGTCGTTCCAGGTAACTATGTTAACAGAATAAAAACCGAGCAAAAGCGATTGGCGTTACCTGGTTAACAGCTGCGACTGCGAGAGAGAGAGAGAAGAGAGAGAGAGAGAGAGGCGTGACACTTGTGAGTCTGAGCGAGACTGCCGCAGGGAGGCGAGGCTGGCTGCGAGGGAGGACCGGAGGAGAGGCGCGACCGTCATGCCGCGATAAAGATCAACCACGATCTTCCATCTTATTTCATCAGCGAAATCTGTGTTATTTTTGGATGCCTACAAAAGCTTCCTAACTAATAAGAAGCCATTAAATTTGAGATTTGCAAAAGTAAAAAAAATGGGCTAATTCCCTAAAAAAACACTAATTTTAGGTCTAATGACAATTCTAGCCTGAACTTTTTTTGTCTCACAAAAAAAAAAATCAACTTTAGGTCTAATGACGACCCTAGCCCGAAATTTTTTTTATCTCATAAAAAAGCACTAACTTTACGTCTAATGACAATTCTAACATCAACTTTTTTTCATCTCATGATAAATCACCAACTTTAACTCAAGTCCTAAATTCAGCCGCCATTAATTTGGAACCATTAACGTTCAATGTGACAATAATTCACGTGGCTTGCTAACGTAGATTTAAGATACTATTCATTACATTCTTGGTTACAGGATTCAAATTTGTTCATCCACTTCGGGAAAGGGGGTGGGGTTGGGCTTTGTAAAAAAAGAAGGCTCCGGTCGTGAGCTTAATGGATCTCGTTCATCGTGTCTCTCCGTGGGGGATAATACATAACTCGGATTCTAATGAGACAACCGATGCTTGCGGATGAAGTAAACGAGACGATGAACAGGTTAATCGTCGTCGTTCAAGCTATGCCCGAGGTGAAGCGGATTAATAATTCAAATTTCGTGCTAATAAGGCGGTGAATAGTCCCTTAAATCCACGTCGCCGAGCCACATAGATTTATTGATGACGTCGAATTGCCACATTGGACAACTAATGGTTCCAAATTAAGGGGGCCAATTTTGGGATCCAAAATAAAGTTGGTGGTTTTTCATGAAATAAAAAAAATTTCACGCCATAATATCATTGGAGCTAAAGTTGGTGTTTTTTATGAGACAAAAAAAGTTCGGGTCAAAATAGTCATTAGACCTAAAATTTATGTCTTTTTAGAGAATTAGCCCGTAAAAAAATTAGGGTTAACTCGGATGTTAATATTTGGCTATGTTAGCCTTAAAATCATCGGCCCGATAAACATTCTCTTCTATCATCGCGAGTGTTCTTAATATCAATAGTATCAAAAAAGATATATGCTTTAAACCTTGATTATTTTTTAGGGTATAGTTTATACTTCCAATCGACAAGAATACACGAAGCAAGATTGGTTGGATTAGCCCATTTTTCTATAGGGTATATATTCAAATATACAGCTTTCTTGATTACCTCAATGTCGGACAAATTTGATTAATTCTTTACTTTATTTGTTGTATCCATGAGAATATGATCTCCTTTGATGGAGCAGGGGCTATGCCTTCTTATATTTCTACATTTAGGATCGACTTGTATCATTGATGCTAATAGAAAACGAACCATTATCACAAGGAGAAGTTTGATTCGAAGGGAGAAGAATAGGCAAAAACTAGAACAAAAATATCATTCGATTTGTCAGTCCTCAAAAAGGAAATAAACAAAGTTTTGTCGTTGAGTGAGAGAGATTTTGCTCCTTATATAGCCGCGGCGGGTGGTGTTCGGGGGATGTGAAGGTTGAGGGGACAACGCCCCGAGCCACTGGAGGGTTTTTATAATTTGGGCACATATTTTATCAATAGTAATTTGAGCCCATGAATAACTACTATTATATATCATATATTTCTATTGGGATTCTTATTTGTACAAGTGGTACTTCGAACTTGGAACGAGCATGAAAAAATTAATAATACTTCTCTATCTTTTGAGTTGTTCTGCCGGATTGATAGCTCAAGACCTTTAGTCTCTACCCGGACCCGATGAAAAAAAATGAGATCACTTCTTATGGACTCGTTGAGAATAATTCTAATCTAGTTCATGGCCTATTAAAAGTAAAAAGCGCCCTTGTGGGATATAACAGAGAGGCGGTGCTAATTATAGTGGAATCCTCTATTGGAACCTAATTTAAAGATGAACTAGGACAAAACTATTGTGTCTCGATTGATTTCATTTTTTCATTTTTACATTTTACATTTTGAAAAATATTTTTCATTGTCCATCAAGATGTTTAGATATAAATTGTTTTAGGTAAAACGTTTTTCATTGATTAGAAAATGTTTAGATATAATTTGTTGTTGATAAAATGTTTTCCATTGCCTAATTATTTTAAGCGATACGGCCGATCATTTTTAAAAAAATGTTTTTCAATTCATCGATTTTTCAAGAAAGAAACAAAATGTTAATGCAATTTATTTGGTTCAAATAATCAACAAGGTGATTCAATATCAATATTTAACTTAATTAGAGTAAGCATACGTCGGACCACAATTTATCGCGTGGATTTCAAACTTAATTCTTAAACTTTAGGAGGAAAATGGCGGTCAAAAAACAAGAAGACGAAAATAATTGACAACAAATTGGAATAATTTTTTTTCCCCTTCTTTTGCAAGTTTCTCCTGCATTTGATTTCACAGAAAAGGTCTTTCTCAAAACTAGATATGATCCGACAAATCATCCAGCAAGGCTCCGATCGATCAACTTTACAGAAGACATTACAATTTTTCCTCCGTCTCATCACATGCACGTGCAATTCATACGTGTGAAATCCACCAAGATTGACCAAATCCATCGTAGAGGATTTAGAAGCAATTCGGCGCAAAGTATCATTAGATAGATCATCCTTCAAGGAAATATTGATCGCATTCTACTTTAGGAAAGTATTATCTTGAAAATTCGTACCGGTAATCGTATCGGTTGAAACCCTAGTCGGGACTTGTAAATTTTTCAATTTGAAACCCCATTTATGACCCGTATCTTAATTTTAAGTCGATCCGTTTATGACCAGCTTTCATGAATTTGGATAAAACACGGGTTTCTAACCCTTTTTTTTTTTCCATTTTGACAGCTCTAATCGGTAGCGCGTTTCTCTTCCGAAGACGAATACAATTTCCATCTCCGGCACATAAATCTGTCTCAATCGCACGCGTGCTCGATACATTCTTCGGACATAAGCACCGTCTTTCGGATTTATAACCGATGAGCGATTAAACTTTAACGAGGACTTAATTAGCGGGGGCTTTGGATAAAGGGTGTTCTAACAGAATAATTAATGTTGAACTTGCGGGGGGAAGGAATCCGAATCCGTTGTGTCAACGAGTCTTTCCAACGCAAACCTTTCGGCGTCAAAAATGCTTTGGGCAAGCAAAAGAGCTCCTCATCCAGCTTAAGCTGATGGCATTCCAGCACAGCAACAAACAAACACGATTTAAGACAACTTCATTAGTCGCGCGGACACTTGGATGAAAACAAGATCCGGTCGTGGTTTCTATTTTTCATTTTTTATGCCAAATTTGTCTTCCGAGATTTACGGAGTGCTTATGTGCAAATTTTCAGTAAAACAGTGAGTGGGGGGACAAGCAAACCAAACCAAACCAGAAAAAACTTTTCTTTTCTTTTCGTTCTCTGGCCTCATTCAATGCCTAGATATGCACCTGTCGTTCCTTTGTGCTTCAATCATATACCTTACCATGAAAAACCGAGCACGCCGTCGAAATGGAACGCGAATAGTATGACCTGCGGTTGGAGATTGCTCGTTCGAATCCCATCAATTGCGTGTAAGTTGCTCTAGATTGGAGTCCGCCTGCTCAGGCTAAAAGCCCGAATTTACGCGGCTTGTGGGTCTTGAAAGATATTTCATGAGCCTCCAAATTGCCGGATCTCCATACCTCTACCTCTGGGCTACTACAAAATAAAAAGTTGCTACAGTTGGTGGCATTCGAGAGAGCTTTTGCACGCGGGGGTTTGATCACCATGTGAACATTTGCAGGAGAATGAATCATTGCTTAGACCGACTCGAAACAATCTTCAACGACGCTTAACCGAGTACAAAAACCCTCCAAACGCGTTCCATTGTCCGGAGAAAACCCCGGAAGCGGATCGACTTATCTTTCTCTTTCCTATTCGGATTTAAAAAAAAGAGAGAATTTGCATAACCTTAGTGTTTATCAATTGATAACTAAAATTAACTTTGGAAATGGAAAATTAATTAGCAACAATATCATGATTAGATAAATCACAAACTGCGTGGCCCTTAAGAGCATCTAGGATCATCTCCTAGAGTGGCAAACATTGCAATTTAATCACGCACAGAATATTAAATTCATCTTAGACGTAGGGTATGACCTCCAAGGAAAAAGCTAGCGTACGCAGTCCAAAAGAAGAATCCTGACCCCTTCCACGCAACCTATATCCTCTCACATTCCCCTGTTTATTTTTTATTTCTTTTCTTTTCTTCCAATATTGTTCATCACTTGCATTGTCCCCACAGAGATTCCCCAGGAATCATTTTTTTTTTTTTGAGATTACATTTTTTTTTCATCAATTTAGACCGCTTAAATTGCCCGTGATTTGATTACGAACTTAGATCGTATGCAACCGACATATTGACAGAACTACAAAAGTTACGATGATAGTATCGCTTCTTTCGAGTGTTTAGGAGTTCTTAAGATAAGATAAAGAGCAAAGAAGAAGAAGGAAGTGTCGGGCGGACATGATCGTGCGAAGTTGCCTAGTTTAGAACGAGGAGGCTCTTACAAATCTCCGGTGATCGGATTCTTGAAAGTATATAAATGTTTGAAGTTGCTGCCCCAAATGGCCAAAAAAACAGAGGAAAGCTTCCATTAGTGTGATAATTTGCTCTGCTCTCCTCTCAAAAGCTTTTCCTCTTCCACTCCCTCTCTCTCTCCCTCCCTCTCTTTCTTTGCTTTCCTCTTTCTCAACTTTTCCTTAGCCCTTAAGTCTTCTTTGTCTCTCTCTCTCTCTCTCTCTCTCTCTCTCTCTCTTCACCTCCTTCCTCTTCATATCTTTCCAAGCACCAGAGATCAAGGCAAGATCCCCCAAATGGCTGATGCAGAGACTTGCACCAAGAAACAGAGCCTGATCTCGGAGCGAAACCCAGCAAGGACAAGTAAGTTCTTCACCCAGTTCCTGTACAAAGCCCTCATAGTTGCAGTCTTCCTTGTGGTCCTCCCTCTCTTCCCTTCACACGCCCCTGAGTTCATAAACCAGACCGTGCCCAACAGAAGCTGGGAGCTTCTCCACATTGTGTTTGTGGGCATTGCGGTTTCTTATGGCCTCTTTAGCAGGAGATCGAACGACGAGGCTGAGAAAGAGAATGGCGGCCCCTCTAAATTCGATAGCGCACAGTCCTATGTGTCTAGGTTCCTTCATGTGTCCTCTGTTTTCGACGAGGAAGCCGATAGCCCGTCTGGGTCTGATGAGAACAGAGTCCAGACGTGGAGCAGTCAGTATTTTAGGAACGAGCCCATGGTGATTGTGGCTCCAGAAAGCGCATCTGCTGATGAGGAGATAGGTAAGAGTTCCAGGATCGGCGAAAAGCCGTTGCTTTTGCCTGTTCGGAGCTTAAAGTCGCGGGTCCCAGACGATTCTAGCGATACCGCTGATGAGCGTAGTGGCATGTCTAACTCTTTCAGTAGGTCTAGTTCCAATTTTGGCTCGAAGAGGGTTTCGAAGAGCTCGATCAAGAAGAGGAATGGGCCGCTTGTGGATTTGGATCTCGTCGAACCAGAGGAGAATTCTAAGGAGAATAACGTTGTCCTGCCGTCGCCGATTCCATGGCGATCGAGATCAGGGCGAATGGAAGTGAAGGAGGATATAGACATTCCTTCGATGGAGGAATCCGAGACCAGTCTGCACGAGGCTCAGCCCTTTAGGCCTCAAACTTCGCGGTCATCTCGACCCAATTCCGCTAGCGCGTCCCCAAAGCTGTCACCTTTGCCGTCCTTGTCTTCGCCGAGGAAATTATCTCCATCACCTCCTCTATCCTCGGATTCGCAAACAAAAACTCCAGAGGACTTGGTGAGGAAAAGGAGCTCTCGCAAGTATTCTCCTCCTCCGGTCCCTCCACCACCCCCACCGCCACCTCCTATGAATTTCAGATCGTCATCCATGAAACTGAATTCGAGTTCGAGCTCTCTGGTCAATGGAATTTCATACGAGAAGGACATGAGAAGGAGCTTCTCTAGTGAGTACAAGGACACGAATGGAAGCAACAGGGAAATTCCAATGAGGAAAGCCAACTCAGGTACCTGGAAAGGAAGAGACACTAGAGACTATTACCCGAACGAAGAGGCGGAAATGGAATTCGAAGATGATTTGGTGAACCCACAGAGGAGAAAGACCGTGGGATTCAATCAAACTCCGTTCGCGACCGACAAATGGACCCCCGAGATCACAGTGCAGAAGCTGTATTCCCAGGAATCTCCAAAGGAAGGGAGGCCGGAATTCCTCGAGAAGATGATTGTGGAATCGGACGATGACTCAGAGAGTGAGCAAGGTGCCTTCGAAGGAGCTTCGCGCAACGATGAAGTGGAAGCTGATTTGAGCAGCGTCAGCGACGGAGGACCAGACGTGGACAAGAAAGCCGATGAGTTCATAGCTAAATTTAGGGAGCAGATCAGGCTTCAGCGGATCGAGTCGATCAAGAGATCGAGCGCGGAGATCAGTAGGAACGCTTCTAGGTAGATAATAACTTGAGGACCCGTCCGCTTATCGAGGGGTACAACGGAAAGTATTTTCGGTGTTGTTCTGCAATTTTTCTTTCCTTTTTTTTCTCTCCGACCTCGGTTTCATGTTTGAATTTCCTTATATGCTCTACTTTAAAGGCATGACAGTGGTTTGAACTTAGCGTGCAGTGTAGAGAGCAGGATGGTCATGGAATGGAATCATTTCCTTGTTTAACTCCTGGTTATGATCTGACCTTTTGGCTCTTTGCTTGTAAAAGCAGAGCAGGTTCATGGCTGCAGTTGAACTCCTCTGTGCAAAAGTAATGCATCTGGTGCAGACCTTGGCTTTTCTCTCTCATTCATTTCCATGCTGTGATGGGCATCAGGAATCTTCTCTCGGTGCTCAAATCGGATGAGCATCATCTTCTTGCTTTGCTTGCATCAAAATGTCGCTCCGACGACAAGTTTCCGAGCTGTAATTCGGCATATTTTCAGTCGGTCGCCGGCTTAGACTAGACTTCCCTGGCGGTTTAAAGTTACAAACATTCGGTATTGGCAAATTCCAATTATGTTTCATCAAGAGAGAGTTCAGAGATGGGATTCAATAGAAGAGTGCTAGCACCTCTTTGTCCACAGTATAGATGCATAGCTGAAATGCAGAAATGAACCAAAAGGAGCCGACCATTTGCAATACAAAGTATGCGCCGATTCTCACGGATACATTTTTGCTCGACCAATTCTCGCGGATACAGACGACATTTGCAACGAATCGTGCTCTGCAACTACATTTTCAAAAACCGCACTGGCTCAAATTAGATCGGTGTCTTGTATACGATCGAATCGAATAGGTCAAGATAGTCTAAATTCGTATCGAAACCAGGATTTGTATGTTGCGATTGGTTTTGTTTAAAGATAGATGGCACAAGACCTTTAGCTCATAGTTCAAGGACAAGCAGACTTGCTCAATGGGTATGCATGCTAAGGCCTGGGCCGAAAATTGCAGATGGACGGATCGGATCGAAATTCGGGGCTCCACATTTGGGTGAAGCCCGCCAGTCAAGCCAGAAATAAAAAATTTGGGCCTTCACTTTCAATCAAACGGGTAGAATCGAAATCAGATGATTGGGAAGACCAGATGTCGCAACTTCAAACCGATGATACAACGCGAGCTTGGATCCCACAGAAATCATTAACTCAATCACTAGAATATAGGGGTGATTCGTTCCCAATATGGTCTGATCACATCCACGAACCGGGAATCGGGAACCGGACCGAATAGTCATCCTAGGATCGATCGGGTCTAGTTCGGTTCCCGAAAAGTCTAATAGAATCGGTGGATTATTAATATTGGTGAGCAATACGGACTTTGATTTTAATATATTAATTAAAACTAGGTTTACGTTTAAGACATTAAAAAAATAACCAATGAAATGTTAAATTTACATTTAATAAATAATAATAATAATCGTCCCGGCTCGGGCGGTTCGATTTCTCTAATAATTCGCTGGCGGTTCGATTTTCCCTAGAGCCGGGAATCGAATCAAAAACCACGCGTTTCGATTTTATGAAATCGAGAACCAGGACCGACGCAGCCAAGAACCGGATCGGACCAGGCCGGTTGGGTCTTGTTCGAGTGGTTCTCTGTTCGATCGATCCGTCTTGCTCGCTCCTACTAGAACACATCAAATTTGAAATAATGTGATGGTTCAACATAGAGTTTGAATTCTCTCCCACGGAATTTGTCTTCCTCTTTTTATTTTTGAGAAACAAACTAAAATATAAGCGAAAATGGCAAGAAATCTTGCAACCTCCTATTTGCTTTTGATTGCCACGCACTCGATCTTTGCATTTGGTATGCATCCACGTTTCAATCTTCAATGGATTGAAAATATTATTCATTCATTCATTTTTTGTAAGCGATACAAACAATTGTTTGTAAAAAAAAATATAGTTTTTGAATTATTTATTTTTCACAAAATAAATGGAGGCTAGATCTTTTATTTTTTTTCCAAATTTGACCTGGCGTGACTCTATTGTTGAGATTTCAAATAACAAACGAGTCAAATATCGAACTTGATCTCTGGCTAGATATTCTTCTTTCAATGGGTTTTTCCTTCTCCCGGAGCAGAAGTAAATTTTTCTTTCGTTCTAGACTCGAGGAATATGAAAAGGGGGAGAATTACGAAGTAGGCCAAGGTAGGAAGACGACAACCATCAATCCATGAATTTGCACTAAAAAAAAAAAAAGTTTCAACGAATAACACTAATACATGCTTAATTCAATTAGTATTCAAAGGGTAAAATGTCGCGTAGGGCGACCGGACCAGGTCGAGTCATAAAGGCTTTGATGACTCAAGGTTCATCTTAGAAAAAGTAAAGTGAGGAAAAGAAGGGGGCATCCCTCGGCCCGATCATCCAATTCGCTCCAACAGACATGCAAAATTCTGTAGTCAAAAACAACTTCGTTACTTCGTGTGCCTATCGGACGACAGCCCTTTCGGAAGTTCCTTAGGGACCGATTCACTCTGTGTAGATTGACTGAACGCAAAAAGCCTTCCACCGGCAAGGCAACAGTATTTTTCACGGGATTTCACTATAGTCTTTTTAAAGAGCTAAGCATCAAGAATAAATTGCGAAATGATAGAAAGGAAAAAAAATTAAATCCCAAGCACCCCATCAAGCAAATTAGATTATGCAGTCATCATCTTCAGTATCCCAAATCTCAAATCAGACCACCAATGTTCATAGGTTAGTAAAATTAACCGGAAATTACAAATTTTTCGAGGTCTTCCTCCCAAATCCAAAACTTTAGGGCGAAGATGGGGTCGCGGTACAAAACATTGTCGACCCTCCAAAATCTCATCTCCGACAAGCCATATCCTTAGACACCAAACGGTACTAACAATTTGTACAATTCCCCCAATTGCTTCGACCGCGACACGTCCCGCAAAATGACCAAAACGCCCACGGGTACAACCGCGACCGCAACCGCAAGCCCCCGCCGGGCTCACGAGCAGGAGCGGAGGGCGTCAAAGGCGGAATGGGCAAGGGGGGCAGCCGCGGGGGCCCACGGGTTGATGAGGGGCGCGGGGCGGCCGTGGGGCAGGACGGCGGCAAGGGGGCGGCCGGAGGGGGGCGGGGTGGCCACGCGCTCGCAGGAGGGGCACATGGTGAGGGTGGTGGGAGGGGAGAGGTGCATGTAGAACTGGGGGAGAGCTTGAGCGCCCGCAGCTCCTGCACCTCCTTCCTGCAGCCGCCGGTTCTCCTCCGTCAGGCTCTCGCAGCACCGCTTCAGGTACTCGCAATCCACCTCCGTCTGCTTCAACTTCGTCCTGCCCAACATATCGTTAATGTTAGTTTAATTTCGTTGACCGAACCGAGATGATCTCCGAGGAGGGTGAAATTTGTCGGAAGTGACACGTGTCCGCACCTCGCTCTTCTGTTCTGGAACCAGACCTCCACTTGTCTGGGCCGGAGCCCGAGCTGCTTCGCCAGTGCCAGCTTCTGCTTCTGCATGAAGCACGCAGTGCGACCATCAGTTGCGAAATGACGAAGACGCCCCTATATTAATGAAGAGCACGAAAGTAGCATTTTGGTTTTTATTTCTAATCTTCCAAGTTTCAGAATTTATGCGATTTGATCCTAACTTTTATTTTTTATTCAATCAAAGTCCTCTAACTTTCTCGACTTATGTGATGCGCTCCTCTAAACCCTATTTTATTCATTCGAATCCTCTTAACTTTCTTCATTTACGCAACTAAGTACTTCGTTTGCCCGTTACAATTGACATTATCAAATTACGATTTCTTTTCTTCATTTTTTCCGAACCTGAGCACCATGTGACTACACGGAGCAAGCGATTTACCGAAGGATTCAATTGAACAAATCACAAAAAGTAAAAGAACTTAATTTGTATAATATGAAAGTAAGTGATTCAGATTGCACGAATCAAGAAAGTTAAGAGAATCAAATTGCATAAACGCTCGAACCTTAAAAGACTAAACTTGTACTTTAAACCTAGTATTTTGTTTTCCAGCCCTTTCACGCTCTTTGTCTCTGACCAAACAAAAGCAAACGTGCCATGTTTTGTCATTTTTCTTAATCAGATAATAAGATTATCTCAGATCCCCCAACAAAGATCTCAGTTTAATACGGTTAATTTTACGTTTAGCCCTCTCGAATTATTAAAATCTGTACACGAATATGAATGTTCGGAATTATTTACATGTGTTTTCAATCACTCAAATCCTCTCGGAGCGAAGCTTCCAGTAGATCTCGTATATACGAACCCGTACGATACTTACAGGATTGAGGGTGTTGTGTTCTTTGAAGCTCTCCTCGAGAACGGCGGACTGGTCCTTGGACAACCGGAGCTTCTTCCTCGACATGTCCCCGTCCTCCTCGTCGCTGCCGCCGCCGCCGCCGCCGCGAGAGGACGCCCTCTCGTTGTCGAGGTCGTCGCCGTTGGTCTGGCTCTGGTGATCCCTCTCGCTCCGCTTCCCGCTCACCGTCGACGCCATGCTGTTCGGCGACGACACCCCGGCCTCGTCCTCGCCGTAGTCCGCCGTCGCCGACGGTTCTCTGTTCACGTCGATCCCCCGAAGGAACGATCGGGTCTCGGAGTTCCGATCTACGCGCGAGAGGGATTGGGGATCAATATTAGAGAAGAAAGCGAAGATTTTTTCTCCTTCGGGTTAGTGGGGTTGGTTTGTAGAAAAAGACCAAAGCTTGAAACTTTAAGCCATGAAAATTAGACTCGAGTTCTCTTTTTCCTCCGTATTTGTTTACCCCCCTTCCAATCTTCGTCACGACTGAGGCTAATTAAATCTTACAGTTTCTTCTGTTTGGAGTCGAAAAACTCATGGGGAGTACAAACAACGACGCATTTTTGTTTGGGCGGCGTTTTGACTGCACTGAATAAGTTTCTGAAGGAAGTGGGTGGAAAAACAGAGCATGTGCATGTGATTCGGGAGTATAAAAAAACCCAAAAGAAAAGCTCGTATCTTGGCACGTCAGATTCATGTGCGGCAGTACCTGAAGAAGAAGCGAAGGCGTCGTTGCAAGATCGCTTTTGAAGATGGAGCCCAGATTGAGCAGACGAAGCAGAGGACGGGACCAAACAGGGCATGAGGTTCAGCTGCAGAGACTCTGGATGCTGATGATGGCGGTGAAGATGGCTCTTAGGGAAGCTCAGGCTTAAGCTCAAGCCCAGATCATCTTTCTCGCCCATGACGATGGCTCTCTGGTCTTTCTGTGTAAAGGAGCACGGAGATTTGGACGTCCTTCGTCTAGACAGAGAGAGGGAGAGAAACAGAGGAAGGGAGACGGCGAGAGAGGTGCGGATGGTGTGAATGAGAGTTTTGGGGGATTAAATAGAGAGAGACAGAGAGAGAGAGAAGAGAGAGAAGAGGAGAGGAAGCTCAAATCAAATGATGAGAAGTGGATGTCAGGGAAAGGCCAGTTAATGTCGATCATGATATGGGCATGTCGCACACTTGCCTTTGCCTCCCCTCCCCAATAATAATAATGCCCTGCTCTTTCTTACTGTACCTCCCCCACTTTGTCCTTTCCTTTCCTTCCTTAGCCACTTTTTTTTTTTTTTGCTTGTTATTTACTGAAGTGGAAAAGAAATTTAAAAAAATAATAAATTTATGTACTTGGTCATCCTCTATTTTGGAAAAAAAGAAAAGGTAGTTTTACAATCGATTCATCTTCCAAAAAAAAAATCGATAGGCTTGAATCGCTTGTGTTTCTTTCAACTTAATTCTCTAAAAACATTCAACTTTAGAGAAAATGTTCAATTTTTTGCGAGTTATCGCATCGCTAGCTGTGGTGCGAGCATTTTTTGTCTTAATGATTCATTTATAATTTGATACTAATGATAAGTATATACGCAAAAATAGAAATCTTATTTTTCTTTTTCCTCCTCCATCCAATTGCTGTCTGCCAAGCCACTTGAGAACCCGGCTCGGCTATCTCCACAGCGCAAGCTCCAGCACCACCCCGCCATGGTTGCTGTGCCAACACAAGTTTTCTCACTATGGTCGGATCCGAGTGAGATCGCGAGCTCGACAAAAAAATAGAGCGATTTTTCTTGGCTTGCCAGAGGCCACTACGACGACCACGACCCTTGAAGGAGCCAACCACAAACACATAGCTGAAAACTTCAAGATTTGGCAAAGACCCTCGACGAAGCCGACCGTAAAATCGATCATCGTAAGACCACAAATAAATTTGAACTTCCAGATCTAGAGCCGTGCCTTCATATCTAGCAACGCAGCTCATTAATGGTCGCGAGTCTTGTCGACGAGGTCGAGATTCCATGGATGAGCCGCCCTGATGGGCAGCACTGCGAACACAAAGCCCAACAAGAAAAACGACTGAGTAAAGGTCGTGCTCGGGAAGACAAAGTTGGCCACGGAGACGACTGAGGCAGTGGTCGGCCTAGACATAGCGTGGACGATGCTGCGGGTGGTGACGGTTGAGGGAAGCCTTGGGCAAGGTGTTGGCCAGATGGAGAGGAAGAGAGAGATGAATGGACAAGTGTCAAATTGTAAGTGGCTCCATTAAAAAAAAAAACTCACTACATCAGCTCGTGACATGGCGCCCACAAACAACTAATTTTTCTCTCCTCGTTTTTTTGAGGTTTAATCCCAATTCTGCTCCAAACTTTTTGTGTCTAAAAAGAAAATCTCCAACTTTCACTCTAACTTTAAATTTACCCAATTGACACTAATTTATTCGGAATTAAGAACACCTAAGCTTAAACACCGTTATAGCCTGGGCTTTACTCAACGCTTCCACCTCCGAATAGCAGTGAAAGTTCTATATTGATGTAGGAAACTTGTAATGTTTTTGGACGGACAAAATAAGATAGTTTAAAAAAATCAAAGCAAAATTGAGATTTGACCTATAGGTGGGATTTTTTTTTTTCAGGGAATTAGCATGTTTTTTCCCAACATCATGTTTAAATTATTTAGTGTTTGCAATTATTTTGGTAAAATAGATATTCTTCTCTTTTGCTCTTCTTTGTTTGTTCATTGTTAGATTGCATAACAATATGTCTGTTTTGACAAATACAGTCGCACTCTTTAGGATCCGAAATAGTCGATAAGACATGTGATGTTTTCCCAAAACGAAATGGACTTGGAAAATTTTGTAGCCAAAAGTGAAGAGGATCATATGGTTCAGTTAAGAGTTAGAGAAGAGGATTGTCTCCGTTACACTATTTTTTTATATAGCTTCCCGACTTCCGTCACACCAAATATCATCACGACCCACCGATGTGAACTAATTACGTCTTATGTATCATCACTTTGCGGTGTATTTGGATCGTAAAGAAGACTCGAAAAAGGCGAGGAGTTGCCATTACATGCATACGAAGAAAATATGTTTTATATAATTGATAAAAGAAAAAAACGGCATTCCTAGATAGGTCAAATATCCGGTTTGAATATATAACTTTTATCAATGTCTATGCCCTGTCTTCTTTGGATTTGGTTGGACAATGCAGGTGATGCGTCTTTAGTTCAATTAAAGATGTATCGTCATCCACCTAATCAATAATTCATGGTTGCAATTGTGCACCGCCATCTCTCTCTCTCTCTCTCTAACCAAGAAATCTACGTATTTCTCGTGACTAAGTATTGCATAATCTAATCAAACCTTCTTCTTTTTGAGAAGGTATAGTGATGGGCACCCTTTCGTTTCGTCAACGTCAATATTATCAGGCAGCTTTAGCTTTGAAAACAAACGTCGGACGCCCAATCAAATTGAGTATGAAACTCCAATCGGGACGCAAAGATTCAATCGGACGATCAATTTGGCTAGTGACCCTTTTCCGATTAAGAGGTTTTTCTTGTTTGCTACTCTAGCCAAACGAAAGAGAAATCGTGGACTAAGGAGGAGACATTTAAATTCCTCACGACCGTCCTCATTTGCATCGACATGCTTGAACATTGGAATTGTGGAGGACGTTGTGAATAGAAACCACAAAACTCTTATTCTAAGACCTCTCTCTCTCTCTTGTTAATAAATCAAGAAGACATCTATCTTTAGACTCCTATGTTTCACGGAAAATAACTTTCGGGAAAAAAATTTTTTTGAATTTTCCAGCATTTGGTTCACAAAAAAATAAAACTAATCAAGAAAAATATTTTTCCACCAATGAAAAATAAGAACATCTTGAAAAGTGAGAGAAAATGATTCTTTTGGATAGGGAAATCGTTTTCCTTCATCTTTCCTCCACGCACTCATTCACATTCTTTTTCCTTTTAATCATTTAAAAAATATGAATTTTTAAATAATTTTTTTTTTCAATTTTTTATTACTTTTTTCTTCTTTTTTTTTTTTGTTCCCCTTATCATTCTTCCTCTATCGGTTGCCGGCGACCAACCACAGGCGAAGGACGAGCCTCGCCGGCACCTTGCTCGAGACTAGCGAGGCTCGAGCCTCGCCCATGGCGGGCGACCGGCAAAGGAAAAATGAAAAGAAAAGGAAAAAAAATTAATAATTCAAGTTTTGTCATAATTTTCTCCATGGGGGGCGGTCATTTTTTAAATTAGCTCATTTTTTATACCAAACGGAGAAAATTCATTTTCGAGTTATAGCCAAACACCGAAAAATATTGTCATTTTTCTGAAAAACGGCTTTCTAGAAAATATGTTTCGCAAATGTCTCGTTTTCCACGGCACAAATGGAGCCTTGATAAGTTGACTTCGCATTGGCAATGTTTAGAGGGGTCATGTGAAAGATGAAACTCATAGATGGTATTGTAAAGCGCGAAAATCGTTTTTCAAATTACGCTAAGTACTAACAAAGATGTATCATCTGATTTGAGTTTTTTTTTTTTTCAGATTCCAAAGAAAAGATATTCCATCTAAAAGAATAAATGAATTTGATTCCTACTAAATTGTGCAAAAGTTCACGCAAAATTTAGAACGACCTTAAATGCTATAAAAGACGTGATATTCAATGCCGGCTGACCAAGTCATAGAAGGTGAAATTACTCGATTGCGCAGCAAAGTCGCCCCCCAATAACTACGAGAATAACCAATAAATCCGACAAACGTCTCTTTTCTCAAAGACTCTTCCATAATAAAAAACCGGAGGGAAAAGCTTATCGACAGCCGTCAAAATCAAAGGGAGTGAACGGCCATGATTGGGACAATGCAACTCTTTCTTTTATCGAAATCTGACGGTTGATTTATGTGCGGTGATGGGCCCCACAAAATTTATTGGGTTGCCCTTTTAAAAATTCTCTTTCTCATGCGACTAATATTGAGGAGTCTTGTAGACAAAGTTGTCGCTGTCTGCGGACGCCCTTGAAATTTCACTCGCACCAGTCCAAAGACAAACGACTTTCATTCGTGGGTTGCCATCTATTGGCGCGTGATACCACGCCCAAGATAAAAGTAGGCCGGCCAAACTGATTATTCGGACCGAGTCGTGTCTGGTCGTGTTTAAGTGCTCATATTGAACTATTTTTATGCATTATGATTACAAGAACTCTTACCCGATTCAATCGAGCTCTAATTCTTAGCATTTTTTTCTCCTGAAGTTGTTGTCTCTAAAAAGTGGCAATTTCATGGGGTCGGCTTCTTTGAGACGGTGAAGCAACCGAGGTGCTCGGGTCGAGTGGAGGGCTAGGACTTCGCGTGGCGAGCGAGTAACTTGGAGATATGGGTGAATACCACACCGACAGATAAGCAAAAACAAGTTTTAGAACCAAAAATTGATTGTTTCCTATTCGGTTCTCAATTCTATCTCGATAATCGGTCCATCTTATGCTTTTGAGCACAAAAATAAATATTTATAATCCAACATAACGGTCACATCATTTTATTTATAATGATCAAGTAGACATATTGTTATTTGTTCATGTTAAAGATTCATATTTTGATTGTCGACATCTTAAAAAAGTTTTTTTTTTCAAGAAATAGGATTTAGAACTCGGCCTCAAGGGACCTAAGCCAAATCTCTATGGACCTGAGCATGGGTACCAAGATCTCAAGCTCAACCTCAACGAACTCGAGACTAATGTTTGTGGACCGGAAACATGCACCAAAGTCTCAAGCTTGGCCTCGAGAAACTTGGGCACGTATTATTTTGATCGTGCTCGGTCTCGATGAACTCGAGCCGAGCGCTAGTTGCTTAGGCAAA
Organism: Rhodamnia rubescens; assembly: GCA_021437795.1. Lineage (NCBI taxonomy): Eukaryota > Viridiplantae > Streptophyta > Magnoliopsida > Myrtales > Myrtaceae > Rhodamnia > Rhodamnia rubescens. Next base: position 2,639,574 of record JAILYA010000041.1, read on the forward strand.
GGAGACAAGTGCTCGGGCAAGGCCAAGGGAGACTTGGGCACATGCACCGAGGTCCGAGGATTACCCTCGAGGGACTCGGGCCGGCCTCCATGGACTTAGGCAAGAGCATTGGGGTTTGAGACCTAGCCTCGAGGGACATAAGCTTCGCCTCGATGTACCAAAGCCAACCTTAATAGACCTAGAAAAAGCGCTAATGACTTGGGCACGGGACCAAAGTTCCCGGGCTTTGTCGCCCGGGAACCGAGCATTGGAACCAAGGTCTCAAGCTTGACCTTTGTGGACTTTGGCATGACACACCTAGCCCGGTGCATGTGACTTCGGCATGGGAGTCGGTCCCCGGGCACGCGCCCGAGCACATGGAGAGCATTGCTCTTTGATTAAATTTGGTTGAAGTAGGATTTTTTGCAAAGCCATTAAAACACATCCTTAATTGTCTTTTGCTTTATTAAATCCATTTTTGCTGGTTTTATAAATTTTAGGCAAACTATATTTCACCCAACTTAAATAGTATGAGTTGAAATATGAATTCATGACCCATTTTGCCACCTCTAAATAAAGGCAATGTTGCGACAGGTCAAAATTGGTCAGGCCATGGGTCGTGACACTAACATGCCTTAAAAGTGCGCATAGGGTTGACAAAACTTATAATGTTTGCGTCCTATCTCGGCCACCCCAATTTTGGTTCAGCCAATAACGTTCTACGATTTGATTATTTGAGTGTCCCCAAGGTGTATGTTAACCATACCTAACCAAGAAAGACATTAATTTTCAATGGACTAAATTGTGCAGTACATTGGATAACAATGTATTAGAACTGTTAATATTATTTTATTTAGATGTTTAACAAGTGTCTTGAGACACTATAACTCAATTGTAAGTATCAAAAACTCTATAATGAATCGAGTGGATACATAATATCATACTTCAAGGAGTATGAAAATTAGTGCAATTTCACATCGTATTTCTAATGTGTTTTTTTTTTTTTGTCAAACTAATGTGTTTTGTTGACAAATGCCTTGAAGGCACAAATTAAAACTACTTAAATTAGGGTTTATTTGGGGCAAAGATGTAAACGACGTGCTTTAGAACTATTATTACTAATCGGCCACGCCAACGAGTCACGTCGGTTAGGAAAATCGATAAAATATTATCGCGTTAGATTTTCAGCATTAGCATTTTAAATAAGCGATACTTAAGTGATTCGATGAAAATTTTTTGCACTAAAATCAGCATTGTATTGACGCTTTTGGTTCTTTCAAGTGTCAAATATTTTATTAACAGGAAAATCTTGTTAAACATATTTTACTTGATGATTTTCAAGAAAATAATAATACGAGAATAGTGAATACGTTAGGAATTAGAAAATTCCCTTTATTGGTAGCCCGATAAATGCCGAAAAAGCACTCTTTTAAGAAACCATTCATTTCGACCCCCAAAAAAAAAAAAAAAAAAACAAAAGAAACCCATCATTAACAACAGCTAAAAAAGAGCGTGCACGACACGCGCTTCGGGGATGGGGGGTGCAAAAAAAAGGGAGGGACAGGGACAATCATGTGCATGATGGCGCAATAAAATAAGGTGGAGTGCGAGGCGAGCGACCGACAAGATGTCGGGTGATGATTGAGTGTCCCCACAGGTGGCGTGCTAGTTGTCCCACGTGCTCCCTCTCAGAAACCCCGCCCCGGTTTTTGATTGCCATCTCTATCGTGGACCCTCCCGCAGCCGATCCCTACATCCCGGCCGTACGGGGGCCTCCCCCATGTGACCGGCACGTGAACTCGGTCCCCCTTGGGGGCCTTAGGGTGGGTACTTGGTGCTGTCCCCATCATCAAATTCCCTGTGCTTCAATTGGGTATAGAGATCTCGATAAGGTCTTTTCCGTTCGTCGCTGGCAAACTGGCTGGCAAGTATTGTGCAAAGCATAAAGCAACAATGCATAAGTTAAAATTTTGATGACTCACTCTAATCACAAGTCGCTACTATACGAGTTTATCCGACGATAATCATTCGATGATGACGCATGCCTACTTTCTTCACCGCAAACCCCCAAATTAAGAGAGAATATTTTTCTTCCCTCCACTCGAAAATACCTTCGAATCTTTACGTCTCCAAGTTCGGATGAAGTAAGTTTAAGGACTTGCTTAGGTCCAATCTCGATAAGGTCCTTTCGCATGTGAATTGCTTACCATGCTATATTAAACCATATTTTGTATTTCTTCTCGTGCCCATTCATTGAAAACCATCCTTTAGCCGAGCACACAACACAGAACGTCGAATCGTATATAACATCCGAAATGTATGGATATCAACGAGTGACCTTCTTTTTCGAGATAAAAGAGGGAAGAGAAGAGAATGCGAGAGCGATAGCGATAGCGACATCGAACCACACAAAATAAGTAAAAACTCTTAAAAGCAGGAGAGAATAAGTAACACTCTCGACAACTTTTTGTTTTTGCGAAAACGAGACGAATGGGGAATTTCGACCCCTATGAAATTTCTGTCTCCACATATTCATCATCAAGTGCTCCCTAAACATATCAACGATAATAACATAAATGATCCGTAAATTTTGAATCAATGTGTAATAGTGCCTTTAAATTTTTAATTTTGTTGATGCGACTCATAAACTTTACTGCGAGGTGCCACGTGGTCCATAAGCTTTTAACTTGTTCAATGGCTTTCCGTGAAGTTTTGTACATGTTTAATTTGATATATGAACTATATGAAAATGTCAAATATTATCCTGGACAATATTTTTGGACATTTTCATTTATTTCTTGAATTAAATTAAACATGTACTAAAAGCCAATGAAAGCATATTTTACAAATTAAAAGTGCGTGGCCCACATTACATATTGGATCCGAATTCGAAGACCATTTGCATCATTTTCTTAACGTATTAAAAAGTTGGATCGATATGGCCTTTGGGTCGCCGTATAGCCACCAAAATATGTTATCGTAATATGATTGGTCAATTATATGATGTTACGAGCGCATCAAAAAATGCGAAAATTATGTAGCTATGGGAAAATTATCAACCTTCGATTTGGCGGAAAATACAAAACGCTAGAGAATAGGGAGATCGGGTCGTTATCCGATGTGATCATCCATCGGTCCCAACGCGACGAGGCCGAGCACCGGGAACGCATCCCGCAACGTGAACATCACGTGAACCAGGACCCGCCGGGCTCGCGCGGGGGAAAATGACCGTGCTGCCCCCGCATCGCACATGGAAAACCCACCCTTCGAGCCACGTGTCAATCTGCTAGAGGGCAAGTAGCTCCCCTGGCGGGCCCCCACCCCGACCCCACCGGGGAACAATTTGGGGATGATGAGACTCATCACTGTGCGCTGGTCGCGTCCCCATCAGAGAATCTCTCTCTCCCCCATCGGGGGGGAGATGCGACAACTTGGGACGTAATGGCAAGCCGTTCGTTACGATCGTACGGCCACCAGAAGCTTTGATCTACTTGAGCCAGGCACGGTGAGCCGTACGATGTGATTTGCCTTTACCCACGTCCACGTCACATTATAGGGAATCCTCACAGATCTAGTAACCCGTTACGTCAACTATTCCATCGCATTGCCCGCAAGAAAACATTAGCATGTCCAGGAACAGAAACTTTCATTTCGTATCGTGGATTAGAGAAGAAAATGCGTAATTGCGGAGAGATCACCTGGGGTTGATTATAGGACAAACAAATGAAATTCACTCCAACGATTGTTCGTCGACGGTAATCAAAGTCGATCCGTCAAATCGGAAGGTGGGTAATTCTTGATACGTAAATATCTTGCCGAATTAGGTGGCTTTTGAGTTTCTTTATAGCACAAAAGGACGACCGTAATTAGCCAACTATATATTTGAGAAGGAATTAGCACAATAACCTGGAGAAACGAGTTTTCCTCGAATCTCGAGTTCCACAACGTAGATACCGAGCTCATGGCTATTGGTATCGGATAATATGAAAACTCCTCTTTCATCGGGATAATTACAGAGTGGCGTGACTTTTGAGTTTGATCCCAAATACATGTGATGATGATATTCTCGATCCTTAATTATGAGTAATAGTTCTGTCAAAGAGAGTGGAAACTTCCAAGCCGAGAAGCGTTTCGCCAATATATACATCGACTTGATCTTAGATTCTTAATTCACAGCTAAATCGAGATCGTCGCAATCTGCAGAAGTTGCTCGAGTTCACGCTTTCATGAAATTTAGCAAGTTTTGTGATTCTCATCCATTTGATGCAAGCGAATATAGATGCACGACATTGAAACTTCGCCATCATGATTCATTGACTAATATCGCATGCATCGGCTACATTTTTGTTCTTCGAAATCGTATTTTTTTCTATATCTCGAGTTTTATGACGCCGAGATGCCTAAGTTGCAATTGCAATGGGGGTTTATTAACGAGTCCTCGTTGATCAATTAATTAAGTAAAAATGTATGATTTTCACTTACTTTATTTTTCCATCTCACTTATGACCATTATTTTCAGAAATTGAGAAAATTGCGGATTATATGTATATAGCGGTGGACACGTAAATATAATTACGATATACTACGAGTTCATACGGAAGTCGAGATCGGGTATGAATCTCTACGCTGGTTCCTCGTATTTCCTGGAAATTAATGCGGCAAGGCTGTACGGTACTCTCAATTTGATGTTTTAATTATTAATCAACGGATTTAATTAACCAAGAAAAATCATGCCTTGCTAATTACCTCGTCGGTTGGCACCCTCCTTTGTCTCCACTCATGTGAATCCTACGTGGCGCACCGTTCCCGATACATCCTCCAGCTGGACGACAGCCCGAGACACGTGTGATCCCGTCACCCGCACTTGCGCCCCCGGTCAAAAGTGAAACGCACGGGGCTCCGCCTCCGCCCCATGCTCGGATACGGTCAACGGTCAATGCTCCACCTCGTCCCCCGACGCGCGAAATCCCATCCGTGCCCTTCCGAGCACCCTCGGTCCGCGGCTTTGCCGGTCGCGCGAGATGGCGAGGGCGAATCCCAGCCGTCCGATGATTGGAAAAAAAGGAAAGGGCCGATGCACACGTGCACGTGGGAGCGGTTACCTAGAAAGTTGTTGTGTTGGGAAGACAGCTTTTTGATTTAGATTCGGAGATTTTGTTGATCATGGAGACAACATGTGACCGCGTGAGCTGGTAACCATGTGATTAACCGTCTAAACGCGAATCCCATTTTGGTATTTCAGTTAATCAAACGTGGTCGCGGTTGGACCGCACGTGCGGCGCACGAAATTTAAGTGAAAAGAAAAAAGGCATTTGAGCTTTTTTTCTTTTTCACGCTAATTTGAGCTCGTCGGACGGATTTTTTTGTCCCTTGAATTTATCTTTTTAATATTTAAATGTCCCCGATTAATGCTCTATCGACGTGTATTGGATAATTTTCTAGTCGATGGAGATATCAAAGGCAACCCTCGAGATTATACACGGAGCGTGGATACTGCATTTTAAATTTAAGTCTGTCAAATTGAAATCGAGTTTTTAATTCAATTCGAGCGAAACAAATAAATCAAGTGCTCGAGTAACCGGCAAGCTCATTGAGATCTAAGCTCGAATTGGCCATTTTTCTCTCGTTTCGTGTACGATTTCGTTACGTGTCGAGGATCACGTCGATTTGAGTGCTAATGTTGAAATTAGGAATCAAGAAGTTATTATTATTATTATTATTATTATTATTATTATTACTACGGCGACGAAATTTGACTAAACGAGCCATGAATTAAAAGGGGAAGGGCAATCGTGGAAGGCAAAAGAATGTGCCACCGCCCCGAGTAGGTCATCTTTATACGGAAGCATGTTTTGGTTGGTGGAGATTTCTTGGGACGATGGGAACTGGGAAATTGAATATGATAGCTCCATTATTTAAACTGATTAACCCCCACCAAACAAATTATTAGATTGCACTGATCTAATCATTTCCATCGGTTTCTTCAATTAAATTATAGGCCCACCGTGTCTCGATTTTCCAATTCCCCAATTCACTTTATATTTTTTTTAATAACACTTTTAATCCACACTCTCTATCGACATAAAATTCCAGCAGTCCCGCTTCCTCAATATCGAAAGATTTTTATAATTTAAGCCCATATTTTTTCATTAGTAATTTAAATCTAAGCCTATAAATAATAATAATTATATTTTTTTTCACCAGAATCGAGTGATATAATGAGAAAGTGCCACATTCTAATTATAGCGAAATCTTTTTTTGGACGTAACCCTATCTTTCTACAATCGATTAGGGATAAAATTTTGTATCTCGATATTTCTATCTCGCTTTATTTAGTTGTGATTGTACGTCGAATTCTAATATTCTATGTGACCTAACACAATGGTTTTGCACAATGGGTGACTTTACAACTAGTAAAAAGAAAATGCCGACTTTCACCAGGTTTTTCGCAAAGGTGTTCCCCTAATCATTTACGAGCCCTAGGGTCGAATGACGAGCCCTACTGGTCATAGAATTTGGTTTTCTTGCATTTAATTTGTTTTTTTTTTTTATATGGGGTGGGATTTACGAGCTGGCCCGGGCTTTTTGGTCTAAAAGAAGAGGGGACATAGTTTAAGGGGGAGTTCGACAAAATCATGTCAAGTCGCACGAGGTTGTCCAGTCGAAAATGATAATAAAATCATTACGTACAGAATGCAGTTGTTGAGTGCGTGGAGCATGCATTCGTGGCTTATGATGATAATGATGATTATCGATGATTAATCGCCAGAATTTAATAAATTAGTAGGAGTTCGTACGGATCCTAATGTTCGAGCTGGGTATTTTTTTGTTTTTTTAATATAGATCTTTTGGGCTGTTTCGATTGCTGTCTTGGGCCCGTCTTTTTTTTCGTCCGGAACGTAGGGCCCGAAACGATGGCGAAGATTGAGGCAAAGAGGCTCGCCCGCCTAATGGATGGCGAACCTCGGCCACAGCCAGGAGTCACGGGCTGTCGTGGTTGGGGTGCGGAAGATGTACTCTCTTCGCAAGCCCGTCGGTTCAATTCTCTACTAACTCGAGGCGATCTCTGAACACCTCGGCAATTGTTTTCTTGCTCGGAATAGGACTTTGTTGATTCCTTTTTTAAAGTTGTATCACTCTAAATTAGTTGATAATTGGAAAAGCGTTACTCTTGACATCAAGGCCCAAAAAGGCCCGGCCCAGACAGAATTTATTATGGTGGGCTGATGTTGGTTTTTTTATCTGAGCCAGGCCCAACTTATTTAAGCACATATTCATCCGAAATGATGATAAGCTCGGGCTAGGCCGCGGCCCGGCTTATGAGAAATCCGTGGAAGCCACGAAGATCTTGGATTCTCGACGATTCTCGACTTCGATAGCTTCGGCGGTTTGAGTTCACTTCGACTCCAAGTGAAGCCGTGACATCCAAAGGAAGGGACAACGACGAGCAAAACAATAATACGCGAGAGAGAGGGATCGGCTGTTGAGTTGACTCGAGAATGGATTTGAGACGGTAGATAAAGCGAAGAGACGAGGTTGGACATGAGTCGAGATGGGGTTCAATCTACTCACTGGAAAGTGCTTTTACGTATTTAGATTTAGGTGATTACTTTCCTAATTTTATGCATGAATATCTCGGTTGATCGGAAAGTGTTTTCAGTTGATTAGTCATTTTCGGTGAGCCAAACGAGTGAAAGTTTGAAAAACTAATTTTCGAAAAATACTTTCACTCAAACAAACACACCCAAAAAGTAATGACCGGACACGGCCGATCTTCACGAGTGCAACAAAATTTCACACTGCATAGATGGGCCTGACATTGTTTTCCACTGGGCCCAAAATCTTGCGAATATTTCTCTTCCTATCTTTAAAAAGTATTGTGGGCCAGAGAATAATCTTGATGGCCCAATGGATGATTTCATGAATGCCCAAATTGGTTAAGAAAATGACTGAAGCCCACATAGCCCATGCAGAAGTTGCCCTGAAGTCCCATACTTTGGATGATCTTTCCCTATCCCCACAATTCTCAAAGTCGCTCAATTTGATATCTTTTATACGTAAAGTAAAAGATAACCGAGAGCTTTTGATTCCTCATTAATCTGGCCCGTTTGAATATTTTAAAAGAATAAGAACATATGTTGATGTGTATTATTATGCGGAGCAAGCCGGTAGAAGATCGAAAAGAATGCATTGGATGGATGCTCGGCCATTAAGAGGGAAGGACGCATAGAATTTAATAATATAGATTGTTATATTGTATAACTTGTTGTAATTGCTCACTTCATTTAAAATTCAAACCATTATTCATTTTTTATATATAATTACAAAAACATATCAAAATTGGTTTTCGGTATCGTGCATGTCACGACTATTTGTACCTAGTTATGACCGTTATATAACGTTGTAATATTGCAAAATACAAAAACAAGATCTTTTATGATGTCATATATTTAATTACGATGCAGGGTAATAAGTTACGCTGTATAAAAAGAAAAAAAAAAACCGGGAGGCTCAATGTCCCAAGTCGGGCATTTATCAACCATTTGTTTAAGAGCAAAGAAGTCGAGTTTGATTAACGCAAACGTTCGTTTCATGGACCTGAAAATCTAACAAAAGAGAATCCATTCTGATCAAACAAGCCTTGGAAGGTTTTGAACCTACGAAGCGAAACTGAATCCGTCGCAGATCAGGCGTCTCTGTCGTGGCCCCTGGTTCGCCCCTAAGAGCAGCATATAGCGTACAAACAAACAGTCTCGTAAGACACTGGCCAGGTAAATAAAAAATTCCACGTTCTTCACCGTTAAATGGCCGACCTGTGTATTAAAAATTGGTTTGCTTGATCGAATCTTCCCACATGTAAAAACTCTTGTAATGCGGACTCCATGGAATTTTTGTACCCCGAAGCAGAACTGCAATTTTTTGGGGCCAACTCTGAAGTAATCAGAATGCAATGGGCTTCATATATCAAATAAATTTCAAGTCCCAAGCCGAAAGGCACAACATTGAAATATGCTGATAACTAGAGCTCTGCTCTAGTTTTGCAATTTCTGGAAGGGACTGCATCAAGTTCGACAGCATAGTCACTATATATGATGACGACGACGACGTAGATCAGATACTATCCATAAGAATGATGCTAGCAATAAATGAGTAGGTGTCTCATAATCAAACCACATATTGGCCAATTTTTTTTCTTCTTTGTATGCACGAAAATGATCATTGAAGGCAAAAACAAGCTTGGAAGCATTCAAAACCGAAATTTTAGAGCTGCTGCTGAATATCTAATATCAGACTAATATAGGAGAAATGGAAAGGCGCTTCTGGGTGCGCTAGAGGACCGTCATAACGTATATAGCAAAACGGAGCTGGACCATTTTGAATAACACCACCTTTTGGAAAAGTTCTCTCTAATTTTGGAGTCTGGATTCACAAAGAGTCAAGAGAACATGCTCATGCTGCGATGAAAACGTTTCGACAGAGCAGAGGAATCTAACAATCTTTGAAAAGAAGGCAAGAGATTGGGCTCGAAGATGGGCAAAGGACGAAACAAATCACATGAAGAGCCAACCTCAACCTCATTTTCCAGGGGAGGGAAGCCAGGGATGCCTCCAATTGGCACGTTTTGTATCCATTTTGCCAAAAGCAGGAATTATGGCAGAACTTCCCATAACCACAACAAGCTGGCTTTTTCCTGGCCCTAGCCATAACATTATTCTAGGGAGGCCTGCCAAACATCATAAGTAGTCGCGAGATCGTAATACTCCCACTTTTGCCAACCTAATTCAAAAGCACAGCACATTTCCACATTGCCTATATCTGAAGACTTGTTTTTCGTCCTCTAGCCATGAAAAACTTACTTGCACATTGAAGATTTGCACTGATATATTGATATGTGCAATTTTTTTTCCCTTTCAAAGCATTTTGCCAACGCGTATATGATAAGAATCCTTAATATGGACCAACCAGGTAATTGAGACCCCAGTACCCTTTGCATCATAAATTACTCTTGACACTATATATACGAAGATTCCTGCACAACCCCAACATGCGATGCACCGCATAAGGAAAACAAGAACTACCAATCTATGGCTCTATAAATCATCCTTCCCTTAATTAGATTTCCCCCATACTACAGCACGCCATACCTCCAAACGAGGTCTCGGTGGGGCGTGACCGGTTCATAACTTCACCTGACCACCTTCTGTCTTCAAGAAAATTAGTTCCGTGAGAAAAACGAAACAACCCAACACCTATGAATTGCAGGTCAATTAGTCTCCTTAATGAGACAAAGCTAAAGCAAATTCTATTCAAAGTACATCTAGAACAGAGAACACAGAACAGAGAGAGAGAGAGAGAGAAGGGGGCAACCTTGAAAGCAGAAATAGCCAGGCGAGCATGTCATTTCTGCAAGAAGGATGACCCACAGATCTTAATTCTTATCCATCACCATCCAAAAGATGAAGACAACAAAATAAAAAAGGAAAAAAACTAATTGACACTCTCACAAGTTGCATTAGGAAATGCATACGTATCTGTACGTAGGCACCTGCAGATGCGCACAGCGCATCCCGAGAGAGAGAGAGAGAGAGAGAGAGAGAGAACCTTCGCCGGTGAGTCGAGCATCCGGTAAGCATCGGCCGTGATTCCCATCAACCAAAGACCTGGGAAGACGCTCTGCAAAAACCAAACCAGACGCGAATGAAACAGTGCGAAAGTTTTACCACTCGGCAACACTTAAGAAACACAAAATCAAAGAGAAACAGCACAAGACGACGCAATCGAAGGTCCTCCATCCGTACATCGAGCTGTTTCTGCGCAATCCGGGATCGCTTCCTCGGTCTCCGAGCAGGCCTTGACCCGGTCATCGCGAAGATGTCCTCCTCAATCTCCTCCTTCGACAGCGATACCCACAGCCTCCTCTTCCCCTCCTCCGCCTCCTCCTTCCTCTCTCCGCTGGCCGCCTCTGCGAAACCTCGCAGTCGCGCCGATTTCGGCGGCTGATTCACATTCTCCTTCTTCTCGCCCTGTTGGACAGAAGGATGAATCATCGGAAACGCTTCGCGCGACTCTCCGTTCTTCGAGAAACCGTTGTTCGCTCCCCTTCTCGGCCTCAGGTTCCAGGGCCTCTGCACGGCTTCCTCCGCTTCGGTTTCTTCGTTGTCTTCACCGCTACTCTTGTTGTTGTTGCCGCTCCTGAGATCGGTGCCGGCGACGTTGATTTTCAACGTCTCCCTCTCTCCTCCAGAGCCCGATGCCTGCTTCTGCGGTTTATCGAGGACCGGCGAGGAGGCGAGCGGGAAGCAGCTGCTGAGGGCGCGGCCGGAGCGCGATCCGAGCGCCGGGGGGCGCGATTGTGGTTCGCGGTCGTCCGGAGGAGGGGGAGGAGAGTCGCCGGAGGGAGAGGGACGGCGGTGCTGGCGGTGGCTGGCGGTGGCGCTTCCCCATCGCAGGAAGGTCGGCATGGAGAAGTTGTGCAGCGGCTGTGACTTCACCGGCGCCGTCGCCATAGGAGGAGGAGAAAGTGAAAAGGAGCTGCCCGGATGACTTATCGACGGCGGCGTATATGCAAATATATGATCGCGTGTTTGCGAGTGCGTATTCGTGTGAAACGCCGGTTGCTTCTTGTGTTGGCCGAGTGGAGGATCACAAGGGGAGAGAGAGAGAGAGAGAGGACGATGGTGTGGTGAAGCGAAGACGAAGACGGAAGAAGAAGAAGAAGAAGAAGAAGAAGATGCGAAGCGAGGAAGAAGAGGCGATTGCCAAAGAAAACTCGGCGTGCTTTGTATGAGCCGGAATGCACAACCAAGTTACAAAAACGGGGCGTCGTTTTACGCTTTCCTCCATTTCTTCCCTTGTATTCGATTTGGTAGTACAATACTCGTATTATTGTATTTACACTCACAACAAGTATGCATGAGTTTTTCAGTATATTTTATGTTTCTCATAATTACTGAATTTGTGGGGGGAGAAGAAACATTTTTCTCGCAAATGTATTAGGCACATGCTATTTCACATAGTATTGTAGAACAATTTATGCTTTTTTTTAATATATTATGATGATTGCGTAATATGTCGAGTTTTACTTGTACATCAATGCAATCGAGGGAAATTCATAAAAATCCATTCAATTAGTCATTTCATTGCCATCAAATGCTGGATTTCGGATTCTATTTTTAGCAAGAACTTGGTTTTTTATCATACAATAAGCAAGACGACGAAATTGTATTGATATACAGCTTTTTTGCTAAGCCTATTTCATATAATTATGATTCAAGACTGTTTGAAACAAAACATATTTTTAACTTATATCAGTGTCTTTTGCAAAAAAAAAAAATCACAAAAAAATGGAAGAATGTTGAAGTTACCGAGAAAGATTAATGATTATGTTCTTATATTACCACACCTTTTTTGTAGCTAATTGCGAATGACAAATCTTTTAAAAAAATTGTATTCACAAAGTATAAAAAGATCAATAGAAAAAAATAATCAAATAGTAAAGTCAAAATTATTTGTGATGGCATGATTTTTAGATAGCGAAAGTTGATCTCGATTTAGTAGGAATATTATGTCGTTATAGCATAAAAGAAGTATAAAAAATCGTTCAGTCATTATAATGGAGCAAAACAGAAATTGCAACTCTCTGCACTATTGTCCAACACAATCTTTTCCCTAAAAATTTAACTTATCAACCTTTTTTTGGACCAATTTTTTTTTGCTAATAGAATAGTAATTAACTAAATTTTATAAATACAAGTCGGAGCTACCCAACATTGACATAAACAAAAATCGAAAAAAAGAAGAAAATCAAAAGCGGGAACTACATGAATCACCGTCCCTCATACTTTACCATCGCTCTAGTGGTTCCTGCAATTTGGGACGCGCATGGTAACATTTTTCTATAAGAAATCAGCTAATCATAAGTTGATTTCTCTATTTCTCCATAAAAGGATAAGTTGATTTTTCTACTTCTACTCCATAAATTATTTACGATTAGAGAAATTAGTTTGGTAACGATTGAAAATTTATACTTTTAAAATATTATTAACAAAATATTCGGCGGCGGTGGTTGATAGGCGTGGTGGTTGGTGGCGGTGAACATCGTCTGTAAAAGTATAAGTGGGCGATGGTTTTCGATGGTGGGCGATCGGCAATAGTTGGCGGTCGGCGGTGATCGACGGAGGGGGTGGTCCATGAAGTGATTCTAGAGTTAAGAAGTGAAAATTTTTTACTTCTCAAACTTGGCCAAAAATAGTTTCGGAATTGATTTTTCTCTTCAAAAGTTAAAAATTCAACCAAAAGTAAATTTGTTTACTAAACGAATTTTCAATTGGATTGATTTTTCAAAATTGATTTATGGAGTAGAAAGTAACTTCCGGAAGTGTTATCATATAGTCCCTTAACCTCCGTTATTCACAAAAAAATAATTAAAAATATTTTTTTCGAAAACAATAAATTATTTTTCTTTGAAATAATTAATTTATAAAAAAAAATTTTGAATAATAATTTATGCGATGAATTTTTTTGTTCATTTATTTTTATGAGCAATATAGATAATTATTTTTTTAAAAATATTTTTTAAAATATTTATTTTTTATGAAATAAATGGATCTTGAGTTTTGCCAACACAATATTATGGTTTTTTTAATTTAAATTTTTTAAAAATATTTACAAAAATATTTTTTTAAAAAATATTTATTTGTCTGCTCGACTAGGTGTGACTATTGTGGGGTGGCCTTTTTTATTTTTCAATTTCATTTTTTAAAGTATTAGTACTTATAATACTTATTTTGTTTATAATTTTTTCTTGTGAAACTTATCTTTATAATATAATTAGCAATAATTAATGTAAAATTTATTAAGATATATAATTAATAAATAATGTTGTAATTATAAAATTAATTAAAAATATTCATAAAATAAAAAAGAGATTTTCATATTACATAATTAACTTACCAATTATTAAAAAATATTTTTGTATTTTTTTGGGTGGGCCTTTTTTCATATTTTTTAAATTTCATATTTTAATTATTTATACTTATAATATTTATTTCATTTATTTATAATTGGTAAGTTGATGATTGTTATATATTATGAAAATTTTTTTTTTATATATCATACCAATTTTATTTTTGAATATTTTTAATTAATTACATAATTACAATATTATTTATTAATTATAAATATTTTTTATAAAGATAAGCTTCACAGAAAAAATTATAAATAAAAGAAATAATTATAAGTACTAATAATTTAAAAATGAAATTAAAAAAAATGCATGATTAATATTATTTTTTTTTAATTATTAGTACTTATAATATTTCTTTATTTATATTTTTTTTGTGAGCTTATCTTTTAACATAATTAGCAATAATTAATGTAAAATTTATTAAGATCTATAATTAATAAATAATATTGTAATTATGTAATTAATTAAAAATATTCATAAAATAAATTTGGTAAGATATATGGAAAAAGAGATTTTCATAATATATAACAATCATCAACTTACCAATTATAAATAAATAAAATAAATATTATAAGTACAAATAATTAAAAAATATGAAATTAAAAAATACAAAAAGACCCACCCTCAAAAAATACGAAAATATTTTTTAATAATTGGTAAGTTGCGATGATTATATATTATGAAAATCTTTTTTATGAATATTTTTAATTAATTTTATAATTACAATATTATTTATTAATTATATATCTTAATAAAATTTTACATTAATTATTGCTAATTATATTATAAAGATAAGTTTCCAAGAAAAAATTATAAAAAAATAAGTATCATAAGTACTAATACTTTAAAAAATGAAATTGGAAAAAAAAAAGGCGAGCCGCTGGCAGCTGGGCAATTGGTAAATTGTTTTTTTAAAATAAATTTGTAAATATTGTTTTTAAAAATTAAATTAGAAAAAACACAATATTACTCTCTGAAAAAAATAAATAAAGAAATACTTGTACGTACAGGTACGGCCGGGGTGGGCCGACTACGACAAATGTCGGGATGAATTTCTTGCGTCCGAGCCCTAAAACGTCGTCGTTGTGCCGAAACGATATACGATCCCTCGAGTGCCTCAACTCCAAGTTTTATTTTTTAAAAAAATAAAAGTAAAAGAAAAGACAGCTTCTCCGACTCCGAGCTCCAATGGCTGCCCCATTGGTTAAGCCCTAGAAAAATCTCAAACCTCTCTCTCTGCTCTCCTCTGCTCTACTCAGCACTTGCTCGCTCGGTCGGGTATTTCGCTCCTCCGTCTTGCTCGTCCTCTCGGGATTGTTCGCTGCAATCGACGCGCCGGCCCGTTTCTCCTTCCTTCCAGAAATGGAGGCGAAGCGGTTGAGCAACGGGCCAATTGTGGCTTCGCCGGATGGCAGCGGCCGCACGAGATCTCCGCAACCTAGCTGCAGCAGCAGAGCTGTTCGGGTACGCACTCGCTTTCCACGTCCGCGAGGACTTAGTGTGTTGTTCTGGACGGCAGTCGTCGTCGGAAGGCAGCGGTGTGGCGTAACATTTGGCTAAGCGTCGTTGACGGCAGTCGTTTTTTGCTGTTGCTGGAAAGGACCGCTTTGGCAGTTCTAGCTTCGTCGGTAATGGGGGCCACCGTTGGCTCCATGGTGGCGGCGGTGTTTTTGTATTCTGAGCATTTGATTAGCGTTTTTGCATATATAGTCGTGCTCTTGTCGAATGAGATGCAAGTTTTGCCCCTCCAAGCTGGTTTTTCTCCGAATTCTTTTGATGCATAGCTGTTGGGGGAGTCCGAGGCTTATTTTTGTGGCTTAAGGTTGATTTGATTCCGTCGTGAACAATTTTTTTGAGTTGAGCTCATACATTTGACACAAATGTTCAGCTGGCGAGACTTTGGAACTTCTTTGAATTGATTTTTCCATATGTTGAGGGAGTACTCAAACGAGTCTGACAAATAGGAATGACAGATTGGACATTCTCTCAAATTATGGCATTACATTTATATCTATTTTCACTTTTGTTTTTGAGAAGATTAAATGTTAATGTGCTGTGTTATTGCTGTCTTGGGATTTGCTTCTCAGGAAGCATTGGAACACCTAGCTTCTGTTGATTTGGTCGACTTGTGCAATGAGGCGAAGATTGAGCGGTGCCGGGCAATTAGAGACTTGAGAAGTTGTGGCCGCTATGTACATCATGTTTTAAACTCCTGCAGTCATGCATCCTTGTGTGCAGAGTGTAGTCAACGTTGCGATCATTGTCCGATCTGTAGAACCCAAATACCCAAAAGTGGCAACAGACTTCGGCTTCGTCTGTACTATGAGTGTATCGAGGCTGGCCTTATCTCGAAAAGATGTGACGAGAGATTTCAAGAAAGAGAAGATGAGAACCAGCTGAACGCGGATGTTCTACGTCTATATTCTTTGTTTGATGTGGCATTAGAGAATAATTTGGCGTCTTTGATATGCCACTGTATCCCCCAAAGATTTGAGTTGCTTTTCTTTACAGTGGTTTGCTTCCACATTATATTATTCAATATACTAAGAAAAATTTACAGAAACTGGAATTTTCTTAAGAAAGAATTGGTCAAATGAAAAGAGTTTTACTGGAACTGCACTAGGGGTCTGTTTACTTAGACAACAGAAAACATCAATTTGAGTTTTCATCCTTTTGCAAATAACATTAACCTACATTCGCTGATCAGATTCATTTTTCTTTATCCAAAAGCATTGTGTTCGTGGAACATGTTCTCTTTGACAGAAGTTCAACAGATGTTACAGATGTTTGTATGGATGAAAGTGCCGTATCTAGTGATCCTGTCACTGCGTTCTTGCTTGATGAAGTGGTTGTAAAGGATTGGTGCAAGAGAACATTCAGTGACATTGTGGCAGAGCTTCGAGGCATATGTATCCTAAAAGTCTTTCTGACACATTTGGAATTCCAGTCCAGTTTCACTTTTGTGTTTGGTTGTAATTTCTCCTTAACATTTTCTTGAAATAGATAACCTTGAATTGAAGGATATGAAAAGCAGGTTGAGTTTGCTTCTCAGGTATTCTGTGCCGCTGGCCGGCATGTCTAATGTACTAGAAGTTTTGGAGTCGTCGTTCAAGGGAAGTCTTTCCCCGCAGTTGCACGACTTGCACCATCTTCATGAGAGCATATTGAAGACAAAACAGGTCTGGTTACTGGAGTTTTCAGTAGTTCACTTGAGAACCATGTTCATAGTTTTCATATTACCATTTCTTAAATAATTTGTCTTCCAATAATATTGTTGGATAATTTTCAGATCTAGCTAAATTACACATGTAATATTTATCAAAAGGAATTGCCAGCGGCTGGAGAATGATTGTTTTGTCTAACCAAAAGATAGAGCCGAATGTACATTCTTAAGTCTAGGATATTCCCAGTATGATCCACTCATTTATTACTTCCTATAAAAAAGCACAACAATCCAGTTTTTATAGAACTTGCACCGGGTGACGGACAATTCTTGATAATTACAAATTCTGTTGAGGCACTGGGTGTTTGGACAATTTAAAGTGAATTTCAAGAAGTTGCATGAGCAGACATAAACATTGACATGCTTCGCTTTATTCTTATTCTGGGTGGAATCTCTGTTGTGAGACTATGTAACTATGATATAGCAAGTCATCTGAACATGTATTGAGTTTGGGTATATTAAATGGAGATCAAGATGTGAAACTGTTCTGCAGAATGCTTTGACTCTGTTTTTTAAGGTGGGAGTAACTTAATTACTGCCTTTTCCCCCTTCGTTCAGCATATGGAGATTATGATGTGGTGCATACGGCATGAATTTTTGGCAACTCTGGGGTCTCGGTATGCTAATTATGAGCAATGGCGCAAGTTTTTCCGAGAGAGAAAATCAGCTGCAATAAAGCGTTCATGGCCTGATGTCGTGAATCTCTCCACAGAATCTGGTGGGCAGGAAGGTTCCCTTTTCATTGAAGATGCTGTAGCAAATCTTGAGATAATCGAGGAAGGTAAGAATGAAATGGGAGAGGAGTCGGAGCTCTTTTCTCTGCAGAAAAGTGGAGGCTCCTTGTTCCTTAGGGCTAAGGTAGAAGGGCTATCTGGATGCTATCCATTTGAAAACCTTCGTGCTGCAGCTGACATGTTATTTTTATATGGAAGTTCTGATTTGGTGGTTGCAAAGCGGGCAATTGTATCCTTCTTTCTTTTGTGTATTTCAATAAGCGACAATGCTTTATTTAATTGCATTTGTATTTTCAAAGTGATGAAGATGCTGAAAAGTACCTTTTTTCCCTTAATTGGCACATAGTTTCTCTATTACCTCTACGATCGTCACTGGACATTACCTGATGAACTCTGGAGAAACGTCGTAGATGACTTTGCAGTATCTTTCGGTGTAACCAGGCATTTACTGCTGGAGTCTCTAACATTTTATCTCTTGGACGATCACACAGATGAAGCTTTGAAGGTCAGTTGTTGGATGGGCTGGATATGGAGCTTTCCATTACTGTACTGTTGGTAATTTATTTTTTTCAGACAAATTTATGGTACTTTTTTCTTTGAGGTGGCATCATTACCAGCCTTCTATGTTTTGCGTTTGCACATCTAAACATCCAACCGGCGTACATTTCTTGAATTAACACGAGGAAGATAGAATTTCCTACTAAGTCAATGCACAAATATTTTTGCCTTGAAAATTAGGTTTATTCAGATTGGTATTTGGTTGTAGAGGAGAAGCTCTGCTGTCAAGTCGTCATTCTATGTATCGAATGGTTCTCCCTTCTTCGATTGAGCTGAACTTTATGACAAGTGGATTGAGCTATATATGCTATTGATCATGCTCACTAAAAGTTGCACTTCTTGGATTTTTTGGATGCGGGTTCTGAAGTCCCTAGTCTGCAAATTGTTCCATGATCCTCATTAGTATGTTATAAATATCTTCTGGCCAAATTACATATTGCCACCCAAGTTTTGGTTGTTGAAATTTTGATGTAAATTTTCAAGTCACATACCATTCAAATTTTTTAAGCTCCGACCATGTGATGGTATGTGACTGATTACATTCGTCTATTTGAGTATATGCCTATAGGAGGTAGAGGAATAGTAAAGAAGTATATGCCTATTCGTCACTTTTGAGCATGTGACTCACATTCCCATGAGATTTGTGCGCCAACGCCAAATGCACTCGATATAGATCGAAATATAATTTTGGGTAATCCCTATATTATTTCTCGCATACATAATGTATAACCAATTTGCCTTTTGGAACTAGTCACGTGTTGTCATGTGGTCAGATATGTGAGGAAAAAGTTGGCTGCAGTCAACGCAAGAGGGCACATTGCAACCAATTTCAAAAAGTCATGGGGCAAATTGCAAAAATTGAAAAGGCCGGAGGCCAACTTGCCACAATTCCAAAGAATTGGGGGGCAACTTGTAATTCTCCCTTACCTACATTTATTTCTAAGCATTTAAGTTTGAAAACAATGAAATATTTTATTATTACAAAGTAATAAGGTGAAGTCTTTGCAGCCAAGTTAATCATTAATTATAAGAGGCTTCAGTTGCAAAACGGAGGAGCTTCTTTAAGGAATGAGATAGTAAAACTCATCTAGGCAGCTTGTTCTTGTTTCAGGCAATTGTGATCTTTGGATGTCTTAAGGATCCTTTTATTGAAGAGGGCTAGTCTTTGGTGTCACACTTGGTGTCATTATTCCCTGGACAATGCAAGTAGAGCGCAATCGAGGTTACTGAAAGCTAAAACGATAAAACTCTTCAAATACGTGTGCCAGCTAATGTTAGTGAAGTTTCATATCAATTTACTGGCCTTTTGGATACTATGGTATTTTTTGGGGCCACAGAGAATGTGGAGATGTTGAATATTGTCTCTTTTTTTTTTCTCAGGAATTTGGTTGAGATTCTAGTGTTTTTTTTTTTTTTCCGTCGGAAAGATTCTATTGGTTTACAGTCTAATATTTATTCCCAAATTCACACTTCTTAGGAAGCTTGTCACCTTCTTCCAGAGATCTCAGGCCCGACAACTCATCCTAAGATTGCCCAAGTATTGTTAGAGAGAGGAATGCCAGATACAGCCCTGATGGTTTTACGTTGGTCTGGGCGTGATGGTGGATCACAGTTAATCTCGCTTCCTGAGGCCATTACTGCAGTTCGAGTTAGGGTGGAGTGTGGGCTGCTGACTGAGGCATTTACTTATCAGAGAACGCTTTGTTCCAAAGTCAGGGAAAGGAAGCTTAAGTATGAAGCTGCTGTTGATCCTTCCAATGCCATTAAAGGTGAATGCAGGACTTGGGCAGAATGGATGGAAATTTCAGTCACTGAAATATGTTGCCTTTCCATTAGGAGAAAGCTTGTAGATCGAATGATAGAGTTGCCTTGGAACTCTGACGAGGAGAAGTGTCTTCACAAGTGTCTAATGGATTATGCAACTGAGGACCCTTCAAGTATCATTGGAAATCTTCTCGTTGTTTTCTATCTCCAGGTAATCTAGTGGCATTTAGAGGAAACTGATAATTGAGTTGCAGTGTCTCAATATATGAATCACCACTTTTTTCTGCTGATCACTCTGAGAATTACTATGGAATGGAACTCTGAGTGGCTTGACTACTTAACCATAGGATATTAAATGCAAACGTTGGCAACAAGAATATTGCTTGACTTTGTCTCTCTGATTAATTTGTCAGATTTCGCTGATGCCATCAACACTTGTTTGCTACCAAATATTGTTTGCTTCCCCCACAGAAATTTCTGTGTTTCCATCTGTTGGATGCTGGTTTGTTCCGTTGCTTTTACAGCATATCTGGTAGTCGTTCGGCCCTTGTAGGTAGTTGTAATTGTCTCTTTTGGGAATTTTACCCCATTGGTCCAGGATATATCAGCTTTGAACTTGGGTCTTGTCCTTGGCCCTCCAACCTTCTTGCCTCTGGCCATTTGCCCAGGGAATTGTCCGTGAGAGCTAGTTAGTTATTTCATCAAACAAGAAAACTGTATGGCTGTTTAACCTGATTCCAACAAATCCCTTGTTTTCCATTGCAGCGACACAGGTATTCTGAGGCATACCAAGTTCATTGTGAGCTGCAGCGCCTGGAGCAGGAATTTGCATCGGCCACTTCAGCTAGTCAAGACGTGTTATCTAGAATGCAAGTCGCTAGTCAATGGAGAAAAGAGCTAGTGGTAAGCAGTCTATACTTGACCTTTTAGCTTCATGTTCAAAGGTGGGAAGTTGTTGGACAGTTGCTTCGGCTCTACTAGAGATGGGACTCCAAGCATGTGAAGCCACCTTAGGTGGATTCTCATAGTAGCTAAGTTGGTACTGACATGTAATATGCACGATACCTAAATGGAGGTCCTTATGAATGCTAATTTTAGAGTTTTTATCTTGATGTGGTGCCGTGCATGAAGAATGGTTTGTAGTCTCTACTGCTGGAGAATAACTAGCAACTGCTTGTACAAAACAGGAGAAGTGTATAGAGTTGTTACCAGAGGTGCAGCAGCAAAAAATAAAGAGTGAAAAGTGGCCTGACTTTGCCGTCACCTGTGAAGATGCTCATATGCCTGAAGAATGTGATCTTCGGCTTGAACAAAGGCCTATTCCTTACAGTTCTTCAATTCCTTTAGCTGTGGATTCTTCTGTTATGTTAAATGAGGTGATGACGCCTTCCTCAAAACAATCTGATTTGGTGAATCCTATCAAAGTACCTGTATCCAGTACCAAGTTTGCAGTTGGACTTGGTAACACTGACTGGTCTTCAGTTTCGGGAGAGTCATTGGTTTTGAATACAGAAAGAGGCTCAAAGCTTCGTGGCAGAAGTTTAAAAAATGATCCGTCAACATCTGGAGCTTTTGATTTCAAACCTGCCTCACCATTGCAAAGGTTTCCTGGAGGTTCACCTAAGTTTCGTCAGAAGAGTTGGCCCCAGGGCAATTCGTCTCATCATATTTTCTCAGTAGTAGAGCCAAATGGATTCAGCGATGAAGTCCAGAGAAGTAGTCATTTACACACTCAATCACCAATGGCGAATTCTGAGTCTTCACCTGCCAGCCACCGCGGTCTATTGAGAAGTTCTAAGCAGGACCTGCACAAAACAGTATCTGGCAAAAGGGTCCATTCAGAGGCCGATGGTGTGCCTTGGAATGTTGTTTCTTCAGATGATCTAATGGACACCTCTTGGAGGTAACACGACCGCTCTCGTCTGTTTCTTTGAATATCTAACTCTTATTGTGCCTCCATGTTGCTTTTGCAATTAACTGCATATTTTATAATCGGTCATTTGATACATCTCCATTGTATGGTTTCTAACTCTCAGCAGTGGTGAGAAATCTTTGGTGGCCGAGGATGAGAGTCAAGCTCGAGCACTGAGATGGAGATCCGATGAAACTAGTGATGAAGAAGAGGAACCACATCAGCAGAGATTTGTGGGGACAACTCCTTACCGATCTCCCGTTACTGCAATTCGAAGAAGCAGATTTGCCAGGAAATGATGACTGCATGGATTCATTTTGCATCGAGCTCCCTTGTTACTCGCGATTGATCTTCCTGTTTGGAAGCGGGACAAATATAAAGCGGCTGTAACTTTTGCCTGAAGTGGGTTCATGCCAAACTTTTGCAGCTTCGACTTGGTGAAGGGGCTGCTATTATGTATGTCCTTATGTGTAATTCCCCCGGAGTCTCCTGCGTGGAGTTCTCGATCAGGGAACGAGCTTGAGGGGTTGCCTTGTTCTTACATCTTCAGAGCGACTCATGGCACTAGGCATTTTATGTTGGTCTCGGCAAAATTTTTGTATAACCTGTAACCGGATCTGAGTGCCTTGAGATCATTTTGATTAAGAGATTTTGAGCGTCTAGGCAAAGCAGAGCTTTCTGGTGCTCGTCTTGATATGGCAGAACTAGTTCAACGGGGAGTCACTTCACTCCATTCAAAAGCATATCACTAGGAACATATCAATTGCAGGCAGGATAGCGGGAAAGCTGTTCAAGAAACGATGGATCAGAGAAATAGAGTGAAGGATGTTGCATCTTCCCGTCACATCATAATGCTGCCTCGTGGGATTTGTTTTCTTTCTTTTCTTGTGAGTAATCGGGTCGTTCGCTACACTAGCTAGCCATGCGATGGTGATGGTGATGGAGGCGGAGGCGGAGCGGTGGCATCAATGATTGGTCATTGAGCGTGGTCGCAGTTGTCCGGTGAATGGTGGGCAATGGTCTGTAGAAATAGAATTGTGGTTTAGAGTAGGAAGTAAATTTCAATGATGCAAAAGGGAAATTAATTTCGCGAATAGAATTTATAATGCTTCAAATCACTCTCCCTTGAAGAGAAAATAAGGACAATTGTGGTGGAAAATACTTACGAAGGAAATACAATTTCAACGCGAGATATCAACTTGAAAAGTCAAACAAGGATAATCTCCGCACGTCTTCTTCCACTTCCGTCGTTCCGAAACGCACCGTCGTCGGTGTCGAAGGACAAGGCTCACCTCGCGCTGCACTGTCGGCGGAGCTGTGAGAAGGTTGAAGAAAGAATATTATGGCGACGGCTCTGAAACTTCCGATCATAGACTTGTCTTCGCCGGACCGCCTGTCCTCCGCCACTTCAATACGCCAGGTTTCTTTCTGCCTTAGCGCTTCGCGGACGGACTCGTTCCTGTCTTTCCCGTTCCTGTTTGCTTGTGTCGGAGCAGAACGAAGCTCGTGGCTTCGTCGTCCTCTCGGGCCCCCGTTTTTGCTGTGTCCAAAACGAGTGACCGCCAGTGGTTTTCGAGTTGGTCGGTGGCTGGGACCGACATCGTGTGATCTTTGTGTGCAAAATTGCAATTAGCATCATTGCCACTGCTATGATTAACATCATGGACATGGTTGCGATTGCACCTGTAATTGTTTTTTTAATCGTTGACCTAACACTATTTTTGTTCGGAGGGTTTTAGGAGGAAGAGAAAGGGTTTTACATAATCGTGTTTGAATTGAGGGAAAGAGACGGAAAGGAGTAGAATTGATGAGGAGAGATCAATAGGGATTGATCTGGTTAATTTTATGTACATTTTAAATCTGTTTGAATCTCAGCATAGGGAATTGGGGAGATTCCCGAGATTTGGAGATTGTTTATATATTACTGAACAAATTTGTTCTCCTTTTCTCATTTATACACTTATTCTGCATCAATTTATAAATGCAGATGATACATTTTCTCATCCCATTTCCCTCGCTAGCATCCATAATCACTCCATCCAAATTGAGTGTAAAGCTTATTGTCTTAAAGAGCCTCTCCAGTCATTTCATGTAACGTAACTTTATAGTGCAAGGAAAAATGCGACTTGGTATTCGGATTGGCTCGAATTACTCTTTGTCGTTCATTTGGTGTGTGTGAGAAGACCATCTCAGAACTCAGAAATGCGTGCATGTGAATTGGATTGCAGGCTTGTATAGAGTATGGCTTCTTTTTCCTAGTGAATCATGGCGTTAAGGAAGAGTTGCTCACCAAAGTGCTCAAGGAAAGCAAAAAGTTCTTCTCATTACCCTTGGAAGAGAAAATGAAATTGGCTCGGAAGGAACATAGAGGCTACACTCCCTTGTATGCTGAGATCCTGGACCCTTCCTCGAACTCCAAAGGCTCTCTCTCTCTCTCTCTCTCTCTCACACACACACACACACACACACACACACACACACACACACACACACGGGCTGTTGATTTTGATCTTGGTTAGACTTGTAGCTTTTTCAAAAATGTTTATCTTTTTTGAGATTTGTGTAAAATTTAACAAAACCTGGCTGTGTTGTGTTTTGGTTGCGCTGTTTTAAAATAGTCTTCCTTTTGGTTTGTGTAAATGTGGCTCCACCACACACACACGGCTTGTTGTGTTTGGTGACTTGGTGTTTTTAAATGTCTTTCCTTTGATTGTTAAATTGACACACACACACACTCGGGCTGTTGCATTTTGTAGCATCTTTGGTTAGACTTGCTAGCTTTTTTCAAAAATCAAGTTACTTATCCTTTTTCTTGAGCATTTGTGTAAAATTGCTTGAGCTTGGTTGTTGGAACATACATCCTAACCGATATGGAGATGTATTATAATTTCAGTATTACTGGTTGGTTATCCATTGTTATGGACAGAAAAACAGGTTTGTTATTACTCACAGGTCTGTGATTCCATAGGTGACCCAAAAGAGAGTTACTACGTTGGCCCTCTAGAAGATTCTTTGCATCAAAAGAATCTGAACCAATGGCCTCCTGAAGGTATGGTTTGTTGAATATATTTGCTCATGTTCAAATGGATTGCTTTTCATTGGAGTATTCTATACAGTAGTATTATCATGACAACATCTAAGTAAATCGCATCTCACGGTGATCAACTATACTATTCCTCTAACACCATTGCGCTTAACTTTGTCTGCATCATCATCATCATCATAAGTGTTATCCCAGTGCTATGCAAGAAATCGTTAAACGCGGACTTTTGTATGAGCAGTGTTTGAAATTTCTTTCCCCTTCTAGTGAATTCCAGATATGATGCCATCTTGGAAATCTACAATGGAATCCTACTTCAGAGAAGTAGAGTAAGTTCTTAATACTTGCTTATTGTTGTTGCTGTTGCATGTTGATCAACCTGGAAGTAGTTACATTATTGTTCATTTTAGAGCTTGCACCTAGCGATTTTGTTTTCCCAAAAGGCCATTCTTTGGAAAATTGTAAGAATTTCCAATTATTGGAATTTTTAGACTAGACAAAAAATCCTTAATCTATTTCCGGAACAAAGAGATGCGTCTCACCAAGTCAAATGACTTCTGATACTCGTTCTACTCTGGCTCTTTTGCTATGTGATATGTTGTTACTTGGGAGTAAATTTTCAGAAGAATGATGTGGGTCAAGTGGATGTGCCAATTTTATGAAAAGAAGAAATATTGAGAGGAGGCACAAATAGTTTCCATCTGTTTCTTGTTCACTGTGTGTATTTCTGTAATTGGTTGTCTATCTTACATGATGGATTTTCATTTTTACCATAACTTACTATTTCTACTGGTATGATGGACTTTTTTACTAGGTCTGTAGGGAGAAAGCTTCTCTCTTTGATTGCTATGTCACTGAACCTGGAGAATGACTTCTTTGAGAAAATAGGGGCTTTAAACAAACCTAGCTCATTCCTTCGTCTTCTACACTATCCAGGTCCAGTGGTGCACTCATCTCTCTGATTTTCGTGGCTAATGTGTAAATATCATTGTTCATTGCCTCGGATCAGTTCTGAACTTATTTCAAATCCTATTGAACTTGACCTGTGCATGACTGGCTAGATGATATGATGAATCAAGAGGAAACTCATATGAGGAGTGTTCTTCTAATATGAAATGTTCAAAAATGATCATATGGCATCATATATCAAGATATGTTCTAGTTGTAAATTTGGTAATGCTGATGTTGTTTAGACTTTTAAAATAGCATGGTTGTTCTTTTACATTGAAGCAAATGAGAACCCAAAGTGACAATCGTCGTGGAATTAATTTCAGGTGAAGTAATGATTTCCAAAGAAGAAATTTGTGGTGCGTCTGCACATTCTGATTACGGAATGATCACTCTATTGGCAACTGATGGAGTTCCAGGACTGCAGGCATGTCGGCTTTAATATACTTCAGTTCTCAAGCATTATAATCTTAAATTTTTGTCACGGGGACAAATTAATGAAGCCTCTCTGCAGGTCTGCAGAGATAAAGATAACCACCAGCGATGCTGGGAGGATGTTCCTTATATAAATGGGTGAGTTTGTTATCCTCAAGCAATTTATCTTTAGAACTTTAGACGAATGATGACTTTGTTATGAGTATTCTCAATATTTTTAACAATTTAACATCCCTGAGTGGAGTAGGAGCATTACATTGACTGTTACTTTAAAGTCGTATTTCTGGTTTGTCTTGGTGAACTGCTGATGATCCATCCCGTAGATTGTCCAAAGGCTTACAGCTCTCTTTCCGACTAGTTCTGTTGTTTATTGTACTGTTTCTGTTGGCTCTCGTTTGGTGTCTTCTCTTTTTAGGAATACAATACAAGCAGAAAAAGATGAAAGAAGCACTAGCATAGAAGTTCTCTGACTACTCTCATGATGACCGAGTTGGCTATTCTTTGTTTTGCAGGGCATTCATCGTAAATATTGGCGACATGATGGAGAGGTGGACTAACTGTTTGTTCAGGTAATCAAAAACTAGAAAAACCAGATGTAGCAAGTTTTTTAGGAAGATGAAGTATCTTTTAAGTTTTGGAGTTTCTCTTACTTTCAGGTCAACACTTCACAGAGTGATGCCAGCGGGACAAGAACGCTATTCAGTAATTTACTTATCTGCTTCTGTTCGCTTGTCATTCTTCAGTTTCCAAGTTCTAAGGCATTGTCTTTACACTTGTCCAATAGTTAGAGGAAATAGTATCAGCGAGTTGACAGGATATTCCTTCATCAATACTTCTGACATGCTCCTGATAAGTCAATATGTCTTTCATCCCCTCTTCTTGAGCTGAATATAAAACTAAGCTAAAGTCTTCGTTTCTCATGCTCAAGAGCCCAATAATTGCCAAAAGGAAGTGATGGAGCAGAAGCCATGTCTATTTCTTCTTAATTTCTTTATTACTGGATTGTGATTTATTGTGAACTATGTATTTTCATTCTCGTTGTTTCTATCACATAGAAATTGTCAAATTTAAGTACTAGCATCATTTTGTTTGTGCGAAGGATATTTTCCTCTTACCCCCTGAAACCTGGTTTAAATGGGCTTGTGAAGTTGCGTGTTAATTTAGCTTTATCATTTCAGTATTTCGTGTGTGTTATGTGATCCTTCTGTTGAATGAATCATATCTCTACCTTGATTGTTGAATGCTCTAATAGTCGAGATTGTTGGGCTATGATAATTCAAATGCATGAGAATGTTGCTTGCAACCCGTTTCTAGCATTTCCTCATTAAAAAAATACTTCCAACCTAAGAATTTCATCCCTATGGATTTGTTTGTGCTCTTTAAATCAGAGCAGGAAAGCAATAAAGTTTTCCTTGTGCCGTCTTTTTCTCCTGGCCTTTCATGTTTTTTCTTCTCTCTTCAGTAGATGCATGCTTACTGAATACCACTTCAGGTTCCTGGTTGTTCTTGTTTTTCCTTACTTCAAATACTTTACTTAATGAGATGAAAGTTAGAATGTTTCTGTTTTGTCTTGAGATTAGAGTCCATGAAAAGAGCACTGAGTGATTGGGCCATGTGAATGATAGCATATTTATGGTGATGAAGAATATTGTACTTTATTGAATGTGTAGTATGCTAGAATTTTGTATATTCCTCTTCACCATTGTCTATCAGTACTTAGAATAAATTCTCTCATATTGTCAGAAAATCTTCTTAATTATAGGGGAGACATGGTAACTGTTAATTTGGTGTTGCATCCTCTGCAGATGGCTTTTTTCTTTGATCCAAACGAAGATTGTGTGGTAGAGTGCTTAAAAAGTTGCTGCAGTGACTTGTTTCCTCCAAGGTATCACTGCAACTGCCCACGCGGTGGTGTTCTTCATTAGCACTATTGACCTGGCAATTACATATTTTATGCACGCCACTGCAACAGCAAACTAGCCTGTTTCTGACTAGCACAATTCAATACCTGGAAATATAAAGCAAAAATGACCTGATGGTTCAAATTGCAACTGAATGGTAGCAAGATTTTGGTAGCTGGAGATGCATAAGCGGTAGAACAAACAAATTTTTTCTCGGTATATCTTCTTTCGTGGGAGATTGCACATATATAAGGATTCGGTGTAAGGCTGCTTCTCGTAAAATTGTTCCTGAAAGCAAAGATCAATGGCTTGTAATAGGTACATATGGATGCAGAATGGTAGTCATATCATCATATGCATATCCAATGTTGTCCTTTTTCACTTCCCTTAGTAAGCATGTGACCTGTTCTTGCTAGGAAGTAGGAAACTGCTGGCTGTTGATTATTTGGGGCATCGCGATCATTGTGGGGGAATAAACGTATTCAAGTTTGGTGTGATATACTTATTTGGTTAAAAGTGCTTCACTGGTGTTCTGGACGCCTGGAACGACAACTTTGATTGAACTTACTTTGTGCGTGCAGGTTTCCTCCGATTCGGAGTGGAGAATACTTGAGGGAGCGGTTCCGGCTCACATATGGAGCGTAGTTTAACTCTTGTCCAAGCAAGCCGAAGTGTCCTACATTAAACTATCATGTGGAGTGTCAATAGTAACATGACGTTCGACCAGCTGCTAGACATTTCGACTTCTACTCGGGCGCCATACATATCTGGGTCCACACATGACCAGTAAGATGATTAGTGTACAATTTCACTTCGTTTCCTCCTTGTCTTCTCGGCTGTCCCCCTCGGTCGCAGCTCTCCTTCATGCTAGAGCTTTCTCCCTCCCCACCTTGTTGAACCCAAAGGTGATCGGTTCTCGATCCGATCCGGTTCCTAGATAGCTCAATGGAGCTGGTCCCATATGCTTGAAGCAAATATTCACATTTTAAATGTGTAGAAGCACCCTTACTCATTTAAGAGTTCAAATGATTTTTTCAAAAAGTTTTAAGAAATAAAATGAGGACTAAAAAAAATTGTCGGTTTAGTTTGGGCGGTCCAGTGGGCGGTTCCTCCTCGGAACTGGGAATCGAGCTGACAATTACCGATTCTGTTTTTAATGGAATCGGACCAAATCGGCTGGTCCAATCCGATTGATTCTTTTTGCTCATCTCTAGTTGAATCTCATTTGGAAAAACGAACCGATGCTACAGCAACAAGTATCAGAAGATGAGTTAGTGTTGTGCTAACGATTGTTTGCTTGTTGGAATGAGCCACCGCATATAAGGCCCAATATCCAAAAAAATTTTCAATTTTAGTGTTTGTAATAATTATATTAAAAAAAATTGTCTCATAAAAAACTTTTAACTTTTACATTTGTCTCAATTCTACTTCAAATTTTTGCTTTTGTCCTAATTTTACCTTCTTAGTACTAAAAAAACCTCATCTTTAGCATATGTTTCCTTTTAACAAAAAAAAAAAAAAGCATATGTTCCAATTATATTCTCAACTTTTTTTTTCCTCATAAAAAACTTCTAATGTTACTTTTGTTTCAATTTTATCATTGTTAGCCTTCCGTCCATAATCATTATTAGTTAATCTTATATAACATTTTCACGTTATTAATGAATTACATCTCAATAAAATCGATATGAAAAAATTCATGAACTTCTCTTCCGTAGTTTGTTACTTCCCGCTTATTGCCGAGAGATATATAATCGCTCGCAGATGGCATGTTTCGTATTCTTTTCGGTATTTAGTCGTCCAAAAAAAGGCTAGACATGGAGATATTTTGACTAACGATCTAAAACCTCGTCGTCTTTGAAATCTAATGTTTCTAAATTTTAAAAATTTATTAATAAGTTCGGCGAGAAAATTCGAGCCATGTATGGTTAACTAACAGTAATTATGGACGAAAGATTGACAAGTGGTAGAATTGAGATAAAATTAAAAGTTGAGGATTTTTTATGAGACAAAAAAAGGTTTTGGATATAATTGGAGCAAATGCTAAAGTTGATGATTTTTTGGGTATTAGACCTGGTAAAATTGGGGCAAAAGTAAAAGTTAATGGTTTTTTATGAAACAAAAAGGTTTTGGATATAATTGTCATAAATGCTAAAGTTTGATTTTTTTTTTTAGTATTAGGCTCTGCATATAGAGACATGAGTAGGACTAATGAGCTAAGTTATGCTCTTCCTTTTTTTTTTTTTCAAAAATCTACGGTATTTGATGAGCATTTGATAAAATTTCAATCTAAAAGTTGGTAACTTACTAATTAGTCGGACATTCACCTTTGGTTGGTCACATATTGATGAGTGAAAGCTTTTGGAGACTTCTAAAGAGTCGGTAATTTTCTCCAATATTTATTTTTGTATCATTGACTTATCAATTTTCGTAGTCAATAGTAACATTAAAAAATGCACATTGGTAATCCACCGATCGATGTATACTGGCAAATCCAAATTAGTATTTTCTTATGCATGATTAATAAATTTTCATAAGTATTTTAAGATTCAAATATATTTTGGTAACCCATTGATTTATTGGACATTGGTAACTCCTGATAAGTTATACATATGTTAATATCTATGATATCTTTAAATAAGCCCGTCTTAAATTTTCATAACCTCGACCAACATCGATACATGAATGGGTATACTGAGGGCAGTTCACAAAGGGAGAGGAAGTACTCGATGGAGCGGGAAATCGATTTATGTAATGCGCTCAGCTTTCATTAGATGTCAGATATAGTTCTCGCGATTTGGCATAGAATCTAAAATCGTTGCATTGCTCGTTCAGCGAGCAATTGAACTCCATTTATTTCACGAAAAATTAATAATTTTAAAAATATTTTTAAAAAATGATCGCTTATACCGATTAAAATAATTAATCAATGAAAAGTACTTTCACTATCGATAATAATTTATATTTAAATATTTTTTATAAATAATAAAAATATTTTTCGTTCGTGTATTTTTAAAAGTGATATAAGTAATTATTTTTCGAATTTTTTTAATAATTTATTTTTTAAAAAAAATAAACAAAGCCTAAGACTGATTTGGAATCCAGATTTTCCAAAGGAGTCCAAAACGGGCCATCGACCATGAAGAAATCAACACCGTCGTCATTCTCGCCGTCGAAATGAACACCATCGTCGCTCTCGCCGGTCGATCTCCGAACCCATGGCCGAGGAAGAAATCCGGCTCCACCCCACGATCCCCCTCTCTCCTCTCCTGCACAGTCTCCCTCTTCGCCGTTCTCTTCTTGTTCGTCTTCTTCTACTTCTCCTACGCTCGCGTCTCCACTTCGCCTTCGCTCCTCCAAGGCTCGCTCGAGGCGTCGCGTCCCTCACGTTGCGAGCCCCGGATTCGAGCCCTTGGGCAGAGGTTCCTGTCCTACGCGCCTCACAGCGGGTTCAGCAACCAGCTTTCCGAGTTCAAGAACGCGATCGTGATGGCCGCTATCCTCAACCGGACGCTGGTGGTCCCGCCGGTCCTGGACCACCACGCCGTCGCTCTCGGCAGCTGCCCGAAGTTCCGGGTTCTGAGCGGGAGGGAGATTCGGCTCGCTGTCTGGGAGAGCGCAATGGAGCTTTTGAGGGCTGGGAGGTGAGTGGAATTGCGGATTTTGTTGGTGCGGAAAGGAACGATCACTGTGCTGATTACGTTACTGCGGAAGATCCGACTATTATTAGATGTTACTTCTTTCTTCACGCTGGCTTAAGATTTTCTCTTAGTAATTTCCATGGACTTGTCCAGCAACTGAGTTAAAACATGTCATTAGCTAACTTGAGTAAATTGGGGATCTTTTTGGTAGTCATTTCCAGCATCCACGTACTGATTTAGGATTTTAATTGTCCAAATAATCTTTGGCTCCCAGAGAAATTGGTTAGAAGTAAATTTGCTGCTCATAGCTATCCATATCCTTGGTCATCAGAAGGGCTGAGAGTCGCAGGCAGAGATGATTACAGCCTCTTCTATGCTCAATGCCGATTCATGTTTAATTTTCGGTTGTTATAGGAATGAAGAGTTTTTTGTTTAAGCTTTTCGTAATTGTTGTTCTGCTTTGTATCTCAGGTATGTTTCAATGGCTGACATCATTGATATTTCATCCTTAGTTTCTTCTTCAATGATCAGAATGGTTGATTTCAGAGTTTTTGCATCGCTATGGTGTGGGGTGAACATAGACTTGGCTTGCAACAATGAGGCCACTGGCCAGTCCCCTTTGTTTGCTAGCTTAAAGCAATGTGGATTGTTTCTCTCTGGGTTTAATGGTAATGTAGACGATTGTTTATATTCAGTGGATGAAGACTGTAGAAGCACAGTTTGGACATACCAAAATGGCAACGATGGAGAGTTAGACTCATTTCAACCTGATGAACAGTTGAAGAGAAAAAAGAAGATAACATATGCTAGGAGGCGCCGCGATGTGCATAAGGCACTTGGACCGGGTTCTCAAGCTGATTCAGCTGCTCTTCTGGCCTTTGGAAGCCTCTTCACATCTGCATATAAGGGTTCGCAGCTTTACTTTGATATACACAAAGCTCCAAAGGATCAGAGAATTCAGTCGATAATTGAGAAAATTGAATTTCTCCCTTTTGTCCCTCAAATTCTCCATGCTGGAAAGGAATTTGCTCTTACAACCATTAAGGCCCCTTTTCTTTGTGTGCAGCTGAGAATGTTAGATGGGCAATTCAAGAACCACCGGAAAACTACTTTCCTAACCTTAAAAGAAAAGGTTGAGTCTTTGAGGCAGAATGGACCTCTGCCTGTTCATATTTTTGTGATGACTGATCTTCCAGAAGATAACTGGAGCAGAACTTACTTGGGAGATTTGGCTGGAGATATTGACAATTTTAAGCTTCATTTTCTGCAAGAAGAAGATGAGCTAGTTATTCGAACAGCAAAAGAACTTGCAGTTGGCGGGCATGGCCTGAGAGTTGGGTTTGTTGCAAATAGTTTTGCACGAATGGACAAACTCAAAAAGCAATGCTCTCCTCGCAGATTAGCTGATGTCCTTCTGTACATAGAGGAAGTGATTTGCAGCTGTGCTTCTCTAGGTTTTGTTGGGACAGCTGGATCGACTATTGCCGAGAGCATAGAGTTGATGAGAAAACACGATGTCTGTTCAAGTTAAGGCTTGCTTCAAGTCCTAATGATTTGATTGGAAATTTTGCACTTCGATGCTTGATATTGTGCATTGATATTGGGGGGCTGGTCACGGGTTTTGTTATTTGGTGGGACGGTCTCTTGATATTGTGATTCGTGAGCCTTTGACTCTTTTTCCGATGGATAGTCTGCATGATATTCGTTTTCACCGTTCTCAGCAATGCACACCACATGCCCAGTTTGAGTTCTTGGTTCACTGGATGTCAGTGTCGCATGGTTAAAGATTTTAAGCTTGCTGCAAGATTTGGTCATCAGAGGGATCAAGTTCTTCAAGAATCCGACTTCATCCCTTATAACAAGGAAAAAGGGTCCTCTCCAATTTCTGTAAATTAGAGGTCATTGCAGTTATTGTTGTTACTGGCCTGTTCAGGTTCCTTGCTGGTGAGTTGCAACAATCACGGCTCAACGTATGCCTTTTTCTCTTTTGTGCTCTTCACTTTGGCATTAAATTTATTCATTGTAAAAATACACATGCTCTTCCTTTTGTACTTGGGATGAATGTTGTTGTTTTCTGCCTTTCACCAACTTCTGCATATATTCTGTGTCAAGTACTGGAATTTCAGGGCACCGGATCTTTTGGAGGGGCCCTAGACTCATTTAAGTTTCGTTTCTTTTGCAGAAACAGAAAATGATTGATTCGGAAATTACCTTCTTAAATGAATGATCGCTTGAAATAGTTAGTCAATGAAAAATGTTTTTCGTGGACGATGAATATAATTGTCGTTTACTTATTTTTGTAAACGAAATAACCAATAACTTTTAGAAAAGTATTTTTCAAACCATTCATTTTTCGAAACAAACGGAATGGTGGGAGAAAAAGTCCTTTCGTGGAAGGCTTGCAGAGTTGGGAATGCTGCGAACAACATGCATGTTTGTGTGCTTTTCTGAGTAATGGCTGCGCAATGAGGCGAAGCAATTGTGATGTTAGATTGAGATCAAAACATGCAAGTCACATAAGGTCGAGTTAATCTTCATTTCTTGTTAAATTATAGAAGTATTTTTCGTTTTTATTCGTTGTAGCACGGGTATCCGAACTTTGCAACCTGGTCCACATGCATCGAGTAAGGCTCCACTTTCAGGGTGGCAAGTATGGCTAGCAAAATTGATCTGAGTATGCAACGCTCTAATTTGAACATAAGATCGGATCCATACCAAACGGTTAATTACCCAACCCACTTCTTGTCTCTTGGTATATATAGTTGGCGGTGTCTCTGTCGGTCATGTATGTATTGTGTGAACTTTTCACGGACCTTACCAGTTTTTGCCTTCTCTTTCCGTCGGTGAAGCAGGTGGAAAAATGCAACTCCGGAAACTCCGGTGCATTGGAAAGTTCCCCTTAATTGGTTGCTGGCCGTAAATTCCTTCAAAACCTCTCCTTTAATTTAAAGCCATTACGAGTTTAGATAATGATTTCATTTGTTCTGGCATCTCGTGGATTCTACTCGATGCTCTTTCTTCTCCTCGAGAGCTCCTTCCGATTTCGACTCTCAAAACTGTTCAGTTTCTTCCAATGTTACCTCTTATTATTCCGAGCAGATTCGATTCCGATGCTCTCCTTCCCCTCGAGAACCACTCCCGGTTTCGGCTCTCAATCTATCTGTTCTAACAATGTTTCGAAAAAACTAGTCGGCGGCCCGCCCCCGGTAGACGATCAATCTCCATGTACGTATCCAGTTTTCTCTTTGATTCCTTTGTCCGTCTTTGCAAAAACCGAGAGACGCCCTTTCTCAGGGAACCCTAGAACATGGACACAAAATGCATATTTTAGAATCCTTCTATCGTCAAACCATACAATCATCGAGTGCCATATTGCGCTGTGGCGTCTCTCTCCACCAAGAGACAAAGGGAAGAAGATGTTGGCCACTGCCAAAGCGCACATTACGAAAAGATAGTGCCGCCCTCCCACCAAAGCCAGAAAAAAAGATTAAAAAAAAAAAAAAAGAAGGGAAAAAACATCGAGGAGATCCTTGTAAACTTCGAATGAAGTTAGAAATAAAGCTTAGATGATGGGAGGAATAAATATTTCGCAAACAATGTATAATGTGGAAAATATTTTTTTAGAAATTATTGTCCGTATCACTTCAAATAATTATTTGACAAAAAAGCATTTTTATTATTGATAGCAGTTTATATTTAAAAATCTTTTGTGAGTAGTGAAAATATTTTTCACTCGCTCGTTTTTATAAGCGATATAAGCAACTATTTCAAAAATTTTTCAACTTATTTATATTTCGTGAGACAAATAAAGCTTAATATTTATTTGAGGGCGTGTCGTTAAGACTACTATTAAGCACCAATGACGTCCAAGTTAAAAGATGTTCATTACACCCTTCTCTTACATCATTTTGACTCGAGTACAAGAGGCATAACAAATGTAAGTCATCCATGCTATTTATACGGGATCTCTCATTCTTCGGCTTTAATTTTGTATGACATTAGGTACCAAGATCACCTTAATTTTGCAGGTCCTACTGGCTTTTTTCTAGCAGCTCTATATATCGGTCAAAATAAAAAGTAAAAAACAGAAAATTAAAAATACATCGATGAATGATTATAGTTGATCGGTTTCACGGCCGTAAAGGGTAAGAAAATAATTTGAAAAAAACAAGTTTGCTCTAATGGGATGTAGGAAAAAAGAATTCGGCCACGTGTAAAATGTTTTCAGGAAAAAAAAAGAAAACCCCAAAAAAAAGTCAATCTTAAATTGATTGACCTCGGGAAGCTCAAAATCATGACACGTCATCGCTTTGAAATAAAAGCTCATGTCCCTACCTATCTTCTGTGTATATTCAGTATCGGTCAATCGCAGAGAGAGCAGATTTAAGAGCTAATCATCGTCGTTCTCGTCCTTGTTCGGCCAACATTTCACTCGGCGAAGAAGCCGGTTTCGATCTAGGGTTCTCTCTCTTTCTCTCTGTGGCTTTTGTCTGTGGGCCGAGGAGCTCGAGCTCGGTCGTGTTCTCTCGATCATGGAGGGAGGAGGAGTCGATCACTTGGCTGAAGAGAGGCAGAAGTCGCGGTTCGATGTGGACGAGATGAAGATCGTCTGGGCCGGTTCCCGCCACGCCTTCGAGGTCTCCGATCGCGTGGCCCGCCTCGTCGCCAGCGATCCGGTC
Organism: Rhodamnia rubescens; assembly: GCA_021437795.1. Classification (NCBI taxonomy): domain Eukaryota; kingdom Viridiplantae; phylum Streptophyta; class Magnoliopsida; order Myrtales; family Myrtaceae; genus Rhodamnia; species Rhodamnia rubescens. The sequence continues at coordinate 2,676,354 of JAILYA010000041.1, forward strand.
ATTACTCTTGAGCCCTCCCCTCTCCCTACGCGTGCGTGCCTGCGTGCGTGAGTGATGACGTGGATGTGTGGCAGTTGGGAATTTGATTGTCTAAAGGGAGTCTTTCAATTGTGAGCTTTAGAGCGTTCGTTGGATAGTATGGTGTCGATTTGCTGTGTGGTGATTACTGAAGAGAGGTGACCCGCTTCTGATATCTGGAACCGGGTGTCTCAGGTTGAGTCAATATGAACTTTAGGCTGATGGGAATGAGGGTGGGTTTAAATGCTGTTCAGGAAAACCCAATTGCCAATGTTAGTATTTTGGTCTCTCAGCGACAATTTAAAGGAGCAACTTGGAGTGATTCGTTGTTTTTGACTTGCTGATTTGGGACGTTTTCACTGCTTTTGCTTATAATTGCTGTTTTTTTTATATTTTTGCAACTGTTAAATGTCATGGTTTGTAGCTGTTTTACTGTTACAGGCCTTTCGGAAGGACAACAGAAATTTGCTGAGCAGGAAAGAGCTTTTCAAAAATACTCTCAGAAAAGCTGCCTACGCGTGGAAGCGCATTATGGAGCTTCGACTTACTGGTTCATCTCTATTTTTTGCCAGTTCTAGTGCTGTTGTTTCCTATGAGCTAATGGTATCTCTGGTCTAACAAAATTCAATCTTTCATCTTGCAGAGGAAGAGGCGGCGAAGTTGAGGTTCTTTATTGATGAACCTGCTTATACAGATCTTCATTGGGTATTATCTACTTTTAGTTGTATCCTTGGACCTTCTCATGCTTCCTTTTTCTTTTCTCCTTTTCGAGCAAAGGGCTTTCTCAATCCATAAGTGGTCCTTTTCTAGCTCAGCATAATGCTCACACAGACAGCATTGTTGATTGGCCCCCGACTTTAAGCAATTGACTGTTCAATATATTCTTCACATCTTACTGACTTTGTTCCGATCCTTTCAAAATTTTTTGCGTATTCAGGAGATCTAATTAACCTTGTGATCATGTAGTTGTGGTTAGTTTTGGCTTTCCTTGCTTCCTCACAATGATTTTTCTGCAGGGAATGTTCGTTCCTGCCATTAAAGGACAAGGAACTGAGGAGCAGCAACAGAAGTGGTTGCCATTGGCATATAAGATGCAAATAATCGGATGCTATGCACAGACTGAACTTGGCCATGGCTCAAATGTCCAAGGTCTTGAAACTACTGCTACGTTTGATTCCCAGACAGATGAGTTCATCATTAATAGTCCCACGCTAACTTCTAGCAAGGTAAAGGGTTCAAGGACAAAGTCTTCTTTGAAAAGGGGGAAAAAAAAAATCTAAAGACAGATGATATAATTGACGTGACTGTTAAATTTCTTTTTTTTTCCCCATGATTTCTTTTACATCTTGGTTAGGTCTCTTACTAATCCTTCTTTGATAAATTGTACTGTCAATTCAGAATGTGATATCCAATTTTTCTGGTGCCGTTATCTAGATTTTCAATATTAGATTTGCCTAATTATCGTTTACATTTCTAATAGTGGTGGCCTGGCGGACTTGGTAAAGTTTCCACACATGCTGTTGCATATGCACGACTTATTGTTAATGGTCAGGACCATGGAGTGCATGGTAAGCTTATCTACTGAGCATTCTACGTGGGGCAAGTAGTTATAGTATTGTTGACATGCCATCTCCATTTCTAGGTTTTATTGTCCAGCTTCGAGCTTGGATGACCATATGCCTCTTCCTGGCATAACTGTCGGTGATATTGGTATGAAATTTGGAAGCGGAGCTTATAACACCATGGACAATGGAGTCCTTAGATTTGATCATGTGCGAATTCCAAGAAATCAAATGCTAATGAGGTTAGGTTTCACCTCTCTTGCTACCTAAAAGGGGCTTTCATCACACATCATGATTTGACAATATTACAACCAAAAATTTTGAAGTTCAAAGAAGATACATTATGATCATTTGAAGTACGAAGTAGCATATGTGACAATAATTTGTGGGAAAATGAAGAGAAGTGAGTGAAAAGAGTACCATGGAAACTCACGAGGCATCATTTTCAATAAGGTGGATACAATTGTCTGCACAACGGGCTATAAGCTCAATGCTAGAGCGTTTCTGAAATCCTTGTGAAATGCATCAGGGTTCTGCAGGTTACAAGGGAAGGGAAGGTTGTGCAATCTGATGTGCCACGACAGCTGATTTATGGGACAATGGTGTATGTCCGCCAAACTATAGTATCCGATGCTTCCTGTGCTTTGTCACGGGCAGTTTGTATTGCTACAAGATATAGTGCTGTTCGTAGACAATTTGGGTCACAAAAAGGTGGTCCTGAGACCCAGGTAGAGAGATTAGTTTTTCCATCTTTAGTTATTGATGCAATGAGGTCTTACTCCAGGGTAATTTATTTATGTATGAAATTCTATATGCAGTTCCCTTAGGTTTTTTCAACGTGATTAGTCCAGCTATGACAAGAACTATGGATATGCTGTCACACCTTTGTGCTCGGATGGGTGGAAGTGAAATAAAATGGAAGGAATGACTAACCTAGGGAAATTGGTTATTATGAAGTGAAAATAAATTAAGGGAAGCGAATTGGATTAACTCCCTCGGGCACACAAAAGAACTTCTCTCCACATTTGAGAGAGAGGGAAATTGTGTTTAGCTCCCTCACTTCCCAGAGCGCCCTTAATGGTGAATTGATAAAGTGAAAAAGACAAGGGGCATGTTAGCATACCAACTAACTCAATATCCCTCCACACCATTGTTCATCCAAACAGGAAGGACAATACTTCTTTTCTCTTCAATGATCGTTTCTTTTTATTTCCATTTGTGTTTCGCATAACTTAAATACCAAAGAGAGGGATACAACCAGATACTTCCTTTTTAACTAGAAGTATATGGTGTAACAATTAACATGATCCACATGGGTCAAGCCATCAAAAGGAGTACTCAGCTGGTGACTTGAGGGGTAGATCTTTTGTTAAATATCATTTTGGTAAGTGCTTTCCAATGTTATGTGACACTTGGGGTGTTACGAACTTCCACATCTTCTGTTTTGTTTGGTCTAACACTCTGATACCATTTTAAGTCTTGGGCCAATCCTTGTGGACCGAGCTGTACTTGGTTGATGACATTTGGGTGAGTTGTTAGTTAATTATCACTTCACAAGCTCTTCCGCCCTTACCTGGGATTGGTCCTTACAACATACCTAACTTCTTTTGAATCTTTTGGGGTATATTAGTTTCCGAAATGATGCATGGTAGGGCATTTAGTACTAGCCTTTTCTATTATCCCTTTGTTCTTGATTCATAAGCTAACATCTCTGCTGCCTATTTTATATTAGGTGATTGACTATAAAACTCAGCAAAGCAGACTTTTCCCCTTGTTGGCTTCTGCCTATGCTTTCCGATTTGTTGGTGAATGGTTGAAATGGCTATATACGGATGTGACTCAACGGTTGCAAGCAAATGATTTTTCAACATTGCCAGAGGCTCATGCGTGCACTGCTGGTTTGAAATCTTTGACAACCTCTGCAACTGCTGTACGTGATACTTTCTGACCTCTTATCCTTTTCCCCATCACATGCATATGTATTTTACCTCTCTCTCTCTCTCTCTCTCTCTCTCTCTCTCCACAAGAGAAAAGGCTAGAAAACAACATGGAAATCTGATCAGTCAGTAGAGGTATTCCAAACTGGGCCAAAACAGTGCTCAAGGCCTGTTTTGTTTTGCTTGTCACTATTTCATTCCTTTGAATAACCTCATCTTCACATTTCCTTGTTGCTTTTATGTTAATCTAGATATGGTTTGGATGTTGCAATATTTTCATGGATTTGATTACGCAATAGTATTGCCTGAACAGCTTTGACTTCTTATGGCAGAAGCCTGGTATGACATACCAGAAGGACTTAGAAACGATATTTTTTCATGTACACAAGTTGGGGCATAAAAGGAATTGAGGTTAACAATGCAGGATATTTTAGTGGTTGATCGTTTTCGTGTTCACAGAATGATCATTATTGTTTTTCTCATGTTCGCATTTAATTTGACCATTTCCACTTATTATCGTTCTGTTTTTAGTAACTCGTATCTCATCGAAGATGTGGTCTACAGAAATATTCATTATTTATTGCTAGTTTCATGTGGCATCGGGCGTCATAGTTATACGATTTTGGACTTCAACTGTTTCCTTGTACTTAACAATATTGGTGTGCTATTTATTTAAGATTAACTGAAATCGGCAGTGTTGGATGCTTTTGCTGAAAAAAGTTTTCTTTCGTAGGATGCAATTGAAGAATGTAGAAAACTATGTGGTGGTCATGGTTACCTGACTAGCAGTGGTCTTCCTGAGCTATTTGCAGTTTATATTCCTGCCTGTACATACGAAGGAGACAATACCGTTCTGCTTTTACAGGTATCTTTTTCGCTTAGGTAATCCCTTGCATAACCTGGTGAGGTTGCCATTCAAGTTCTTGTAGTATGGCAGATCTATTATATCTTTCATTTTCAACCAAAGAGCTGATAAAAAATCTCTCCAGGTTGCAAGGTTTCTTATGAAGACCGTTTCTCAGTTGGGCTCTGGGAAACAGCCTGTTGGTTCAACAGCGTACATGAGCCGGGCGGAACATCTCATGCAATGCCGTTGCAGCGCTCAAAGAGGTAAAGTTAGATTTTTCTTAAAGTTCCATTTGGAGATTTTATAAATCCAATGTTGTACACGCACTGTACTTTGACAAAGTCTCTGTTATATGATAATATGAGAATGTTCTTTTTGATATTGCAAGAGAAATTCTTGTTTTATTTTATGTAAATAAAGAATATTGTATGTAAGGTACTGGGTTAAGTCCTGCAACGAGCGTGAATATGAGGAATCGTTCAGATGATCAACAGTTGTTCAATATATTGGGGCACCGGCTTGATACAAAGGCCGAGTTATGAGTATGCCTATCAGTATATTTGAGGCCTGACGGGACATTAGATTGCCTCCATAGCTTTTACCCCTTCTTTGGTATTAGAAAAGTTGGGGAAGGGAGGGGATTGACGAGAATTTGAAACAAATGTGGATTCTTGTTTCACCTGATTTTACTGTTGGAGCTGCTTTACATGCCTTCATTACACAAGGACAGACGCATGACTTCACATTTCATGTTTTTCTTGCAGTTGAGGATTGGTTGAAGCCCGATGTGGTTTTGGAGGCATTTGAAGCAAGAGCCTTGAGGATGTCAGTTGCCTGTGCGCAGAATCTCAGCAAATTCTCAAATCCAGAAGAAGGTACTTTTACATCTTCTTACTGCTTTCCTGCTGCCTGTTATTTGACCATGGTAGAGACACTTGCGCATAAAATAGTTAAGGTGCAAAAACATTCATGACTCAGCAAATCCAGAATTTAAATAGTGTTTAGCTCTTCACGTAGAAGAGGTGCATAAAACCTGGTACAGACTCGGGAACATCGCACTTATTCTGTTGTTTAATATGGAATTAACATGCAGCTGAGATGCCTTTCCACTTGTCTTCTCTCTTGCACAGGTTTTGCGGAGCTGTCTGCTGATTTGGCCGAGGCAGCAATTGCTCATTGCCAATTGATTGTTGTTTCCAAGTGAGTGTCCCTGTCCTTGTGAGTTGGTGAAACACAGTTCTCAATTCTGAAGTTACTCTAGGGTATCCACACATGCACTTGCGAGCATCTTTGAGTACAAAGCTGAATGTATTCCTTAGTTTTGTGTAGTTAATTGCTTGGGTACATGAAGCAAAACCTTCGAGGAACCTTTTGTAGCTTCTTATATATGGTGTCAAATATTTCTTCCGTGTACATTGCCCTGTGCACAATGTTTTGACATGTCTAGTGTTTTCCAAGTTGCTCGTGCATTAGGACAATTTTCTTACCTTGATTTGTAGGCTTTGACATTTAATTTCTTGTGAAGTTGATCAATAAATCAGTGTAACAATCAGCTGTGTTCTGATTGAGTGCTTGGTTTTTTTGAAAGCGACAACAATCTTTATTTTTTTTGTTCCAGATTCATTGAGAAATTACAGCAAGATATACCTGGAAAGGGGGTAAAGCAACAATTGCAGACACTTTGCTTCGTTTATTCGCTGCATCTTCTCCACAAGCACCTGGGAGATTTTCTGTCCGCCGGTTGCATCACTCCAAAACAAGCTTCCTTGGCCAATGAACAGCTCAGATCTCTTTATTCTCAGGTTTGTCTTAAAACAAGACACCCTCATCTTTTCATGTTCACAAGAAATGTACCTGTCAAATGATTGCTAATTGAATAAGCCCCAATGACTTTTAGGTTCGCCCGAATGCAATTGCGCTTGTCGACGCGTTTAACTACACTGACCACTACCTGGGCTCTGTTCTTGGCCGCTACGATGGGAACGTGTATCCGACGCTGTACGAGGACGCATGGAAGGATCCTTTAAATGACTCTGTCGTGCCCGATGGCTACCACGAGTACCTCCGCCCTGTGCTAAAACAACAGCTTCGCAATGCAAGACTCTAAAGAACATGGTTCTGGGGTTCGACCGCACCCCCTCGAAATGTTTTGTTAATTATGGGGTTTAAGCCAATAAATTCAGCTGCAACGAGTGCCAGGAAGGTAGTAAGACTTGGTATTTAAGCAAAAGCTTCTGTAGCAGCAGTAATCAATTATAGTTGACAAAGATGACGACCGATAATTTGGGACATTAAGACATTTGTACTCGTATATTCTTTCTCTAGCATGAACTGGGACTACTAATAAAGTTTCAATAAGAGTAATCCTCAGTAGTTAACAGCTAGTTTCTTGCATCATCATTATTATTATTATTGTTATTGTTATTGTTGTTGTTAATATTTTCTGTTCTATGGCATTTCGCTCGGGGAACAAGCAGACAAAATCATGGTCCATGTTTGATAGGAGATGGAAATTGTGATATCGACTCATTCCTTGGTCAATTGGCAAACTATTAAAATCGAAGGCCATCATATGTTGGAATATATGTGCTAATCTTATCTTTGGGATTCAATCCTGCACGTGCACTGTTTTCTCGTTAAGCATGCTTATCAAGTGTTCCGAGAGCTTATCGTTACCAGACATTCTTTTTCAATGCATGATTCTTTAGCCTAGTACGAAGAAATATGGGTGAACGACCGGCACATCGACAAGTTTGGTGAAGAAGCGACCTTGGTTTTCAACGACATCGGCAGCTTGAAGTCGAGCATGGCCTTCTCTTTCGTCGCGGCTTCTTTCCGCAACTGTCGATGGTGTGTATCCCGGCCGCATCGGGACACGATCCCATCTTCCGAGATCGCGACACGTGTTAATTTGCGGTGTGGTTTTTCTTGTTAATAACACCCGCGGGTAATCTGGGTCGCTTTTTTTTTTTTTTTGGTAATTCGTGTTGAGGGTTGTTCGCCCTTAATGGGGAGACCATACTAACTGAAAGGACAGTTAAGAGTTACTAAATTAATTAAGAAAACTTAAAATTATGACCAAACGCAGATTCGTCGCCACGTGACAAAATAAATTCACAGGAACGTCATTCGTCCAGAAAATCCAAAAAATAAAAAAAAGCGAAAAAAGAAAAAAAATCACGTGATGTCACGTGATAGCTCACGTGCGCAACCTGTCTGCTCCGCCTAGCCCGCCCATCTATCTAACCTTCTCCTTCCGTCGTCGTACGCGAGGGATGACTTTGACCAGTCGTGGCCGTTCGTAGACAAGACCAATTTGAACAAGACCATGCAAATGGGGGAATTAAACAAATCAGACAGCGAACATTTGTTGTTTGTCCTTAAAAAAAAACCAAGACCATGCAAATTGGGGAATTAAACAAATCGGACAGCGAACATTTGTTGTTTGTCCTTTAAAAAAACCAAGACCATGCAAATTGGGGAATTAAACAAATCAGACAGCGAACGTTTGTTGTTTGTCCTTAAAAAAAAGCAAAAAACACCATTCTTAATAACCAATCTCTCTTCTTTGGTTAGGCACGAAGTTGACAATTATGGCTGCTTGGAATCCCAGGATTTGACAGGTGCGTCTCGGTCTAGAGAGACCGGTAGCTGCCCATTTGGAATTTCTGTCGAGGAAAGCATCATCCGCCCGCCATTAATGAGAGCCCATCTCGGATAAAAACGTACTCTGTTGCTGTGCTATTAATGCTGAGGCTGGCTCGAGCTGATCGCAAGAGCCAATTTGATCTTCTTCCTCAGATATTCTAGATAAGGAATCCTAAGAGAGCCACCGGCTCCAACTATTATCCATGTAAGATACATCCAGGGTTTACGGACCAAACATTTATTGTTTAATAAGTGAAAACGTTTCAGCTGTCCGCTCTTAGGTTGAACATTATATTTTCAGTATTAGATGGGACATAATTGGAGATACCATTGTTTCTAGTACAGAAATTCTTATAAAAATGGGAAACGCCCTACTTTGAGTGTGATTTGAACTATTGTGTAGCTGAGCCACTACAACTGGCACATTCCAACTCTCTACTACAACTTTCAACTATAAAAAAAAATAGATTATATATAACAATAATTTATTCATTGAACGCTTATCAATAAAATACTGTTTCAAACTATAAAAACTATCGGTGTCTAGAAAGACTTCCGTATCTTCCTATTAATGGGAAATATGAACTAAACCCCGACGGATTACACACTTGAATAGGGATTAACACACTTGTTAAGCATATTGAACGATGAACGGTTTGCTCTTCAAAGAGTTGATTACGTATGACACGGGACGATCGCTATATTGGTAACTACAAAGTTTTATTGATTAAGCTGAAGATGGTGTCTCTGGATGCTCGTTAATGAGATCCTATAGAAATATTATCGTTTTCGCCAAAAAAAGGTTGATTACAATACATATGTGAATACTAGAAAGCCAATGCTTCTGGAAACTTCGAGTACTTCTTTACCCAACAGCACCTAGGGCTTGTGGAATGGAGATAGACCGGTAGCTATGGTCCTCAAAAGAATATTCTTAAACACATCAAAAGCCATTGGATAGCACTGATCACTATTCATTGCGATATCAACGATTTGATAGTTTTAATAGTGGGCTGACGTGACCCTAGATTTTGTGTTTAAGATGGAATGCTTGATGTCCGAACCGATCAAATTGGATTCATATCAAGTTTATCGATGGCTCGAAATTATTTTACATGAATAATGCAATCTCATAATGCGTCCTATGATTTAAGTTATACAAAAGTAATCTTTACACCCCAATAAAAATCGATAATGCGACTCACGTGGTGGTAATTGTGTTGGTTGGAACAACTCCCTTATCGCCGGCGCCGAGAGTCAAAATCTGATTCAGCAAGCGTCTTAAGTGGGGGCATAGTGGTGGGGTCATAGTCCCTGAGTATAGGGGCCGGCGCTCGCAGTGCTGCTCGGGCGCGGGAGGCCGTGATGGAGTCCTCGGTCATTAAAAAAAAAAAATCGATGATGCGGGTGTGGCATCAATCGATATATTGATTTGTTGGACTTAATTAGCTACAATGATTGGGGTGAGATCGCAGATAGTGGAAAAGATTATGAAAAGTAGATGGTCCCATCCAAATGAAACCTAGACAGGAAAAAGTGGTGCAATGGGTAAATGGGCACGTACTAAATGCATTCATGTCCTTGTGGGGGTACTCTTTTAAAGCACATATCGTCCCATCTCTCTCTCTAGACTTATATAAATAATAAGTTTAGTCCCGACAAGATTAATGAGTTGGATTCCATAGTGCACGTGATTCACATTTCCATGGCGAGTCCACCACCATTTATTACATTGCAAAGAAGCTTAGCCACCCGATGGGTGTGGTCTACGGTCGTTCGACATAATTGTTGAAGTCTATTGTCCACATCATTTAATACACAAGTCCTTTATACGCTTCTTCTATTCATGCGATCTCTCTTTATTTATTAGCATAAATTTTTCGATTGGACTTTCTAACAATAACAAGGTTACATGGCTCTTTCGTCTCGCAAAAAATGCGATGTTAATAAAAAAAATAATTGAAAATGAAAAGGAAAAAAATGATTAAAAGCGGACTCACCGTAATTCGATCATTTGAACGTGTTTAACAAAAATAGCCATCATTTCAATTCTCGCGTTGGTAGCGGACGAACACGTGCCTGTGAAAGTGCATTATGCAAGGTCATTTACATGAAAAGAGAACCCTTTTTTGTTAATACGAAGAGAAATTGTTAAGACAATAAATACTTTCGCTAAATGGATTTTTTGAACACGCCCGCATATTTTGATACATTTTTAAAGTCCAAAAAATTGATCGGAAAAAGCGGAAAATGGAATTCTTCTTCATCGCTATTATAATTATTATAATTATTATTTTGTTATTGTTGTTATTATTGTTATTGTTGCTATTAATTATCTTTTAGATGGAAGAAGATCTTCCCAAAATATGAACTCCATCTTCTTCCCTGCTCATGGGTCACGATTGACCACGCGTGCTGCATGCGTCATTAATAATAACAACAATAATAACAATAATAATTTATTATTATTGTTGTTGTTATTATTATTGTTATTTTATTCTTCTTCTTCTTCTCGAACAATGTACTATAGTTGACTTTGAAGGTGTCAGTTAAATAAATAGTATCGACCATATCATTTTTGGGATTTTTTTTCTCCCAAAGTTGGTACATAGAGATGTGCGATTAACATAAAATTGTTCAACCATATCACTTTTGGTTTTATTTATTCCGAAGTTGGTACATAGAGGTGTGCGATTGAAGTAAAATTGTTCAATCTCCACTATTTATTATACGCATCGCCGTAAAAAAAAAAAAAAACGGTTGGTCAGGTGCTTGGGCCGGTATTAGATTTGACTAGTTAATGTTGTTGTCATCTTTCGCGAGGTGAATTATCAAGTGTTTGTTTTTTTTTTTGTGTGTGTGTGCATGATTTGTAACTCTGTGCGTTCGATAATTGAGGGAGTTGTTCGATTACATTAATCACGTACAGCATTGCCAACTGGGTCGTTTAGCTAATGCTGAATTGGTTAATGTCAAGATGCATTCTATCTTTAGGAAGGCATTTTCGAAAGCACAACCGTAAAGATGGTATTGAAAGCTTACTTGTGATGGCTAAAAGATACCCCTTATTTTATTTCATCCAATCTCAATATAGAGAAAGTAAAGAGAACTTTACATATCATTTAGGGTGCCCTATTTCAACCATCATTTTGGCTAAGATACTCCTTTTTCTAGTTTATTGTTTACTCTTATATTAGACTAACCGACAAAACTACATTTGTTTCTATCATTTCTCTTGTCGGTTTCCCAACACAAATACTCCATTGTACTCAACAAGATATCATCTTATATTGCATTCTATTATCACTTTGCCTAAAGAACGTCGTTAATTTAATATACGATCCCATATTTTTAATCAAAAAAGCTGCATAGATTATTATTATAGATTTCTATTTATGATGGCTATACGACTTACCAAATTAATTGCCTATTTTTTATCAAATAATTTGAGCAAAAAATTATGTCAATTTTGGTAATTAAATTCGATCTAATTATCTAGCAAATTTTGACCTTATAGGTGTTTTTCCGAAATAAATTTACGGATTCTTAAAGTTAAATATTATTTATTTTGTGTTCTCTTTTGAGTTTTTTTTTTACATTTTAATCTGAATTGCAAGATGTTGGTTGAGAATCTTGTTACATTCTTCACTTTCAACCTAAGATCAAATTAATTCAAAGGAAATTTTTAAGCATATTTAAAGTTTTGATTCATTTGCTATGATATTGAATGTATAATAAATTCTAATTACTTTCTTCATGGCAGGAGTAGGACAGCAAGTAGTTCCTTTTTTTTTTTCCTTTTTGTGCTTATGTTTTGTTAATCTGTAGATATGATTTAATCTCAAACATATTTAACATTTGATTATAACAAATTAACCTTTTCAATATTTTGATCAACTTTTCTTTTCTATCGGTGATCAAGATTGGCTAGACAATTAGATTGAATTTTAATCTTCAACTTTGAAATATAGTCTAAAAATATTTGATGAAAAATAGACAAATAATTGTGTGCTTATACACCATCATATATAGAAGATTATAATATTCTATGTTGCTTTTGTGATTAAAAATATGAAACCATAAACTTAATTTAACAATTTTCACTCAGCAAAGTGATAGCATGACGCTTGATAAGATGATAGCTTGTTGAGTAGAATGGACCATTTATATGGTGAAACATATGAGAAAGATTATTTTGACCAAAACAAAACAAGAAAGATTATAAAAATAAAGGTAATTTTTTGGTTAGCTTGATAAAAAAAAAACAATAAAGGGTATTTCGATCATTTAATTGAAAAGGGAGCTTCTTAACTAACATTGGGGTGGAAATAGTGCCGCCTTACCATTAATCTTACACAAGCCATCTCATTTTATCTTTAAGGTATGTTTATTTGGGGGAAATGTCATACTACGGGAAATTTTTTTCCGGGAAATTATTTTTCGGGAAAATGGTTAGTTTCTTTTGTTTGGTGACATATGAGGAAAACTTTTTCTGCTGTTTGTATCTCATTTTGAAAATAATTTTAATCTCACGACTTTACCTTAATTCAAAAGAAAAATTCGAAATTTTAAATTTATTTTATTTTTATTTTTATTTTTGATATTATTTATCAAGATATTTTTTAATTTTTTTCTCTCGACGATGGCCAGCGATTGGCGGAGCAAGAAAGAAAAAAAAAAAAAGTTAAAAAAAAAATAAAAAAAATAAAGGTAAAAAAAAATAAAGACGAGCATTTTCGGAAAGTCTTTTCACCTCTTTAAATTTAGAAACTCACTTTCCTAATTTTATGCATAAATTTTCCGTTGACTAAATCATTTTCGAATAACCAAATGGGTGAAAGTTCGGAAAATCAATTTGTGAAACATTTTCACTCAAACAACACGCCTTAGTTTGAGAATTATTACAATCCGCTCTCTCAAATCAATGGTGCATGAGGCCGCTTCCATAATTTTGTTGACCCCGGCAATATATGTTACACTGTGTACTTAACTCATGTCGAGAGGCATAAAGGCGACAATTGCAGCCATTGCCTTCCACAAGCAAATCAAACCCTTCATCTCCTCCTTAACACTGATTTCTTTTCTGCTCCAATGTAAAGAATCATCAATTGTATCATTAGCTACAATGGCGAAAATTCTTGTAAGGAAATAACCATCCCGAAACAGGAAGCCAACAGGAAGAAAACAGCGAATCCGGGACCAAGACCAGGATGTTGACATCCTGGATGGACAGCATGGGAAATGGTTTGAGGAAAAACTTGCTGGAGCCTTTTTGAAAAGTGGGGGTTGGATCATATTTGGGAGTTAGCCAGCGTGATTTTGTCTATCTTTTCCCAATGATGCATCTTAAGCCAGAGGGCTGCGAGGGAGCAGAAGTGTGTCCACGTTTGACTTCAGACGCATCCCTGGGAGGGAGTGTGTTCCTTCTCTTACTTCCCATTCTTCACGCAGCAACTGTTTGGGAACTGGTAGTTGGAGAGAGACATTCTTTTGGCCTTGTCATTCTATCTTTGTCCTGTTGCACTTGTTTCCCTTTGGAAGGGTAGATAGATTCACCCACTGACCCTTCAAACTTCAAAGCTCGCTCTCTCTCTCTCTCTCTCTCTCTAGCGAGCACCTAACCCTCCATGCTTTTTATACTCTCTTACACACTCTCTCCACCTCCATCTCAACACTCACTCCCACAACCTCAACTGTCTTCAACATCTCTCTCTCTCTCGCTCTCTCTCTCTCTCACTCAGTGTCTGTGCGTGTGTGAGTTTCCCAATAACTAGAAAACATTTCACAAACACCCACTTTTTTCACCAAGTTACTAAACCTCTCTCTCTCTCTCTCTCTCTCTAAATTATGGCACCAAAAAGTGAGGGTTCTGCTAAAAAGGTTATGAACAAAGGGGCATGGACAGCTGAGGAAGACAGGAAGCTCTCTGAGTACATTGAAGTCCATGGGGCCAAGAGGTGGAAGACTATTGCAGCCAAGTCAGGTTAACTGTCATCAGCAATTGATTAACTCGTAAACATCATTATGGAAAAAGTTATCAAGGGCTGCTTTTCATTCATCAACTGCATTGTGATTCTTCTCATGGGTGCTGTGCTGAATTTGACACAGCTGATGACCCTACTCTCTTGCTCTTCTTGCAGGCTTGAACAGGTGTGGGAAGAGCTGCAGGCTGAGATGGTTGAATTATCTGAGGCCTAACATCAAGAGGGGCAATATATCAGATGAAGAGGAGGACTTGATTCTTAGGCTTCATAAGCTTCTGGGAAACAGGTTGGTCTAAATATGGAGGATCTGATGTTCTTTTCCCCCTCTCTTTTCTGTTGTGCCATGCCTATTATCTACTTCTCTAAAGCAATCTGCTAATCAGGAAACTATGGCATCCTTTTGTGTAGGTGGTCTTTGATTGCAGGGAGGATTCCAGGTAGAACCGACAACGAGATCAAGAACTACTGGAATTCTCATTTGAGCAAAAAAATAAATCAGAAAGAGAAACCGCGGGATAAAGCCGTCCCGGCCCCTCGAGAAGCTTCTCCGCCGACCCCCCGAGAAGTTGCTCGAGCAAATGAGGAGGGAGCCAACGTACCGATCGGGAACTTCTTGGACGTCGACTTCGACACCAACGAGTTCTTCGACTTCACGATCGAAGGGTCTTACGGGCTGGAGTGGGTGAATAAGTTTCTAGAGCTCGACGATGATTTGTCGACAAAGGAGAAGATATGACTCGATTCGAGGGGTTATATTTTCTTTCTGCAAAACGGCGAGTTTCTTCCATGGCCATTTGTACAATCCTTGCATGAATGAATCATTTCGTCGTTAGTTTACTGAACTGGTGGTTATGGGGACTTGTGATGGGATCTTAGCAGTGACCAAGGCATTAATTATTTTAAAAAAAGGGATAATTTCTTTGACCATTGACCAAACATTATTCAACCAATTTAAGTCTGACGTTAATTTCTTGGTCCCATTTTAAAACGCCCAATTGGTCAGAATTTCCACCAATAGGATACATTAAATTTAAGGGCCCTCTGTCCATGTGTTTTTTTACTGTGCTTCCGAAGATAGTGACTGTTGTAAATGCTGTCATTGCATCGCACCAAGATAATCATTTCTTTTGAAAATTGCACCAAAGTCCTAAATTTTTGACGTAATTTACAATTAACTCTTGGACGCTTAAACTTTGTACGATCGAATGCGAAAACATTTTGAATATGACGCAATCAAGTTCTTCCGGTAATTATTCAAATAAATTTGTTGACACGACACACCAGAATCTAAAACAGCCGGGAAGCCGACGTGACACTAATGTAGTGCCATATAAAGTAAAATAATAAAATAAAATAAAGTTTGTGGAAAAATATAAAAGGCCAAGATTAAACCAAGTGGAAGAGAGAGAGAGAGAGAGAGAGAGAGAGAGCAGTGTGGATGGGGTGAGGGCTTTTGCGCCTCTCGCACGAAGCGGAGGGCCTGGTCATGGCATGTGGACACATTCAGGTCTCGAATCTGTCGGAGGACTAAATTGCACCAAACACGATATTTTAGAATTGAATTACACAAATTCGAACGTCTGTAACTCGATTACATATTGGACCAAACGATCAGGACCTTCGATGCAATTTATTTCATTTTTAATTTGCTCTAATCAGTAAAACTAAAGAGGGAAGAAAGGTGAGAAAGAAATTCGAGTTTCCTTTTAAAGAAAAAAATTATAGAATTCCCAACACCCATGTCGATCTAGACGACGAACATTGGACCACACTGACTTTTAGGCAGTAGATGAAAGTTAGGAGCCTTTTTTCAGGCGATGACAACTCTGATTGTGATTTGTGACCACTTTTTCATTCCTTTCCCAGCCTTTTTCTCCAAAATGGACAGTGAAAAGGATCGAATTAATGCGGCCGCGGGCGAAGATCATCGGTTTCCACCCAATAAAAATGGGCCATATCCATATGGGACCATCGAGATTTTTGGCATAAGATTTACACGAGATCAGACGAATTTGATTCGCGCCATTGAGCTATATCCTTACAATGGGAACTCGAAAGTTTTAATTCTCGGGGTGAACGAGGCACGTCATACCCGTGCAGAACAATAGTTAACATATCTCGCGTGAAGAGATTTTGTTGATTGCCAACATCTTGGCGAGGCTATACGAAAACGCTAGCCGATTTCAAACCTTTAGATCACGGGTGATGTGGAATAATTATACCTCAATCTGTACGGGCCATAAAAAATGGGTTCGAGATCCTAATTAGTAATGACCAGTTGGGAATCGCTTGGGTTGGTCGGGCCTTCTCCTTGTCGTTTTTATAAATCGAAAAACTACTCGTAGATGTGGGTGATTGAGGATGCATCGAGTCGAATTTTCTTTCCCTTTATTTTTTAAGATAATCATGTTAACGAACTTCGGGACGGTTAATGTGCTAAATTATTTTTTTTAATCTCTTAATTACCACGTGGAGATGGAGAGTACTCGTTTGCTGAACTTATTCTGTTTCTGTATTGCTAGCTTTCCATCAAGTTGCACGTGAACTTTCCTGACAAAGGAGGAGAAAAATTTTCCCGAGAAAAAAGGGGAAAATTGCTGTGGGGGTAATTGAAGAACCGATCGAGCGGTCCATGGCGATGATGTGATGTTTGCTGCCTTGTCCTCGGCCCCCATCACGTCCGTCCATCCTGAATTTGCCCTTAAATTGCTAACAAGTCTCTCAAATTGGCAAATTTCCATTGAAGGGCCCAATAAAATCAGAATTTACAACCGATTCTTTTACGTAAAATAGCAACTTGCTCGATATGTAGTCGACGTGACGTGACGTTCCGCGCAAAAGGTCTCCCTTTCGCTTTCCTTTTGTACTTGTATTTTAGTTGACCAATTCAATCAAATGGGGAGAATTGACCGCATGTTCATTGGGAGAAATGACGTCAAAACACAATTGCTATTACAAAATGATTTCTCAATTATTGGTGGGCTGGAAATGGTAACAAACGACCGAAAAAACAAGAAACACACATGCTAGTATATACAATACTATTGCAAATCGGGAAAATTGTACACCGCCGTGCCATGTAGGACGGCGGTGTCCACTTCGGCGATTTTTGACAAAAAAAATTGATCGAATCGACTCATTTAGAAAAATGTTAAAATATTTAGGATTTAATTGGTAATATTAAAATGTTTGGGATTGAATTGAAAAAATTGTAATAAATTTATGATTTTTTGATAATTTTTTTCACTGCAAATAATCTGTTCATGGAATTAGGGAAAACACGACACGTGGAACTTGATAAATTCATCGATGGCCACTCGAATAATCTCAATCACGACACTTCTCGATGTTTCATCACTTCATGGAAGTCGTTAGAATTGGTGCCCCACTTCCACGAAGTTTTGCCCCACTTTGACATTTCCCTTTTCTTTTATTTTTCTAGTGTGTATTATCAAAGGACGTGCACAGTTGTTATTTGGTAATCATCTCAATGAATATCCAACGCTTCTTATTCCTTATGATGGAAAAAGGAGGTGGGTAGAAAGGACTGTGAGTTAGGATTGCCCAATTTGGTCCGAAATAAAGGTAGAGTGTTTAAGATCCAAAGAATCATGGGAATCAAAAAATCGAATTGAATACTCGAGCAAAAAAAAAAACCAAGTTAATTTAGGTTCATTTGGAAAGAGGGATAGGGTTTTGGTTTGGTTTGAGCATGAGGTTGGTTGGCTCGAATTAAACCTGAATCGTAATTTAACCTGTCGTTTCACATAGTTTGAAAAGGCTTTTCTCGTAATAAAATTCATTTATATATGCTAAACACATTAATGAGTAGAGAAGGGAAAATAAATAGCAAATAAAATCAAATCCAAATGTGTCCGTGGGACATGCTCTTTCTTTTGTTATATATTTGTGACTACACTGGTGCGGTGGGGATTTGTACCTACAAGATTGGAGACCATCAATTATAAAAATAAGAGGTTCTTTGCCACTTAATTTTAAGCTTTTGGACAAACAGAGCTAAGCCGACCCACTTATATTCATTTTTGTTAGATACGGTAGTATTTTATGCCACAATATGACGGGATGAATTAAATTCAAGAAAAGTTATCGCGGACTCTCGAATTTTTGAATATGATGCATTATGAACATGATAAATCCAAAGCCAATCCGAGTCGACGAATTTCTCAAGTTTTTGGGCAATGAATCGTTTAGGAATTTGCTTTCTCATGTTTATGTTGTTTCCTAACGATAAGAACATTCTAATGGAGTGCATGTTTTTAAAGCTATTCCATGTGCATCGCTAAGCAATCCTCAAACGGGCGAACAAGTTTTGTTCTATGGGCCTCAATATGGGCTTGGGCCTCCGGCTTTAAATGCTTAAAAAAAAATTCAGAGGCCCATTAGTCCACCGAATCGGCTTAGGGGTATGACCGTAATTTCACGCTAGTCCTGGACGCTTTATTAGGCCAACGAAACAGCGAATCGCTAGTGCCCGAAACGTCTATAGTTTCGTATTGCCTTGTTTCATCCGTTTCATCTCTCTTATCGGTTCTCAACTGGTATATCGAAACCCTAGATTTCATTTCAGGCCAATCGCTCATCGGCGAAGCTTGCTCGATTCCCATCATCGCATAACCCAGACGCTGCGGAAGAGCAGTTGCACCGATTGAAGATTCTCGGATCTCGTCTCGCGTGGCTCGTGCGAAGAATCGAGGCCTATCTGCGTTGAAGATCTTCGATTTCTTTTATTGTAGCTGGGGATATTTCGATTTCGAAGAAGGGGCTTTGGCGGATTCAGTGGAGATCTGTGGTGTATTAATCGGATTGGGCTACGAATCGGAGGAAGCTAGCTCTTGATACCCCGGATCGTTGTCGAGGGGATCGGAGTTCGATGTCCGTCGAACTCGAGGCTGGATTTTCGAGGATTGGCGCGGAGGAGCTGTAGAAGCACCCGATTGGTTCGGTCTTTGTTGTTTTCCTCGAAGAAGAAGAGAGAGGAGGAAAAAATTATTGAGTGTTGTTAGAATTCTGTACTGTTTTGAATCTTTAGTTGAATTATCAGGCCCTTTTTTTTTAAGAGGCCTTTTATCATCGTTCTTACGAGGCGATTTTGGTTCTTGTGCATATTTTGATTCATTCAGAAAGAAGGAAAAAAAAGATACTTCTATGGCGGTGTATTATAAATTTAAGAGTGCAAGAGATTTCGATTCAATTCCTATGGACGGTCCATTTATATCAGTTGGTGTTTTGAAAGAAAAAATTTTCGAATCAAAGCACTTGGGCAGGGGCACTGATTTCGACCTTGTGGTAACTAATGCTCAAACTAATGAAGGTGGGTTTCTTGCTTCATGAATCAATGAAATTTTTTTAACAATTAAGGCTATTAAGTTTGGAGAGAGCTGTCTAGTGGGGGGCTGTTTGTGTGGCCTTTTGAGTCTAATATTGGTGTTGTTTATGCTGAACTTGTTGAGGCTGAAATGATTGTGAGTGAGGTATTTATGGCTTTAGGGCCTGGGCTTTGGCCTGAGGTAGCAATACCTGCTGATCCTGAGTCTTTTTGTCAAATTAACCGTGATAGTGTTTTTGTAGTGAGTGCTAGCAAGTGATTTGTGTGGGATTTTTTTTTTTTTTTGGGGTGCGGCGGGGGTGGGGGGTGGGGGTGAGGGAGGAGGAATAGGGTACATTCTAAATGATTAACATCAACTAATTTGACATTTGAGGGGAATTGAGCTCTCTGGAGGAGCTTTTAGTGGCTGACCTGATGATTAGTTAAGGCTGGCTGAGGGAGGAGGAGGGTACTTTCTCCACAGTCAATATCACCTAATTTGATATTTGAGCGGAAAAGAGCTCTATGGAGGAGCTTTTAGTGGCTGACCTGAGGACTGGTTTAGTCTGGCTGTGGGTTAGTTAGGTCATAGGCGAGGGTGCTCTGTGAGGAGGGTGTTTGTCTTGGGATTTTTATTTGGCAGTTTACCTTCATTGCATGGATTATGACATCTGCAATTTTTATAGCCATTTGTCACCGTTTTCAAATTTCAGAGTATCAGGATGAAGCTATGTTGATTCCAAAAAATACATCTGTATTAATTCGTCGGGTTCCTGGACGGCCTCGAATGCCCATTGTCACTGAACAAGAGTACTGCTTCAAACTCTTAAACTCTCGAATAATGCTGTTCTTCTCTGCAATGCACACACATCACATGCTACATATATCCCTCCGTTTTAAAGGAAAACAGTAAGAGACAAGCCAAAAGATAATTTAGCATAGTGTTTTGGAGGTTCCTGTTACTTTTTCTTAATTAATAACTGCATTAGTAGTAATATGAAGATATTGCATTCTAATTGGGGGACAAGTTCTGAGGTTGGTTGGAGTTTCATTATGCAGGCCAAGGGTGGAAAATAATGCAGAGGATGTTCAGACTGAGAAGAGTAGCTTTACAGGTGCCGATTCATCTGCTGTAAAAAGTGTAAGCTCTCTTCTTTGTGGCTATGGCCTCAATCAATTCTTAACTTGCATTGATAACCATAGCATGTTCCCATAACCATTTCTGTGTACAACTTTACAGCATCTGGATTATTCTGAATGGGATGAGTTTGGAAATGATCTCTATGCAATTCCTGAAGTGCTTCCTGTTCAATCTAGCAATCCAATTCCAGATATTACACCAACAAACAGAGCTGATGAAGAGAACAAGATTAAGGCCTTCATAAATACTCCTGCCTTGGACTGGCAGCGGTGAGATGCCTTCTGCTCTTTCATTGTTTTAAGCAACTTGGTTCTTGGCTAATGGTCAAAGTTATGTCAAGTTAACATTAGATGTGGCATTGAATGTGATGTGCAGTCAAGGTGCTGATGGTTTTGGCCCTGGAAGAGGTTTTGGAAGGGGAATGGGTGGACGAATGGGTGGACGTGGTTTTGGTAAATTTCTTTCCATTTGGTCTTGAATATTTAGCTTTAAAATAATGGAGAAGATGTTCATGACTGTGTAGCCCTCTCTGTTGGCCTTGAATTTTCTTTCCATAATGTAGGTTTGGAGCGTAAACGCCACCGCAGGGCTACGTGTGCCATCGATGCAATATTCCTGGTATGCATGGTTGTACCTGTGCATTGGTGAATGAAGAAGCTTGGTCATTAACTCACCCTGAATATGTTTGTTCTTTTTGTGGTGGGTAAAAGGTCACTATATTCAGCACTGCCCTACAAATGGAGATCCAAATTATGACATCAAAAGAGTGAAGCCGCCGACTGGCATTCCTAAGTCAATGTTGATGGCAAACCCAGATGGCTCGTATGCATTACCGAGTGGGGCTGTTGCTATTCTGAAACCAAATGAGTGAGCTATCCGTAACTGCAGTTGTCACCTTAATTCTTTGGAGCATACTCTTAATGAAATGATATCATAATCTTTCTAAGCAGGGCTGCTTTTGAGAGAGAAATTGAGGGATTACCATCCACACGGTCCATTGGTGATCTACCACCAGAACTTCACTGTCCATTGTGCAAGGAAGTGATGAAGGATGCTGTATTGACGAGCAAATGTTGCTTTAAGAGCTTTTGTGATAAATGTAAGTATCAATCCCTTTTTTTGGCATTCCCGAGCTTTCTTAGTCTCTAGGTGTTATATATTAGTAGAGCTTGATGTTCCTGCTGTTTCACTAATTTGGCTTGATTTTCGTTGATGCTTTCCATCTCTTTTGGGGGGGTGTTTTTATGGACTAGTGTCTTGTTTCCGGATGAGTTTTGAGTTTTTTCTTTTCATTCAAAACTAATTGCCAGCTCACCTTTTCTAATGCTATGCAGGTATCAGGGATTACATAATTTCAAAGTCAATGTGTGTTTGTGGAGCCTCTAACATATTGGCAGACGATCTTTTACCAAACAAGACACTCCGTGATACGATCAATCGTATTATGGAGTCCGGTAACAGTAGTGCTGAGAATGCTGGAAGCACTTTTCAGGTTCAAGGTTTGTAACATTATTGTGGTTAGTACAGGTAGTACCGTGCTTGATTTGATGACCTGTCTGAGACCAAATTATGAGCTTCTTTGCCAGACATGGAGTCTGCTCGAGATCCCCAGCCTAAAATGCCATCGCCTACCATGTCTTCAGCATCGAAGGGAGAGCACAATCAGCCACTGATTGAAGCATCTCCAAAGATGGACAACGCAGAGCAGGTTCAAAGTGTTACTGCTCCTCAGGAAACCTCAGAGAAAGCAAAGAAAGTAGCTGATGTATCTGAAGCTACTCATGAGTCATTTAGTGTGAGGGAGCCTCCTTCGCAAAGTAGTGCTCCTCAAGCTGAGGAAGAGGTGCAGCAGAAGATGGCCTCTAGTGAAGCAGGTGATTGGTGCGACTGATTATGTGGAGACTATATTAGGATCATTTTTCCTACAAATGAATCTGCTATTTCATTTTATGCTATTCTTCAAGATAACAACTTGATATTTGCACTTTCTCAGTTGCCATTACCCTCAACTAATTGGAGTTGAACTTGGCTCTGGAAAAGATTGACTTTTGAGCTTTAGCTTGCAATAATTGTGGAGATTGAAGTTAAAACCGCTTAGAAATTTTTTTGTTTGTTTTTTTTTTCAATATGCGCTATTCCTGTGGAGATTGGATGAATTTTCCCCTTCAAGAAAGGGCTTTTCCGGGGAAAGTCTTTCTTCCTCTCTGTATGAAGTGAAGCGTTTCATAACACTGCTCTCATGATTCTTTTATCCTCCTCCTTTTGTAGGGAAAAAGAAAAAGAAGAAGAAAGTTCGTATGCCTGTCAATGGTCTGTCTTAAGCTCTTTGCATTGCCGATTAGCTTTTTCTTTAATTGAAGGGCTTGTGCCTTATTACGCGGACATAATCTCGAGGCTCATACGTTTTTGTTTTTCAGTTGCAGACATGCAGTGGAGAACTGCCCAAGATCTGGCTGCTGAAAACTACATGATGTCTCTGGGTGCTTCTACGTATAACCCATATTGGAATGGTATGCAGCCTGGAATGGATGCGTTCATGGCCCCTTATAGTAGTGGGATGCCGTATATGGGATATGGAATGGGTGGTGGGCCTTTAGACATGCATTTTGGAGGAGTCATGCCTCAGGATCCTTTTGCCGCTCCTGGCTACATGATGCCTGTTGTGCCCCCACACAGGTCTCTCTCTCTCTCCCCCCCCCCTCTCTCTCTCTCTCTCTCTCTCTCTCTCTCTCAAGGATCTGGTTGTGCCTCCGGATCCTTTTTGCATCCCTCTTTTCTTAATAAAGTTAGAGCCTATATCTGATGATTCTTTTGCTTTAGGGATCTTGCTTTTGGCGTCGGTATGAATGCTCCACCTCCTATTATGAGCAGAGAAGAGTTTGAGGCCCGAAAAGCTGACTTAAGGAGGAAACGTGAGAACGAGAGGCGAGGAGAAAGGTAACGCATCTTCTTCTTTTGATGCAGTGCTCGAGTTCTCGTTATTGAGAATGAGTTGCTCATTTTATGATAAAGATCATCTTCCATTAAAAAGTTCGAATCATTTCTCCATTTTTCATCACCGGAAATTTCTCGAATTCACTCTCCTCCATTCCCAGATGTTACTTGTGACACGATTAGATGAATCTGTATGGTGAGAAACAATTCTTGTCATTGGAGATGAGGATATAGGATTGGGGATTCAAATTTTTAACTGAACTTTGAGTAAATAGATAGAATTGTTTGAATTTCTCTCTTTTCCTCCTGTACTCAATGTCAGCTTTGGTTATCGCTAACATCAGAGCTTTACTTTGAAGAATGTTCAACATCGTTTGATGAAAGCGAATGAAGTGCAAAATATTCTGTTTAACAATTTTAAGTTTCCTTGGAGCTACCAGCATAATTTAGTCGCATATTTATCCATCTATCCGTTTATGTTTAGAGGAAATTGTGGCTACCTGTCACGTGATGGGAATTTGACGTGTTTTTCATAATCTTGCTGCAGCCGGGAGATGTCCAGAGACAGGGAATATGGTAGAGCCATGAGCAGTGGTGCTGGCGATGTTTCTTCGATGAAATCGAAATCTGTATGTTTCTTTTCTTGTCCTATTTCTTTATCACGTGCACTCACGAGCTTGTACTTTACCATTTGCTGCCTTTTTTGGCACTTTAGTCTTGCCTCTTTGAGGATCAGGAGGACCTTGTTATTTACCTAAAACTCAATGGTGCACGTTTCAATGTCTCTTGTTAGACTGATGTTTGATGTGCCTCTTCTACTTGGCGTTCCTAATTTTGCATGGAGTCTCAGAATAAGAACATTTCATTTTTTTTTTTTTTGGGGGGGGGGGACACAAATACGAGTCGTTAATCAATTAGTTTCTATCTGAATTTGTTGGTCCACAGCTGTTTAAAACTTATTTGTGCTAAAATTGACTCTATTGCTTATGATTCTTAGTTCGGCTCATGTTTGGTGGGCCTTGCTTTGGCTGTTTGGCATCATCTTATTCTAGCCCTTCTGAGTCATTTAGGGGGAGTGGCTGCAACCTGAAAGGGTTTTTTTTAAATTTGCAAAAATTTGCAAAAAGAAAAATCATGTTGGACTGGGTTAATCTGCCTTTTTGAAATGCAATTTCATTTGCGACATGTATAATCAGTAATGTTGCATAATGCTGCATGGATAATCTTCTAGGCGACTCTTGGAATATACTTGATGAAGGCCTAGACAGCCCGAGGTATATTTAATAAATGGTCGCCAGAGAATTTATGCGATAAATGCTCGTCTCCCTTCCTTCTGTTGTCTTCAAAGCAATGAGAGTGAAAACAACAGCTGAGAATTGTTCGCCCTGGCTTGTTTTCACTTCACTTTGGAAAACTAGCTAAGTCCTATTTGTTTGTCTTATCTTCCTGAAAAGATGAACCCCGTGCATGGCGTTGTCAATAGTCAGAAATCTGAAACTAGAACAAGCTGGCTGAGAAAGGAAAGAAAGGAATACGTTTTTCTGAGCCTGAATATCCATAGTCCTCAAGAATGGTGGAATATTGGTTAATCAGAGTTTTTTTTTTTAAATCTCTGCTGTTGCAGAAAGCACCCATTCATCCGCAGACGTTGGCTGCCGAGCATCATCATCGCCGCCGTCGATCTTCATCTGAACGGTCGCCCGACGACATTGAAGCTCCGCTACCACCACCACGTCCGGCCAAGGGAAAGCCTTCGGAGCACCACAGAGACCGTGACTACGAACACGACCACACCCAGGACTCTCAGGACCACCGCCACCACCAGCGCTCCTCCTCCAAGAGACCCTTCTCAGAGACCAACACTGCCACCAAGCCCACACCATCATCCTCAATTTCAACAGCTGCAGCTGCAGCGGCGGCGGCGGCGGACCGGAAACAAAAAGCGAGCGTCTTCTCTCGCATCAGCTTCCCTGAGGGAGAACTCTCCAAGAAGAGAAAACTCTCATCATCCTCTGAACCTCCAGCGGCCCATCACAAGGTCTCCTCTTCCTCCAATGGGTATTACGATGAGCAGAAGTCATCTTCCGCTATGAAGGCTGCTTCTGGTTCTACTACTGGAACGAGGAAGGGCAGCAGTGCTGTGGACTACGAGTCTAGTGATGACGAGAGGCACTTCAAGAGAAAGCCTTCGAGGTATGAACCCTCACCTCCTCCACCAACTATTGCTGAGAGGGAGGACGAGCGTCGGCACTCCCGGGGTCACGGGAAAGAGACCATCACCGCAGTGGAAGAAGTTGACATCATCACGACATGGAAAACATCTGTGGTGGAGGCAGCGTGGGTCGGTTCTTGCGGGGGTTGAGGGAGAGACGCCACCAGTGCAGTGGAAAATGTTGATGTTCAAGTGAGAACGCCGAAATGCTCCGAATTGGGAGATGTTGCGGCTAATGTTATATTGACAACAGTTTTGCGGATTGAATCCTATTTCAATGCTCAATTCGTGTTTTGATAAGCATGCGGATATTCTGAAATGTATTTCATAATCGATTCTACAACAATAAGAATCGCTACAGCTTGTACCCTTCGGAGTCTTCTCCATATTTCGTTGTGAAATTTATGGATAAAAGTTGCTTCTCGGTCTCACAATTTGCGATTAATTAGTGCGTTTTAAGCTACTTATAACATCCATTATCATCCATTACCTGCCGATATATGACGTTAATCAATCGTTTCTAAGATTCCAAACAATCAATTGCATCCCAGTGACTGGTAAAATTAGATGTCTGAAGGGAACAAGATGCACACATCACACCAGCCAATCTCCGGAGTGTTTCTGGCCGAAACTTCGCTTTGGTTGGCCAAACGAAGAAAGGACAAAAGGAAAAAATTGCACTTGCTTAGCAATTTTCTATTCAAAATTCCCTGAAGCATGCTCTACTCTGTAAATCTCAGAAGCTAGTTAAATGTCACCAATTAAGAAACACCCATCTTTCCAGAGCTACAGTTTATATTTAAACTTCAAGCGACCTATCCAATTTTAACAAGTACCAATACTTGGTGATCTAGTAAATGTCGCTCTAAGAGGCCTTTCGCATTATCTTGAACATAGCTGCATGGCGTTACATAATTTCGTTCTAAGCTCAATTCTGCTCCACTCAGATGGCAACTTGCAATTTTACTGATTTCAAAAGAGAAGTTGCGACCCATTGATCGAATTGACATTCGTTTGAAGTCATCATCTTCATATGTAACAGACAAGCTGTAGTTACTGCAATATTTAGAAGTTCGCTAAGGATATGAACAAGGCACATGAGGTAACACGGACAAACCCACTAATAATATTCCATAAACATACATGGAAATTTGACTTAAGATGAAATGAAAATTATCCAAAAAGTCTCAAACTTATTGTACATCGGTCAATTCAACCATAAAATCTTTCAATTATGCCAATTGAGTCCTAAACCTTTTGATAATTTGCCAATTCATCCCAAACC
This sequence comes from Rhodamnia rubescens, assembly GCA_021437795.1. Lineage (NCBI taxonomy): Eukaryota > Viridiplantae > Streptophyta > Magnoliopsida > Myrtales > Myrtaceae > Rhodamnia > Rhodamnia rubescens. The sequence continues at coordinate 2,703,248 of JAILYA010000041.1, forward strand.
TTTCAATTGTGCTAATTCACTCTTAAATCTTTTGACGATTTGTCAATACAATCATTTTGGCCAATTATCTAAATAATAGGATTAGGACTAAATTAATAAATCATTAAAAGGTTTAGGACTAAATTATCACAATTGAAAGGTTTAAGATTGAATTGCCTATCGTAAAATAGGTTTGGGTCCTTCAGGAATTAGGAGAGCCCTCTAAGTTATCTCAGCTTCGATGCAAAAGATCGTCATATTTGGCAACTTAATTTTAGATGACGTACATTAGCCAACTCAACTATGTCATCGGCGACAAGTTTGTCTTCTCATGCTTTATTTTGTGACAATGGCTCGCATTGAGTCACATTCCCATAGTTGAATCTCTTCCAGTTATAAAGGCCTTCCATGTTCGAAAGAAATCATAGGTTTTCCAATCGGTCGCAGTTTTTGACATTCAGCCTTCAATTCGCTGCGATAGGTTCATAGCACACCCGGCTCGATTATCCGAAGCTTGTGGTGGTTGCTTAGATTAAATGATCTTAGATTCGCCAGTACCCCGATTTCTTCAGTATTATTATGCGCAATATGCATTGCAAATGCTTGTTACGGGCGTGTTCCGTGAATGCTTGTGAGAGTTGCTCGGATTTAACGATCGTAGACTCGTTAGTTCCCCAATTTCTTTAGTATTATTATGCACGACATGCATTGCACGTGGATCGTAATGTACGTGTTTCATGCTTCTGATGTGAGGTAAGAAGACTTACCTTTTCTGATGTGAGGTGCTACAGCCTCCAACTCTCTCCGTTTCATTGTACTTTCTATTTTTTACTTTTTGACTGGTGCGACTCCATGTGATCAGCATTTTGCCGAAAGTTTGCTTGGATTCCGACAAAGTGCGTGGTTTGTACATAATCAAGGTTTAATGCAATATGCACTAATGTTCAGCACACGTCAATATCATCTTCTCCTAAATTTCCTTGTAATAGTCTGACAAAAAAAAAATCCAAGCAATAGTATGATCTATGCAGCGTTTGCAAGATTAAGAATTAAAAAAACTTATATCATGTAAACGAGACTGACCGACACCAAGAGAATGAAAAAAGTTACTCGAATTTTATACCCTTTGATGTGATTTGACATCCGGTGCAAAAGCTCGTCTACAATACAATGTTCTGATGAATGCATCCTTCCCCATCCATCAATGAAAGCTTCCCTTTCTATGTAACTCTTCCAAGTTGCTCAAGCCTTTTAGGACATCGGGCTCAATTATCTAAAGCCTGTGGGAGTTGCTTAGATTTAATGATCTTAGATTCATTAGTTCCTTGATTTCCTTGGTAGAGTTATGCACGAGATGCCTTGCATGTACATCTTCCGTGCATCTGACGTCAGATGCACATGAGGTGCATAGGTTTGTCGGTCGGCAAAGATTTGGCCGACCGGGGAGCTCAAAGCCTTATTTGAGACTAGATTTGTAACACCCTGAAAATTCTTACGTTAAATTATATTTTATAATAATTTGTAGGCAATAAATGTTGCACGCGAGAACTCTAGTTAAGTAATTTACGTAGTTTAGCGGAGACACGAAATACATTTTTGTGTCCGTAATTTCCAGAAAATATGTTTGTTAGAATTGGATTGCTAGATATGTGTTCTAGTATTGTTTTTCTTAGAGTGGTGGTGAACCGCGTAACGCCGCCTTAGTTATTAACTCGAGACCCGTACGCTACGAGATTTCAAACGAGTGATAGATTTGAAATTTATTAAATTAAATATTTCATTTTTGTTCGATAAATTTTGCGAAACATTTTGACCAGTTTAAAATATTTTTCTATATTGTCAATGGTTAAGACGTACGCCGATTTCTTTGTTTATGTAATTGATTTATTTGATATCTAGACAATTTGCCAATATATATGAGAACCTTACGAATGAACTTTTTGTCTCCCTTAAAATATATCACATGCCATTGCTAATATGAATGTTTACCGTAGCAATTGATTTGATATCTTGCATCATGTAGTGCACTTAATGTACTTTTTGATTCCTTCTTTTGCTAGCCGAATGAAACCCTCTTTTCTCGACTTGTCGATGAAGTTTGGAAGAGATAAGGTCATGCATTGCCTTAACAAATTTGGCCTTAGTTCATAAATGCACATGATGATTCACCCCAAAACTTCGCCAACGGAGAGCCACTCCCTCCTTCATTCATCAAAATATCCCTCTCTTAAGCCAATTCTATCAAAGCCATTTGTATCTAATCATTTTATGCATTTAATGATAGGCCAATTTTTACTTGGCCTGACGGAGCTTTACTTTTTCTCCAAGCCGAATAGCCCCTACTAGCAACTCTCTTCGGGGCCACTTCAAGCAATTTCATTGGGACAACTTACCTCTCTACCTTTAGGCTTAATGATTCACCCTATGAGCAATGATTAGTTTAACCATGGTTGAAGCAATTCCATTGGTTCATTTTCTCACACTTGATGAATAGGGAGAGACTCTCTTTAAAAAGACAAAGAGACTCTACTCCATTAACACCCGCCTTCAATTATACCTTCAACCTTCGTTTTCAATTCCACGAGCCAAAGTGAAAACCCACGTTTGTGTTATTAAAAGTTTATGCCTTCGTAGATCGATTTCTGATTAGGGATATCTTCACTCCCATGACTTTCTACAAATGAGTTTATGTTGTTTTCATAATAAAGCATTCATGAATTTTCGATTTCGTTATTTTGAAGGGAACTAAAATTTTGAATTGCGCCCAAATCTTTTCAAGGTAAGTCAAAACTCTAAGCGCTAAGTTAGAATGATCTATTTAGTGCTTTTGACTTGGTTGATTGCTAATTTTAATCAAGTTTGGTGATAAGTATGAAAGAGACAAAGGAAATTGATAGGTGAAACTCTTGTACTAATTGTGGTGTCTTGATTGGTGTCACTTTGCAAATGATATGCTTGATCATTTTTTTTTCTATGAGAATCGGTAATACGTTGGATGAAAAGAATGGAAAACGAGTAGTTGTTAGTTTTTGTTGACATGGAGACTATTGGACACAGCGTGAAACTTATCGTTAAAAAAAATTGTCGACAAAATAAAATCACCGAATTTTATAGGTTGACCGATGGTCATTGGCTTTGACAGGCCATGGATTTTTTATATATAATATAATGCTATAATAAATATAATATAATTATATATAAAAGAAAAATCATGAAGGTGATAATTTCATGAATTTACTGATCGTTATGATTATTATTATTACTAATTCTGTTTTTGGTGTTGCTGAACTTAGAGCTAAAACATTTATAATAATAAGAATATTTTAAAAAAATTTCGAAAGTTTGCATTCATCATAGTATTCTTTGAGGCATGAAAAGATATGTATGATGTATGAATTAGAATACTACTGTTTGGACGATGACTTGAGGAAAAAAACGAATGACGTTGTAATGAATATTTCATGAGCACAAACTTCACATGTAAAAGATTATGTTCCGTCGTTCATGTGATGGTGGCGACGATGCCACGGAGTTGCAATGCCCCGTGTATCGGGAAGTCCCAAGAAGTATTTCGGGATGCCGCGGAGTGGCGATGCCCCGTGTGTTGGGATGCCTCGTGGGCGGATGTTGCGGGGATGCCTCGGAGTTGAGATGCCCTATGTGTCGAGACACCATGTGTGTCGGTAAGCCCCGGTAGTTTCGAGGACGAAAGATGAAGTAATAAATACGATGCATGCTTACGTATATACATTTAATTGCATGAATAAGACACTAGGTGATATGCATTGTGATGTAACGTGACATTGGCCTGCATCATATGCGCAATATTATAACACGTCATTATGGAAGAAGATCATGCGAATGTTCAAGCATTCATATATTACTTTGAATGCTTGTGATTGTGAATTTCAGGTTGAGCGGTAAGAGGATCATCTACCTTAGACTTAGAGATTTCATTTGTTGGGCCTCAGCTCACCCCATTATTTTTCAGATATATAGGATGGACTATCGGCCACCTCTGTTTGGAGCTGCGGTGCTTGTAGAATATATCTATGAAGATATTTTTGTTTCCGAACAAGCTATAATGCATATTAAGTGTACCTCTTACTTATGAATAGACGTTGGACTTGCGGAATGGGTTCCTAATCTATATGTTGCCTGGTGTTTTAACGTCGAGGGCGAGTTGTAGGACCAATTAGAGGTTTTGATGGTTCTCTAGGTCTCGGCAATAATGGCCTACCGATGAGTGAAGCTGTCGATCCTTAATTGTCCAACCGACGATTGTATAGGCAAACTTTTGGCATAGGAGAAGCGAAGTAGTGGAGATAGGCGACCTTAACCCTTCCCAGGTCTACATTATATTTGTATTGTATGATATGCTGAATATGTTTGTAAAATATAAATAAGTGACATGTATATTTTGTAAACTAGTGGTACAAAATAAATGATGCATATGTATTTAGTAAACTCGTGCGAAGATGTGTTGGGGATGATGATGTGAATTTTTTTTTATTTCGCTTCCGCATGCAAATAAATAATAAAAGATATAAATAGAGATGACACGCGTAGGCGTGACGTTTTGGGGCATCACAAGATTGGCCACATCGGGGCCTTATTTAAAATAAGGTCCGCTCTAAATCATCTTTTGAGAAAACTGTCCTCCTTCGTAATCTTATTTGAGATTTTTCCTTAAGTGAAGGAAAGATATATACCAAGACCTATAGTAGTTTCAATTTTCATAGGAGAGACAATGATCGATGCCAAAGTGTAGAAATTAAGTCGAATGTATTGTATCAAGAGAGACTACCACAATCTTCTTCACATTCCTTGTTATATAACGCTCGTAGAATCTAAGCTTCATTTAGGGATGTGATGATCTGAAAATTTGAGTTGCTTGTTCAGAAATATTATCGGATAATTTTGAAGTGAAAATGAGACAAGAAATATTTTTAGATAATTATGGGCTAAAAATAAGGCGACAGTGGACGACACGGTATAATTTATTTTGGAAACGGCAGGGGGCCGAGTACATATAAAATTGGGATCGGAGGAGTACAAGGGGGACGAGGTGGCCACGTGGCCGATTATGGTGAGGTGGCTGAGGCGATCGGCCATGTGTCATCGCCTCAAACGTGGCATCATCCGCCACGCCCACGTGACGTGGGCGCGATTTGCAAGCGGTCACCTTGGCGACTCGTCGGAAGTTGTTGATTGTAAGCTCCCCGAGCTGTTATAAATAGAAATTGACGTCGGTTTACTCATCACTTTTGTCGAAAATTCTATCGATACCCTCGTTGCCGCCGCCACACGCCGTTGACCGGAACCAAACCGCCACACACCGCCCGTGACCCGCCCCTTTAGCCGTCCACCGCCTTGGCCTTGCATCACCCTAGCGTGGCCGTACCATTCTCCTTGGCCGATCGTCCGTCGTCCGTTCGTCGTCTTCGAAAGTTGGAATTTCTGAATCAAGGCGAGTGGATTTCTAACTTTTATGGTTACCTTGGATTGATTTTAGAACTATTCGTCGATAGTTTGGAATCCTAATTGTATTCTTGAGTTGTTATACGATATGTTTGATTTCCGCATCGTTGGGTTTTACGAAAAAGAATTGATCATGAGAATCGTATTTAATCATTTATTTGCATTGAATCTTCCTAGAAACGATGATGGTAAGATTGCAATGTGTATGCATGGCATGGCATATCATGAAACACTTATCGTGAGGTTTATCGACATTGTACCGCCATGAGATTTATCGACGATGCCCCGTGGGAACCGGACGGAATTTGGGATGTCCTTCGATGCTTTTCGATGGTCGGAGATGCCTCCACTCTTGTGAGCTTGAGATGCCCCTAGAGTAGGATGCCGGGTGAGGTTTATCCTCGAGGATGGCACACCCGCATGAGGTTTATCTACGAAGGAGCCGGAGACATTGCATATAAATTCACGAGTTTTTGGAAAGGAACTGAATGCTTGAGATGTGTGCATTTGGATTTATGGATTATTGACGTGACATTCGATTTCAATGCTTGTATTCTATTGGGTTAGATGTTTATTCGCGGAGCTGTCAAGCTCACCACTCATGGGATAACTATTTTCAGGTTAGCGTAGCTAACTAGTGATGTTGACGGTAATGAGTAACTTATGGATGTTGGTGGTGAATTATGAAGTCGCCTTTGTGAGGGTGACGTTAAGTGGAGTAGTTATCATATTTTGTCATGCTTCCATTGTTTTTAAACTTTTGTAAAGAACCGATTGAAAAATATGAATAAAGATTGCTGTTGTTTGGCATGTGTGTTATCTGGTTAGTGAACCATGAAAAGGCCATACTCATTGTATAGGCGTGCCTACCATTGGATGTTCTATCTTTCCATGCACTTGTGCCCATATGGGCCGCTTGATTGTTTTTACTTAAAGTTCCGCATGCACCAGTTAATCTTATTAAGGAAAGATTAAAGTAGAGAACGTAAGCCTTAGTCGCGGGCGGTTCGGTATGGGACGTTCCGCCAGCCTTCGTGTGGATTGAGGACGCGACAGATGGCGAACCGCTTGGGTAGCTACAAGGGAAGATAGAATCCATGCCGTACAAACAAGATTAATTTTTTTGACAGTACTGAAATTTTGTTTCTCGATTTTGCAAGTGATTAAAAAAAAAAAAAAAGCTTCCAATGTATCTTATGGTAGCAAAAGGTATTTTGCAGAGGTAGGACCTATCACCCAACCGACTTAAACAACCTAAAAGATTGGCCCCGTCCCGTTTGGAGAATGACCACTTATGGCACGGCTTCGCTTCCTTAAGCCATTTCCATGCTTTAACAACAAAACCACTAAGGCTGTTCAAGTTAGAGTTTCTGTCAAATATGAGCCCAAAATGAGATTGATCTTTTAATTTATTGTAGTCGAATGTGAGATATGTACCCCCACAATGTTGAACACATTGAAAACCTCGTTATAAATAATTATTAATTTTGAAGGTATTATATACAGGTAAAAGATTTTATACATTCATAAACAATTGTTCTCAAACATTTAAAATCAAAATGTGCATATGAATGCATAGAGGTACCGATTACCAAAGTATGCATAAGAATTAGAGATTTGTCAGGATCACAGATTTGCTAAAGTGACAATAAGGAACGAATATTAGGTACAGCTCGCACGTGAGCGTGCCACGTGGCTCAAGTTTTGCGCGATCTTTACCAAATTTCACGTAGATGTTTCCCACATGCAAAATTAACTAGAATCAAAAGTGGGTAATATCAATATTTCTAACCCACCAATCAAAGGTGTGATTGGAGAAAATTTCACTCCATAGGAAAACATGACTTACGGAAGGAAAAACCGGTATCTTTCGAAGCGTGGCTACACCTCTTCATACTCTTGACCGATAGTTGCTCGATGGATCCGGTCGTTTCGTGATTTTTCACCATCTAAATACAAAGGGTTTTCCTCGTAAATATCGGTGCAACTGATTCGAATCCTCCCTTGTTATTTGCATTGTCGGAGCTGATCTTTTGTTTTCCCTCCTCTGGTGGGTGCGAGACTTTGCTTGACTTACATTAAGCAAGTCGCCGAAGGAACGCGGTACGGTGAACTCTTCTATACGAAGACTGCCGATGCGGGGGTTAAAATCTACATGGGAGTCACGTTCACGTGACCTCAACATCCGTTGTAGGCATGGCAAGTCCCGACCGTTTATAGTTCGGTAAGATCTTAAGAAAAGCAACTAGCAGAGTTAGTTGACATAGTCGAGCTCATAGACAACCAGTTAAGGTTGTCACATCACTTTTAGTGGAGACATCCTCGATCGACCCAGTGCGCGCGCATAGGCTGTGGATAAAATCCCTTGCACAAGATCGGTAGAAGTTTTCAGTTTTCCAGTCGGTCTTTAACGGACTGTGCTCTTTGCAGCTGGGCTGAATATGAAGTATCACCCGTCGGGCTTGGCGTTTCCGTATTGTCATGTGCAGCAATAAAATGTAGTGAAACTTGCTGTTAGGTACTCGGGATAGTTCATAATTCAGGTTGTGTTTAGAAAAATCAATTTATTCGACACCATTATGCATGAGATCATCATCTGGAAGCATTGAGGATTCTGTGTGCATAAATGAGTCAAGTCTAAGATTTCACTTTCAAAACGTGATGTCTGTTTGAGACGGGTTTAGGCTACTACATTCAAAGATATATCGAGACAAGGTTGGGACAAGGTCAGTCGTCCTCCTCCAAAACCCGTCTAAGGTTACTGATCCAACCCACCTCTCTGACGTCAATCAATTAAAGACCATATTCCAACTTCAGTACATCAGAAAACACGAATAGAGAGACGCTTGTGATCAAGTAAACCAGAAAGCAACTCATTTGGAGTGAAAGAGCAGATCTGGATGAGGCAGAACATGGTCTTACAGTGGCAAACCTTCCATTATTGCGCCAATGCTATGAATCAAACAAGTCCGACCGGAAAGTCGTCTGTCTCTGGACTTATCAAGAATCTATACTCTTCCTTGTATGTAACTTTCCTTGAGATTTTGCAGTGCTTGCCTGATTGAATCCTCATCCTGACTGGAGTACTTCAGGCATATCAAACGCTGAGCTACACGGTACACCACCTGGAGAGCATTATATTGCTCATAGTTCACTTCCATTCTCTTCAGCTCCTGAAGAAAAATTTTATTTTTATATAATTACTTCAGTCCCAGTATGAGATTAAAAAAAAAAAACAAAGGTAAAATGTCGGTACAAAACACATACAAGTCAAAGAATAAAGCAACTTTTATTTCCTCAGGTAAAAATTTCAGTGAAATCAAACCACAGAGATCCGGCCAGCCACTGCTAATAAAAGCTAACGGCTAGATTTTACTAAGATTAATCAACTTCAATGATGAATAAGAAGATCAGTTGAGGAACCTTCTGTGTGATCCTTGTTGTGATTCCTCTGGCTGTATCAATCACGGATCTTGGTAGCCCTGCCACTTCTGCTAAGAGAAGGCCGTAATGCGGTACACGTCGCGAACCATCCTTGAGTTGAAACTAGCACAAGAAAGAAGGCAAACGAATAGGTTAAATTAGTGTAAACTTAACAAACAAGCCTAAAGGGGATTGAAATATCACCTTGAAATCTAAGCGATTGCTATTTATGTCAACATCAAAATGCAGAACTTTCACATTTGGATAGATGGTTGCTAATTCCGACAGGTTTTCCATGTGAGTCGCAAATATTGTATACCTGAGAAATGAATGACATGTTTCAGTGGAAAAGCTGTGGTCATTTTTTCCTTTGGCATCATGAGAACATAGAAATTATCACTTAAAAATCAGAATATGTTGAAACTCAGAGTAAGCATGCATTATAGGCTCATTAGTTTCAGAGGAATCTAACTGAGACATTTTATATGGAACTATCCAGAAACAGTAATCTTCTTGGCCATTGGCATCCTATGATGCACACTCCTACTCCTTGATATCTCTGATGCTTCTTAGTTGTATGCCGAAAAGTTGAACAGGTATTTTCATTAACAGGTGTCAACTGATTAAGGTCTGGTCACCCATCTCCATGTGCTCTCGCCGTAAAATGATGCTTACACATGCTAGCCAGGTGCATAAAACTTCAAGTTTTTTGAAAAGCAGAGATTCACACTTTGTGCATGAAAGTCGGAAGAGCATAAGAACTGTCTGTGATATGAAAATGGCTCCCAGAAAATGAATATTTTGTGTAGACATAAAAAAAAAATCTTCTTCGCTAGCCTAAATAGATACCAGGAAAAGTTCTGAGGCTTACGCTTTTACTGATAAGAGAAACTCACAGCAACTCCATGCAATGGCCAATCCATCAGATGAAGATGTCGCCCTCCCAAGTTCGTCCATGATGATAAGACTCCTACCGACAATCCCACCTGAACATATCATATGGAAATAGGGAAAAACGAACAGCAAAATGCACATCTTGACAGTAATGTGAGATCACCTTGTAGAGAGATTCTGCATAATAAAAGATGTCTCTTTCATCTCTGTCATAAACTGCAAGAACAGAACTTACTGAGAATATGATGCTTTACACTCAAGTAAGAAAGATTTGTATTCTAAGATAGTAAAATGAGCAGCTTGTTGGGGCTTTCATGCAATTTTTTATAACAAACTATTGTACAGAGTAAAATATTATCTCACTTTTCCTTTGGTTGCAAGTTTTAAAGCACAATCCTTCTGTCCTGGTTTCTCTTCCACTAGAACATATAACAAAGTAAAAATGCTTACTCTTATCTTTTGAAAATGCCTTTAAAATCATTAACATGATGTGGGGCCCGAGCAACAATGTGTATCCATGGAATTTAACTCTCTACAGTTTACATGGATCATGTAAACGAGGTTGTTTTGAAAGCCATAATGTTAAATTAAGTTACTGGAAGGCAATTGCCAGCAACATGGAAATAAGAAACTAAAGCCAGCCAGACAGGCTACTTGTAACATTTCCTGTAGAATCCTGTTGTGAGGTACTAGGGGCACATCTTCAAGTCAATATCATGGGTTGCTCTAGCACATCCAGAATAACCAGACAATGGTTCCAACAGCCCCTTTCTCAGGGAGGCAAGGACTCGAACTAACTTTAAAAAGCCACATCAAGCAATTCAGGGATGAAACAAGTTTAATTAAAAATGCGTAGCAGTTCACATTTTTCTGAAAATGGAGCCATTCTACTGTAAAATATTGAGAACAAGTTCGAGTAGAATATTTTCTGTTGCATATTCTGATAGTGAATCCACTAATAGATTCTATTCCACTTCTCTAAGCAATCAGGGGTGTCAAGTGTTGTGTTATTGTGATCCTGTTGGCATTTTATATCATATCATGTCATCGTCAAAATAACTTCCATTATGTCCAGTATGATTAATGTGGGCTTCATTTTAATAAAAAGGTCAACAAGCCAAGTCATTTCAGTTTCGTAATCTTGTTCATCTCATGTCAAAGTCGGGTTTATCTCAGTTAATCATGTCGTATACAAAATTGCCAATCCTAGAGCCACGCGTAACAATTTTTCAGGTCTTGCAGAATAATCAAAATAGATTAAAATATGACCTACTTCTGATACAAGCAGCCAGTTTCATGTCATTGTAGAGACATCATCTAAATGAACTAAACATACCGTACTAGAGTTTGATTCCAAATTATCCATTGAACCCATTCTCGTGAATATACGGTCAACAACTTTTATAGTTGAGAAACGAGCAGGAACGTAGCAACCAATCTGAGCAAGAATTATAATCAGGCACACTTGCTGAAGATAAGTACTCTTCCCACTCCTGAAAAATGCAGTGCTCGATCAAGTTCCAAGTACCGATATATTATGTCTTGAGCATTTTATCCAGACGCCTTGCCTGGTTTACCCCGTATATCTTAAAGCAGGAAATGAGTAGCAATCGGATCCTAGGAAATCAAAATCACATGTAGATAGCAAGAGATCCCTATGGCTAGATTTGTACTCACAATTTTAATTTCCAGGCTTGTAATCTATACTTGTCCCATTAAGGTTGCTCAGATATCACCGACAATATGCTTAAATCGTTATGTCAGTATGCATAAAACTTGGCCATTCTGTCATGCTAACATTTCTTTAAATTCCTAGAGTTGGTAGAAATGCCTGTCAGACCAGCTCCTCTAGGATCCGACATCCTCCCTCAACTCGAATTCTCATTGTTTGAGAACAGGTCCTATATGTTTTTTATATTCATGTGGTCTCCCTCCGCCTATCAGCTTAAGCTTTTGGATTGGACTTTCTAACACATGCCGGGGTACGCAAGTCCATGTGAGTTACAGAGCTAGGCTTTGTAAACTCTACTTCTATGAGTAGTGCAACTTCCAAGAGGGATATCTCCAAAAAAATGACAAACATATAACGTTAGTGCCAATGATTATAGGCATTCATGACTAGTGATCCGATCTTCTGAGCCAACCTACTTTGACTTTTGCACCTAGATGGCTAGAATTCTGTCTAATTCCATAGAGCAAATTTGAATCTGCATTTACACATTTTAGGGCACGTGATCTACAAAGTTGGGCCCTATCAGAGACATGACTGCAGCTTCTAGATCCAAAACATACAGTGGGAGAATGCCTTTTCTTTAAATAAAAGGTCGGAAAAGGATGCTTTATAGGATAGCTTGAACAAACAGCCTTTAGAATGAAAGAGAAGAAATACTGTGTTGAGAGTTTCTTACATGTTAGGACCCGTGACAATCACCATATTAGATGCCTCTGAAAGGAAGATACTGTTAGACTGCCCAGAGATAAGAAGGATAACTTTTAATTAACTCTGCATAGCTTGAATAGGATAATAGAACCAAAACCTTGCACATAGTACAACCAGTTAAAAAAAAAAAAAACCAAGTGCCATGCCACCAAAAAAGCTAACATACAACAAAATCATTGTGTATGCTTTCCAGGATAGGGTGTCTTCCTGCATCTACAGCCAAGGGACCATTTTCTGTCAGTTAAAGCGACCACAGTCAAGAATTTCCCAGCTGCCAGATTAATTTATCTAGTTTACATTTAGTGTGTGAATTTACCTGTAAATTGTGGCCTAGAGTAGTGATCAACAGGTTTAGTAGATATGCTATGGGCAAATGAATTAACAATCATGTCTAAAAGGCACAAAACTTCTGCGAGTAGTGTAAGGACAGAAGCATTCTCCCGTATGGCATCTAAAAGTGCTGCATAAACATCAAAGATACTCTTAGGGGCTTACAGAAGAATGCAGCTCCATACAAGATAATACTCATGATATGAAATGTACGTTAGAGATTTACAAGTGTGTCGAGTGGAAATAATTTGAAAAAGTTAAAGAGCTGGACACACATCCCATATAATGACGAGGTTCACTCAACTCATTTTATTAAAATCAAAGTCCCAAATTCCTTATGGAAATGATAGCAGAAAAAATACAGCTCAATCAAAAAATTTGCCACCGAATGTGATGATAGAGTAGGTCATGTTTTTGTTGATAGTATCAAAATGGTCCACATTTACATAGGTTTAGAGCTAGTTGGCATTTAAAACCAAAATGTTATAGTGTTGAGACAGGGAGAGAAGCCTATGAAACAATAGCAATGAAAACAAAGCTTTATGACAATAAACATGTGAAACTTGTGACAAAAATTAATTATACAACTTGATTCAATTAAGAACCTTCCAGGCATATTTCAGTTCGTATGAAGCATTCAGCTGCAGCAGACTTATTCCGCACATTCAGCTGCAAGATCATGCCATTAGGAGAAAAAAGTTAATTTCCACGACTTAATGCATAGTAAATGGAAATGCAATGAACAAAGTGAAGCAATTGACAACTGACGTCAACCCTGCCGCAGACAAAAGAGAACAAATTATCAAATACCTTCAACGTCCACAGAGTGACCACATTGAAAATTTCTTCATATTTCTTACATGATACGGGTTTTGTCGTCAATGGTTGATTCCATACTATCTCACAAATCAACAAGAAACTTCTTCCACTAAGATGTCTCTTAATATCCTCATCATAGAGTTCATTGAGGATAAGCTTGAGGACCATTTGCAGGCTTCAGGAATGTTTGCTGGAGGCAAGATTTTATTCTTTTCTGGCATATGATGTACGAAACTTCAAAATGACTCCTCTCCAGCATGTTCTCGACTCACACATTTATCGATTTACATTAATAGTATCACACAAGCCACTATGGATGCGAACTCCAATCTATGAGGGTTCTTAGAAAATGTTAGCAAACTGCAGATGCACAAGAAACAGCTTACTCCGTAAGGGGCATTTTCATTTATTTGCAAATACTCCTTAATTTCCTGTTGAAGAACGATTGCGAGAGATTGCTGAAGGAAAACTCATAACTTCTGGTACATCTCATTCATTTATTAAGACAAATCTCTCTTGAAGAAACTATTGGTATGTCCTTGATTAAGACTTGATTATGTTGCAATGAAAGAGACTGAGGCAATTCATTTCTGTGTAGTGTCAGTCACTTTTTAGATCTGCTAGTAATACTTTCATCTTGATGCAAATGCTAAAGCTGATTTCTTAAGAGCACCATGCTTCTGTAATTACTCAGGTCAAAGTACGAGCTTATCTGTGTCCTCATCCTCCCAACATGTGAAGCCCGTTCGTTGACTCCATATGAAATTGTCCAACATTCTTTCATTGTTTTATTTCTTCGAGTTTTAAGGTCTATCAGATTATCATGTCAATTCATCTCTAGTGGGTTCTTCCATTGGATGGCTATATGGTAATGAAATCATTCTCACTAAAGAATCTTTTATGTCTTCTCCTCCGTGTCAATCTGTATCTTGTGGTGGCGATTTATGTGAGCACAACAGCACTTATTTGTATTGCCATTTATTGTGGCCCCACTACCTGTAGGGTTTTCATGCCTCAGCTTTGACTGCCAGACGGTCGCTAAACCACACGATGTGCAAACCACAGTGTCTAAAGTCAAAAAAGCTTATTGATAACGGACTTTGTTAACAAGTGCCCCCAGGGCACTTGTCAAACACCCAATTCAGCAAAATTAGTTAACTTCAATGCATTGTACTTCTCGCGTCATGCGTAATTAGGTCATTGGAGATTAAAAAGTTTCCATGTTAAGTATGGTTGATACATGTCCCGAGAGACCCTTCATACAAAAGGAGGCATATGAAGATCATATGGTATAATGATCTATGACATAACCCACCTAAAACACTATCAAAAGTATCATACCAGAATAAAATACAAGTATGAGCTTTTTGGTTATTTACTCACCGAAGCAAGTTCAAGAGTGGAGCAATGAATGTTGTTCCCGTGCTTCACGACCTGATTTGATAAAATCAAGAAGAGAAAGATTTCAGATAACACTGAAGGACATGTTACCAAGAAAAGATAATAAGATAAACATAACCTGTATGAACTTGCTAGGAAGCTTTCCTAGAATATCCTTCCGTGGAATACTGAAGTAAAAGCCTTGTCTATTGTTGAAAGGAAGTTTTAAATTTGGCAGTTTAAATTCTTCACGATACTGAGTTGCCAGGTTATGTATTGCTGTCAACAGGGGACTCCTTTTTCAGATATGTAGGGCACATACAAAAGAAATCGATGGAGAGGAATGTAGCTAGAAAACAGAGAACCTTCACTTGTGTCACAAAATGATCTCCGTGCAATATCCAACAGGCCATCTATTCCAGTCTTGACAGCAAAGCACTGCTGTGTGCGGGCAACAAAAGGGACCCTTGCATGAAGCACATCTTCATCTATCACCTCACCTATCCTGAAAAGGATGAAGCTTCAATCATAAAAATGTGAAGCCAGAGTGATATGAGAACATCAGATCACTTCCCCCATTCTGAAAATGATCAAGCCTCTTAATTAAATATGTGAAAGACAGTGATACAAGAAGTCCACAGAGGTAAATGTACATAATCAAGACAAAAACAAAGCACGGTTAATCAGGATCCTATGTATCTAACTAATATGAATTTCTTCTTGAGAACGGGGAGAGCTACAGATAAACTGGACTAAGCAGTCCTTGTCTCTACATACATATCTGCAGGCACTGCAGAAATATATGATCAGCAGATGACGATTACCTCTTTCTAATTGCAGCATAATTCTGGTTCTCACATACAGATTTGTGAACGTTCACCAGGAAGATTTTTTTGGCTTCTTTTTAGAACCTTGATTCATGCAATTACAAAAGATAATCATTTGAGTTCAGTGAAAAAATGAAATGTACTTAGTAACAAAATCATATTACCGTGGAGAGTAAAGGCAAACCAGAGCCTTTTTCAGGCGATGACAACTCTGATTGTGATTTGTGACCACTTTTTCATTCCTTTCCCAGCCTTTTTTCTCCCAAATGGACAGTGCAGGCGATCGAATTAACGTGGGCTGGGCGAAGATCATCGGTTTCCACTCCAATAAAAATGGGCCATATCCATATGGGACCATCGAGATTTTTGGCATAAGATTTACTACGAGATCAGACGAATTTGATTCGCTCCATTGAGCTATATCCTTACAATGGGAACTCGAAAGTTTTAATTTGTGGTGAACGAGGCACGTCATACCCGTGCGGAACAATAGCAACACTATCTCGTGTGCAGAGATTTTTCTGATTGCCAACATCTTGGCGGGGCTACGAAAACGCTAGCCGATTTCAAACCTTTAGATCACTCGGTGATGTGGAATAACTATCCTCAATCTGTAATGGGCCATAAAAATGGGTTCGTGATCCTAATTAGTAATGACCAGTTGGAATCGCTTGGGTTACCGGCCCTCTCCTCGTCGTTTTATAATCGAAAACTACTCGTATGTGGGTGATTGAGGACGCATCGAGTCGAATTTTCTTTCCCTTTATTTTTTTAAGATAATCATGTTAACGAACTTCGGGACGGTTAATGTGCTAAATTATTTTTTTTTAATCTCTTAATTACCACGTGGAGATGGAGAGTACTCGTTTGCTGAACTTATTCTGTTTCTGTATTGCTAGCTTTCCATCAAGTTGCACGTGAACTTTCCTGACAAAGAGGAGGAAAAATTTTCCCGAGAAAAAGGGGAAAATTGCTGTGGGGGTAATTGAAGAACCGATCGAGCGGTCCATGGCGATGATGTGATGTTTGCTGCCTTGTCCCGGCCCCCATCACGTCCGTCCATCCTGAATTTGCCCTTAAATTGCTAACAAGTCTCTCAAATTGGCAAATTTCCATTGAAGGGCCCAATAAAATCAGAATTTACAAACCGATTCTTTTACGTAAAATAGCAACTTGCTCGATATGTAGTCGACGTGACGTGACGTTCCGCGCAAAAGGTCTCCCTTTCGCTTCTCCTTTGTACTTGTATTTTAGTTGACCAATTCAATCAAATGGGGAGAATTGACCGCATGTTCATTGGGAGAAATGACGTCAAACACAATTGCTATTACAAAATGATTTCTCAATTATTGGTGGGCTGGAAATGGTAAAAAACGACCGAAAAAACAAGAAACACACATGCTAGTATATACAATACTATTGCAAATCGAAATTGTACACCGTCCATGCCACGTTAGACTGCCAAGGCGCGACTTCAGCCGATTTTGACAAAAAATCGACGAACGACTCATTTAAAAAAATGTTAAAATATTTGATTTAATCGGCAATATTAAATGTTCGGGACGAATCGAAAAATCGTAATAAATTTATTGACTTTTCGACAATTTTTTCACCGCAAATAACTGGCTCATGGAATTAGGGAAAACACGACACGTGGAACTTGATAAATTCATCGATGGCCACTGAATAATCTCAATCACGACACTTCGATGTTTCATCACTTCATGGAAGTCGTTAGAATTGGTGCCCCACTTCCACGAAGTTTTTTGCTTCCCACTTTGACATTTCCTTTTCTTTATTTTTCTAGTGTGTATTATCAAAGGACGTGCACAGTTGTTATTTGGTAATCATCTCAATGAATATCCAACGCTTCTATTCCTTATGATGGAAAAAGGAGGTGGGTAGAAAGGACTGTGAGTTAGGATTGCCCAATTTGGTCCGAAATAAAGGTAGAGTGTTTAAGATCCAAAAAGAATCATGGGAATCAAAAATCGAATTGAATACTCGAGCGAAAAACCAAGTTAATTTAGGTTCATTTGGAAAGAGGGATAGGGTTTTGGTTTGGTTTGAGCATGAGGTTGGTTGGCTCGAATTAAATCGAACCGTAATTTAACCTGGCTGCTTCACATAGTTTGAAAAGGCTTTTCTCGTAATAAAATTCGTTTATATATGCTAAACACATTAATGAGTAGAGAAGGGAAAAATAAATAGCAAATAAAATCAAATCCAAATGTGTCCGTGACATGCTCTTTCTTTTGTTATATATTTGCGACTACACGGGTCACTAGGTCTGATCTGTACCTACAAGATTGAGACCGTCAATTATAAAAATAAGAGGTTGCTGCCACTTAATTTTAAGCTTTTGGACAAACAGAGCTAAGCCGACCCACTTATATTCATTTTTGTTAGATACGGTAGTATTTATGCCACAATATGACAGGATGAATTAAATTCAAGAAAAGCTTATCGCTGACTCGAATTTTTGAATATGATGCATTATGAACATGATAAATCCAAAGCTAATCCGAGTCCGACGAATTTCTCTCAAGTTTTTGGGCAATGAATCGTTTAGGAATTTGCTTTCTTCATGTTTATGTTGTTTCCTAACGATAAGAACATTCTAATGGAGTGCATGTTTTTAAAGCTATTCCATGCATCGCTACAATCCTCAAACGGGCGAACAAGTTTTGTTCTATGGGCCTCAATATGGGCTTGGGCCTCCGGCTTTAAATGCTTAAACCAAAAAATTCAGAGGCCCATTAGTCCACCGAATCGGCTTAGGGGTATGACCGTAATTTCACGCTAGTCCTGGACGCTTTATTAGGCCAACGAAACAGCGAATCGCTAGTGCCCGGAAACGTCTATAGTTTCGTATTGCCTTGTTTCATCCGTTTCATCTCTTATCGGTTCTCAACTGGTATATCGAAACCCCAGATTTGCTTTCAGGCCAATCGCTCATCGGCGAAGCTTGCTCGATTCCCATCATCGCATAACCCAGACGCTGCGGAAGAGCAGTTGCACCGATTGAAGATTCTCGGATCTCGTCTCGCGTGGCTCGTGCGAAGAATCGAGGCCTATCTGCGTTGAAGATCTTCGATTTCTTTTATTGTAGCTGGGGATATTTCGATTTCGAAGAAGGGGGCTTTGGCGGATTCAGTGGAGATCTGTGGTGTATTAATCGGATTGGGCTACGAATCGGAGGAAGCTAGCTCTTGATACCCCGGATCGTTGTCGAGGGGATCGGAGTTCGATGTCCGTCGAACTCGAGGCTGATTTTCGAGGATTGGCGCGGAGGAGCTGTAGAAGCACCCGATTGGTTCGGTCTTTGTTGTTTTCCTCGAAGAAGAAGAGAGAGGAGGAAAAAATTATTGAGTGTTGTTAGAATTCTGTACTGTTTTGAATCTTTAGTTGAATTATCAGGCCCTTTTTTTTTTTAAGAGGCCTTTTATCATCGTTCTTACGAGGCGATTTTGTTCTTGTGCATATTTTGATTCATTCAGAAAGAAGGAAAAAAAAAAGATACTTCTATGGCGGTGTATTATAAATTTAAGAGTGCAAGAGATTTCGATTCAATTCCTATGGACGGTCCATTTATATCAGTTGGTGTTTTGAAAGAAAAAAATTTTCGAATCAAAGCACCTTGGGCAGGGGCACTGATTTCGACCTTGTGGTAACTAATGCTCAAACTAATGAAGGTGGGTTTCTTGCTTCATGAATCAATGAAATTTTTTTAACAATTAAGGCTATTAAGTTTGGAGAGAGCTGTCTAGTGGGGGGCTGTTTGTGTGGCCTTTTGAGTCTAATATTGGTGTTGTTTATGCTGAACTTGTTGAGGCTGAAATGATTGTGAGTGAGGTATTTATGGCTTTAGGGCCTGGGCTTTGGCCTGAGGTAGCAATACCTGCTGATCCTGAGTCTTTTTGTCAAATTAACCGTGATAGTGTTTTTTGTAGTGAGTGCTAGCAAGTGATTTGTGTGGGATTTTTTTTTTTTTTTTTGGGGTGGGGTGGGGGGTGGGGGTGAGGGAGGAGGAATAGGGTACATTCTAAATGATTAACATCAACTAATTTGACATTTGAGGGGAATTGAGCTCTCTGGAGGAGCTTTTAGTGGCTGACCTGATGATTAGTTAAGGCTGGCTGAGGGAGGAGGAGGGTACTTTCTCCACAGTCAATATCACCTAATTTGATATTTGAGCGGAAAAGAGCTCTATGGAGGAGCTTTTAGTGGCTGACCTGGAGGACTGGTTTAGTCTGGCTGTGGGTTAGTTAGGTCATAGGCGAGGGTGCTCTGTGAGGAGGGTGTTTGTCTTGGGATTTTTATTTGGCAGTTTACCTTCATTGCATGGATTATGACATCTGCAATTTTTATAGCCATTTGTCACCGTTTTCAAATTTCAGAGTATCAGGATGAAGCTATGTTGATTCCAAAAATACATCTGTATTAATTCGCCGGGTTCCTGGACGGCCTCGAATGCCCATTGTCACTGAACAAGAGTACTGCTTCAAACTCTTAAACTCTCGAATAATGCTGTTCTTCTCTGCAATGCACACACATCACATGCTACATATATCCCCCTCCGTTTTAAAGGAAAACAGTAAGAGACAAGCCAAAAGATAATTTAGCATAGTGTTTTGGAGGTTCCTGTTACTTTTTCTTAATTAATAACTGCATTAGTAGTAATATGAAGATATTGCATTCTAATTGGGGGACAAGTTCTGAGGTTGGTTGGAGTTTCATTATGCAGGCCAAGGGTGGAAAATAATGCAGAGGATGTTCAGACTGAGAAGAGTAGCTTTACAGGTGCCGATTCATCTGCTGTAAAAGTGTAAGCTCTCTTCTTTGTGGCTATGGCCTCAATCAATTCTTAACTTGCATTGATAACCATAGCATGTTCCCATAACCATTTCTGTGTACAACTTTACAGCATCTGGATTATTCTGAATGGGATGAGTTTGGAAATGATCTCTATGCAATTCCTGAAGTGCTTCCTGTTCAATCTAGCAATCCAATTCCAGATATTACACCAACAAACAGAGCTGATGAAGAGAACAAGATTAAGGCCTTCATAAATACTCCTGCCTTGGACTGGCAGCGGTGAGATGCCTTCTGCTCTTTCATTGTTTTAAGCAACTTGGTTCTTGGCTAATGGTCAAAGTTATGTCAAGTTAACATTAGATGTGGCATTGAATGTGATGTGCAGTCAAGGTGCTGATGGTTTTGGCCCTGGAAGAGGTTTTGGAAGGGGAATGGGTGGACGAATGGGTGGACGTGGTTTTGGTAAATTTCTTTCCATTTGGTCTTGAATATTTAGCTTTAAAATAATGGAGAAGATGTTCATGACTGTGTAGCCCTCTCTGTTGGCCTTGAATTTTCTTTCCATAATGTAGGTTTGGAGCGTAAACGCCACCGCAGGGCTACGTGTGCCATCGATGCAATATTCCTGGTATGCATGGTTGTACCTGTGCATTGGTGAATGAAGAAGCTTGGTCATTAACTCACCCTGAATATGTTTGTTCTTTTTGTGGTGGGTAAAAGGTCACTATATTCAGCACTGCCCTACAAATGGAGATCCAAATTATGACATCAAAAGAGTGAAGCCGCCGACTGGCATTCCTAAGTCAATGTTGATGGCAAACCCAGATGGCTCGTATGCATTACCGAGTGGGGCTGTTGCTATTCTGAAACCAAATGAGTGAGCTATCCGTAACTGCAGTTGTCACCTTAATTCTTTGGAGCATACTCTTAATGAAATGATATCATAATCTTTCTAAGCAGGGCTGCTTTTGAGAGAGAAATTGAGGGATTACCATCCACACGGTCCATTGGTGATCTACCACCAGAACTTCACTGTCCATTGTGCAAGGAAGTGATGAAGGATGCTGTATTGACGAGCAAATGTTGCTTTAAGAGCTTTTGTGATAAATGTAAGTATCAATCCCTTTTTTGGCATTCCCGAGCTTTCTTAGTCTCTAGGTGTTATATATTAGTAGAGCTTGATGTTCCTGCTGTTTCACTAATTTGGCTTGATTTTCGTTGATGCTTTCCATCTCTTTTGGGGGGTGTTTTTATGGACTAGTGTCTTGTTTCCGGATGAGTTTTTGAGTTTTTTTCTTTTCATTCAAAACTAATTGCCAGCTCACCTTTTCTAATGCTATGCAGGTATCAGGGATTACATAATTTCAAAGTCAATGTGTGTTTGTGGAGCCTCTAACATATTGGCAGACGATCTTTTACCAAACAAGACACTCCGTGATACGATCAATCGTATTATGGAGTCCGGTAACAGTAGTGCTGAGAATGCTGGAAGCACTTTTCAGGTTCAAGGTTTGTAACATTATTGTGGTTAGTACAGGTAGTACCGTGCTTGATTTGATGACCTGTCTGAGACCAAATTATGAGCTTCTTTGCCAGACATGGAGTCTGCTCGAGATCCCCAGCCTAAAATGCCATCGCCTACCATGTCTTCAGCATCGAAGGGAGAGCACAATCAGCCACTGATTGAAGCATCTCCAAAGATGGACAACGCAGAGCAGGTTCAAAGTGTTACTGCTCCTCAGGAAACCTCAGAGAAAGCAAAGAAAGTAGCTGATGTATCTGAAGCTACTCATGAGTCATTTAGTGTGAGGGAGCCTCCTTCGCAAAGTAGTGCTCCTCAAGCTGAGGAAGAGGTGCAGCAGAAGATGGCCTCTAGTGAAGCAGGTGATTGGTGCGACTGATTATGTGGAGACTATATTAGGATCATTTTTCCTACAAATGAATCTGCTATTTCATTTTATGCTATTCTTCAAGATAACAACTTGATATTTGCACTTTCTCAGTTGCCATTACCCTCAACTAATTGGAGTTGAACTTGGCTCTGGAAAAGATTGACTTTTGAGCTTTAGCTTGCAATAATTGTGGAGATTGAAGTTAAAACCGCTTAGAAATTTTTTTGTTTCTTTTTCAATATGCGCTATTCCTGTGGAGATTGGATGAATTTTCCCCTTCAAGAAAGGGCTTTTCCGGGGAAAGTCTTTCTTCCTCTCTGTATGAAGTGAAGCGTTTCATAACACTGCTCTCATGATTCTTTTATCCTCCTCCTTTTGTAGGGAAAAAGAAAAAGAAGAAGAAAGTTCGTATGCCTGTCAATGGTCTGTCTTAAGCTCTTTGCATTGCCGATTAAGCTTTTTCTTTAATTGAAGGGCTTGTGCCTTATTACGCGGACATAATCTCGAGGCTCATACGTTTTTGTTTTTCAGTTGCAGACATGCAGTGGAGAACTGCCCAAGATCTGGCTGCTGAAAACTACATGATGTCTCTGGGTGCTTCTACGTATAACCCATATTGGAATGGTATGCAGCCTGGAATGGATGCGTTCATGGCCCCTTATAGTAGTGGGATGCCGTATATGGGATATGGAATGGGTGGTGGGCCTTTAGACATGCATTTTGGAGGAGTCATGCCTCAGGATCCTTTTGCCGCTCCTGGCTACATGATGCCTGTTGTGCCCCCACACAGGTCTCTCTCTCTCCTCCCCCCTCCCTCTCTCTCTCTCTCTCTCTCTCTCTCTCAAGGATCTGGTTGTGCCTCCGGATCCTTTTTGCATCCCTCTTTTCTTAATAAAGTTAGAGCCTATATCTGATGATTCTTTTGCTTTAGGGATCTTGCTTTTGGCGTCGGTATGAATGCTCCACCTCCTATTATGAGTAGAGAAGAGTTTGAGGCCCGAAAAGCTGACTTAAGGAGGAAACGTGAGAACGAGAGGCGAGGAGAAAGGTAACGCATCTTCTTCTTTGATGCAGTGCTCGAGTTCTCGTTATTGAGAATGAGTTGCTCATTTTATGATAAAGATCATCTTCCATTAAAAAGTTCGAATCATTTCTCCATTTTTCATCACCGGAAATTTCTCGATTCACTCTCCTCCATTCCCAGATGTTACTTGTGACACGATTAGATGAATCTGTATGGTGAGAAACAATTCTTGTCATTGGAGATGAGGATATAGGATTGGGGATTCAAATTTTTAACTGAACTTTGAGTAAATAGATAGAATTGTTTGAATTTCTCTCTTTTCCTCCTGTACTCAATGTCAGCTTTGGTTATCGCTAACATCAGAGCTTTACTTTGAAGAATGTTCAACATCGTTTGATGAAAGCGAATGAAGTGCAAAATATTCTGTTTAACAATTTTAAGTTTCCTTGGAGCTACCAGCATAATTTAGTCGCATATTTATCCATCTATCCGTTTATGTTTAGAGGAAATTGTGGCTACCTGTCACGTGATGGGAATTTGACGTGTTTTTCATAATCTTGCTGCAGCCGGGAGATGTCCAGAGACAGGGAATATGGTAGAGCCATGAGCAGTGGTGCTGGCGATGTTTCTTCAATGAAATCGAAATCTGTATGTTTCTTTTCTTGTCCTATTTCTTTATCACGTGCACTCACGAGCTTGTACTTTACCATTTGCTGCCTTTTTTGGCACTTTAGTCTTGCCTCTTTGAGGATCAGGAGGACCTTGTTATTTACCTAAAACTCAATGGTGCACGTTTCAATGTCTCTTGTTAGACTGATGTTTGATGTGCCTCTTCTACTTGGCGTTCCTAATTTTGCATGGAGTCTCAGAATAAGAACATTTCATTTTTTTTTTTTTGGGGGGGGGTGGGGACACAAATACGAGTCGTTAATCAATTAGTTTCTATCTGAATTTGTTGGTCCACAGCTGTTTAAAACTTATTTGTGCTAAAATTGACTCTATTGCTTATGATTCTTAGTTCGGCTCATGTTTGGTGGGCCTTGCTTTGGCTGTTTGGCATCATCTTATTCTAGCCCTTCTGAGTCATTTAGGGGGAGTGGCTGCAACCTGAAAGGGTTTTTTTTAAATTTGCAAAAATTTGCAAAAAGAAAAATCATGTTGGACTGGGTTAATCTGCCTTTTTGAAATGCAATTTCATTTGCGACATGTATAATCAGTAATGTTGCATAATGCTGCATGGATAATCTTCTAGGCGACTCTTGGAATATACTTGATGAAGGCCTAGACAGCCCGAGGTATATTTAATAAATGGTCGCCAGAGAATTTATGCGATAAATGCTCGTCTCCCTTCCTTCTGTTGTCTTCAAAGCAATGAGAGTGAAAACAACAGCTGAGAATTGTTCGCCCTGGCTTGTTTTCACTTTACTTTGGAAAACTAGCTAAGTCCTATTTGTTTGTCTTATCTTCCTGAAAAGATGAACCCCGTGCATGGCGTTGTCAATAGTCAGAAATCTGAAACTAGAACAAGCTGGCTGAGAAAGGAAAGAAAGGAATACGTTTTTCTGAGCCTGAATATCCATAGTCCTCAAGAATGGTGGAATATTGGTTAATCAGAGTTTTTTTTTTAAATCTCTGCTGTTGCAGAAAGCACCCATTCATCCGCAGACGTTGGCTGCCGAGCATCATCATCGCCGCCGTCGATCTTCATCTGAACGGTCGCCCGACGACATTGAAGCTCCGCTACCACCACCACGTCCGGCCAAGGGAAAGCCTTCGGAGCACCACAGAGACCGTGACTACGAACACGACCACACCCAGGACTCTCAGGACCACCGCCACCACCAGCGCTCCTCCTCCAAGAGACCCTTCTCAGAGACCAACACTGCCACCAAGCCCACACCATCATCCTCAATTTCAACAGCTGCAGCTGCAGCGGCGGCGGCGGCGGACCGGAAACAAAAAGCGAGCGTCTTCTCTCGCATCAGCTTCCCTGAGGGAGAACTCTCCAAGAAGAGAAAACTCTCATCATCCTCTGAACCTCCAGCGGCCCATCACAAGGTCTCCTCTTCCTCCAATGGGTATTACGATGAGCAGAAGTCATCTTCCGCTATGAAGGCTGCTTCCTGGTTCTACTACTGGAACGAGGAAGGGCAGCAGTGCTGTGGACTACGAGTCTAGTGATGACGAGAGGCACTTCAAGAGAAAGCCTTCGAGGTATGAACCCTCACCTCCTCCACCAACTATTGCTGAGAGGGAGGACGAGCGTCGGCACTCCCGGGGGTCACGGGAAAGAGACCATCACCGCAGTGGAAGAAGTTGACATCATCACGACATGGAAAACATCTGTGGTGGAGGCAGCGTGGGTCGGTTCTTGCGGGGGGTTGAGGGAGAGACGCCACCAGTGCAGTGGAAAATGTTGATGTTCAAGTGAGAACGCCGAAATGCTCCGAATTGGGAGATGTTGCGGCTAATGTTATATTGACAACAGTTTTGCGGATTGAATCCTATTTCAATGCTCAATTCGTGTTTTGATAAGCATGCGGATATTCTGAAATGTATTTCATAATCGATTCTACAACAATAAGAATCGCTACAGCTTGTACCCTTCGGAGTCTTCTCCATATTTCGTTGTGAAATTTATGGATAAAAGTTGCTTCTCGGTCTCACAATTTGCGATTAATTAGTGCGTTTTAAGCTACTTATAACATCCATTATCATCCATTACCTGCCGATATATGACGTTAATCAATCGTTTCTAAGATTCCAAACAATCAATTGCATCCCAGTGACTGGTAAAATTAGATGTCTGAAGGGAACAAGATGCACACATCACACCAGCCAATCTCCGGAGTGTTTCTGGCCGAAACTTCGCTTTGGTTGGCCAAACGAAGAAAGGACAAAAGGAAAAAAATTGCACTTGCTTAGCAATTTTCTATTCAAAATTCCCTGAAGCATGCTCTACTCTGTAAATCTCAGAAGCTAGTTAAATGTCACCAATTAAGAAACACCCATCTTTCCAGAGCTACAGTTTATATTTAAACTTCAAGCGACCTATCCAATTTTAACAAGTACCAATACTTGGTGATCTAGTAAATGTCGCTCTAAGAGGCCTTTCGCATTATCTTGAACATAGCTGCATGGCGTTACATAATTTCGTTCTAAGCTCAATTCTGCTCCACTCAGATGGCAACTTGCAATTTTACTGATTTCAAAAAGAGAAGTTGCGACCCATTGATCGAATTGACATTCGTATGAAGTCATCATCTTCATATGTAACAGACAAGCTGTAGTTACTGCAATATTTAGAAGTTCGCTAAGGATATGAACAAGGCACATGAGGTAACACGGACAAACCCACTAATAATATTCCATAAACATACATGGAAATTTGACTTAAGATGAAATGAAAATTATCCAAAAAGTCTCAAACTTATTGTACATCGGTCAATTCAACCATAAAATCTTTCAATTATGCCAATTGAGTCCTAAACCTTTTGATAATTTGCCAATTCATCCCAAACCTTTCAATTGTGCTAATTCACTCTTAAATCTTTTGACGATTTGTCAATACAATCATTTTGGCCAATTATCTAAATAATAGGATTAGGACTAAATTAATAAATCATTAAAAGGTTTAGGACTAAATTATCACAATTGAAAGGTTTAAGATTGAATTGCCTATCGTAAAATAGGTTTGGGTCCTTCAGGAATTAGGAGAGCCCTCTAAGTTATCTCAGCTTCGATGCAAAAGATCGTCATATTTGGCAACTTAATTTTAGATGACGTACATTAGCCAACTCAACTATGTCATCGGCGACAAGTTTGTCTTCTCATGCTTTATTTTGTGACAATGGCTCGCATTGAGTCACATTCCCATAGTTGAATCTCTTCCAGTTATAAAGGCCTTCCATGTTCGAAAGAAATCATAGGTTTTCCAATCGGTCGCAGTTTTTGACATTCAGCCTTCAATTCGCTGCGATAGGTTCATAGCACACCCGGCTCGATTATCCGAAGCTTGTGGTGGTTGCTTAGATTAAATGATCTTAGATTCGCCAGTACCCCGATTTCTTCAGTATTATTATGCGCAATATGCATTGCAAATGCTTGTTACGGGCGTGTTCCGTGAATGCTTGTGAGAGTTGCTCGGATTTAACGATCGTAGACTCGTTAGTTCCCCAATTTCTTTAGTATTATTATGCACGACATGCATTGCACGTGGATCGTAATGTACGTGTTTCATGCTTCTGATGTGAGGTAAGAAGACTTACCTTTTCTGATGTGAGGTGCTACAGCCTCCAACTCTCTCCGTTTCATTGTACTTTCTATTTTTTACTTTTTGACTGGTGCGACTCCATGTGATCAGCATTTTGCCGAAAGTTTGCTTGGATTCCGACAAAGTGCGTCGTTTGTACATAATCAAGGTTTAATGCAATATGCACTAATGTTCAGCACACGTCAATATCATCTTCTCCTAAATTTCCTTGTAATAGTCTGACAAAAAAAAATCCAAGCAATAGTATGATCTATGCAGCGTTTGCAAGATTAAGAATTAAAAAAACTTATATCATGTAAACGAGACTGACCGACACCAAGAGAATGAAAAAAGTTACTCGAATTTTATACCCTTTGATGTGATTTGACATCCGGTGCAAAAGCTCGTCTACAATACAATGTTCTGATGAATGCATCCTTCCCCATCCATCAATGAAAGCTTCCCTTTCTATGTAACTCTTCCAAGTTGCTCAAGCCTTTTAGGACATCGGGCTCAATTATCTAAAGCCTGTGGGAGTTGCTTAGATTTAATGATCTTAGATTCATTAGTTCCTTGATTTCCTTGGTATAGTTATGCACGAGATGCCTTGCATGTACATCTTCCGTGCATCTGACGTCAGATGCACATGAGGTGCATAGGTTTGTCGGTCGGCAAAGATTTGGCCGACCGGGGAGCTCAAAGCCTTATTTGAGACTAGATTTGTAACACCCTGGAAATTCTTACGTTAAATTATATTTTATAATAATTTGTAGGCAATAAATGTTGCACGCGAGAACTCTAGTTAAGTAATTTACGTAGTTTAGCGGAGACACGAAATACATTTTTGTGTCTGTAATTTCCAGAAAATATGTTTGTTAGAATTGGATTGCTAGATATGTGTTCTAGTATTGTTTTTCTTAGAGTGGTGGTGAACCGCGTAACGCCGCCTTAGTTATTAACGAGACCCGTACGCTACGAGATTTCAAACGAGTGATAGATTTGAAATTTATTAAATTAAATATTTCATTTTTCTTCGATGAATTTTGCGAAACATTTTGACCAGTTTAAAATATTTTTCTATATTGTCAATGGTTAAGACGTACGCCGATTTCTTTGTTTATGTAATTGATTTATTTGATATCTAGACAATTTGCCAATATATATGAGAACCTTACGAATGAACTTTTTGTCTCCCTTAAAATATATCACATGCCATTGCTAATATGAATGTTTACCGTAGCAATTGATTTGATATCTTGCATCATGTAGTGCACTTAATGTACTTTTTGATTCCTTCTTTTGCTAGCCGAATGAAACCCTCTTTTCTCGACTTGTCGATGAAGTTTGGAAGAGATAAGGTCATGCATTGCCTTAACAAATTTGGCCTTAGTTCATAAATGCACATGATGATTCACCCCAAAACTTCGCCAACGGAGAGCCACTCCCTCCTTCATTCATCAAAATATCCCTCTCTTAAGCCAATTCTATCAAAGCCATTTGTATCTAATCATTTTATGCATTTAATGATAGGCCAATTTTTACTTGGCCTGACGGAGCTTTACTTTTTCTCCAAGCCGAATAGCCCCTACTAGCAACTCTCTTCGGGGCCACTTCAAGCAATTTCATTGGGACAACTTACCTCTCTACCTTTAGGCTTAATGATTCACCCTATGAGCAATGATTAGTTTAACCATGGTTGAAGCAATTCCATTGGTTCATTTTCTCACACTTGATGAATAGGGAGAGACTCTCTTTAAAAAGACAAAGAGACTCTACTCCATTAACACCCGCCTTCAATTATACCTTCAACCTTCGTTTTCAATTCCACGAGCCAAAGTGAAAACCCACGTTTGTGTTATTAAAAGTTTATGCCTTCGTAGATCGATTTCTGATTAGGGATATCTTCACTCCCATGACTTTCTACAAATGAGTTTATGTTGTTTTCATAATAAAGCATTCATGAATTTTCGATTTCGTTATTTTGAAGGGAACTAAAATTTTGAATTGCGCCCAAATCTTTTCAAGGTAAGTCAAAACTCTAAGCGCTAAGTTAGAATGATCTATTTAGTGCTTTTGACTTGGTTGATTGCTAATTTTAATCAAGTTTGGTGATAAGTATGAAAGAGACAAAGGAAATTGATAGGTGAAACTCTTGTACTAATTGTGGTGTCTTGATTGGTGTCACTTTGCAAATGATATGCTTGATCATTTTTTTTTCTATGAGAATCGGTAATACGTTGGATGAAAAGAATGGAAAACGAGTAGTTGTTAGTTTTTGTTGACATGGAGACTATTGGACACAGCGTGAAACTTATCGTTAAAAAAAATTGTCGACAAAATAAAATCACCGAATTTTATAGGTTGACCGATGGTCATTGGCTTTGACAGGCCATGGATTTTTTATATATAATATAATGCTATAATAAATATAATATAATTATATATAAAAGAAAAATCATGAAGGTGATAATTTCATGAATTTACTGATCGTTATGATTATTATTATTACTAATTCTGTTTTTGGTGTTGCTGAACTTAGAGCTAAAACATTTATAATAATAAGAATATTTCAAAAAAATTTCGAAAGTTTGCATTCATCATAGTATTCTTTGAGGCATGAAAAGATATGTATGATGTATGAATTAGAATACTACTGTTTGGACGATGACTTGAGGAAAAAAAACGAATGACGTTGTAATGAATATTTCATGAGCACAAACTTCACATGTAAAAGATTATGTTCCGTCGTTCATGTGATGGTGGCGACGATGCCACGGAGTTGCAATGCCCCGTGTATCGGGAAGTCCCAAGAAGTATTTCGGGATGCCGCGGAGTGGCGATGCCCTGTGTGTTGGGATGCCTCGTGGGCAGATGTTGCGGGGATGCCTCGGAGTTGAGATGCCCTATGTGTCGAGACACCATGTGTGTCGGTAAGCCCTGGTAGTTTCGGGACGAAAGATGAAGTAATAAATACGATGCATGCTTACGTATATACATTTAATTGCATGAATAAGACACTAGGTGATATGCATTGTGATGTAACGTGACATTGGCCTGCATCATATGCGCAATATTATAACACGTCATTATGGAAGAAGATCATGCGAATGTTCAAGCATTCATATATTACTTTGAATGCTTGTGATTGTGAATTTCAGGTTGAGCGGTAAGAGGATCATCTACCTTAGACTTAGAGATTTCATTTGTTGGGCCTCAGCTCACCCCATTATTTTTCAGATATATAGGATGGACTATCGGCCACCTCTGTTTGGAGCTGCGGTGCTTGTAGAATATATCTATGAAGATATTTTTGTTTCCGAACAAGCTATAATGCATATTAAGTGTACCTCTTACTTATGAATAGACGTTGGACTTGCGGAATGGGTTCCTAATCTATATGTTGCCTGGTGTTTTAACGTCGAGGGCGAGTTGTAGGACCAATTAGAGGTTTTGATGGTTCTCTAGGTCTCGGCAATAATGGCCTACCGATGAGTGAAGCTGTCGATCCTTAATTGTCCAACCGACGATTGTATAGGCAAACTTTTGGCATAGGAGAAGCGAAGTAGTGGAGATAGGCGACCTTAACCCTTCCCAGGTCTACATTATATTTGTATTGTATGATATGCTGAATATGTTTGTAAAATATAAATAAGTGACATGTATATTTTGTAAACTAGTGGTACAAAATAAATGATGCATATGTATTTAGTAAACTCGTGCGAAGATGTGTTGGGGATGATGATGTGAATTTTTTTTTATTTCGCTTCCGCATGCAAATAAATAATAAAAGATATAAATAGAGATGACACGCGTAGCGCGTGACGTTTTGGGGCATCACAAGATTGGCCACATCGGGGCCTTATTTAAAATAAGGTCCGCTCTAAATCATCTTTTGAGAAAACTGTCCTCCTTCGTAATCTTATTTGAGATTTTTCCTTAAGTGAAGGAAAGATATATACCAAGACCTATAGTAGTTTCAATTTTCATAGGAGAGACAATGATCGATGCCAAAGTGTAGAAATTAAGTCGAATGTATTGTATCAAGAGAGACTACCACAATCTTCTTCACATTCCTTGTTATATAACGCTCGTAGAATCTAAGCTTCATTTAGGGATGTGATGATCTGAAAATTTGAGTTGCTTGTTCAGAAATATTATCGGATAATTTTGAAGTGAAAATGAGACAAGAAATATTTTTAGATAATTATGGGCTAAAAATAAGGCGACAGGACGACACGGTATAATTTATTTTGGAAACGGCGGGGCCGAGTACATATAAAATTGGGATCGGAGGAGTACAAGGGGACGAGGTGGCCACGTGGCCGATTATGGTGAGGTGGCTGAGGCGATCGGCCATGTGTCATCGCCTGAAACGTGGCGATCATCTGCCACGCCCACGCGACGTGGGCGCGATTTGCAAGCCCGGTCACCTTGGCGACTCGTCGGAAGTTGTTATTTGTAAGCTCCCCGATCGAGCTGTTATAAATAGAAATTGACGTCGGTTTACTCATCACTTTTGTCGAAAATTCTATCGATACCCCGCTTGACCGCCGCCACACGCCGTTGACCGGAACCAAACCGCCACACACCGCTTGTGACCCGCCCCTTTAGCCGTCCACCGCCTTGGCCTTGCATCACCCTAGCGTGGCCGTACCATTCTCCTTGGCCGATCGTCCGTCGTCCGTTCGTCGTCTTCGAAAGTTGGAATTTCTGAATCAAGGCGAGTGGATTTCTAACTTTTATGGTTACCTTGGATTGATTTTAGAACTATTCGTCGATAGTTTGGAATCCTAATTGTATTCTTGAGTTGTTATATCGATATGTTTGATTTCCGCATCGTTGGGTTTTCGAAAAAGAATTGATCATGAGAATCGTACGAATCATTTATTTGCATTGAATCTTCCTAGAAACGATGATGGTAAGATTGCAATGTGTATGCATGGCATGGCATATCATGAAACACTTATCGTGAGGTTTATCCGACATTGTACCGCCATGAGATTTATCGACGATGCCCCGTGGGAACCGGACGGAATTTGGGATGTCCTTCGATGCTTTCGATGGTCGGAGATGCCTCCACTCTTGTGAGCTTGAGATGCCCCTAGAGTAGGATGCCGGGTGAGGTTTATCCTCGAGGATGGCACACCCGCATGAGGTTTATCTACGAAGGAGCCGGAGACATTGCATATAAATTCACGAGTTTTTGGAAAGGAACCGAATGCTTGAGATGTGTGCATTTGGATTTATGGATTATTGACGTGACATTCGATTTCAATGCTTGTATTCTATTGGGTTAGATGTTTATTCGCGGAGCTGTCAAGCTCACCACTCATGGGATAACTATTTTCGGGTTAGCGTAGCTAACTAGTGATGTTGACGGTAATGAGTAACTTATGGATGTTGGTGGTGAATTATGAAGTCCGCCTGTGAGGGTGACGTTAAGTTGGGAGTAGTTATCATATTTTGTCATGCTTCCATTGTTTTTAAACTTTTGTAAAGAACTGATTGAAAAATATGAATAAAGATTGCTGTTGTTTGGCATGTGTGTTATCTCGGTTAGTGAACCATGAAAAGGCCATACTCATTGTATAGGCGTGCCTACCATTGGATGTTCTATCTTTCCATGCACTTGTGCCCATATGGGCCGCTTGATTGTTTTTACTTAAAGTTCCGCATGCACCAGTTAATCTTATTAAGGAAAGATTAAAGTAGAGAACGTAAGCCTTAGTCGCGGGCGGTTCGGTATGGGACGTTCCGCCGCCTTCGTGTGGATTGAGGACGCGACAGTGGCGAACCGCTTGGGTAGCTACAAGGGAAGATAGAATCCATGCCGTACAGCAAGATTAATTTTTTTGACAGTACGAAATTTTGTTTCTCGATTTTGCAAGTGATTAAAAAAAAAAAAAAGCTTCCAATGTATCTTATGGTAGCAAAAAGGTATTTTGCAGAGGTAGGACCTATCACCCAACCGACTTAAACAACCTAAAAGATTGGCCCCGTCCCGTTTGGAGAATGACCACTTATGGCACGGCTTCGCTTCCTTAAGCCATTTCCATGCTTTAACAACAAAACCACTAAGGCTGTTCAAGTTAGAGTTTCTGTCAAATATGAGCCCAAAATGAGATTGATCTTTTAATTTATTGTAGTCGAATGTGAGATATGTACCCCCACAATGTTGAACACATTGAAAACCTCGTTATAAATAATTATTAATTTTGAAGGTATTATATACAGGTAAAAGATTTTATACATTCATAAACAATTGTTCTCAAACATTTAAAATCAAAATGTGCATATGAATGCATAGAGGTACCGATTACCAAAGTATGCATAAGAATTAGAGATTTGTCAGGATCACAGATTTGCTAAAGTGACAATAAGGAACGAATATTAGGTACAGCTCGCACGTGAGCGTGCCACGTGGCTCAAGTTTTGCGCGATCTTTACCAAATTTCACGTAGATGTTTCCCACATGCAAAATTAACTAGAATCAAAAGTGGGTAATATCAATGTTTCTAACCCACCAATCAAAGGCGTGATTGGAGAAAATTTCACTCCATAGGAAAACATGACTTACGGAAGGGAAAACCGGTATCTTTCGAAGCGTGGCTACACCTCTTCATACTCTTGACCGATAGTTGCTCGATGGATCCGGTCGTTTCGTGATTTTTCACCATCTAAATACAAAGGGTTTTCCTCGTAAATATCGGTGCAACTGATTCGAATCCTCCCTTGTTATTTGCATTGTCGGAGCTGATCTTTTGTTTTCCCTCCTCTGGTGGGTGCGAGACTTTGCTTGACTTACATTAAGCAAGTCGCCGAAGGAACGCGGTACGGTGAACTCTTCTATACGAAGACTGCCGATGCGGGGGTTAAAATCTACATGGGAGTCACGTTCACGTGACCTCAACATCCGTTGTAGGCATGGCAAGTCCCGACCGTTTATAGTTCGGTAAGATCTTAAGAAAAGCAACTAGCAGAGTTAGTTGACATAGTCGAGCTCATAGACAACCAGTTAAGGTTGTCACATCACTTTTAGTGGAGACATCCTCGATCGACCCAGTGCGCGCGCATAGGCTGTGGATAAAATCCCTTGCACAAGATCGGTAGAAGTTTTCAGTTTTCCAGTCGGTCTTTAACGGACTGTGCTCTTTGCAGCTGGGCTGAATATGAAGTATCACCCGTCGGGCTTGGCGTTTCCGTATTGTCATGTGCAGCAATAAAATGTAGTGAAACTTGCTGTTAGGTACTCGGGATAGTTCATAATTCAGGTTGTGTTTAGAAAAATCAATTTATTCGACACCATTATGCATGAGATCATCATCTGGAAGCATTGAGGATTCTGTGTGCATAAATGAGTCAAGTCTAAGATTTCACTTTCAAAACGTGATGTCTGTTTGAGACGGGTTTAGGCTACTACATTCAAAGATATATCGAGACAAGGTTGGGACAAGGTCAGTCGTCCTCCTCCAAAACCCGTCTAAGGTTACTGATCCAACCCACCTCTCTGACGTCAATCAATTAAAGACCATATTCCAACTTCAGTACATCAGAAAACACGAATAGAGAGACGCTTGTGATCAAGTAAACCAGAAAGCAACTCATTTGGAGTGAAAGAGCAGATCTGGATGAGGCAGAACATGGTCTTACAGTGGCAAACCTTCCATTATTGCGCCAATGCTATGAATCAAACAAGTCCGACCGGAAAGTCGTCTGTCTCTGGACTTATCAAGAATCTATACTCTTCCTTGTATGTAACTTTCCTTGAGATTTTGCAGTGCTTGCCTGATTGAATCCTCATCCTGACTGGAGTACTTCAGGCATATCAAACGCTGAGCTACACGGTACACCACCTGGAGAGCATTATATTGCTCATAGTTCACTTCCATTCTCTTCAGCTCCTGAAGAAAATTTTTATTTTTATATAATTACTTCAGTCCCAGTATGAGATTAAAAAAAAAAAAAACAAAGGTAAAATGTCGGTACAAAACACATACAAGGCAAAGAATAAAGCAACTTTTATTTCCTCAGGTAAAAATTTCAGTGAAACCAAACCACAGAGATCCGGCCAGCCACTGCTAATAAAAGCTAACGGCTAGATTTTACTAAGATTAATCAACTTCAATGATGAATAAGAAGATCAGTTGAGGAACCTTCTGTGTGATCCTTGTTGTGATTCCTCTGGCTGTATCAATCACGGATCTTGGTAGCCCTGCCACTTCTGCTAAGAGAAGGCCGTAATGCGGTACACGTCGCGAACCATCCTTGAGTTGAAACTAGCACAAGAAAGAAGGCAAACGAATAGGTTAAATTAGTGTAAACTTAACAAACAAGCCTAAAGGGGATTGAAATATCACCTTGAAATCTAAGCGATTGCTATTTATGTCAACATCAAAATGCAGAACTTTCACATTTGGATAGATGGTTGCTAATTCCGACAGGTTTTCCATGTGAGTCGCAAATATTGTATACCTGAGAAATGAATGACATGTTTCAGTGGAAAAGCTGTGGTCATTTTTTCCTTTGGCATCATGAGAACATAGAAATTATCACTTAAAAATCAGAATATGTTGAAACTCAGAGTAAGCATGCATTATAGGCTCATTAGTTTCAGAGGAACCTAACTGAGACATTTTATATGGAACTATCCAGAAACAGTAATCTTCTTGGCCATTGGCATCCTATGATGCACACTCCTACTCCTTGATATCTCTGATGCTTCTTAGTTTTTTGCCTAAAAGTTGAACAGGTATTTTCATTAACAGGTGTCAACTGATTAAGGTCTGGTCACCCATCTCCATGTGCTCTCGCCGTAAAATGATGCTTACACATGCTAGCCAGGTACATAAAACTTCAAGTTTTTGAAAAGCAGAGATTCACACTTTGTGCATGAAAGGTGGAAGAGCATAAGAACTGTCTGTGATATGAAAATGGCTCCCAGAAAATGAATATTTTGTGTAGACATCCAAAAAAATCTTCTTCGCTAGCCTAAATAGATACCAGGAAAAGTTCTGAGGCTTACGCTTTTACTGATAAGAGAAACTCACAGCAACTCCATGCAATGGCCAATCCATCAGATGAAGATGTCGCCCTCCCAAGTTCGTCCATGATGATAAGACTCCTACCGACAATCCCACCTGAACATATCATATGGAAATAGGGAAAAACGAACAGCAAAATGCACATCTTGACAGTAATGTGAGATCACCTTGTAGAGAGATTCTGCATAATAAAAGATGTCTCTTTCATCTCTGTCATAAACTGCAAGAACAGAACTTACTGAGAATATGATGCTTTACACTCAAGTAAGAAAGATTTGTATTCTAAGATAGTAAAATGAGCAGCTTGTTGGGGCTTTCATGCAATTTTTTATAACAAACTATTGTACAGAGTAAAATATTATCTCACTTTTCCTTTGGTTGCAAGTTTTAAAGCACAATCCTTCTGTCCTGGTTTCTCTTCCACTAGAACATATAACAAAGTAAAAATGCTTACTCTTATCTTTTGAAAATGCCTTTAAAATCATTAACATGATGTGGGGCCCGAGCAACAATGTGTATCCATGGAATTTAACTCTCTACAGTTTACATGGATCATATAAACGAGGTTGTTTTGAAAGCCATAATGTTAAATTAAGTTACTGGAAGGCAATTGCCAGCAACATGGAAATAAGAAACTAAAGCCAGCCAGACAGGCTACTTGTAACATTTCCTGTAGAATCCTGTTGTGAGGTACTAGGGGCACATCTTCAAGTCAATATCATGGGTTGCTCTAGCACATCCAGAATAACCAGACAATGGTTCCAACAGCCCCTTTCTCAGGCAGGCAAGGACTCGAACTAACTTTAAAAAGCCACATCAAGCAATTCAGGGATGAAACAAGTTTAATTAAAAATGCGTAGCAGTTCACATTTTCTGAAAATGGAGCCATTCTACTGTAAAATATTGAGAACAAGTTCGAGTAGAATATTTTCTGTTGCATATTCTGATAGTGAATCCACTAATAGATTCTATTCCACTTCTCTAAGCAATCAGGGGTGTCAAGTGTTGTGTTATTGTGATCCTGTTGGCATTTTATATCATATCATGTCATCGTCAAAATAACTTCCATTATGTCCAGTATGATTAATGTGGGCTTCATTTTAATAAAAAGGTCAACAAGCCAAGTCATTTCAGTTTCGTAATCTTGTTCATCTCATGTCAAAGTCGGGTTTATCTCAGTTAATCATGTCGTATACAAAATTGCCAATCCTAGAGCCACGCGTAACAATTTTTCAGGTCTTGCAGAATAATCAAAATAGATTAAAATATGACCTACTTCTGATACAAGCAGCCAGTTTCATGTCATTGTAGAGACATCATCTAAATGAACTAAACATACCGTACTAGAGTTTGATTCCAAATTATCCATTGAACCCATTCTCGTGAATATACGGTCAACAACTTTTATAGTTGAGAAACGAGCAGGAACGTAGCAACCAATCTGAGCAAGAATTATAATCAGGCACACTTGCTGAAGATAAGTACTCTTCCCACTCCTGAAAAATGCAGTGCTTGATCAAGTTCCAAGTACCGATATATTATGTCTTGAGCATTTTATCCAGACACCTTGCCTGGTTTACCCCGTATATCTTAAAGCAGGAAATGAGTAGCAATCGGATCCTAGGAAATCAAAATCACATGTAGATAGCAAGAGATCCCTATGGCTAGATTTGTACTCACAATTTTAATTTCCAGGCTTGTAATCTATACTTGTCCCATTAAGGTTGCTCAGATATCACCGACAATATGCTTAAATCGTTATGTCAGTATGCATAAAACTTGGCCATTCTTTCATGCTGACATTTCTTTAAATTCCTAGAGTTGGTAGAAATGCCTGTCAGACCAGCTCCTCTAGGATCCAACATCCTCCCTCAACTCGAATTCTCATTGTTTGAGAACGGGTCCTATATGTTTTTTATATTCATGTGGTCTCCCTCCGCCTATCAGCTTAAGCTTTTGGGTTGGACTTTTTAACACATGCCGGAGTACGCAAGTCCATGTGAGTTACAGAGCTAGGCTTTGTAAACTCTACTTATATGAGTAGTGCAACTTCCAAGAGGGATATCTCCAAAAAAATGACAAACATATAATGTTAGTACCAATGATTATAGGCATTCATGGCTAGTGATCCGATCTTCTGAGCCAACCTACTTTGACTTTTGCACCTAGATGGCTAGAATTCTGTCTAATTCTATAGAGCAAATTTGAATCTGTATTTACACATTTTAGGGCACGTGATCTAAAAAGTTGAGCCCTATCAGAGACATGACTGCAGCTTCTAGATCCAAAACATACAGTGGGAGAATGCCTTTTCTTTAAATAAAAGGTCGGAAAAGGATGCTTTATAGGTTAGCTTGAACAAACAGCCTTTAGAATGAAAGAGGAGAAATACTGTGTTGAGAGTTTCTTACATGTTAGGACCCGTGACAATCACCATATTAGATGCCTCTGAAAGGAAGATACTGTTAGACTGCCCAGAGATAAGAAGGATAACTTTTAATTAACTCTGCATAGCTTGAATAGGATAATAGAACCAAAACCTTGCACATAGTACAACCAGTTAAAAAAAAAAAACCAAGTGCCATGCCTCCAAAAAAACTAACATACAACAAAATCATTGTGTATGCTTTCCAGGATAGGGTGTCTTCCTGCATCTACAGCCAAGGGACCATTTTCTGTCAGTTAAACGACCACAGTCAAGAATTTTCCAGCTGCATTGATCAGATTAATTTATCTAGTTTACATTTAGTGTGTGAATTTACCTGTAAATTGTGGCCTAGAGTACTGATCAACAGGTTTAGTAGATATGCTATGGGCAAATGAATTAACAATCATGTCTAAAAGGCACAAAACTTCTGCAAGTAGTGTAAGGACAGAAGCATTCTCCCGTATGGCATCTAAAAGTGCTGCATAAACATCAAAGATACTCTTAGGGGCTTACAGAAGAATGCAGCTCCATACAAGATAATGCTCATGATATGAAATGTACATTAGAGATTTACAAGTGTGTCGAGTGGAAATAATTTGAAAAAGTTAAAGAGCTGGACACACATCCCATATAATGACGAGGTTCACTCAACTCATTTTATTAAAATCAAAGTCCCAAATTCCTTATGGAAATGATAGCAGAAAAAATACAGCTCAATCAAAAAATTTGCCACGAAATGTGATGATAGAGTAGGTCATGTTTTTGTTGATAGTATCAAAATGGTCCACATTTACATAGGTTTAGAGCTAGTTGGCATTTAAAACCAAAATGTTATAGTGTTGAGACAGGGAGAGAAGCCTATGAAACAATAGCAATGAAAAAAAAGCTTTATGGCAATAAACATGTGAAACTTGTGACAAAAATTAATTATACAACTTGATTCAATTAAGAACCTTCCAGGCATATTTCAGTTCGTATGAAGCATTCAGCTGCAGCAGACTTATTCCGCACATTCAGCTGCAAGATCATGCCATTAGGAGAAAAAGTTAATTTCCACGACTTAATGCATAGTAAATGGAAATGCCATGAACAAAGTGAAGCAATTGACAACTGACGTCAACCCTGCCGCAGACAAAAGAGAACAAATTATCAAATACCTTCAACGTCCACAGAGTGACCACATTGAAAATTTCTTCATATTTCTTACATGATACGGGTTTTGTCGT
The DNA here is from genome assembly GCA_021437795.1 of Rhodamnia rubescens. NCBI lineage: Eukaryota > Viridiplantae > Streptophyta > Magnoliopsida > Myrtales > Myrtaceae > Rhodamnia > Rhodamnia rubescens. The sequence continues at coordinate 2,743,502 of JAILYA010000041.1, forward strand.
CAATGGTTGATTCCATACTATCTCACAAATCAACAAGAAACTTCTTCCACTAAGATGTCTCTTAATATCCTCATCATAGAGTTCATTGAGGATAAGCTTGAGGACCATTTGCAGGCTTCAGGAATGTTTGCTGGAGGCAAGATTTTATTCTTTTCTGGCATATGATGTAAGAAACTTCAAAATGACTCCTCTCCAGCATGTTCTCGACTCACACATTTATCGATTTACATTAATAGTATCACACAAGCCACTATGGATGCGAACTCCAATCTATGAGGGTTCTTAGAAAATGTTAGCAAACTGCAGATGCACAAGAAACAGCTTACTCCGTAAGGGGCATTTTCATTTATTTGCAAATCTACTCCTTAATTTCCTGTTGAAGAACGATTGCGAGAGATTGCTGAAGGAAAACTCATAACTTCTGGTACATCTCATTCATTTATTAAGACAAATCTCTCTTGAAGAAACTATTGGTATGTCCTTGATTAAGACTTGATTATGTTGCAATCAAAGAGACTGAGGCAATTCATTTCTGTGTAGTGTCAGTCACTTTTTAGATCTGCTAGTAATACTTTCATCTTGATGCAAATGCTAAAGCTGATTTCTTAAGAGCACCATGCTTCTGTAATTACTCAGGTCAAAGTACGAGCTTATCTGTGTCCTCATCCTCCCAACATGTGAAGCCCGTTCGTTGACTCCATATGAAATTGTCCAACATTCTTTCATTGTTTTATTTCTTCGAGTTTTAAGGTCTATCAGATTATCATGTCAATTCATCTCTAGTGGGTTCTTCCATTGGATGGCTATATGGTAATGAAATCATTCTCACTAAAGAATCTTTTATGTCTTCCTCCGTGTCAATCTGTATCTTGTGGTGGCGATTTATGTGAGCACAACAGCACTTATTTGTATTGCCATTTATTGTGGCCCCACTACCTGTAGGGTTTTCATGCCTCAGCTTTGACTGCCAGACGGTCGCTAAACCACACGATGTGCAAACCACAGTGTCTAAAGTCAAAAAAGCTTATTGATAACGGACTTTGTTAACAAGTGCCCCCAGGGCACTTGTCAAACACCCAATTCAGCAAAATTAGTTAACTTCAATGCATTGTACTTCTTCGCATCATGCGTAATTAGGTCATTGGAGATTAAAAAGTTTCCATGTTAAGTATGGTTGATACATGTCCCGAGAGACCCTTCATACAAAAGGAGGCATATGAAGATCATATGGTATAATGATCTATGACATAACCCACCTAAAACACTATCAAAAGTATCATACCAGAATAAAATACAAGTATGAGCTTTTGGTTATTTACTCACCGAAGCAAGTTCAAGAGTGGAGCAATGAATGTTGTTCCCGTGCTTCACGACCTGATTTGATAAAATCAAGAAGAGAAAGATTTCAGATAACACTGAAGGACATGTTACCAAGAAAAGATAATAAGATAAACATAACCTGTATGAACTTGCTAGGAAGCTTTCCTAGAATATCCTTCCGTGGAATACTGAAGTAAAAGCCTTGTCTATTGTTGAAAGGAAGTTTTAAATTTGGCAGTTTAAATTCTTCACGATACTGAGTTGCCAGGTTATGTATTGCTGTCAACAGGGGACTCCTTTTTCAGATATGTAGGGCACATACAAAAAGAAATCGATGGAGAGGAATGTAGCTAGAAAACAGAGAACCTTCACTTGTGTCACAAAATGATCTCCGTGCAATATCCAACAGGCCATCTATTCCAGTCTTGACAGCAAAGCACTGCTGTGTGCGGGCAACAAAAGGGACCCTTGCATGAAGCACATCTTCATCTATCACCTCACCTATCCTGAAAAGGATGAAGCTTCAATCATAAAAATGTGAAGCCAGAGTGATATGAGAACATCAGATCACTTCCCCCATTCTGAAAATGATCAAGCCTCTTAATTAAATATGTGAAAGACAGTGATACAAGAAGTCCACAGAGGTAAATGTACATAATCAAGACAAAAACAAAGCACGGTTAATCAGGATCCTATGTATCTAACTAATATGAATTTCTTCTTGAGAATGGGAGAGCTACAGATAAACTGGACTAAGCAGTCCTTGTCTCTACATACATATCTGCAGGCACTGCAAAAATATATGATCAGCAGATGACGATTACCTCTTTCTAATTGCAGCATAATTCTGGTTCTCACATACAGATTTGTGAACGTTCACTTTCAGGATGAGAAGTTTTTGGCTTCTTTTAGAACCTTGATTCATGCAAGGAAAATATTTAATTGATAATTTGTTCTTATGATTTGTGAACGTTCCCCAGGAGAGAATTTTTGGCTTCTTTTAGAACCTGATTCATGCAGTTACAAAAGATAATCATTTGAGTTCAGTGAAAAATGGAAATGTACTTGGTAACAAAATCATATTACCGTGGAGAGTAAAGGCAAACCATCCAAAGCAGTTTTAAGCAAAATAATGCTTGATATCAACAGTTGGCTTTTTCTAGCATGATCAAAGCCCAGACTTCCGCTTGTAACCTTCTTCGGCTTGAAACAAAAGTGACATAGTATCCTATCTGATTGAAGACAGCAGATGACCCACATGTAAGTGAACCCAAAAAAAAAAGAAATGTTATCTGCAAGACCCTAGTTCTATCTTTTATCTTTCTAGTTCAATTTGTGGCTAATAATTTTGCACTTACCAGTCTCTTTTGGGAACTTACGCAGGACCTGAGAGAGTCCAAAAAACAGCTGCTCATTGCTCATCAGTTCATCCTGCAGAGATCACGAGACAATGCACATTATGCAGATAGTAATATGATTTGAATTTCACAAAGACATTCTGGAGAATGAAAGTAAAAAGTGCAGAATAAAACATTCAGAAGGAGATCATCTTAAGAGAAATGAATGCAGATTAATTTTTGAAAAAATGCAGAATAAAACAGCCAGAAGGAGATCATCTAAAGAGAAATGTATCCGGATTAATAATCGGAGATGCCGGTTTGTCCAATTATCCAGCTTGCAAACAGTGCCAGAGTGATCTTAAAAAATTAAAGACTGACCAAGCAATCGAGACGAGCATTAATAGTTTCAATATCTTTCAATGGCTGCAGCAGGTTGGCCCGGAGAAGTCTAGTCCTGGATAGAAGTTCATCGCAAAGTTACTGCAGTGAAAAGTCTGAGCTATTCTGGAACCAGCTTTACAAAAGAAATGCATCAGTGACATCCATGTTCATAATGCCCACATTCCTGCGCGTTTTCAATAGTGTACTTTCCAATTTCACACCATTAACCAAACTTCGCAATTACTCCACCTCCTCACTCCCACGGTGAAGATGAAGCCTTAGAAGGCACCCAAGTTTTCAGATTTTTTTGATTGCTAAGAGCAATATCTGCAGCATCAGATATGGTCATACACATACCCTCCAATAGTCTTTGTCGTCTTTAGCATATGAAACAAGCTTCTCTTTTTGTTGGTTGTTCCCAAGAGGGAAGAATGGAATGGATCGATAATTTCCAAATTTTGGACACTGCCATCACATAAAAACAGCAGAACTTATTCAAAGAAATGAAATGTGACCATGCAAAAGTCATTTGATTCCTGTATTAGTTGGAAAAAGTATGAAATATAGCTTTTTAATCAAAATGCTTATTTTGAGATGAGACTCTTCCTAAATAAAGAAATCGGAGATAGACTAAATATGTACTTATCGTTGGAGAAATAATACCTAGTAGCGTCAATATTCATGTGATCAAAGGATCCATTAAAAGTTACCTGGAAAAGTCAAGTTTCTTGTGTAAATTTACATGTCAAAAGAGGCTGGCTGAGCAGTATGTGCTCATAAATGTACATTTGTGGTCAAAGGACTGATACTGTCCACACTCGACTGTTTGAATTAGTAATTTGACTTAAGAATCAGACTAAGAAAAGCAGTTGAACTATAAAAGCATAGTTCTCGAAACAACTGGGGATAAGGGATGACTGCTCTAGATAGATTATAAATTGATAGCTATTAGCAATGTGGCCTTGAAAGATAAACTGACATCTTAGGGGTTAATGAGTTCCAGTCAGAATGGTGTCTAGTCATTATGGCAAACTCTATATAGAACTTTCCATATAACGAGAAGAGATACCGGCAGAGAGTGGTTGGTTACTATCACGCCTTTCTCTGCTTCAGTCCTGCTCAATACAATGAATAAGTGACTTGTTTGAACGCAGTTATCAAGAAATTACCTGGTAGAAATCTTAACACACTGAAGTCCTAGGATAACATAGTCAAACAGCCGATTATAGTCAGATTAAGCAATTAAAAGGAGGCTATACTGACATGACTGTTCTAACTTTTAAAGAACTCAATGAGATGAATAATTGATCTTTTGGATCAAATTGCCTTGCTTTTTGAGGTGGAAACTGTTTTATTTCGGTTCTAAAGTCAGTTAAATGCGTTTAGCATCTAGATCCATGCTTCAGAGAAAAAATGAAAATAATGGTAAAATGTACCAAGTCTTACTAGCCAAATATTGAAGGAAAATATCCACGGATCACCATCTCACTGGAACTTATCACGACAAAGCTGTCAGCTAGTAAGAACATCAATCTTTGAAGGTATAAACTGAAATCAGATGCCATATAAAGTTCTCCTACAAATCCATGACAGTTGAACACATTATTCTGTCCAACTAATAACCTATCAGTGACAACTTAGTTCTGTCTTCTGTTTGCCTCGATTATAGAAAAGATCTTTCAAAGGATGGTACATCTGATTATGGTCAAGGGGATCATCAAGGTTTCACCTTTCATGTAAAGTGAGAAAGATCTGTTCGTAGATCTACTGCAACAAAGACACAACAGATTCTTGGACAAACATACAGGCAATGCTCTCGATTTAGGAATACCATTTGATAGTAGCTGCTGCAGCAGCCAGGCAGAGATAATATTGCTTATAGTATGAATCCAGACCAAGTGCCGATGGCTCCTTTGCTGCTAAGTTTTTAACCAGCATAGCTCCCTGGAACATCGAAGTGTAAGGGAAATAATCCCACAAATAATTGTAGGGCGGTAGTGCCACATTCTGTTATTGTATTGCTTTTGAAGGCAGGCCACCGATAATCACCTTAGTGTCGTCAAAGCATCCACGGGCCATCACAACCTACAAAAGCCAACACAATATATCTTCTCAAAAAGTGGAGTCAAAAGTAAATACAGTGGCAAAGCCATCACATCTGCCACTCTACCTTCCTGACCAAAGGATAAAACCTATCCACAAGTTCGGACACTCCGACCATGCCGTCAGGTGCAAGCTTATTTGGCGAAACAATAATCACCACAGGGTTGTAAAATTGCATCAAAGTCTTTGTGTTCTGATATGAACTACTAGTCTCGATATACTGTGAAAGATGCAACGCAGCAGATCTTAGATCGAAAGCAGCAACTCCAACCTGTGCAGAGAGAGAGAGAGAGAGAGAGAGAGAGAGCTTACTATTAGAAACAACGGCAAGTTCACACTGACAGCCAATAGCAAGTGAACAGGATAATATGACCACCCAAGACCAATTTAAGCCTTAAGCCAACTATTCTCGAATAAGCTGGTATATTAACACTTGATGCAGTTACACAAAATTGGAGAGGCAACACACCATGGACGGATTTCGATTTTAACTACCTAACTAGAACTTTGCATCACAATCATCTGAAGTCTTTAATGCAGTCGAATCCAGCACAATGTCTGCACAGAAGTTATCAACAAAGATTGTTAAAGCCGCATACCGCCGGCTCCAGCCATTGACAAAGTATGGTATTGGAAGGATCGTGAATTCCTTTTCGGAATAAATGCGGGCTGCTCGCTAGGCTGGAAGGGATCCAACGTAAATGATTGTTTAGTTTCGTTTCTCTAACTTTCTTCTTGAGCTAGAAGATAAGTTGCTGCAGATGGAGGAGATTTTTTGCTTTCAAAACAGGTCCGTTCGGAATAACAAACCTGACAAGCTCACAAGCGGTACTCCAAACTTTTTCTGCATAACACAGAAATAGAACAATTGCGACAGCTTTCCGTCATCCCTACTGCAGGGTCAAATCTCACACGCTTTACGTTCTATTTCTGACCATTTCCGAGAGAGACGGGGAGTATATCTAAGAAATAGCTTCGAAATCTCCAACCTAACACCCATCGTTCCCACGATCGCTCGACAGTAGCGATGCATTTTCCAGCAAACCGCGAGTGGACCAGGCCGACGCGTCCGTACGGCGCTGCCATGGCTGGGATTCGTCGATCCCGCATTGGATTCACGTAAGGAAGCAAGAGTTGCGTGGAACCGAGTGGAAGAAAGTGAAACTGACCTCCTTAGCTCTGTTCTCTATGAGGCCGATCACCATGCTCGATCTCTCTTCGTCCTCCATGGTTTCGCGATCGAAAGCGATGGAAGCAGCTTCGCTTGCGAAAAAGTGCAGAATGCGCGCCAACTCGTGCTTCGTGTCTTGCTTAGCAAGATTACTTTTTAACGGTCTATTTTCTTTTCCTTTTCATTTTCCGTAATTTATTTAGATTTTCTCATATAACGCTCCAGTAAGCAGCAGCGGCGCCGACGTACTAATTCGAGTCGGATGTTTACCCGCGCATTGCATTACGTGAATTATCAAACAAAGTATAGTTAAAATGGAGGAAGAAACATTTTAACATAAATTTTGTATTATTTTTAACGGATTATTAGTTGTAAAAAGTACAATTAAATTTTCAATTTGTCAAAGTATAAAATAGTTCATTATTATACAAATGACAATCCACAGTGTTACGTGACATAACAATAATATCATATTTGAGATAACCTATAGAGGGGGAAATTACCCAAAAAGTCCTACACCTATTGCGTTTGTGCTAATTCAGCCATGAAGATTTCAATTGTGTTAATTTAGTCCTAAATCTTAAGATGATTTGTCAATTTAGTTCCAAACTTTTCAATTGTGTCAATTTAGTCCTAAAATTTTGAAATTTTGCCAATTTAGTCCTAAATCTTTTGAAAATTTTCCATTTTAGTTCTAAACCTGTTATCGGAATAAGCGATCGGAACGATTAAATTGGCAATTGGTTAAAAAGTTTATAACTAGTTTGGTAAATCATTAAAAAGATCGGGACTAAATTGACATAATTAGAAGGTTTAAGACCGACTTAGCAAATTGTCAAAAGGCTTATGACTAAGTTATCACAATTAAAAATTTATGATTGAATTGTGAAATGCAATATATTTATGACTTTTTAGATAATTTTTCTCGTATGGAGAGATGATACTTTTATCTAGTAATTAATACGGGAAAAATATGTTTCTACGTAAAAAAAGAAAAATACTTCCTAAATACAAAATGGGTTATGATATAGTAGGAAAATGAAGAGAGAGGATATAGATGAGTGGCGTATACAATTTGCTATTTTGCAAAAGCATAAAAATTTTTCATGAAACGAGGAGAGGCCAATTTTCATAATCTCATGCATTAGGAGGCACACTTGAAGAAGATTTTGTTATAATGTATTTATATGGAGACCGTTAACACGAGTAAAATGATTTATGCTAATGTAATCTCCGGATGACCACTATATAAATAGGAATGAACAGCTAAATAATTGGTAAATAATCAACTAGATATTAAACTGATAATTTTATACGAACCGGTTTGATTCCGATTTCCAACATTTTGGGTTGGCAATTGGTTTAGACCGGAGTCGATTAAGATTGAAGTTCGGTTCGGGTTTTAGAAATGTACTTGATTTAATCCGGAGCCGGCGGGGCCGACCCGAATGATTTATAGAACTCTCGCTCTGGCGACCGCCATGTTTCGCCCTGTGGAGAAGAAGAAGTGAATTTAGCAGAGTACGAACTCCCAAGTTACGCAGTGAATCTCCGGCGACAATGCTATTCGGGACCTCGCACAAGCTTCCACTCTTCCCTTACCTGAAGCCATCGCGTTATCTGCATCAGAACCGCCGATTCTTCGCTTCCTTCTTCGCCAAGAAGCTGAACGACTCGGCTCAAGCCCGTGCGTACTCCAATGGCGGCACCGCCGGCTCCGAAGGTCAGTCCGAGAAGCTTCGCTTTGCACGTTTTATGCGCCGAGCTAATATTCGGGAGCATTTGCGACTCATTTTGCTGCTATTTGTTGTTGCCGTCGTTGTTGTTCGGGATGGTGGTGGTCATCGTCGTTGTCGGTGCGCTGGGTTGCAGGGAGTTCTTATCTGGTGCCCGGTGCTACGGTTGCTACTCTTCTCATGCTCGGTGCTCTCCATGCTCGTCGTCTCTACGACGATAAGAAGGTTTGTGCTCTTAATTTAGTGCCGTGTGCTTAGATGGGGCGCCTTTCTCGTTAGTATCGTTCTTCAAGTGCCTTGAAAGGGGAAGAAGTCGAACTTTATTCGCTTATTAGTGGTTTAGGACAATTTTGAGAAACTTGCACTCTTTAGTCGTGTTCGCTGCATAAAATTTAGTTTTAAGGAAGTAGTTTACTTCTACATGGCTTAAGGTGCTTGTGAAAAGGTCTCTTGGTTTGTTGTGCTCTTTATTGCATGATGGATTTTGAATAGGTCCGAATTTATGTATTCAGATATCTTTGAAAAGCCCCTTTTTGGTTGTCATAAACATGCCAAGTTTTCTTTTGTGATGGTGTCTTTGTTATAGGTTGAAGAGGCAAGAGAAAAGGGAATTGAATACGAATTCCAGCCCGATGTAAAGGTATGTATTATGTAGTCACGAACCACCTATTATGCTTTCACTTCTTTGGTGGCTTGTGTCATTTGTTTGTTAAGGTGGTGTACATTGCATCTAAAGTTTTTTCAATCTTCTCTGACCCGGTCTGTTTTTAGGCCTCATTTCTCAGGTTACTACCTCTCAGATCCATTTCAAGATTTTGGGGTTTTCTCGCGAGTGTGGTAAGGAATTCAAGTATATACTTTGCTTTTATTTCCTAGGATATCTCTATGTTCATGGGGGTTGGGACACTTGGCTAGTGTCATTTGGATTGGGTTTGGCCTGATAAGGCACTCTGAATAGCCTTAAATCCGTTTCAGTTTTTACTGCAAACAAGGAGAAGGACTTTGAGGCCGTTTTTTATTTTAATTACATGAGAAGGTGAAAGAACAGTTCTGCATAAGATTTAAGTTCATACATCACCATATCCTACTCTTCAGGCCAAAAGCATAGATGTTGCCTTTCTGTTCCCCTTTCCCGTCTGGTACTTTTGACTTCTCAGAATGTATTCATATTGGTCTGTCTTCTCTGTTTACCGTTCTCCACAGTCGACTGTTCTTCCAAATTTCCACTTAGACATCTTTTTCATCCCATGGATTGACGGAAGAAAATTTTCTCAGGAAGTTCCTGTATGGATGCGGCCTTCTCTCTGTAGAGCGTGGGCACGGGCATTCCATTCAAGTATGTTTATCTGCATTCCATTTGTAAACTTTTTTTTTCTGGTGCTTGATTATTCTGAATATTATTAGCTAGAATTCTCCTTAAATGGGCAAAACTGACTTTGTGTACTGAAAAAACTAAAACCAAGTTTTATTTCAGATATAGAAGAAGCAGCATTGCCTCTTGAAGAATATTCTTCTTTACGGGAATTTTTTGTCCGTGCCCTAAAAGAAGGTTCAAGGCCAATTGACCCTGACCCAAAATGCCTGGTAACTGGTAACTTTTTCTGGCATTTATCTATACGAATTGTTTGCATCTTCAGTGTATCTGTTACTTTTCACCATGTCTAAATTTCTCCCTCCAATCATAGGTCAGTCCTGTGGATGGTACTATTCTACGATGCGGAGAATTGAAGGCTACTGGGGCTATGATTGAGCAAGTCAAAGGTCTTTCCTACTCAGTTTATGCTCTTCTCGGTTCGAGTTCTTTCGTTCCAATGGTAGCTGGTGGAAAGACAGATGAAGACGAAGTTGAAAAGGGAAGTCCCACTAAAGAGGAATGGAAGAAATCATGGTGGAGAGTGTCTTTGGCCTCACCGAAAATTAGGGAGGACCCTGTGTCGGCATGGTAATCATGTTAATTTTCACAGAAGTATGTGAAGAACTAAGCACTTCAGGATTCAATAAAGCAAGTTGGTTGTACTGACTTGTATTCAGTTCATAAATTAAGTTTTGAGAATAGGGTGGATTGGGACTTCTTCTTTGTCTTCTCTTTTTGTCAGTTGAAATTGACTTCACATGCATCTTCCATCTAGTGGTGCTCATCTGATGGATGTTGATGAGCATGACAATGCAAGAGAATGGCATAGAACATCGTTATTGGTCATTGGTTTCTTGAACGGGCTTAGATTCTAAGTATCAGATGGCCTGCATATTGAGCTTGTGTCATGTTGATTTTGATTGGTTGCATGTCTCTCTTAATCCACTATCAAGAGAGTAGTTTTTGACCTTTTTGATGAAATCTTCATTGCAGTCCTATGAAAGGCCTCTTTTACTGCGTAATTTACTTGAGACCTGGAGACTATCATCGAATCCATTCACCAGCTGATTGGAATATTGTAATTAGGCGACATTTTTCAGGTATTTTGATTCTCTTTGGTTTTCGTTTTGATATTGTTGGTTCCAGCAACTAGAGGACTCTTACAGTAGCCAGTTTTCGATATGACATTTACACACGCATCAACGTTTGCTGTAAGCTCCATATTTGTCACTCTTTATTAATAATTGCAATCAAATAAGTTAATATTCTTCTTTTGTTTGGCATAGAATTTAATGTTTGCACTTTACCTATTGCAGACACTGTTAATTAAACTGTCTTTGCTTCCAGGCCACCTATTTCCTTTAAATGAACGTGCCACAAGGACAATAAGGAACCTATACATGGAGAATGAGAGGGTAAATTTATCTGGTTCTGGATATTCATGGTGGAAGTTAATATAATTTGCTTATAAACAATTACCATTTGCAAAAGTTTCAATGATATAAAAAAGAGTTGGCAAGACTATTATTGGACTACATGTCTGTGAAGTCTGGATATGTGTATTTGATTTGCTGGGAGTGTAAATGAATTGGGTAATAGTGTACTGTTGAAACTTATTGGTAAAACCATGTAATAAGCAACAGTAATGCAAGTAATGACTTCATAACCGTGCTTTAGTGTTGGATGTACGGGAGTGTGTCAAAACCTGTAGTGAAATTATCGATCACAGTCAACCTTTTGGAAAGCATTCTTTGTCAAGTCAAATTAATAGAATGGTCGAGTATTCTTGTTTCTCCCAAGGCTGAGTATTATGTGCTACAAATCGAAGAATTCAGGATGAATTCTGGAATCCTCATCTTTTCAAAAACAAATGGTTTGCTTGATTCATTCTTCTTTCTGGTCCCTTTTTCAATTTGGGGTGGGGGGTCAGTGGCGTTGTGTGGTTAGCAAGGAAGGAGAGAGGTAGGCATATACATGTGCAGATGACTATCTGCTTGGCCTGTGTTTTTTTCCTGACCCAAGTTGGACTGAGTAATTTGACCATGTTACCTCTTTTATACTATTATTGATGGGCGAAAGCCTCCCTACCACTTGAATACTGTCTCACTACGTATGACATATCAAAGTCATGAAAGTTGTTTAGAAATGTCTATAACTAACACGGAAATTTAGGCCAAATCATTCTGGTGAAATATCATGAAATTACTATAAAATGTAGTTATGTATAGGTTATGATTGTTTGTACCTTTTAAGCTCCTTTACATTCAAAGTATCAGTTTGGTTTCACTAAACTTGAAGAGAAGGGTACTGGTGGCTTGTATCAGCTTAAAGGCATTGTTTTTACCTATCATGAAATTCTTTGATGTGTTTCTGTGAATGTTTTACAAAGTTGCACTCCCATTACTGTCTCCTTGAATTGAGTTCTCCTTGGAATTCATTTCCTTTTTTATGTTTTCTGAAAAAGCCCTGGCTCTAAATGGTGTATCAAACAGAAAAACTCATTAAAAAGTGAATTATCTTGTGTTAAGCTCCCATGATCTATTCTGCCTTGATTTGGATATGAGAAAATCTTCTTCGTGATTTTTCATGTTTCCAGGTGGTTCTTGAAGGTCTCTGGCAGGAAGGTTATATGGCACTTGCTGCTATTGGTGCAACAAACATTGGATCAATTGAGGTTGGTTAAATAGTGACCTTCATAGTTTAGACCCTTCCCTCCTGTTACCCATTGGAAAAGGAAAGAATATATTTAGGCATGCGATAAGCACAAAACCACAGCTGGAGGAACTATTCAGTGCAAATGCTTTTAGTCTTTATGTCTCTCGATTGGTAAAATATAGCTTTGCAGCAGTGTTTGTGTTTAGGAAAAGTCTACCGCATGTGTTTTCTGCTGGGAATTTAAAGCTTATGGGAATATATCTCCACTTACATAACTGCAGATCTGGAACCTTACTATGCTTCATGTAGTAATGGGTATTGTGAAAATGATTGGCTGCCTTTGGCTAAAAATATGTGCTGTTGTTTGCACTGCCTGGCCCAACTCTCATTGACTGAACTTTGCATGTTGCAGCTTTATATTGAACCAGAGCTCCGCACAAACCGGCCGAAGAAGAAACTACTGCAGTCAGAACCTCCAGAAGAACAGTGTTATGAACCTGAAGGTGTTGGAATTATGTGCAAGAAAGGGGATGAGGTTAGGAATATCTCAAACCGCATCTTGCTTGTATCATTTAATCTTTGCTACTGCCATTTTTCGTATGTTAGAGAGTAATTGAAAACATGAATTTGCATGTCCATAATCCTAGGAATAGTTTGTGAATTTGGCGAGATTGACTACGTACGCATTTCCTCTTTTCAGATGGGCGCCTTTAACATGGGATCAACAGTGGTTCTGATCTTTCAAGCTCCAATGTTGGAATCACCCGAAGATGATGACCCCTCTGGTTTTAGGTTTTGCATCAAACAAGGTGATAGGATTCGTGTAGGACAAGCCCTAGGAAGGTGGAAGGAAGGATCTGCATGCTGAAGTATGACAACAGGAGCACTCGTCATCTTTTATTAAGATTGCTCTGACTTGTATTTGTTTTTCTTTTAATACTTGTGAACCATGAGGTAATTTTTCTTTCTTGACAGCGAACCATGACTTAGTTCGTGGTTGAAAATTGCAGCAATTTCTTTGCAAATCTCTGCAATTAATTTATAGCTAGTGTAAAAGCAATTCAGGGTGGTCAGCTATTCTTCGCACGACATTACCTTTCGGTACTAGTGATTTTACATAAACAGGAGTTATTTCTGCAAGTACGATAGTCGGTACTGGTATTTATAGCACGAGACTCTTCAAATCTGACATATAGAACAGTCCTCCGTCTCACCCACCTTCCCTTCCCTTAATCAATGCTTTTACAGCCTACTTGAAATTTTTCTGACCATGGAGACACAGACCCGAATAATGACGTGCGTCAATACGATCCCCCCGTTTGATCCGAGACGCCTAAGATGCAAGAATTATCATTGCTGACGCTTGGTGCATCTTTTCCCCCAAAGAAAAAGGAAGAACTCTGGAAACACTTTCACTGAGTCAAAACTTGCCGGTTGGGTAGACTAATTCTCGAACACCACAATGCACTTTCTTTAGGACAACTGAAAACCATTCAACCTGATCATTTCAAATGCTTAATATTAGTTATCAGCAAAGACCAATTTGATGGTACATCTTCCCAAGCAAAAGTAAGCTTCTGCTGACAAAGCCGCTGGTATTCAGCAAAGATTGGATCACCCAGATACAGTGGAAACTGAACCTATAAGACATCTAAGAGCTCTCCACAGCAAGAAGACAAAAGAAACAAAGCACTAAGGAAGGGTATGGGACTTATCAATGCAGCAAACCGATCAAAACTGGGAAACAAGACAGCAGAAACCATCTTCACTCACTATCGTGAACTTGAAGTGAAACTCAGAACAATATGATGATTTGAAGTTCCAGAGCATTTACAACTGTAATTTGCAGGCCTCCGAAGGCCTTCCTTCTAATCTATTTGGGAATCTAGCAAGCCTTGTCAAATCAAAGAATTAAACTCTGTCTCTAAATCAACACTTTGCTCCTGCAAATACAGAAAAGCAACTTCAGCATGTACAAATATGAGGGGTTACCAACTAAATACTTGATCATAGAACGAGGTGTTTAATCACAAACACACTTAGAGCGAGCCAAAAAGAAAGGAAATCATTTCATCCAGGACTAGTTGAAGTAATGAGCACTAAGCTATATCCTCCCCCCCACCCCCCTCGCGTGAAGCCAAGCGTGAAGGAGTCACATGCCTCTTCTATTCTTTTCTTTGGCGATATCCGCACTGACTGTTAGGTATTACATGAAGATAAAGGGGGGAGCAGAGTAAGAACCCTAGTAATGCATGTCAAATAGTTTCAATGCTCTTTCAATCCTTGCAGTGCGTAATCTAAAATAGGAGGAGGAAAGTAGTGGACTAACTATTTCCCTCCACTTGCTGGGTACTACCTCAGCACAACCGTTGAAAACCACTTGCTGGGTACTACCTTGGCGCAACTGTGGTGGTGGAGTTACAAGAGAACTATCAGAGGAATAAACACAACATATTTGAAAATAGTACAAAGGTACTATAATGATCCATCTGACCATACAAAATGAGTAAATTACTCTCACCAAACACATACTACTTTGACCAAATGCTCTCACAAACACATTCTATTTTCCTCCCGCTATTTCATTCAGTATCACAATTTGAAACTTTCTCATGAAGCTTTGCTCTGAAAGCTTCTGTCACCGTAACTCCGACCTTAACACTATAGTTAAATACAACCACGTATATATAGAGTCATGAACCTCGTGGAGCGGTGCTTCCTATTGGCCGTTATTTCTTCTAGATCAAACCCTCGATGACTTGTTCAATTTGCGATACTCGGCTTCCAACTTGCTTCGGTCAAAACAAGTTGACTTGTCTAGGGGACCCTAAGATTCAAACTCTCTAAAACATCTTTTAGATCCTGGCTTCCTCAATCTATAATGCCACATCAAGAATCACTCAGCAGTCAACAGCAACAACACTAAGCATCCCAACATTCAGGATTCCACATGTAATGTGAAAATGCAAAGAGGCAAAGCATTGCCATCACATGCAAATCCATTTTTGTACCCGCCGAAACAGGAGGGGGAAGAAACGACCCCAAATTCCTATTTCCCGGCTTAGCTAATGTGAATTCCTACAAAACACAACGACAGCAACGGCTGATAACCGAGAATCAGATCATTAGCACTAAGAAGAAACATAAAAAGAACATTCCTACCAGTGTTTTGTCTAAGAACTCGACTTCATATGTGGCTAATCACTAACAAAATCACTAGGAGACACAGCGTCAATGAATATCCCCGCCAGACGACTATAAACATCAAATCGACACGGGATCGCCATCGAAACAGCGAAGCAATCGAGAAGCCAGCTGTTTCCGAGTACAGTAAATAGATCAGAGAAGGCACACCTACGTCTGCTTGGAGTAAGACGAAGAAGAAGAAGAAGAAGAAGGCGCGCGCTTGTTACGGAACATCATGTAGCCCACGGGCAACACCACTCCCACCATCATGATCGCAGCTCCTATCAAGTACCTGATCGGGCTCGGCGGCTGAACTTCCATCATCCCTCTGAACTGCATCACGGATCACAACACGGGAAGGTTTAGCCCGTTACGAATCATTCCAAAAAAGGGGATCCAAATCTAGAGCGAGAGAGAGAGAGAGAAGAGAGAGAGAGAGAGAGAGAGATACAGGCATGTTTGATAGGGTTTCAATCGGAGAACGATGGAAGGAAATGCCGATCGGCGATTGGATCTTCGATGATGGCGATGGGATCAGATTTTGTCCACCGGTAAGAATTTGGACTTCCGTTCCGGGATCGAAGCGAACGAGGACGAGCTTACTTTGGTCTGGCGACTAGAACATCAATGGGCGGACTGATGAGTCGGATCGGGTCCAATATCGGGCCTGCAGAATCTTTAGGCCCGCCCATGGTTGATCGACAAATAGCGAAATTTCCAAATCGGCCCTTTTAGACCAGCCCGTCAGGCCCAGTGAACCCGGTCCGAATGAAATGTCGAGCTACTGTCGGAAACCGTGTCCGTCTTCGTCGTACGTATTCCCGGTACCGTCTCAGGCGTCAACATCAGCCGCCTGACTGAGGCTTGATCATAAGTCCATCTCCTCGTTTCCTCTTTCGTTGCGAAAATTCACGGAACGATCTCGGTTCGCACGGTCCGAGATCGGGCGTATCCGAATTCAAACACGGTAATGACGCTTCGCACTGCATTCGTTAAGAATGATTCCAAGAAACGGACATGGATCAATGGCTGTGGTGAATTGAGTAACCAAGTACCTGCAACACATGCAGCTTTTAGAGAGAGAGAGAGAAAGAGAGAGAGAGAGTTTCTTCAAGTTGAATTCAATCGCTCATTGAATGCGCTCAACGACTCGTAAGAACCTCCATTGAATTCTGCACCAGAAGCCGGTCCCAGCCTGCGGGGTAAGTGGCAAGCGCTTGCGTTATTCGCTTGGCATTTTTTGGCCTCCTTCCACTTCGAGATTGTATTAATTCTCTCTCGCGCATGCCCAACATTCAAAACTTGCCTAGAAATACTATTATGCCTCGCTCTTCCTCCGAAAATCATTCTCACTTCTTCCATTGGAGTGGGTCATTCATCATGCATCTGCGTTTATGCTCGAGGGTCTGTGCATGGCATTATGTTGATAGGCTGATCGAGAACGTCTGACCTTTGAATGATGTGTTAGAGTTTATAAGGAGCGATTGAAAGGATAATATAGGAAATGGACAGTTTGAATGCAGTTGAGAGTGCAGAGCGTGTTGGAAGACAAGAGGGTGCAAGTAGTTGGACGCATCCACATGTTCATGCTCAACATAGACGGTCTAAGAGGTGTGGTTCTCTTCCTCTTGGCTTGAGTCCGCTCATTTAAAAAAGAACGGATTTCTTTGAGTTTTCTTTTCTGTGTCCTGGTCTTGTGTATGTTGCTGGCTGATAGATGTGGTCTTGTCAGTGAGAATTCTTCAGTGCTGGTCAAGATGAGAAAGAGGGAAGTTTCAAGCTATAGAATAGGTTGAGAAGAAAGAAACCATTAGAAAATGAGATAGTGGAAGGAAGAGCTTAGACCCTGGGTTACCAGTTAACTAACGGTGGAGGTAATCATTTGCTATATGTCAATCACCAGCTTCTGCAGCACATGATTTTTGTAAATGAGAGATAGTTAAATTCCTCTCTGAGCTGTGAGAATTAACCATGACTGTGTAAAGAATCAGGTGTCCTTGGGCCGATAACTCACTGAACAGTGTGGTACGGAGTAATGGTTTATAATTAGTGATTGCAGTTAGATTCTAGATAGCTGAAGCATGTTCTTTGCAAGTGTTTGTAGTTTTCTCATCTTCAAAGGTGCATTTATTCTGATAATTACATTTTCCTTATCAGTGCTTCTGATAGGAATTTAGACGTTTCAAGAGGTGAACTTCTACATTCGCAAAGGGTCAAGAATGCAACAACACTGGTATGAACCACTACTTATGTGCATTCAATTCTCACCTTTCTGTATAGCCCATGCTGGATAAGAATTATCTAGTCTTCCCTAACTACTTGTATGTTTATCTTCAGCTTACTATATTTTGACATGTGCGTAACAGGTGTCACCCCTTTCTACAAGGGCTCTTGAAGTACGAAGTCCCCTATTTGAACCCTTCAGTTATCGCGGCAAAATTACCACACCAAGTCACCGAGCTTCCTTGGAGAAAGATGTAAGGACTGGAATAGACGTCTTGGTAGATGTAGGGGTAATTATTTGAAGTTTGTATTCTCTAGTCAAGTCTCACATCCTCATGAACTTCGGTTTGTGACAATTTCTGAAGACAATGTCTATAGATCAGCGACCAGCATTGTCTTCCCTGTTTAATCCTGAGGTGGTTCATTTCATCTTACCATCAATTTACCTATTCACCTAATCTACTGAAGAACAAGTCGCCATTCAGTTTGGCTTCTGTTTAATTGCCTAGAATAGTTCTTCATTGTAAGGTTTCCAAACTTCTGGTAAATGGAGTATTTTGTGGGAACAAAAGCCCGCAATGATCAGTGACCCGTTTATCATGGGATGCATAAGTGAAGAACCACTGACAACCGAACTGTCAACTCCTTGTCCTTCCTTTTGTGGCTATGTCCCCCATGAATCAGATTAGGAGCATGGTGTCAATTTGCCATTCAGGATTTGGATGCCAATGGCACAGGACTAATTTTTTTATATATGCCTGTTAAAATACCCATCTAGTATGGTGGGAAGTTCTCGGTGGTGATCACAATCCTGAGAATCATTGACCCGTTTATCATGGGAACAAAAGCCCGCAATGATCAGTGACCCGTTTATCATGGGATGCATAAGTGAAGAACCACTGACAACCGAACTGTCAACTCCTTGTCCTTCCTTTTTGTGGCTATGTCCCCCATGAATCAGATTAGGAGCATGGTGTCAATTTGCCATTCAGGATTTGGATGCCAATGGCACAGGACTAATTTTTTTTATATATGCCTGTTAAAATACCCATCTGGTATGGTGGAGAAGTTCTCAGGTGGTTGAATCACAATCCTGAGAATCATTCTAGGTCTGATATAACATTAAACTATTATAGAATGTCTGCATATTTGCTGATGGTAAGCCATCTCGAAACTTGAGTTTAATGCGTGATTAGGTACAATCACATGAATTGTTCTGCCTGTCCTTTTATGGAATGTTTGTATGTGTAGCATAAAGCTAGATATGATGGTAGGATTTATTTTGCAAGGAAAAAGTACCCGACAGAATAAAAGGTTGTGGAATAAAATATTGTGGGATTCACCGCATATTTGCTGCTCAAATGGTAGGATTTTTTTTGAAATAAGTATCAGATAAAACATAATAGAATGTCTGCATCTCTAGCAGATTGAGCAGCTGCAGTTACGCTTGCAGCAAGAGAAATCTATGCGGCTTACGCTTGAGAGGGCAATGGGAAGGGCATCTAGTACGTTATCTCCAGGACATAGACATGTCGCTGCTAAGGTAATTCTCTTTTGAAAACTTTTGTATTCATCTCTCCAAAACACAATGTTAATGACTATGCTTCTAGACATATACATGTCACTACTGAGGTATTTCTTCTCTTGAGAATTTTTATACTCATCTTTCCAGGACATAATGTTGATTATTAGGCTCCTTTAATAATAAGAAGCTGGAAATGGTTTCTTGGTATAGGTAGGGAGCGTCTTTTTTCATTGATGTGAGCTCGTTAGACTGTCTCATTTCATGTTCATCAATCATCGGGAAGTTACTCATGACTTGCTCAGTTGTTCAACCACTTGAAATAATTCAATATTGAATTAGCTCAAAGGTGAATTCACCATGAGTTTGCTAAGTGAACATTGTGAAATATTTCATTTGGTTTTTCCAGTTACCTTTAAGCAGCTCTTGGATCAGATAGCAGAACTTACCCTACCATTTAGTAATTACATTAAGAGACGGATTGAGTTTAGACTGATTGAGTTGTCAAATTACTCCATGCTGGATGGGTGAAACAATATATGTCCTTATTTGTAGCTCTGAAAATTTCTAGTTTCTTTGTCAATAAGGCTGGTTTAAACTGACCATAGAATTCACCTATTTCAGACTAATGAACTAGTTTCCGAAATTGAACTACTGGAGCAAGAGGTTGCCAGCAGAGAACAGCACGTTCTCTCTCTCTACAGGAGCATATTTGACCAGCGCGTGAGTCAACCTCCTTCTGAGCAAAGTTCAGGCGTTGCTTCTCCAGCTCATACAAAGCAGGCATCTAGAAAGCATCCAAGCATAATCTCAAGTGCATTTTGTTCCTCAAAAAAGTTCCCGCTGCGACCTTTGCAAGCACTGACCTCGACTGATGATCGTGTGAGAAAACCTTCAAGGAGAAGTCATGCTCTGCCACCAACTGGAAAAAGTGAAACTCATTTTGTAAAGGCTACTTCCAACATAACAAAGGTAATCTATTGCTCTTTTCATGGGGACTCCGTTGTTTCAATATGTTATTTGTCAATATGAGAATGGTTATGAACTATAAACAATTGTGTTTGAACAATGTGGTGAACTCAGACTGATGCTTCTAGTAGAGGTCCATCGGAATTTTCTGCAAGTTCATAGCATTTGGGCGTTAGTGAATGGGAGATCAGTGATATAATAGGCAGTTTAGAATTAAAACAAAGACGCAAATGCTTTGGTTAACAAATCTTTTGAATGATGACAGTGTTTGTGTCATCTCAAGTTGTACATATTACTTCTTTTTACAATTGCTTTTTATTTGCGCAGTTGCTGTGGTGAACAAATATCAAACTAGGACAAGCGCATGATGTTGGAAAATGAGGCAAAATTTTATTCATATGACGACTTCTCTTGCCTAAGTAATTGATTCTGTAGTTTTCCTTGGATATTCTCAAGGTTATGTTAGTACGAACTCAAGCAAACTTCTCAGCCTAGAAAGGAAAAACAGTCTACACACATGGAAAGAACTTGGTTTCTTTCCGTTCGGTGATGAGCAGAGCACATGTTTCTTCTTATTGTCGGCCTGTTGCTTGTCATTTAATTATTTCTATAAGTCTTCCTAAATTATATCCCACTGTCATAAATGAAAAGATCCAGCCGGCAGGGAGAAATTTGGTGTTGCGCACGCTGAAAGATCATCTTTATGAGTGCCCAAGCAAGTTGTCGGAAGAGATGGTCAGGTGCATGGCCACCGTATACTGCTGGCTTCGCAGAACTACGTCCGTGGATCCTAAGAAAAACCGGTCACCAATGCTGTCAGGGTCATCTACCAAAGTTACACTTCCTCATTGTGGCAGCAGAGAGCAGCAACTCTGTTCTTCCAAGTCCACAGTGGAGATATCTCGTATAACAACTGATAAGGGGCAGTTGTCCCGTGGAGCTTACGCCATAACCAACTATAGGTCAGTTACTTATACCCATGCCAATGCATAAAGTGGCAACACAGAAAAATGAACAGAAAAGGGGAACCAATGAATTATATTTTCACTTGCGTGAGAGGGTGTTCTTCAGGCAATTATATTGGAGTTACTTTATTTCAGATGCAAATATAAAGCTCTGCGCGCATCATGTTATAATTCCACTTATTTTTTCTTTTACCTCTCTCTACTCCCAAACAAGACTAAGAGGCATGCTGGACAAAATTTTCGCTACTTAATGCTAAATTCCTTATTCATCCATCAACAGGTGCCCTGCCGATCCTTGTTTACGTGAGCTGTGCAAACTATATATAAAATATATTAGGGTCGCACAACTCTGGTCATGTAAGCGGATGATTGCTTGGCATCTTCCAACTGACAGTTAATGTTGAATTCAAAAGCATTTTCATCTGCTCCATGTGCTTATAGTTTAAAAGTCAATTGCATCCTTTTCCGCGCACTTTGTCAACAAGAACTAACTTGAGCGAGACATTATTAGACTGGAATATGCATTTGCAGTAACATATGTTGTAGAATGCTTGATTTCATGCAGGATGCCACTTGTTTGTCTTTTGAATTTCAGGATCTTAGTTGAACAGCTTGAAAAAGTAAATGTTGGCCAGATGGAGGACAATGCACAAACTGCATTTTGGATCAACGTGTACAATTCTCTTGTCATGCATGTAAAATCATGTCCTTTCCATCTGTAGCTTAACAGCTTGAAATTAAGTTGTATTTTCTAATAGGAATAGCTTTTGCAGGCCTACTTAGCCTATGGAATCCCACGCAGTTCTCTGAGGAGATTGGCTTTGTTTCACAAGGTAATTCACTTGTCTCCTGTTATACACTGACCTCTGAATTACTTTGGTAGATGACCCAGACAACAATGTAAGATTTCCAGACAACAAGCTGGCTTTTTACTGCACAGTTTGATATCATTTGGGAAGGAAAATCTTCACATAAGATGTCAGTTCGATATCATCTTTCATTTAGGTATCATCTGTGGTTTTCATCAATGATGGAGATGAAAACCAGAAGATAGGGGCCAAAATTTTAGGGATAGAAAGTTTTATTATCAGGAAATATAGCAGGTTCATCATATCTTGTGAATCTGTGTAGCCATAAATCCAGATGGACTCTACAAATGAAAAGCACCCCCAAAACTGCAGAGAGTACGTCGAATAGAATAACCAAGTACTGAAGCAGAACAAGTAGGAATTGGGGAACTGAGATCTATACCAAGATTTGAAACTCTATGGGCATGTAAAGCAGAACCTGAAACTTCAGCTAAGGCAACATCTATAAAATGGATCCAAAGCACCTAGTAAATGGTTATTTTGATTTTATTCTGTTATAAGTTCTTCTGTTCTAACTTATCCTAGGAATTCTTTATTGAATCTTTCTGTAGAGCAGGCTGCGTACAACATTGGCGGTACTATCATAAGTGCAAGTGCCATGGAGCAATCAATATTTTGCTTTCGCACTCCTAGGATAGGACGGGTAAATTACGTACTCTCATGAAAACAGACCTGAAGGACACAATCACATTAACGTGCTCCTATTCGAGGGAACATACTGAATTAGTGTTACATCTTCTGTTGTATCAACAATAGTGGCTGGAGACTGTGGTGTCTGTTGCCTTGAGGAAAAGATCTGGAGAGGAAAGGCAAATGCTCAGCTCAAAATATGGTTGCACGAACTCCCAACCCCTTATCTGCTTTGCCCTCTGCAATGGAGCTGCTTCTGATCCTGTGGTAACTTCTGAGACCAAACCTTTTGCTGCTTTACTTTCATATGAAGCAAATTTGATCATGATACCTGGAAATATTTGATTTCATGGAGCCTTGGAACAACAATTGTTGATGATGACATATCTAGCCTGTAACTCCTAATCAGTTGGCTATGTATTAATTCAGTTTTAAGTGCTTGCAAACTATTATGGTATTGGCTGCCTCCTTGGGATTCTCTTCGGAGTATAAGATGGTCTGTCATCTTTAAGTTTTCAATTTGAATGTTGAAGTTTTCACTTCTCATGTTCCCAGTGAAGCTTGCATGCCTCTTTGCATTGCCACAATTAACCGAAACTTTGATCTTATTTAGCTAAAAGTCTACACGGGATCAAACCTTAAGGCAGAGCTGGAGGTAGCGACAAGAGAATTTCTTCAAGCAAATGTATCTGTGGAAAAGTCAAAGGTGTTTCTGCCTAAGGTGCTTGAGAAATTCGCAAGGGAATCTTCTATTGGCACGGATGATCTTCTAAGCTGGGTCGTTCAAAACGTGGATAAGAAACTGCAGGACATGATGCAAAAGTGCATCCATCGTAAAACCAGCAGGAAGGCATCTCAGATCCTAGAGTGGGTACCCTACAGCTCAAGATTCCAATACATATTCTCAAAGGATTTGACCGAAAAACCGTGGTGACCGAAAAAGCAACGAGTGGGTTTTCATTCTTTCCGTACAATTAGCCACCGGCGATGTTTGGCCCGTTTGCCCTTCATTGTAAATCCAGTACGAACTTTGCTTTCTCGAGTATTACTAACTCGTAGCGCTTCTTTATTTCTTCATTTGGCTCAGTGTACATCTTCTCTGATCACGAGGATAATGTCTGTGCTCGACGTAGTTTTGAGTTACCCTTCAGGTGACTGACTGGGACCTGTCTCAAGCGAGAAAGGGAAAATTATCAAAAAATCTTAAATTTATTGTAATTATATCAATTTAATTTTTAATTATTTTTTTTTGTTAATTCAGTCTTAAATTTTTTACAATTGTGCGAATTTAATCTATCCAGTAAATTTTGATCGGCGTGGATGCAGACCGGTCGGCGACCTAATGTTTTAATAGTATTTTTTTTAAAAAAATTTTCCTTCCACTTCCCCTTTCCTTCCTTATCTGCCGCCAAGGGACTGGATTTGGTCGGAACACGTCCATGGCAGGAAGCTGGTCTCTCCTTTCAGGCTTCCACCGCTCAGCAGAAGATCCATGAATTGAAAGAGTGAAGTTTTGTTTGTCACGAGATGTGACCAAAACAGAAAACGAATTATGTAGACGACGGCTCGTTCACACACGACGAGGGATGGGAGACGCGGAGGTCGGTGAACTTCCAGATCTGGAATAATCGTCGCTCATGGCCGTCGGATCTGGAGTCTTGGCCGCGAGCGACGACGGGACTGAGGGGCGGACGCGAAGGTTGGTGAACTTCTAGACCTGGAATCATCGTCGCTCGCGGCTGTCGGATCTAGAGTCTTGGCCGCGAGCAACGACGGGACATTTGCGACCACTAAGGGGCATGCGCGAATGGCGCTCATATCTGTGGAAGAGAAGCTGTCCGTGGCCGACCGCTAGTCTGCATCTCCAGATCTGTGACGAGCGCTTGCAGCCAAGGCTCAGTCATCGGGACGATGAAGGGGGTGGATACGGAGCTCGGTCTGGACGAGACGATCGACGGTCTCTCAGCAGCCAGATCTGTTCTGCCGCTTAATGGCTTGGGCGAGTTCGTCCATGGCTGCTAGCGATGAGCTCAACAGCTTTGCCGCGGACCGTGGTGACCGTGGTGGGGGGTGGCTCAAGGATGGTCGTAGCGGCAGCTTGGGGCGGAGGTAGAACAGGAGGAGAAGAGGAAGGGGAGGGAAAAAAAAAAAAACCAATATATATATATATATATATATCAAAAATAATATTAAAATATTAGATCGCTTGGGTCGATTGGTCAAGATCCACGTCGCGCCGATCGGATGGATTGAATTGATCTGATTGTAAAAAATTTAAAACTAAATAGGTAAAAAAAAATTTAAAATTGAATTGGCGATAATTGTAATAGATTTAAGATTTTTTGGAAAATTTCTTAACGAGAAATGGCTCCACATTGTGGTTTCCAATGATGGTAGACATGGCTTGTGCACGTTTAATGTCCATGGCAAAATGAGTTCATGTTGTAACACGAGGCAACTTTTTTGGCCACTCTTTCTAACCAAGGCGACTTGCCGGAAAAAAAAAAAAAGAAACGAAAAGAGGCAACCTTGTTCCGATTTTCGGACCTTCGGCTCAGGCTGCCCTTTCAATGAGATTACTTCAGGATGCTGGCCAAGCATGCTTCTCTGTGAACACATAATGTTAATTCTGTGCATCGTCATGAAAAATCTGTCATACAACCAGAATTCGAATAGCGGCAACTGTTTTTCCAAAGAAATGACATGGCATGCCTGACTATGCCATGAGATGCAAATCAATTATCACCCGCTTTTCCACTTCAATCCTTCCTACCTCTACATCATCGTATGTAATAGACGATGATCGGGCATAACCACACTACAAGATACTGTTAAAGTTGATGGTTTGGTACAGTGCCATAATCAGACATTAGGATGCCGAGAAGTGGACTGACTTTGCCTCAATTGCCTCCACTTCATAAACTGAGCAGCGACATAAAGTTGCCTACATACATGTCAAATGGCAAATGAAAATGGCAACCAAACCGTAACTCCTGTGCGAAGCCATCCTGGAATCCACAGTGTATATACCAGCCATGACCACAAAACTATGAACACTTGACCATCAAACCTCCCCTCACTTCTATTCACATATATAATTCAGCTCCGCAGAGTCTTGCAGGAGGCAGCAAAAGCGAAGCAGACACCATATTTCGAGCTTCCTCAAGTGCTGTCATCTTAAATTTGGTCGAGCAATAACACATTCTCCAGATGACAGCCATGATTCAGCCTTGCTACTCCTTTTGGTTGACAAATTCACCTCATCATGATTCTTGTGCATTACTGAGCTAGAAAATTTGGCTCCCTGACGAAGATCTGTTGCTTTGAGCTATGATCTTCATCTTTTACAAAGTCATTCTCACTTGACCGTTTCTCACAGATACAAGAGGATGGGAACTCGTGAAATTCACCTCGCCCTAGTCTCAGTTCATCGGGCTCACCCATGAACCCTCTCTGATATGACTTCACCTTTTTAGAAAATGTTTCCCAATCCATCTCATTCCTTGCCATGAATAATGTACTGAGCTTCTTTGCATTTGGTCGGATCGTCCTCTTGTGTCCCATGTACCTCCTATGAACCAATAAAATCAAAGTTCTGAGAGATTTCATAGCTTATAGTTCTATAAAGAACTTTGGTAAACTGAGGAACGGTAAGCCCAAATAAAAACCAGAACAAGTACTTGAGCTATTGATAAATTTAACTAAAATCCCCTATTCCTAGACAAAAATTCCACTTCTTGGACAATTCCTGAAGTTCAGGCTGAGAATTCTAGAAGTGTTCAAAAACAGGAATAAAGAGGTATAGGAATAGAGAGACCATGAGAAACTACATAAAACTGTGAATCCACAAATGCCCAGAGGGGTTTACAGCAGAAGCATTATATTCACCTATTCAAATTTGTATTAGCAGGATCTCATTATCCGCTGCCTTTTGGCTATCCAACATCTGATTGTCTTTCCAGAACTTCACTCAAACTCAAGTTTTTGGGAACTTAACATCTAATTGATTTTTAAGAAGAAATTTAGCTCCAACTCATGTTTATAATGACAAGATCAAAGAAGAGGGCTATAAAGCCATAGAAGATGTTAGCAAACAGCTTCCATTTAAAGGCTGCTACCCCAACCGGGCGTATATCGTAGGCTTCTTTTACTTTGACCTCATAGATTAAGGAGACAAGATTAGGTCCTAAATATCTTCCATCGGGAGATTTGGTAAGAAAGAATGAATTACTTGACATTGGTTCCCATATCAGAGAAGTTTCTGCACCTGTCTTATCCCTCTCTATCATTGGACTCTCACATCCAACATTTCATATGCTGGGTAGGACGTTAAATTAAAGTCACTAATTCTTTAAACCACCAAAGAGAGTAGTTTAGTAACATCTTACTAAAGTTGGGTCATAACTGCTCACCTTCTACCCGCAAGAATTTTGGCCATATTGCCGTTATTATTTGTGACAAAGACGTCACTCTCATCGCAGGCAATGTAGTCAATTGCGGCCAATCGGGAAGAAAATGGTAGGAAAGGTTTCAGATCATCATTTGCAAGCATCTCCTTTGTATAAAAATTCGGAAAGAGTTCTCTGAGAGGCTGCAGAGTTTTTTTCGCCCCCATATATTTCTCCAGATGCAACATAGATGTATGTATCATTTGGAAAACCAAGAGCTCGCAGCATCAATCCCACCTCATGAGGAGTAAGCGGACACTTTCCCCGCTTTCTTTCTCCCTCGGGGCTCAAATCCTGCACAGGAAAATTGCAAAAGATGTCAAACTGTACAATGAAATAGATGACTACGGAGAATAAGAAATAAGACTGCTAATATATGGATATTGTGCCAGCATATGTAGTAAATGACATGAGCTGCGGGAACCCTAGACTGTAAATAAAATGTGGAATAAAGAATTGAATCACTTTTTAAGTTGAGATACAAACAAAACATGAAAATTTAGTTGTGAGGGACTGAAGTCTCACAGGTAAAGTTGACCATCGTTTCCTTATTTCACCAAGCTCATATCTCTCCTTATCTCCACCCCCATAGTAACACCCAGAAAATGCTAGCATATCAGGTTCAAACCTGTAATGGAAACAATTTTGGGCAAAGTAAGAATGCTTTGTTTCAAACTCAAAATACTTAAAGCACACAATAATGTTAGTCTAGCTTTCTTATGACTTTCATAGTGTGGTGTTGCATCACCGTGATACCTCTTTAAATAAGCATGAAAGTGGACACCACACTGAAAAGTGAATAACGCAAAGTACCAAAAAGCTTACCTCTGAGAAGGTATTACAGATGTATTAGAATATAGAACCAATGACAGGTACTGTGATATGGGCATCAAAAGGTGCAATAAGGCAGGTGACCAAGAAAGCAGAGCATAGATCTCCAAAGAACAAGGAAAAAAAAAAGGTCAAGATGCCACTTCCCAACACTTGAAAAGTTAAGTTCTGCAAACCATTTTTTGTCCTTTCTTCTTATTTTTCTCTGTTTTACATTTTTGACAAAGAACTTTAAGATACACACATATATTCCACATTTAGGGCCTGATAATGGTCGTTGGAGACGCAGGTGTATTTCAGAACCGCAAATGGCTCATGAACAGAAACTTGGGAAGAAAAGAAGTGATTCTCGGTTAACAAGAGGATGCAATAGTATGGTTGCGCTACACCAGCTCTGTGAGTCAAAACCTGAGGTAGCTCCAGACATGTATCCCTTTCACACTCATGTCATGTCGAGGTACTGAAGTCATTATGTGTGACTATCTCCACTACAGAAAGAATCCACAATTCAAATGAAAAATTTCCAATATGATAATAATGTACAAAAGGGTTCAATATAACAAGGAAAAATTCACTTCGAAAAACCCAGCAGCTCAGACACTTTCAACATCCTCTGCTCCATAAACAATCACAACAGCGTCATCTGATGTCAAGGAAGCTGTGGAGGCAAGGCGATTATTTACTATAAAGGAGATGTAGGAGGATAACTGGTTTCATTCAGTAGTCACTGCTTCCTAATTGCATATTATCAACAGCATCTAATGCAGGCCCGACAATTATTACTCGCAATGCTTTCCATGCAGATGGTGTGGATCCACATCATAAAAAATTTTCATCAGGAGTGATCACTAAAAAAGCACCAAATGCAATACGCAAAACAAAAAATATGCAGGAAAGGACTGATGAAATGGCACAATTTAGTAATAGGGCTGAACCTCAAGTGTATCGCAATGTAACGTTTAGCCATCTTTCTCATTGTCATTACAAGTCTCTGACCAAGTTCTCTAATCGGTTTCAGTAAATCTCAATGCATGATAGTTCACCCGGCAACGCAGTTTTTGCAGCTCATCATCAAGGTTACTTGCAAGTCTGTAATCAAATTTTGTCAGTTGCACAACCTGCAGGATTTCCAAAGTCTTAATTCCTCATTACAAGAGAGAGCAGAAACTTAGGTTTAGGACTCTATAATAATCTGATACACAACAAGAGCTGTCAAATTTAAATGGAAACAATCTGAGGCTGTTGCCTTCAATGTGCATGCTCTGTAACTAGTAAATCAAAGCCAAAGATCTGCGCCATAGAGTCCTCAACGAAGTACGATCGTAACAGAAAAGGGTTTTCTTACTTGTCTCCTCAAGAGAATGGGAAGAACTTGATCTAGATAATATTCAGGTGCAGATTTCCTAGGAACACGCATGGTATATGGTGGTTTCTCCATTGTTCGCATGAACTTATCAGGCACTCTTTTGACAATAGTAACATCTTTCGAGAGGGAGGAGATAAACCAATCTACATCGAAGATGCTGACAAAATCGCTGCATGCAAAGTGAGAAGCTTTTAGAACTTAGTGAGATATAAAGTAACAACTGGTCTAAATTAATACAGAGGTTCAAGTAACAGACCTATCATCTTTCCAATAGGAATGATGATCCAGCTCCGGCACTACCAGCGTCGCGTTAAGAATTCGTGCAACGACAACAGCATCTGTTATCTGAGGATGGAAGCAGTTATTTTACGAAACAGTTCTCATTCTTCACACTAAAGAAGTTCCCTCCTTCTACAAGATAAACAACACTCAACAGGACTACAAAGAAATCGCTAAGCAGACAACACCAAGTCGCGGAGAGAGAGAGAGAGAATGAGACAGAGACAGATGTTATATTGAGAGATTTAGGATACCATTCGAGACAAATATGATAGAAAACACTGAATGCATTGGCAAAAAATGGAACAGTATAGCCAGAGATATCTTCTTTATCCACTTACTCCTGTTCTCTGCTGATTAAGCCCCCCACTAGTTGCAATTAGTAGGTAACCATTTGATTGTCGTTCACGGACAGCAGCTGCAATCACAAATCATCAGAGCTAGAAAGCAAAAGTTGCAAAACAGATGCGTAACTTCTTGGATGTATTGTAAAAATCGGACATATGACCACTGGAACTAATCTTTAGTATTGCATATTAGGAAATTATCATTGCTCAGACCCGTCACGCGTTCTCTATGATTTCTTAAGACAGAGTAAAAGACGGCAACCTTGAAGCAGAAAGCAAACCCATCAAGTGGGTCCGGTTGAGGATTGTCAGTTTTGCCAAATGATAATTTCCTATTTTAAGGGGTGTGGTCGAGATTATCAGCTCCTCCAAATGATTTTTCAATTTTGGATCAGCAAAATAATATCAAGCCACTGCTCCAGATTCATGAAAAATGATAATCGTAGCTGTAATTTATCAAGGAGAAGACAGATGTAATTGGCTTAGCTATCAGCAACCTTCTGAGAACAGTGCCAACTTATACAGCGGCGTAACATTGAGACCACCCAAAATGAGTAAGACAACTAATTCTTGATCATTTTATTCTTCACACAAGGCGCAATTTCTTTAGCCGTTCCATATATCTTGCGTAATGGACATAACTAACAAAATATAAAGAACTCGAAAACAACTCGAGGACAGCTGATCTACCAGAATACTAACAAAGTGCACCTCAGAGACAAAGGGCATAACTATGGCTGACAATCAATCATTAAAGAGAGACTTAACTTCAAATGCAGGCAGCATTAAACTAGAAATGCCAAAACTTGAAGCTTAGGCAAGACCTAAGAGGAAAGGAAGGATAATAAGAAGATCAATTTTATGTAATCCTGAACTAAAAGGAACCTGAGAAAAATGATCAAGCACAGATGATTACAAGATTTTTAGAATGAGTAACTGCATTCCATGGACATCTAGTCTTCAAAAAAGTAATTGATTGTATCAATTAAGTACGTCAACAAAATCAAATAGGAAGTAACAGAGAGAAACAGCTGAATTTGAAAGCGGAGGAAAAAC
The DNA here is from genome assembly GCA_021437795.1 of Rhodamnia rubescens. Taxonomy (NCBI): domain Eukaryota; kingdom Viridiplantae; phylum Streptophyta; class Magnoliopsida; order Myrtales; family Myrtaceae; genus Rhodamnia; species Rhodamnia rubescens. The sequence goes on from JAILYA010000041.1 coordinate 2,774,253, forward strand.
GCATCTTTAAAAGGAACAGCATGTAAACTCATCTCCTCACCCGAGAAATGAGAACCCCTTTCACTGCATCCATAGTATAAATTTGCATCTTTTGAATTCCATATATCAATGGGAGTACGGTGACCACTGACCTGCACATTCACACAATGTTGGATCATAGCAGGTCGAAAATACTCATCGGGATATTGAGCTACAGAGATAATGCAGTTGCAAACACACAAATATAAGAAAGGCGTCTCAATTTAAATTTGGTAAAATGTGCATAGTACAAAGGAGGACTCTTTCATCATACGAAGACTACGCATCATTATTAGCAACACCGAGGGTCACCACTACTGAGGATCTCCCCACTAATCTTTGATAGGTTGCCTGAGGGTTCGCCGAAAAAATTGCATATCAAAAAGAAGAAAAACACAAAAATGTAAGCAGTCAATTTAGGAAATTTGGTCGAAAATCCACAGACCTAATACTCCTCTCCACTTCTAATTCAGCGTGTACAAAAGCAGAAGCTCAAGCTTCAAACAATTGTGATTCCAAAAGATAGAGCAAGAAGAAGAAGAAACAATTACCAGCTTGGAGTACAAGCTCTTCTTGACCAGCCGCTGAGAGTTCCACCACTCGAGATCAGAGGCCACGTGACCAGTGAACAGTGAAATCAATCCCAGACCAAAGAGCATCAACCCGCACACGATCGACCACGAAACCCTCCTCTTCCTCGACGCCAACTTCCAAAACACCTGCTTGAGGTCGCCGCACTTGCCACCGTTCCCGCCGGCGACGTTGCCGTTGCTCTGTTGCTGCAGTAACAAGGACCAGGAGCTCAACTTCCAGCCCGGCTTCGCCAAGCCCATCGGTGGTCCTCAAAATAGCAACAATTCGAGCAACATTGGGCTCAAACCGGAGCCGGCTTTTCCCCTGTAACCGAAGGAGCGGCTCTGGAGCTCCAGCAACAGAACGGATGGCGCGAGTGCAGGGGAAGAGAGAGGGAGGGAGGGAGGGAGGGAGTTAATGCCGGGGAGGTGAATTGAGGTGGAAAATTGAATGTGGCAGAGCTAGGGCTTTGAGATCAGTGCTGCGTGCGTGCGTGTAGAATTTGAATGCAGGGGGAGCTGGGGAGCTCGAGAGAGAGAGAGAGAATGATTGTAATGTTAAAGCTGAACAGTGAATGGGTAGAGAGAGAGAACGGTAGTGGATTAATAAGAAAAATGCTGGTTTTGATGCTGATTACGGCATTGGGATCCGGGAAAGCGAGAGTTGAAGTCTGTGGTTGCAGAGTTCGAATCGTCGGAGTGAGAAAGCCGACGACGAGGAAGACGACGACGACGAAGACGGGGAGGACGGTGCAAACTGCGTTCCTCCGGTTTTAGCGGAACGGCGTTTTCAAGAGCAAACCGCCTGAAGGACGGATCGATGGAGGGGGTAAAACCGTAATTTTACGGCATATGCAGATGATCCCTTTCCAGAGTCATGCGGCTTTAGAAACCATCGTTTCCCAAACTGTTCCCTCACATGTCAATTGTCTGATGTCTTTATAAATCCTACGTTTGGACATCAAACATTTGATTTTGTAAGCGACAGATTCGACATGGTAGTCGATGATCGCTTTCACTTGAGATTTTTTCTTTTATGTCCTAGACTTCATCACTTTCACGAAAAATTAATAATTAAAAAATATTCTTAAAAATAATTTATTGTATTACTTATAAAGATAGACGACCAAAAAATATTTTTACCGTTCGTGAAAATATCTGGATATAAATTATTATAGGTAGTAAAAAAAAAAATTTATTGACTAATTATTTTAAACAATACAAACGATCGTTTTTAAAAAAAATTATTTACATAATCATTCATTTTTTTGGGAAACAAATCGGAACTTAGCTAACCAGCTAGGGAGCAGGGGCACTAAGAGGGAGTTTTCAATGCGAATCTATGTAATGAAAGTATGTTTGAGGTGGTCCTAGAGTTTACTCCCTGTGTTCTTTTTGGTTGGTGAGGAAATCGGGCCAACATTTATTTCCCTTTCAACATAAATTTGAGGTCTCCATGTCAATGTCATCATGTGGACCAAGGCAGGTGTCATGCATAGTCTACATGATCAAGTGCTTCTTATTTCTATTTTAACGTATTTTCTCTTTATTATTTTCTTTATTTGTTTGCATATCTTGTCTATTTTCACCATGCTAAATGCCTGCATATGAGAAAAGAACCACCATTTAAATGCCTCCATATGTGTGATTTCGTTTGTTTCACGAAAAATAATTGATTTAAAAAGTATTTTCATGGTTATTGTCTTCTTCTTTTGAACGTAACGGCTTGCATACGCTAGATGATATTATTTGAAATCGATGATGTACCAAATATGATTCTCGACACCTTCTTATAGCTAATCATGCGCGAGACTCCCACATCCATTTATCTCCTCCCTTATAGTTGTAACTTGTGCCGTGAAGCATATATACATGCAACGACCATGCCAACATCGTTCTAAGAAATTAATATAATTCTCGTGAGAAAAGAAGAAGAAGGTGGTGAATATTTTTGTTTACTTGTGTCGAAATGTCACGACTTTGACTTATTCTCAAGATTGTAGTAAAGTCACGACTTTCTGATGTGATATATTCCAGTGTTTACATTGGAGCGATTGGGCACATGAGGTACGTACCTTTTCCGTTCTGCATGAAAGAGACATTTGGGCAAGATGTTTTTTTTTTTCTTGGCAATCTACAAGACTTTGTTGTTGATTAAGAAGTGTCATCATGCCATTGTAACATAAAAACAAAGTCTCACATTTTTTGTTTTTAATTACCATTTTACTATAATTAATTTTTTTCCTATCGCGTAATACTATATCATATAACATCTTGTGGGCCCTTTATTCTTTTCCAACTTCTTCTTCTTCTTCTTTTTTTAATTATGAGATCTTATATACTGTAAAATAAGTAATGTCAACTCTTCCATATTAGAGCAAGAATCTTGGAGACGTGCTGACCAAGGTAAAATACGCATCTTTTGCCGTTTGCTTGAAGAAAAGTCTTCCATGAATAGACGTAGGCCGTCTTCACATGAAACATTTGCTTGGCAGGGCAGGGCAACCATGGGACGATGAAGCTAGCTAGGGTTTGACTTTCTTTTTTAGGATATGTTTATTTGGCCACAAATAAACCATTTGAAAAAAAAATTCTGAAGTGCTTGAAATAATAAATTATTGGATGATATTTTCGTGAACGACGAAGATGTGTTTTGTTTATTCATTTTTATAACCCATACAAGCGATCGTTTTTAGGAAAATATTTTCTAAATCATTTAATTTTCGCGAAACAAACGGAACCTTATTATAATTTATTACATAAGAAAACTGAAGTTGGATAAAAAGATTTACGTGATCTTCATGCAGATGTACAAGTCAACTAGCTTGTCGGAGGAATATTATAGCACGTAGCACGTATCGACCAGATCATCCTAACTTATAAAATGAACAATATACGATTTATAATTAAAAAGTGTCAACTTGCAAATGAAAATGAAGCGATTGTGAAGAATAAGACGTGGAAAAAAGTGTGAGACTGGGAACACTTTCGATGCAATGCTGAAGAGGAAGGATTGGTAGGCCACCTTCGGGGCTTAAACCTAGGAATATGAAGTGATATTAGACGTGCTAAATAAGTGGGTTGGGTTGGGTTAGGTCGAAAATGGTGCAATCCATATTGACCAATTTAATCTATTTTGACCCATTTTCATGCAATATAATTTTAGCGACCTATAACGAGGCGAGCCGTATGATAAAATACTTTTGCATTTAATTTAATTTAAAAAACATGTTTTTTTATAAAATTTTATTTTTTATATTTTGCTTTTTTTATTACTGGGAAATTGCCAGATTTCCTTCTTCTACACGTCTATAACTATCGGTGGCCGCCAAGTCGAAGTCCAGGTCTTTGGCGGCGGAGGCGGCAATGGATGAGCGATCGGATTTCGTAGAAGAAAATAGACAAAGAAAATAATAAATAATAAAACATCATAAAATTAAAAAATCATAAAACTTATATATGACTCACTTAAGATAAGTTAGACAACCCATTTAAGATCAATAAGTTATTAAGGGCATGAATAATAACCATATTATTTCTCTATTTATGTTCCAAACCTATTTCCGAAATAGGTTTGGAATAAAAATTCATTTGGAAATACAATTCTATTTTTACATTTCTCGAACAAAATTTTTGTTTCAAAAATAAATTTGAAAGAGAAATGAAAAGCTAAAAATTGTAGCTTCTCTATTCCATATTATAAATAAAAAATAACCTACCAAAACCCTTCGTTTTTACTCAAGTCCTTGTCGTACTCTCTTTGTCGCCCTTCCTTTGTCGGTTGCCGCCAACCACCTTCGCTAGCCGCCCTCGCCCACCGCTAGCTATCGTCGACCCTCGCCGACGTCCGTAGCAACCACCGCCGTCGCCGCAATTGTTGGCCGCTACCGCCTACCCCCTTCGTTGTCATTGCCCACTTGTCCCCGTAGCAACCATCGTTAGCCGTTGCCGACCACCGCTTGCCACATGTCGTCGGCCATTACCACCCCCCGCCGCACGGCCGCACAGCCGCTGCCGTCGTCGGCCACCGCCTACCGCTAACCTCTCGCTGCCACCCTCCACCGGCCGTTGCCCCCCACCACCGTTGCCGCCGAGTAAAAATAAATAGTAATTTTTTATTTTAAAATAGTAAATAATATTTTCTAATAAAAAATTATTTTTTAAGAAATTTAAAAAATTAAAAATGAAGTAGAAATTTTTTGTAGAAGATTTTATATTAACAATATTTCAGAAATAGAAATTTTCAACCATTATCAAACAAAATTCTGTTCCAAAAACAGAAATTTTATGTCATTGTCAAATGCTTTTTTCGGCTAAAAAATTCATCCGGAAATTAGAAATAGAAAAATCTATTTCTAACCATAAATTGATTCCGGAAATAAAATTGTTATTATGTGCGTCCTAAATAACCCATTTCCAACCTACTTAAGGTTATTTTTAAAATTAAATGTAACTTGTGTTTTACTATATTATCAAATATGAGTTCAAATATGAGTCTTGAACCCATTTTACCACCTCAAAGCAATATGCACGTGCCATATTAAGAATGTTCACGTCGCGATCCTATTGGGATTGAAATGCAAAGTTGCGTGAGGGCCATAAAAGTTTTAGAGGATAGCACGTCTATAGCTCGGGATACAAAATGGGAAAATTAGCAAAAAAATTTAAAGCTACTGCAATTGTTTTAATTTAGAACTAAACTTTTTTTTCATCAATTTAATCCTAAATTTTTTACGTTTGTGCTAATTCAGTCTATCCAATCAATTTTCCCTAGAAATATCGACATGAATGCTAGTTGTCTTACGTGGCATTGTCGGCGTGAACATAGATATTTTTTATATTATTTACAATTTATTTCTGTTTTATTTTCCTTCTCTTTACATCTTTCTTTGGGTGGAAGGGAGTAAGGGCCGGCCAGGATCGCCGACGACCCTCGGTGGCAATGCGCTTTTACCCAACGCGCCGGCGATCCTGGCCAATCCTTAGCCCAAAAAAGTAAAGAAAAAGAAAATAAAAAAAAAAAAAAATTATAAAAATTCAAAAATATAATGTCCATGTCAACGCCAATCGCGTTACGTGGGGACGGCCAACATCCATGTCATCATTTTTTTAGATAACATTTGTCGATTGATGTAATTGACACAAATGTAAAAATTTTATAACTAAATTGGCAAAAAAAATAGGACTAGATTTTTTTGTTGAAAAAATAGAAGTAGATTGATACAATTGTAATAAATTTAATTTTTTTATAATTTTATCAACATAGAATATTACAGGCAAAAGTACAACAGGAGTGCTAATATTTGTGTACGGTGCTTACTTTAGTGCCAATATTTTTTTTGTATCACTTAAATACTAAATCGGAGAAAAAACGATCACTTAAGTGCCAATTCCGAATTTTCTTAATATTATGTGAATTTTTTTTTAAAAAGTCTATCCATGTGGCAATTTTTCTTTTAAAATTCAGTCCACGTGGACGTCACGTGGACTTTTGAACTAAAAATTAAGTCAATTTTTTTAAAAATTAAAATTAAACAGAAAAATAACTTTAAAAAAATGCAAACTTGTAGTTGCAATGGCAAGGGTGTGAGCCCTCGCCGCCTCCACCCACCATCGCCAACCCTCGTCACTGCAATTGCAAGTTTTTTTTTTTAGTTTATTTTTAGTTTTTAGTTTATTTTTTACTTTTTCTTATATTATGTGGATTTATTTATTTATTTTTAATTTTTTTGTGACTAGGATGCTCTAGCGAGCCACGTAGATGTCATGTCAGATTTTTGACGAAGCTCACTAGTGTTACCATGCGCGCCCTAAGTGATCTAAAAAAAATGTTGACACTAAAGTGAACGCAGTACATAAATATTGCCAGTTTTAGTGTCCTTTTGCCGAATATTATATATGTAGTAATATGATCGCTCATAATCTATCTAATCATGTAATATGCACGAATCGGGTACGTGCTTTTTTTTTTTTTTTTGATTGGTTACATGTTCTTAATTTTTTTTCGATATAGGGTATAGATTCTCTTTTTTGACTTTTTGCAATTCGTTTTGACGGGAGACGGACAATATAGCAGGAAAATATAGTTTTCTTAGAATGATTTCACCATCATATAGCAGCCAAAAATGTAAGATTTGATTGAAGATTATTTTAGTTCAATAGTGCTCCACGTGGTTTGATTCATATCATCCTAGAATAATAGGCAGACTAAACGTTGATCGGTCATGATTGCTTGTCTACCATCCACCCCAAGCCATCATCATGAATTTAAACAGCCCAAAAATGTACACGAATTTTCTCTTTAAAAAATAGAAAATTATTAGCAGGACACACTGCTTATAATCAATAAAAAGCCAATGATAAAACTTTCAATGTTCAAGGCATTCACGTTAACGTTAATAAAAAAGTTTTCCCTCTTAATATCGAGATTATGATAAACTGATAATTAATATTTCCATGCGAAGAAATCAATTATCTTAACATTGTAACCAATTCGGCCAAAAAAAAAAAACATTGTAACCAATGGGTCTTTTACAAATTGCTCAATCTTCATTTATCTTAGGAAAAATTTCAAATAAGAGTCCCAAATGCCCTAATTTTCTCAAAGAAATGTCTAATAGGGGTGAGCGATTCCCTATCCGGTTCGGTTCCCATAAAAAATCGGGAACAGGACCGGTGGTCCCGGTTCCCACTTTTTGGAACCGCAGACCGGACCGGCCACTCTCGGAACCGGGAATCGGACCGAACGATCGGTCCGGTCCGGTTCCCGGCGGTTCCAAGGGTTTTGGGTCCGCGGTTCGAAAAGTGGATGCACACTTCGTAATTCTTCAAACAATCGCACACAAATAAACATTCAATCTCCAAGTAAACTGTATTACAAATTTACAACCTTCACGTTTACTATTCAATGAACTCTATATGCAAATATCCATTGGATGCAAATCAGACATCGATAGACACACTTAATTTCTAGATTCATTGAGAAAAATGGTTGCTAGCATGCTGCATAGCTCTTATTAGCTATAGCATAGGACATTGACATCACTTGTACCATTCAAAAGGGCTCTTCGCTATGCAAGTCGTGTTGATCATCAAAAACATTTCAATAAAGAGGCCGCTCACTGCCCACTGATCCAGTCCAAGCTCAAAAACTTAACAACAAGTCAACTTATCCCCATATGATCATCAAAAGCTCATTAAAAGCACACACAAAGGAAAAAAAAAGTACACTTGATCACATAACATAAACGAAAATAACGGTGAAATAGAAAAATGGGAAGATTTCTAAACTTCAAGTCCTTTCTTGATATTTGATAGATAAAAGAAAAGTGTGCCAACCTGCAATAAGTATATATAAGTAATGTACATTAGTTTTGAATTAGAAATGGAATTAATAGAAAGCGAACTCTAAGGGAACATACTTAGAGAAAGAGGATGTTCATTAGGAAGACAGTAACACTTCATCCTCTGTAGGTGTAGGTGACTTGAAAGTTGCGATTTTGCAATAAAACACTCACGTCTTCCCCAAAGTTAACTCCAAGTAGCAGCAAATTAACAAGGAAGTAATGAACTTTTGGTTTGGAGAACTTAAGACAATGTACTTATGCTACAATGATTTCAAATCTGTCATACACATGCATCACATGGCATGCGAAATTGTTGCAAATGCTTCCCCTTACAGCAAAGTGCATAAGAGTTGCATACCGACTATTAAGCATGGGCTTTAGCCGATAAGATGCAAAACCGAGGCAAAATTTAGTGAATGAAAATCTCACCATATATTCCTTCCACCAACTTGTAAGCTCTATTTACCGGTAAGCTCCGAGTAAGCATCATCTATAGCTAGAAAAAACAAGATATTAACTAGAGCATTCACTTATTAGATATACAAAAGAAATACAAGATACAAAAGTAAAGATATATACATGATTTACCCGACTCCAACTTTTACGCATTCTCGATGCACTCCTCAATATTAACCGGCTTGTTAACCACTCTCAACCAATCTTGATCGCAAATCAAAGCTTCCACCACTCTAGGAGTCAAAGAACTTCAATAGCCATCAAGCACACGACCGGATGTCTTGAAAGTGGACTCCAAAGCAATGGTTGTTCTGAGGAATAGCCAAGATATCCCGAGCCATCAAAGAGAGGATTTTAAACATTCGGTCAGCAGTATTCCACCACATCAAAATGTCAAGAATACAACATTCTTCACGTGCAGCTTGAAGATACTTTTCGATCTCGGATAAATTGCCCTTAGCCACTTTTTTCTCCTCATCCATAAAGTATTCGAATACCTTGTCCCCATTGAAACTCACATCGAAACCCGCATGTGAGACCAATCTCATCTTTGTGACCTTCCTCATGTTGACCACACGAACTACCACCAAGCATCAATTAAAAAGTTGACCACACGAACTTTTGTCCCCGGAAGGTTCGGAACCACAAGACTTCTTGTAAAAACTAAACAAACGTTCCAGGTAAGTCCTCACATAATCGTACCTCTCATTTACTATCTCGTCAACATCATAGATTAATTTATAATAATATCGCACATACTTCATCTTTTTTCTTGGATCCAATATCACCGTGAGTTAAAACCATCATGTTCACTTTTTGAAACTCCCATAATATTTGTCAAATTTTTCCTTCATCTTCACCCCCATGGCTTTCACTCCGATTCGAAGCATTAGTTGCTTGTTTCAAAGTTTTATATAAACCAGCTATCTCGTCAAAATAATCATTTGAAGTGATATACAAAGTCCCGGACATCTTGTTGGTGGAATCATAAAACTTCTTCAAAAATATGATATAAACTCCGGCATTTTCCCAATCTTCATTTTTAGGAGTTTCATCTTCAAGCTCATTTGAGAAAAAATGATCATCTTCTTCGAGCCTCTCAAAAGCTTTTCTTAGCTTTAAGGCAGTGTCTAACATGAGATAAGTGGAGTTCCACCTAGGGAAAACATCAAGACAACCTGAACCCTTATAATCGATCCTTGCATTCTCAATACAAGTTTGGAATGATTTAGCTCTCATGGGAGAACCTCTTACATACCTAACAAAGCATTTCGAATACGTGTAATAGAATCATGTACATCGTGCAATCCATCCCTCACAATCAAGTTTAAAATATGAGCCGTGCACCTCATGTGTAAAGCTTCACCATCTAAGATCAATAGCTTATCTTTTAGAAATTTAGCTTTCAAAAACTTAATGGCTACATCATTCGAACCGGCACTATCCACGGTGATCGTGGACACATGTTTCTCTATTCCCCACTCGTAGATGCATTTCTCAATCATTTTTCCAATTTCCTTGCCCTTGTGACTAGACATTACCACAAAGCGATGATTCTTTTGTGCAATTTCCAATCATCATCAATAAAATGAGCAAGTGAGACATAAATAGTTCAAGTTTTGAGTGGAGCTCAATGTATCGGTCGTGAGTGCGACCCTAGACTTAAGCTTGCGAAAAAAATTCTTCAAACCTATTCTTTCAAAGCAAGATATAGTTTCATGCAATCTCTAACCACTTGTAAATCTAGAGATGAGATTGAAAAGAGGTTGTAAGCTGGTTTATAAAATCACGAAATCCCACATGCTCAACCAATGAAAAAGGTTGTTCATCCACTATAATCATCCAAACAAGCATTTGCCTACAAAGTTACCGATTAAACTGCCATGTTGATAAGTCATTAGCATTGCCGGTCTTTGGTATTTCCCGTAGTCATTTTAGTCCTATCGATTCTACGTGGGACAAAAAGCTTTTGCTTCTTATCTATATTTCGAGGATACTTAGTGCATCTCGCTCAAGTGCTTCAACATAGCGAAGTACCGTTATTTACACAATACCAATACATGGCCCCACAATATTTGCAAAACACCTCGGTTTTTCCCTTCTTATTTTTGTTGCCTTTACAAAAATGAAGCCAAGCTTGTGATGATTTTCGTTTACCAGTAGCGAGTTGGGCAACCATGAGATATGTTATTTGTGTCAACTTCTTCTTCGAAGACTTCTTCACCTTCATGTTCTAGTGAGTCCATCGGCGAAGTCATCTCATCGATGGATTTGTCCACCATTGTTGACATATAGGTAGATCACCTAAATCAACCATATTATAAGTTATAAAAGCCAAGGGAGATCGATTTCTAATTCCAAAGCTTAAAAGACACCACAAGCGGAACCTTCAAAGAATGAGAACTGACATCAAATTGAGAGAAATGAAAAACAACAAATCAAGACATGCAACATCATCCAAACATATTCATGCTCATGAGTTTCCTCCTTTGGAGGAACAAAAGATACACCCCATCAAGTGAGAAAGTACGGGAAGTACCAAACAAGTACAATATAGCAAGAAAACCGAAACCCGACTTCAAAATATTTAATTTACCAAGAAACTTATTGGAGAAAGTAATGATTAATCCTTTGTAGCTAACGGATAACTCTTCTTAAGCTTGTTATCCAACAAGCGAGTGAAGGAGATTGATGAACAATTATCGGTGATAATTAGTAACAAAATTTTAACCCAAAAATAAAAAAAAAAAACTACATCTTTATTCAAATCAGCCAAACACCGAGGAGTTGCAGGAAGTTCTTGCAAAGCTTTGTTTTTGCCAAGAACACTACATTGCATATGTAATATAGCAGGCCATCGAGACATACAAAGTACGGTCTGGAGACAATTACTCTTCCGCTTGCATTGAAGGTACTTCTATCGATTGTGCTATTTTAAGAAATCTATTATTTAGACACTCAAGATCATCTGCTTGGAGACTAATGTTTAGAATTAGCTAAATTACGTTAGTCTTATAGGTTGAATATTCGGAGAATATACATCTAATTCGTGGCAACCATGAAGGCTGCGGATATCAATGCCCTTTTTGGTTTCGGGATTGAGTGCATTGAGCACTTGGTAACTAGATTTTACATATAGAAATTATATTAACGTCAATACACTTCTAGTTAGCTGATGTGCTTGGTCCGATAGATCAATCCTTTGTAGCTAATAGATAACTCTTCTTAGGCTTATTATCCAACAAGGGAGTGAAGGCAATTGATGAACAATTATCGGTGATAATTAGTAACGAAATTTTAACCCAAAAACGAAAGAAAAAAACAACCACATCTTTATTCAAATCTATCAAACACCGAGGAGCTGCAAGGAGTTCTTGCAAAGCTTTGTTTATGCCAAGAACACTACATTGCATATGTAATAAAGCGAGGCCATCGAGACTTACAAACTACAAAGCTCAGTATCCTAACGGTGAAATAGTCCTAATGCGATTTAACCTAATCCGTGTATCCTGACAGTCAAGAACGAGCGACAACAATATATCTCGGGAAACACTTAAATCCATAATCCGGTCCAACAATTAAAAAGGAAAATCAAAGGGAGACATCAAAAATCGAAAAGCGAAGAACATAAATCCAAGCGGTCATGAAAATCACCGTCACGAACCGGGTAGGACGAAACCAAAGAACAAAGCCAATTCATGTACTTAAGAACAAATTGAGTTGAAAGCATGAAGCTTGAGGAGAAGAAATGAAATCCAAGAGGGTAGACCCAATAGCCTGCGGCCTCGATAGAAGACACGATCGAGCTTGAGGTCATGGAAACAAGGATCGGTGTACCACGGCGGATTCAAGACCTCTTCAATTGGTAGCTCCGGATCGAACTCGTCCACCGGCGACTTGGTTGAAGACAGTGCCAATGAAGTACGAGATGAAACAAGCGGTGGGATGACTCGGGACTCAATACGTAGCGAGAGAAGTAGAAAGCCGGACAGTGGAGAGGTAAGAACAAATGTATGTGGCGTTGCTTCGAAGTGAAGCAAAGAAACCATAAATGATCTAAACTTAAACAAGTAAATATTAGGTTTGTTTATTAATATTTTAAAAAAAAAGACCGGTCCGGTCCGATCCTGGTCCCTGGGAACCGGAAATCGGATCGCCCGGTCATCGGTTCCAATTTTAGGAAGCCGGGAACCGGACCGCATCCCGCTAAAATCGGGAACCGAACCACCGGTCCCGGCCCCGGTCCGGTCCGGGCGATCCAGTCCGGGCGGTCTTTTTGCTCACCTCTAGTATCTAAAGTGAACTTTATTTCAAATAAGGGCATGAAATGCACTCATTGATTCAAATAAAAGCCGAATTGGATATTATTTCAAATAAGATCTTGAAGTGACCATATTAGTCTAAAAAAAGAGCCGCTCACTAATTATTTATGGGCATTTTCGTCATTTATCCTTTTATTATTATTTTTTCTCATTTTTTTTTTTTTTTTTGCCTTTTCCATTTTTCAATTTTTTTTTAAAAACTAATAAACGAAGAACAATAGATGGGAGGCCGCCTCTCTGTTGTGGAAGTCGCTCACCTCCAATGAGGCGGGGTTGTGGCCGTAAGGGTCGTTGGTGACCCCACCGACCCGTGGCGAGGGCGGCCCTCGCACATGTCGGAGGGAGGGCCGTGAGGTGGGACCGGCGCTACGGCTACGGCTACGGCCCTCGCGAGACCAACGCTAGGGCCACGGCTATCCCTCGGATTTGGGAGAGGGTGGCGACCCTCGCCCGATTTAGGAGGCGGTGGCGGCCCTCTCCCAGCCTGGTAAGGGCTTGTTGGCCCTCGCCGTCGGTCGACGGGGTCACGCCCCACTAAGGAGCCGACAAACCCCATGATGGCTACCAACGCCGCCCTATAGGCGGTGGGGCGGCTTCCACAGCCGGAGGTTGCCCTCTTGCGTGTATTCCATGGTCTTTTTTGTTCACTTTTAGTTTTTTTTTTGTTTAATTTAACTAAAAATTATGTTAAAATTATATTTTGACTAAAATACCCTTAGTCAGCGGGAAAATTTGGCCGGCCACCAGGCTCGGCCCTTACTTGAAACAATAATGATTACTTTATGCCCTTATTTGAAATAAAAAGGATACTTCGGGCCTTCATTTGAAACAATGTTTCTTGAGGCCCTTATTTGATAAAATCGGGGCAATTAGGGTCATTATTTGGAATTTTCCCTTTATCTTATTCCTCCTATCTAGCTACTTTAAATTTGTTTATTTGGTTTTAGGTATAAGAACTTGACTAGCAAGTAGCAACAACTAACATTTTTTTATGGGGGCGTTTGGTTTATTTTCAAAGACCCTTAGGGCCCTAAAAGCCATTGAGGAAAATTTGGGGCGTTTGGCAATCATTATCAAGGGACTTTATGCCACAAGCCAACATTGAGAAAGTTGAAAGCTCAAGGCAAATCCCCACCAAGCTTGAGATTTCGGCATTTTCCGAAATGCGGAAAGCCTCAATTAATGAAAATTAGTCACTTGCCTATTTTGCTCTTACTAAAAGTCCAACTTTTTCCCCTTTTAAAAAGGAAAATCCTATATCTACCCTTGGTTCGCTCTGCACCCTTCACTCGCTCCGCTCATGCTCGCACTTCGCCTCCACCTCTTCTTCGCTTAGATTCTCGCTTGACTTTGCACTTCACTCTCGCTCCGCTCGCCTTCTTCAAATGTGTTTCTACTAAACGGCTTTTCTCTTAAAGTTGCTTTTTAAAGCACGATTTATCAAACAGTTTTTGCATTTTCCCGGTGCCCCTTAGGCTAAATTGCTTTGCATTTTTCAAAAAATCCATTGGGCAAATTGAACCAAACCCAGCTTTTAATTCGAAAGGTTGATAAAAGCGAAGCATTAAAGGAGCCAAGACCCAAAAGTCCTCAATTTGAAGATCATGTGGTGGAGGAATAAGCGGTGAGCGACCACCGTTATCCAAGGTTAGAAAAATCATTTATAGATGGTGCACATGATATATTTTTCTAAACTAATAATTGTAATACTTAATATTAGGCCTGGTTCTCGAGTCAACCCTAGAATCGATCTGGAACCGACACTCGCTCGGTTTGCAATTTCAAAAAGCGGGAAAACCAATGTAATGTAAATGTTATTATTTTAATGGGGAAGTTTCCATTTGATATGGATTTTTTGGAGGAACGTTGAGTTGGGACTTTTTTTCACTGTTTATCATTTGAAAGCTGACATTTATTGTACTATAGACAATCTGAATCTTTAAAATCCACACTTTTGGACACTTGAGGTCATTTTCAGCCATTCGAAATCTTGTCATTATATTTTAGGCATAGAATAATTTTGTTCCAACTTTGGCGGGAAAATGGAATGAACTTGAGACAGCCCACTACTTCATGGGCTCAGCCAGACTCTGGTACTCTCGGCCTGTTCAGGGGCAGCCCATCTGTAGAACGATCTGTTGTCCAGAAAATCATTAGACAAAATCTTCTTTTCGCTAACCATGGTTTTAAATTCTAATGTTTCCTCTATTTTATTTTCATTGAAAGTTGTTTGGTTCCAAGGAAACACAAGCCACTATCAAGAACTCAGCCATGCCGACCTTGTATTCTAATGCTTTAATTTTGGTTTTATGGGCGCATCCAAAACCATTCTTATTTGGGAAAAGACTAGAAATAAAGCCATTTTCTCCGAAGATAGATCAGAGTGGACTTTGTCCTAAATAAGGATTTGAAGTAATCAACTTAATCTCAAATAAGGCTTGGCGAGAACGTGCATCTCACGTACCTTTTTCCAAGCTATGGTCGAGGGCATTTTCGTCTAGAGATTTCTTTTCCTTCCTTCATTCTTGGGAATAATGATACGAATTGGTCCCTGAACTTTGGTCCAACATATAATGTGGTTCATGAACTTTATTCCAATGTATAGTGTCATCTCGGAACTTTTAATTTATTCAATGTGGTGCATAAACTTTTGGTTTATATTGAATCTAGTCTCTTAACAATATGAACTTGCTCAATGTTGTCATTCCATTAATTCGTTCCTAAACTTGAATTAATGGAACGACAACATTGGACATTTTCATACAATATAGGAACTAAAATAAATATGTACCAAAAGTTTAAGAATCACGTTGAACAAATGCAAAGTTCGGGGATGACATTACACGTTAAGGCTATAGTTCGGACCACATGGAATAAATTAAAAGTTTATGGACCACATTGTGTAATAAGCCAAAGTTCGAAACCATCTATGTTATTTTCCCTTGTTCTTTCTTTCCTCCTCTCTGCTCTCATCTTCTTCTTCCTTGTTAGTCCAATCGACTCTTCGGTCCGTCTTGTTGCTTCTTGAACATGTGAGCATTTTCATATCTTTGGTTTTCTAAGAAATCGTCCGTTTGGGTTTATATGATGAGTTCTTCAATGAGGCGCATGACCCGATTGTAATAATAAATGTGGCCAATATGATGTTATTAATAATGGTTTAATAATTATTTTATAATATAATACATTTGTGTTGGTTATTAAAGACATAACTAAAAAGACGCAACTCTTCACGTGCTTTGATGGATGCCACCTGTTGAAAGGGTGTCCATTGATAGCCTATATTTAAAAGGAAGTCTAGTCCTCTCTTCACCCTATGTACAAATAAACAGACGTTGCTTTAACATAATGTTAAGTTGTTCTCTCTCCATAAAAAAACAACGTTAGTGATGACAGACGGTTAAGGGAGAGAAATCGGTCTTCACCGTCTCCCGATTTTCTGCAACAATGATCGCAATGTATAAATGTAAGTTTTCTTATTGTATGTGAAAATCATGAAGATTAACGATTTCACCTCCCACATAGGATATTTATCCAGAATATATCCCCTTATATCCGACCTTATCCTATCTTGGGTAAGAACCAAACATAGGATATAATAAGATATTATTAGTATACGTCATTTTATATGCCAACTATAAAATTCATCTATATTCATTTATATTTTTTTACAATATATTTTCACCTTGCATGATTGGCAGGAATTCATGAAAGAACTTCAATGGAGTGGTTGTATAATCTCGGATTTCATGATTGTGGATGTGTGATCAAAATGGAGTCTTATTTATTGGAGTCAGATAAGTTTTACTATCATGTATGCGGGAGAAAATAATAAGCATACAGATATCAAGATCCCGTTAGCACGCGATTGGTAACTGGTGATTTGAATGGAATGGGTTGGGGATTCCATTTCCAAAGTCCTATAAGGCTTGGGATGGGTTATTCAAAGTCATGGATCATGTTACTTTCCATATTGATATGTATCCATGAGTCTTACCTAGGTCATCATTGTCTGACCCAAAATGATCAATTTAATCCGTTTTAACTCATTTAGTTGCAAACCAAAAATCTCGACCCATACCAATACCGACCCATTTTGGGATTCATTTTTGGCATTTTTTTTTGGTGGCATTATTTTCATCATCATTTTGGTTAAGACACTCTTTTTTTTCTTGTAGCTTACTAAAATACCCTCATCTTCTTCTTCAATTTATTGTTTCTTTTTTTTTATCAGGCTAATCCACAAAACTGCTTTTTTTTTTTTTGTCATCTCTCTCAATAATGCCACAACATAATTACTTCTTTATACCCATTAACGTGGTTAATTTTTATTATTCACAATAAATTTCTGTTTATGACAGCTTATGAACACATCATTAATTGCCTCTTTTTTTTTTTTTTTCAGAATAGTGTGAATGAAACTATATTTCAAAGTCAAAAATTAAATATCAATTTAATTATTGAGCATCTTATAAAAACTTGAAAAGAAAAGTTGATTAAAATATGGAAAATGTTAATTTTTCAAAAATATTTATATTTAGATCATATTTAAATATTAGCAAAGAATAAACACATGAAAGAAAAAACGTGACACTTCTTGCAATTCAACTCATGCTATGATTTGACCAAAAAAAGAAAAAAAACTCATATTATGAAGAAAGTAATTAATATCAATTATAAATTTAATCTTATAGCGAGTGGATCAAAACTTTAAAACAAACTTAAAACTTTCCCCTAAGAAAATCTTATAGAGTTTGAAAGTGCAAAATGTTTAAATAAATTATCAATATTATCTTGCAATTCATATTAAAATGTGAAAAGCTCAAAAGAAAACACAAATCAATCATGTTTAACTTTAAAAACCTACAATTTTTTTCGGAAAATCACCCACAAGGTCAAAATTTGCTAGACAATTAGATTGAATTTTAATGTTCAACTTTGAAATAAAGTTTCCCTCAAATTATTTCATAAAAAATAGGTAGTTAATTGTTTTGGCTCCGATACTCCTTCCCCTAGGCCGCCGGGACCGTATACCGCTCCAAGCAGGCAAACCTCTACACCATCGAGACCCTCCTCTTCTTCGTCACCCTCCACCACCTCAAGCACACTGACTACTTCTTCTGCACCGTGACACAATCCGTTTTCTGCCCCTTCACCTGCTTAGCCTTCACATCTGTGGGAGTAAAAACCCCATCGTCCAAGAATCCTCTCGCCCGTTTAATTTTGGATGATGCTATGGTAACAGTTATTCTTGCGAATCTGGAAAGTCTTGACAAAAATTCTAAGACATTGGAACTATATTAATTACTTTCGGGAAAGAAAAATTGGAACTAACAAGAAGGAAGTATACTCGATGCTTGTGAACTTTCTAACCATTTGAATAATTACTTGAAACTCAGTTTTTTAATAGTATACTCATGAAACATTTTCACCAATAATAAACACAGTGAAAGTCAAATTACTAACCACATATGTATTTTAACTTAATT
This sequence comes from Rhodamnia rubescens, assembly GCA_021437795.1. Taxonomy (NCBI): domain Eukaryota; kingdom Viridiplantae; phylum Streptophyta; class Magnoliopsida; order Myrtales; family Myrtaceae; genus Rhodamnia; species Rhodamnia rubescens. Next base: position 2,792,456 of record JAILYA010000041.1, read on the forward strand.
TAATGAAATTTCAATGTCTCACTGGCCGAGTGAAAAAATTTCGAAAGTTGCGTAGCATTAGAGGTGATCGGTTCTCGATCAACTTTTCATCCATTCTCCTCAAGAATCGGGAACTGAAGGTTCCTGGAACAGGACCGTACTGATTGGAGCTTGTTGTCACTCCCGCGGACTCCTGGAATCAGCCGATTACAAGCTGCGAAACGAAAACAGAGAGCTGAGATCACGAGCCGGTACCACCGCAGATCTTGCACTCCAATGCTGCAACCGAACCAGCTTAAAAACTGGAAAAAGAAAAAATAAAAATCTACAGCGCTGAACTCGCGAATTGAGGGACCCAACTGATGGGATCCCTCCGGAAAACCATTTCAACTCCAGCACCCCAAAGAAAGAAAGAAAAAGGAGGATGGCGTGAGAGGAGAAGGAAAGAAGCCTGGGAAAGAAGGGGCTTTAATTAATATTAGGTTTAGCTTTAAATTTAAGAAATTTAAAAATAAAAATGAAAATCATTTGCAAATCTGGTTCCCATTAGAACCGGTAACCGGACCGCTCGGATCCCAATTGCAATTTTAAGGAACCGATAACCGGACTGGTGCGCCTTGAAATCGAACCCAAGCGGCCGTTTTAATCCTGTCCGGGCGATTTCCGATTCTATCGATCCGTCTTGCTCACCCTAACTACAATGATGAAAAGTGAGGTGGTTGTATGAAAGAAAAAGACATTGAGGTAAAAAAAAAAAAACAAGCTGTTCAAACAAATCCAATATACTTAAAATTTTGAAATAAATTCTTGTTTTGGTTGTCCATGAGACTATCGTGATTTTGATTTTCGAGTTCAGTTGGATAGCCATAGCTTGAACAGAACTTATCAAGCTCTAAGTTGTGTAAATTAGATATTTGAGTTATAATTTTGATAATAGAATTCATTTTGCTAAATGATTATTCCTTTTCACAATTGCAAGTGTGAAAAATGTTTTATATGGAAGATTTAGTTAATGGTATTCCTATATTTGTTTGTAAGTAATAAAGGTATTTAAACTGGTATTTTTACAGTGAATGTAAAAGATATTTTATATTAATAATGTTTCTAGTGAGTACCTTTTCTAGTTTCTCTTTTCAGTTTTCATTTGACCTATCGTTTTTATTTTATTTTAAGGCTCACCAAGGGGTATTGGAGCAAATAGAACAAAGAATTTGAGTGTTTCTCTAAGGTTTTCTCAACTCTTATGAAGTATTTTCAGGGGCGGGAGATACGGTGATTGTCCAGTATTCTAGAACTTTCTTATTTAATGTCGATAATTGGTTTAATGGAGAGATGTAATCTTAGCCACTAGATAAAGATACAATCAACGGTTGTAATGTAAGGCTCTCCTCATTGTAATAAGCAATACAAAGCAATCTTTCTCGGAGCTTCTTTTTCTAAGCTCTCTCTCTACGATTTGATCAATGGCATTTCTATCATTTTGATTCGATTCACTGAATCCTACAAATTTGTGTATAGTAACAGAACTTGGCTGACGATAAGAAGGGCATGGAATGTCGAGACCCCCTGAGAGCGTTAAAGTTACCGACAGGTGTATGAACCCATGGTGGACCTTAGTGACCTATTAAAAAGGAAAAATTAATGAAAAGAACCAAAACCTAAGAAAGGAAAAATTAATGAAGATAACCAAAGCATTATGAAGACTATATTAGGATTTGCTGTAATCCTCCATGGCAATAACCACCCCTGATCTTCCATCTGCATTTCCGCTCACGCCCAAATTCCCCCAGAAAGATGAAACTCCTCTCCCCTCTCTTCCAAGAGCTAAAAAAAAACAAACGACCACCACCACCACTACGCGTCGACCTGGCCGTGGCCTTACTACCACAAACCCCGCACCCTCTCCTTTCGCGACACCACCTTTGACTCCTTCGACCCCTTCCTGATTGCCGCCGGCACCGATGCCGATGTCAAGTTCCTCATCCCCTCCCCCCACCGTGAGCACCAACTCTTCTTCGAGTTACGCTGGGGTGGCACCAGCTCCATCCTCGTCAACGAGAGCTTCCAGAGGGATGTGAAAGCAAATTAACATGGTTGCGAGGCGAATGAGGACGAGGATGATGACGACAACATGGCGTTTAAGACGGTGAAAGTGACGGTGCTGGCGATGGAGTTGAGAGGCCCGCACGAGGACTTCAGGAAGTTGATGGAGGAAATGGCGGAGGCTCACTGCGGCGACGACGACTGGGAGTGCCTCGAAGAGCTCCCCTGTTGGTACTAGCGGGTCAACGACCCAGACAACCACGGCTACATCTACGGTGCCTTCGTGGACTTATTTTGGTAGACTTGGACTTTGCTTTGTTTATGAATGTTTGGGCTGAGTTGAATTTTGTGAAGTGGGGTTTAGTTCAATGGATTAGACGTAACACGAGAGCCCAATTTATGTCCGTGGGGGCCGGGCGTAGCCCCAATGCCCATTTTCGGAATATAAAAATATTTCTTAAGAAGTTTAAAAATTATGAAATTAAAAAAACTAAAATGAAGCAAAAAAATAGAAAATAAAATGTGGGAAATTGGTTAGGAAAATGCCACTTCTTGTTTTCTTAGTGGTTGCTTCGTTGATCGCTGGTTGACTTGTACGCTCAAATTGAGATGTTTAATTGTTTTCACTCGGTGATCAAGAATTAATCAACTTTCAAGATAAACATTGTAAATGAAATTTCGTGCATTTGATTGGGCTATGTCCTTAATAAGCATCAGTGCTATCATTGTCTTTCCAATACCGGTTGCGGTACCACAATAGTGTTTTTCCTCATAGCAACCTCATAAACCTTCACTTGATACTGCATGTTTGTCAAATTGATTAATTCGACGGTGATCGCATACCCATTACATTATGATCACTATCGAATTAAAATTTGAAATTTAAGAAAATCTAAAAAGACAAAGATTGAGGGCAATGGAAAATCAACCTTGTCGGGTGGAAACTATTGGGAATTTTAGGAGGGCCTTGAACAGAGTTATCACTCTCTTTAGGACCCGTCTCTCGTGCGATTCATCCTTAATTCCTTACCTCATAAGCAATATCAGCCATTTTAGAGGAATTACAACACTACAAAGGATAAGTGATAAGTGGAATGTTAATAAATTGGTCAATATGCTTATTCAAGACGAAACAAGGATAAATAATCAAAGGGATTATTCTGTTCATCTCCTAAAAAGAATTCCAAATGAAAATGTGGAAAGCACAAGAGAAAGGATTACACAACTTAAATCATTCTTCTAAGGCTTTAATCTACAAGAAGGAACACAATCTTATTAAGTGCCATTTTCGAAACAAAATTGGACACTTGAAGAAAGATTGTCCGTAAAAAAAGAAGAAGAAGAAGAAAGATTGCCTAAATTGTAAAGTTTGGTTCAAAAAGAAAGGTAAGTCTTGTGCTTTAGTATGTTTTGAATGTAGAAGTTCCTCATAACATTTGGTGGATTAATTATGGTGCTACTACTCATATTTCCAATACGATGCATGGATTTCTTATGATCCAAACCATAAAACTACATGAGAACTTTAAGTTCATGAGAAATAGAAACAATGCTCCGAGTTGAAGGAATTGGCACTTATCGGTTAATCTTAGATATTGGGCATTATTTGGATTTGTTTCAAACCCATTATGTACCTATATTTTCCCACAATCTAATATCTTTGCCAAAACTTGATGTAGCGGGATTTTATCTTAAGTTTGGTTCTAGATCTTTTAATTTCTTTAAGAATGATAATCTTACTGGTGTTGGAATTTTATGTGATAATCTCTACAAGTTCAAACTTGATAATGTTTTTGCTTAGACCTTAGTGACGTTGCGTTATAATGTTGGCACCGAATTTTGCTTATATGTGGCATAAAGGTTTGGATCACATATCCAAAGAAGGAATGCAAAGTTTAGTGAAGAATGAAACTCTTTCGAATTTAGATATACTAACCTTGGAGTGTGTGCAATTGATTGTATTAAACGCAAACAAAGAAAACACACTATAGGTGCCATAAGAAGCATAAAGCTTCTTGAAATTACATCTTGATATATGTGGTCTTTTTGATGTTTCATCTTTTGGTGAAGAAAGTTATTTTATGACCTTTATTGATGATTTTTCATGTTATGGTTACGTTTATCTATTGCATAATAAAACTCAATCGGTGAATGCACTCAAAATATATATTAAAGAGGTTGAGAGACAATTAGATAAAAAGGTAAAAATAGTAAGGTCATACAGAGGTGGTGAATATTATGAAAAGTAAAATGAATCGGGACAAAATTCAGGTCCATTTACTAAATTTCTTGAAAGACGGGGCATTTGTGCTCAATACACAATGCCAGGTACATCGCAACTAAATGGTGCAGCAGAAACGCATAATCGTACTCGAATGAAAATAGTTAGGAGTATGATGAGATCTTGACCCTTATCTTTATGGATGTATGCATTAAAGACTTTTATGTATTTGTTAAACAGGGTTCGTAGTAAAGCGGTTCCAAAGATTCCCTTTGAACTGTGGACGGGTAGAAAACTTAGTTTATGACACCTACATGTTTGGGTTTGTCCAACAGAAGTATGAATTCACTATCCACATGAAAAGGATTTTAGAACGACCCAGTGGGTATTTCATTGGTTATGAAGAAAAATTGAAAGGGTATAGGTTTTTTTGTTCTAATCATAATAGGAGAATTGTTGAATCCGTTAACGCCAGGTTCATTGAGAATGGTGACATCGGTGGGAGTTACAGAATGCATGATTCTTGCATTCAATAAGTCCAGTGGAGGTTCCTTTACTCAAAACTTCTAAAGTTGTTGTTTCGATATTATTGTTCAACCAAATAATAATCAATAACAATAAATAAATTATCAAACACTCTATAATGAACATGTTGATAATGAACCTACAGTAGTTGAGCCACAAGAAATAGCATTGAGAAGTTCTCAAAGAGGAAAGAAGCCAGTTATTTATAATGACTATTTGGTTCATCTACAAGAGTCGAAATTGATTGTGATCCAGGTTCATTTTCATAGGCCATATAATGTAGTGATTCTACTAAGTGATTTGATGCCATGAAAGAAGAGTTGAAAGTGGATTAGAATCATGTGTGTAAAAAAGGTCAAGTGTAAATGAATCTTTAAGACCAAGTGCAATTCAAAAGGTGATATCGAACGGTATAAGGCCAAACTTGTTGCCAAAGGCTTCACTCGGAAAGAATGCATTGATTATAACGATACCTTTTTACCAGTCTCCAAGAAAGATGCACTTATTATGGCTTTGGTGGCATTACGATTTAGAGTTGTATCAAATGGATGTGAAAATTGTCTTTCTCAATGGGAATTTAAAGGAATAGGTTTATATGGATCAACTTGAAGGCTTTTTAGTTAAAGAAAAGGAACATAAGGTGTTTAAATTAAAGAAATCAATATATGGACTTAAACAAGTTTCCCGACAATTGAATCTCAAGTTCAATGATACTATAAACTCTATTGGCTTTAAGGAAAACAACGATGATCGGTGTATATTCATGAAGGTCGGTGGGAGCAAGTTTATTTTTTAAGTTTTGTATTTTGATGACAATTTACTTGTTGCTAATGATTGTGGTTTGTTACATGAAACTAATAAATTTTTCTTTAAGAATTTTGAGATGAAAGATATGGTTGAGGCAATGTTTATGACAGGAATAGAAATATTTTGCGATAGATTACAAAAATTGTTAGAGTTGTCTCAAAAAGCATGTATTAATAAAATTCTAGAGAGATTCAATGTGGACAAATATTCAGCAAGAATAGTTCCAATTCAGAAAGGGGACAAATTTAGCCTTATGTAATGTCCAAAAAATGAATTGGGATAAGGGCAAATCAAAAATATTCCGTTTGTATTTGTTGTTGGGAGCTTAATGTATGTTCACACTTGCACCAGATCGGACATCGTTTTGCTATCGGAATGATAGGCGAGATATCAAAATAATCCTGGATTGGATAACTGGAAAGCTGCAAAGAAAGTTCTTAGATACTTACAAGAAATTAAGAATCATATACCCATTTATAAATGATCTAATCATCTTGAGGTGATTGGATATTCAGATTCATACTAAGTTGGATATGCGATCGGTGATTGATGCATCCATTATGGAGACCGAGTTTGTGGCATGCTTTGAGGCCATTATTCATGTATTGTAGCTATGGAACTTTATTGTAAGGCTTGTGATTGTCGACATTATTACCGGACCTCCCGAAAATTTATTGTGATAATCCTGTAGTAGTTTTCTTCACTAAGAACGACAAGTATTTTAAGGGTTCTAAACTTATGGAGATTAAATACTTATTTGTTAAGAATAAGTTTAAAAACGAGAGAGTGTCAATTGAGCATATTAGCACCAACATTAAGATTGCAAACCTTTTAACAAAAGGATCGCCACCCAAAACATTTAATGATCATGTTGAAATGGTGGGCATTATTGGTGTCATTAATGATATTGTATTATGGCTCAATTAAGGTTATATATTTAACACTCTAAGCTCATTTATGTGTTTCGATATATCTTATTTTCTACTTAGTATACATGATGGAAGTAGATAAATGTTTTACATGATAATATCTAACAGAGACATTATAGTTGGACCATCACTATACTTCTCATTTATGGATCATGTTAAGTAGAGAGCTATAGTTATGATACATAAAAGAGATTGTGTCGATTAATGACACACAACCACTATGACTCGCATTAGTCTTCTTTTATTTTATTGTGATTATTATGTGATAGCCAATTTAAGGAAAAGTTATAACATGACCTTATTTTGCACATTATGATATTTATTAAACCATGAAATGAAAATCATATTGGCCAAGTCGGAGAATGTAAAAATAAATGTGGCTTATATGATTTTATTATTAATGATTTAATAATTATTTCATGTTATAATTAATTTGTGTTGGTTATTAATGAAAAGATGCAACTCTTCATGTGCATTGATGGATGGCATCTATTGAAGATGCGATTGTTGATGACCTATATTTAAAAGGAAGTCTGGTCTTCTCTCCACCCTACGTACAAATGAACAGACGTTGTTTTAACGTAAAATTAAGTTGTTCTCTCCATGAGGATAAAACGCAAATGATAACGGAGGGTTAAGGGAGAGAAACTAGTCTGCATCGTTTCCCGATTTTCTGCAACAACGATCTCGATTGAAGGCTTCGCTATGTATAAATGAAAATCTTCTTATGGTACGTAAAAATCATGAAGATCAACGATTCCTATCATGATGAATTTCTGCACAAAGTTTATATTAATCGCTTATACCAATTAGTTCAGTTTTTTTCCATTGCGTGAATAAGGCAATGCATTAGATTGAGATCCTTTTGATGCCTTCCTCATCCTAGGCCTTATTGAGTATCCTAATAGAACTTCCTCGTGCCTTTTGGGAGTTGTTACATATCCAGAGAAAGAGGAAGAGGATGGAGTCAAAGCGGGAGTCGTCTAGGAGATCATGGATGCAGAAGCAAAGGCACTCAAACGAGCTCATGGCCGAAATGAGTTAAGCGAGAAAAGACAACTAGATCATCACGAACCATCACGACCCGCCACTTGCTGGGCCTACAGGTCAAGAACTCGATCTTGAGAGCTCGGGCTCTTGAGCCGAGCCGGAGACCGCCCTCATCGATATTCTATTTTTTCTTACGAAGAAGATGAATCGGAGAGTTTTCGGGAGGAAGAAAGAGAGGAAATGAAGAGAGAAAGAAAAACACCCTTGATTATGGCTTGACAATTGGCATGTGAGAAGCACATGCTCGCTAACCCTTTGTTTGAGACCAAATTGATTACTTCATGCTTTAATTTGAAATAAAGTCCACTCCAAACCCTTTTTGAGAAAACATCTTATTCCAAGCCCTTATTCAAAAATTTCTCTTTTAATATTTTTGGGCTAAGATTTTACAATCAATTATGTATATCTTGGATCATTCACTTCGGCTCTATTTTTGGATGTCCAAGTACGTGGTGGTGCAACTATCTCTTCACTAAGGAAACCAAATAGTCCTAACTTCGATAGGAGACGCTACTTACATATGCCAAAACAAAGAAGTAGTTTTTTTATCGAACTTCAATGTAACGAAGTTTGTCACATTGATATTTGAAGGAAATGAGAATTTCGGGTTTGAAGAAGGAGACGACGTAGTTATATTGACTTTTTTTTAACAAGAAAATATCGGTGTCCCCTTCATGGCTTTGATCATTAAAGATAAACAGATCATTGAATAAATGAAGCTCACCAATTCCATTGATACTTTGTACAATATAATATAGAGATATCAAATAGGTATCATTACCTATAATCATAGTGGAAGGTAAATAAAAATAGGGTTAATACCATTAACAATTCTAAACCGGTATACTTGTGATAAATTTACCTCAAACTATTTTTTTACCACTAAAAATCTCAAATTGGTACCCCTATAAAAAATTACCCAAGCCTTTTTTTTAACCACCAAAACCCTCAAACTGGTATAATTATGATAAATTTACCATCCGTTAATTTTCGTTAAATTTTACAACAAATTGCTTAGTTAGATGACACGTGCGGTTGATTGGTATACCGGTTCGGGGTTTTTGTCCTTTGTTTATCACATGTGTATCAGTTTGAAATTTTTCGTCGTATTAACCCAATGTAATGAAAATTAACGGAGGGTAAATTTGTCACAAGTACATCAGTTTGAAACTTTTTGGTGGTCAAAAAATTATTTTGGGATGTTCTAATTTTGAGTTTTTCATAGTATTAATCCATATAAATATAACAATTTTATTACATGAAAAATGAGTAAAAACAAATTAGGGAAAATTATATACGTAAATGATCGGCTCGAGGAATGCTCGCTCAATAAGTTATCTTCATCATGATTTATAGAAGCTTTCGAATTATAACCACGCTGATATTTTGTTATTTGTCCTATTGCTTCGATAGTAATTGCCCCCAGGCGCTCGGATGAAAATCCGTCGGCCAGCGTTCAACCACGTGGCTTGTTTCCCTTCTTCGGATAAGAAGATGGAATTTCTGAAACCTAGACCGACATATTTTCCCTATTCCTTTTATGCTTCATTCTTGGATATTAGACGAGTACACAAATCGCATTTCAATGAATAATACAAAATTGAGATTATTTCATGTGAAAATAAGATATGCTTCTCATAATATAATTGATCTTATCCATCCCGTCATCAATACAACAATAGATTTTCGTATATTTAAATATAGCTACATTCTTTCGTGAAAAAAAAAAAACTAATTGCTTATGAAGTCATAAGTTCTTTTTTTTTCGTGCAGGAAATTTGTAACTGTTATAGACATCGTACAATGATTATCCTTTCGTGACAGGTGGAGTCTAAACATGAAACATGCGACATATATTGTTTTCGACTCACAACTTTGAGTGGCTTATTCCGCTGGTGGTGGAGCTCGATTGGCTCTGCCACGAACATGGATTCGTTCGTCGTTTGGACAAACACTAGTCTTGCGGTGTCCGAAGGGGGTTGGGATTAGGGACAACTTCTTCTCCTTCTCCCTCTTCCTCTTGCAATTTGGCTGCAAAAGTTCCACCTGTGCCATATATGATCATCGAAATTGTAAGAAGCAGGACCACAAAACGTGATTTCCATTTTGCATGTCATCATGCAAATGTGATTGGGTGTCAAATCTTTATCACGTTTTCTGAAGTAGACCTCCTTACTCGAGCCATCCTCGACCGCTAGTCTTTGCTTGATGACTTGCAAAATGAAAATAACATTTTTGTACCGAAGGAGAGAGAGAGATAAGATAAGACGGGCATCCATCTTGTCGTCGCGTTCTGCATAATTTTTATAATCACCCTCGGCGCTAATTAAGGTCGCTCTCCCTCGGTTCTCTTTCTCTCTCATGGCCCGTTCACTTTCACCTCAAATCTTTCCTTTCGCGTTTCGAGGACCTAAGGAAGGCACCTGGCAATTTCGTCTTCTTTTGAGGAAAAGATGACGCAGAAAATGTTTCTTCTCCAATTTCTCCGATTCAGCAGCGATTCCCGATCAAATCTTAAAGTCTTGAGCTGGCTGTGAGAAGACAAAATAACCTAAACGTTCAATAATTTTCACAAGATTTTGCCAGTTTTGCAAATCCAAATCGAATGTTTCCTGTTCTTCGAGGACCATTGGACAAGACAGGGACAGGTCATTGAGGCTCTTTATTTTGTTTTGTTTTGTTTTCTCTTGTCTTGTCTTCGTCTTGGTTTGGTTTCCTAGAATGACCTGTGTGATGTAGCGAGCGAGAGATGCGAGATGCTAATTATAGTAAAATCCTTTGCCGATCGTTACCTTAGTTTATAGATGAACTAGAATAAAAATATTGTATCTTGATTTTCTCTTTCTCGCTACACTTTACTTCGTTGTGATTGTGCGCCGAATCTTAACAACAAGCATAGGAACTTGACAAAAGCAACTTTTGAATGATTCATATCATCAAGTCCACGTTTCCTCCCGCTCAAATGACTAGTTTAGAATTAAAAAGAGTCATCTAGAGAAACTCTTCTTCTCTTGTGCTTCTTACTCCATCTCTTGATCGCCCTTTCCTCCTCCCGGAGATGAAGGGCTGGGCTCACTAACTCCTGAACTGTTTGGTAGTCTTGGATTTCTTTCACCTCAAAAACTAGCTAAAAGGATGAGACTTTCTCTCTCACACGTATGAGCCGACTACATAACTTTAACAATCTCTCCTTACACATTGGGTCATGGGTTGGAGCAACAACAATCCATATCTTCCGTGTGACTGTTGGATTCAATAAGAATACCGTCCATAAGAATGACGTGACTTGACAAATGAATCCAAGATTGTGGTAGAGCCAATCGAGCTCCACCACTGTTGACCCCCAAAAATGACCAATTTTTGGATATAATCGACCCTCGATGAGTGGTCATTTTTTTTTTTTTTTTTGGGGTAAAGATGAGTGGTCATGTTTAATGCCTCTATTTTAAGATTTTTGTAATTCACCATCCATTCAATCCCCGGGCGAAACATCCTCTTTGAATATGTCGAAACCTATTCCGTCTTCTATTCAAATTCGTGCAAAACAACCACACCGAGTAGGCAACTCAAATGTTTAAGTCCAAAAACAATATACTTCGTACACTTCATTTTTCTCTGCTTGCTACCAAGAGATAATCATCGCACGGCATACATGGACAGATTCAAGTTTCCTAAAGGAGGACCCTTGGTCTAGTTTGGTGGAAATGCTGTGCTGACCGTCCCGCATTGACTGACGGTGGGACGGTCCGCACACAATCACAAAAAAATGCTATGCACAGCAAAAACAAAAATATGGCTGAAGAGAAATTTGCATAAGTGACAAAAATTTGTGGCTGTGAGCAAACCGTCCCACCCTTGACTAACGTTGGAACGGTCAGCTCTGCTGCACCCTCGGAAGAAATACAGAATGCATCGATCCCTAAGCAATAAGTTATTACAAACAATTACAATATAAACATTGTATCAAGGATGTGATGGATAAGATCAGTCACATTATAAGGAGTGTCTTCTATTCGTATGGAAAAAATCTCACTCGTGTAATATTCATTCAAATGTAATTGTTTTTGTCTCAAAACTAGTCTAAGTAACAAGGTGGTAATGAACACAATTGTCTATAAATACCCACCAAGTAGTGATGTTTTGCAATGCAAAAGCCGCTCCTTGGTCTTCGCTTTGTGTGTTGGTCACATATCCACAGGTGGAACATAGAGAGAAAGGGAGATATGTCGGTTCCGGTTTCGGGAATTCCATCTTCTTCTCCGAACAAAGGAACAAGCCATGCAGTCGAACGCCCGGCGGGCGGATTATCATCCGAGCGTATGGGGCGATTACTTCCTCGTATACGCTTCTCCCACCAGCTCCATGGTTGGCAATTTCTCATATTGTCATGCGAATGAAGTGTATAAATATACGTGTATCGTGCTTGCTTTGATCGAAAGTAGCGGCTACCATATATGCAGGAGTTCAAATACCTTGGAAGAGTGGAGGAACAAATTGAGGGATTGAAAGGAGAGGTGAGGAAGATGGTGACTGATGTCGCGGAAAAGCCCTCGCAAATGCTGTACTTGATCGACCAAATCCAACGCTTGGGAATTTACTACCATTTCGAACGTGAAATAGACGAGCAATTAGAACAAATCCATAAAAGTTACTCTCGACTTGTGCATGGAGTTTTTAAGGCCGACGACCTTCACATGATCGCTCTCATCTTTCGATTGTTGCGACAGGAAGGTTATAATATTTCATCAGGTATGTCTTAGATTAGTTAAGCAAGACTAGGCATATCGTCTTCCTAATTTCTAACGGTCCACATCTTTTTTCCCACGTTGGTTTTGGTCGTGCAGATGTTTTTAACAAATTCAAGGACGGCAAAGGGAAGTTTAGGGAATCGCTCGTTGCCGATGCGCGCGGACTGCTGAGCCTATATGAAGCTTGCCATTTAAGGTGCCATGGCGATGCTATCTGGGAAGAAGCTCTTCATTTCGCTATGACTCACCTTGAATTGATAGACGAAAGGAAAGTAAGCCCTAGTCTCGCGAAACAAGTCAAGCGTGCCCTAAAGCAGCCGCTTCGCATGGGGCTGCCGAGGCTCGAGGCGAGGTATTATATTCCACTCTACCGTGAGGAGCCTTCACACGACAAAGTCTTGCTCGCCTTGGCTGAACTAGATTTCAATTTTCTGCAAGAGCAACACCAGAAGGAACTCGGCAAGATCACCAGGTTAATCAACTTGATGTGACAGCCTATATAAAATTAGCTTCTAGTTTTAGCAGCACCTAAACCATCGATTTTTCTTTGACTTTGATTATCAACTGAAAGTCTTTTACAAGAGAACAGATGGAGTTTTAACTACATCAATTCGTCGAGCTGAAGTACTTTCAGTTTCGCTCCTATTTGTTCAATCGTAGGTGGTGGAAGGACATAGATGTCGCGAGGAAGTTCCCATTCGCTAGAGACAGGATTGTGGAGCTGTTCTTCTGGACGTCGGGAGTGTATTTTGAGCTGGAGTTTGCCGTGGCCAGAGACATACTAACCAAAGTGATCGCCCTTGTTTCCATTCTCGATGATATCTACGACGTCTATGGCACGTTGGAAGAACTCGTAATCCTCACCGAAGCAATCCAGAAGTCCGTAATCCGCATTCGCTTCCTCAAACTTCTGAATTTGAACGGTCTTGTAAAGAGTCTAAGTGTATCATTTCTCTGGGACTCGAATTCAGGTGGGATGCCGATGCCATGGATGGGCTACCAGAGTATATGCAAGCTTGGTACGAGGTGCTTCTCAATGTCTATCATGAAGTAGAGAATGAAGTGGCCTCGGAGGGAAGACCGTACCGCCTCGTCTATGCAAAAGAAGCCGTGAGCATAATCGGTGCACCTTGTATTCATCGAACACGAGTTTTTACATAGAAACCTTAACCTTCTTGTTTTATGCGTATTTTTTCAGATGAAGAAGCAGGCGAGAGTGTACTTTGACGAAGCCAAATGGTTCCACACCAACTACACACCAACGCTGGAGGAGTACATGCCCCTTGCGCTATTAACGGCCGGCTGCGAAGCGTTAGCGATCACATCGCTTGTGGGAATGGGCGATGTGGTCACAGAACATGCTTTTGAATGGTTGCTGGGCGACTGCAAGATCTTGAAGGCTTCTCAAATTATAGCTCGGCTCATGGATGACATTTCCTCTCACCAGGTATGATGAAAACATTATCATCCTCCAATAATAACCGGTGTAAGGACACCGAAGTGCGAAAGTTTGTGTATGACCTCTTCCAAAAAAATTTGGATCACTTGAGTGCCAATTTTTTTTAAAAAAGATTATATGAGCGCCAACTCCGTTGAGCTTTGCCGGAAATCTTACATGGCATTTTTATTTATTAATAAACTAATCCTACATGGTTAGCCGGAGGATTCAATCAGCAATAAAAAGAGCTTAAATTTAAAAAAAAACTAAAACACTAAAAATGTCAAAAAGGAGAAAGAAAATGCAAGGGTGCGCCGCCGCCGCCCCCACCATTCCTTGTGTCGCGACCCCGGCGAGACTTCATCCGTGTCAAAGAGGGTCGATGAGCCTCAAGCAATGGTGCGGCGAGGGCCGTGCAAACTTCGCCGCTACTCTCTCACCGCCGCCACTAGCCAAACCCTTTTTTTAAAAGATTTTCTTTTAGTTGAATTTAATTTTTTAAAAAAAAATATTTTATTTCTAATTTTAAAAATCCTCATAAATTGAATTTTTAAAAAAAAATTGCCACATGGACTGAGTTTTTGAAAAATTGCTACGTAATATTAAAAAATTAAAAATAAATGCCACATATTACTTTGAGCGAAATCTCTCCCCGCCGGCACTTAAGTGATTATTTTTTTTATTTTATTTGGCACTTAAGTGAGCCGATAAAAAATTTTGGCATCAAAGTGAGCGCTGTACACAAGTTTTGACATCTTTTGGTATCCTTCGCTAATAATAACCTGGTGATTTCTAGATCGACCCACCTCTTGGTGGGGAACGATGTCTAGAACAATGTCTAGATCTAATGACGCCGAGGTCATTGGACATGCAGTTTGAGCAAAAGAGGGGGCACGTAGCATCTGCGATGGAGCTGCTCGCGAAAGAACGCGGGGTCTCGGAACAGGAAGCCGAAAAGGACTGCGGGAACAAGTGGTCGATGCGTGGAAGGACATCAACGAGTCGCTTCTTCGTCCGACCGATCGAACCACCGATTCGACATGGATTCTCAACCTCTCGCGGACGATGCATGTGATGTACAGCAATGGAGATAATTACACCCATTCCGGGACCTTGCTCAAAGATGACGTGACGTCTCTCCTCATTTCCCCCTTGCCGGTGTCCCGTCTAGCGAGAGGAACACGAGAAGGAACTCGCTAAGATCAAAGAGCGTTGTCCACGTGTTGACTTCCTATTGATTCCAGCCGAAAAAAGACTCATAAGTGGTTGTTAATGGAGTCTTATCGAATCCCTAGCCCATTTCAAAACTACTCCTTTTTACCTTTAATTTCACGAGATCGTTTGCCTAAATTGGAAGACCCAATTCATTGGGATTTCCCTATTGAGCCAGGTCATTTCTAGGTTTATACTTGTAAAATCTTTTTTCGACGGAATGAAAAAGACATATATGGCCAAATCAATGACCATGCGACATCTCTTTTCGTTACGTAAAGATTTGAAACCATTAGACAAAAATCTTTACACAAAATCTTCTTTTCGCTAATCATGGTTTTAAACTCTAATATTCCTCTCTCTCTTTTTTCATCGGAAGTTGTTTGGTTACTAGGAAATACAAGCGACCAATAAGAATTCGGCCATGCCGACCTTGTATTTCAATTGTTTAATTTTTGTTTTATGGGCGCAACTAAAATCATTCTTGCTTGGAAAAAATCCAAATAAAGTCATGAAATGAAGTCTTTCTCCAAACATAGACCAAAATGGATACTGTCTTAAATAAGCACCTGAGTGGATCCATTTTGTTCAGCTTTTCAAAGTGGCCTTGGGCCTCCAAAGCCCTTGGGAAAATGTTGGGGGTATTTGGCAAGCCCTTTCAAATGGCATTGGGCTAAATGCCAGCTTTGGAAAGGCTGAAAGCCCAATGGCGATAATGTTGAAGGCCCCATTAATGAAAAATAGTCATATGCCTGTTTTGTCCTCAAAACCTTATTGAAAATCTAATTTCACCCCTATTAAAAATTAAGACCTTAGATTACTGTACACCTTGCTTTTCTTTTTTGTCGAAGTATTCATCTTTCTTATTGAGCTAGGGTTGTCGGCTTGGGGTGACGAGGGAACGGCGAGAGGCGGCCAAGGGCCAGCGACCCCACGGTGACGGTCCTATTGGGATGTGCAACCGAAGAGGCAATGCTTGGGTCGTGTAACCCGGGCTACTATTGCTTGGGTCTCGCGATTGCCGGCGATTGTCCTTAGGTTGCCCCGCGACCCAAGCCTTGTCGGCTGGGATCGCGACCCCGGCATTAAGGCCTAAGTTCACACGACCTAGACGACCATCGCCGGGGTCATGAGACCTTAGGCAGCCTTGGCCGACAGCCACCGGCACCAAATATGGCTCGCCGGCCTGCAAAGGGTTTTATTTTTTTTGAAGAAAAAGAAATAAAGAAAGAAGAAATAGAAAAAAAAATATGCAGTCTAAAGCCCCTTGTAATTTTTTTTTTTTTTGGGGTTAAAGACTATTTAGCTCAAAGTTGCATTTCAAGGTATGTTTTGCCAAACACCATTTGCATTTTCCTAAAGTCACTTAGGTTAAAGATATTTATATTTGCTCAAAGCCCATTTTCAATCGCACCAAACGCACCTAGTAATCAATAGAATTTCAAATAAGAGCCTCGTGAGCACATGCCTCTCCATTTTCCAAGTTATGATCGGAGGCATTTTCACCTAGAGATTTCTTTTCTTTCCTTTGTTCTTTCTTTCCTCCTTCCTCTGTTTATCTTCTTCTTCCTTCTTCGTCCAACCGGCTTTTCGGTTTGTCTTGTTGTTTCTTGATCACGTGAGCATTTTCATGTCTCCAGTTTTCATAGAAATCGTCCGTTCGGGTCTATATGATAAGTTCTTCCCTGAGGCGCGTGACCTACTTACTTCGAATTTTTCTCAGTCACGTGAATGAGAAAATGCATTGGATTGCAGATCCTTGTAATGCCTACCTCGTCATCAGCCTTATCGAGTGTCCTACTGGTACTTCGTCGTGCCTTTAGGGAGTTGAACCGGGAGTCGGCTTGGCGATCGCGGATGCGGAAGCAAAGGCACTTAGACGAGCTCGTAGCCGAAGTGAGTCGACTGAGGAAGGACAACAACTAGATCATCACGAGCATTACCATCACCACTCACCACTTGCTAGGCGTAGAGGCCGAGAACTTGATCCTGAGAGCTTGGGATCTTGAGCTGAGCTAGAGACTGCCCTCAGCGACAGCCTTTTTTTCTTAAGAAGAAGATGAATCGGAGAGTTCTCGGAAGGAGGAAGGGAGCAGCAGATGAAGAGAGAAAGAAGAAAGAAAAAAAGGTTTGGGATGAAAACACCCTTGATTATGGTTTGGAAGTTGGGCCAATTGGCATGTGAGATGCATATGCTCTGAGATGCACATGCTCGCTAGGCCATTTTTCGAGACTAAGTTAATTACTTCATACCTTTATTTGAAATAAATGTACTCCGGGCTCTCTTTTGAGAAAATGATCTCATTTTAAGTTCTTATTTGAAACTTTTCCTTCGTTTAGATCATTGACTTCGGCTACGTTTTCATATGTCCAAGTCCGTGGTGGTGCCGACTTTCGATAAGAGACAATACTTGTGTCTCTCAAATTTAAAAAAGAAAAAAGGTGTGTTCATTGAGCTTTAATATAACAAAGTTTGCCACATTGATATTTAATATAAATGGGAATTTCGGATTTGAAGAAGGACACGACATGGTTATAGTTGTCATTTTTTTACACAAGAAAAAATCAGCGTGCCCCTTTGTGGCTCTGATACGATAAAGATAAACAAAAGGATTGGATGACCAAGGGCACCAACTTCATTGAAACTTTCTACATCATCATCATCATCTATAATCATGGTGAAATCTAAATATAAAGATTATGATTTTATCTATATGGAAAATGAATAAAAAAAATCAGGGAAATATCTGTAAATGATCAACTCGAGCCATATTGATATTTTGTCCGAATGTACAGTTATTCGGAGATGAAGAGGTACGCCGAACTATCGTTGTTGGACATGAAGAGTTGCGCTCGTATATAGTTATTTTTGGAATGAAGAGTTGTCTTCTCTTCGATTTTGTGTGTGTATATAAGTTGAAATTCTAATAATGAACACAATAGTATCGTGTCTAATTATGAACATAATAGTAATTTCAACTTCAAGAACTTTCATTTTCGATTTTCTCTCAAAGAAACACAGTCTTCTTCTCCAATTGTTTTCCTTGAGAGATCCTAGAGAAATATCAGAATTGCTATTTGCTATTCTCACTTGAGATTTTGTTGTATCCTGGAAGATATTTGCCGGAAACCATTAATAATATTATAGAGCAAATAGATCCTTAAAGAGAGTGTTATCACGCCTCAAAATCTGATTCTATTTCATCCCATTTTCGACGATATTTTTCAATAGTTGGCATCTACCCGAACCCATCAACCATATTTGGACCTAAGGCTCCAAGCATATCGTGTTGGAAGTTTGATATTGGGGAAGAAGATGAAATGTTGATGCTAAGGAAGAGGTTTATTTGAAGCCCCTTTTTTTTCTTCTTCTTCTTTTTCTAATTAGATGGATACAAAAAGGACGTGTTGAGTCATCATTTTACGGATCCAACTCAGCATATAATATTTCACGTCATCAAATGACATTTGATTTGTCATCCTCCGTCCCGGATTCCATCGTCGTGTCCATCCGGTTTGATCCACGAATGACTATATTGAACATCCAACGTTAGTCTAAGGATTATATTGAACAAATTAAATGTCCAAAAATGATAGTATGCATTGAGCCAGAATTTAGGGATTTATTAGTGTCATTATTCTCTAAACTAAATGATCATGTGCAAATAGACAATTCCAATGTTGTAAATGACCTTATTTTGTTGGCAAGCTAAATACCGGCCGGTATGTGAAGGTTGGGTTTTACTTGGTTTAGTATCATGAGACTTTGCCATGTCCCAAAGTATGGAATTTTTAATTGTAATAGTGCAAATGTACAAGGCCCATAGTATCATTTGCTAATAAAAATTAAAGTTTTCCCTCTTAATACCCAGATTATGATAAACCGGTAATTAACGTGTCCTTCCAACGCCATAAAATCACTTAAACTGGTCAACCGTTAAATCTTTCAATCTACAACCTTCATTAATTTTATCCCTCTTAATACCCAGTTGCTTTATCGATTTATTGGTTTTTAGGGGGAAATTTTATTGAGATAAGTATAGGATTTGACTAAATTGGCAAGGTAAAGAACTATGAACATCACTAACAACTAGCAAAGTAGACAACAATGAGCCTGAAAGGATGATACAAAAAGAGCAAACGATGATCTTTCTTCTATTTTTGGAAATTCTCATTCATTGGAGACTATTTGGAGGAACTTTTGCTTTGAACTCTTTTCACTTTTTAATGTTTATTTTGATTGAACTTTTTTTTTAGGTCGATTTTCATATTATATTAAGCACAAAATAATGTTTTCAATTGGCGGGAAAACCTACATCGCTTTAGGAAATGGGATGAAAACTCGAGACAGCCCACTACTTCATGGGCTTACGCCGGACTCTTCAAGGGCCAGCCCTTTTGAATTTTAAATTCTAACATTCTCTCAATTTTGTTTCATTGGAAGTTTTGCTTGGTTCGTAGGAAATACCACCCACCATGAGGAACTCAACCATGGTGACCTTGAATTATACCGATTCGATTTTGTTTTATGGGCGGATCCAAAATCATTCTTGTCCTTTGTTTTTTCCCCATTTGGGCCTACTCAAAATCATTCTTTTTCAACGCAGCATAGAGAAAACTGATCTTAGTCTATGCCACAAACTTTGGTACCCTTAGCACAAGACTTTTGTAGGAAAAACAAAGTTGAGAAAAGAATCTCCTAAGTGAATATTTGCTTCCCTTGTCGGACATGGTCCTATGTTAAAGCAGGCTGCACTCTCAACTCAAAAGACCACACCTAACACCCCTTCTCTTGTGAATATAGCGGGTAGAGGGGATCGAGCCCACATCGCTAGCTTGGAAGGTCGGGGGTCATGGCCGACGTTGAGAAATACGTTATGGAGGTTTCTTGGCCAGGGCTATTTGTAGTTATAAAAACTGTAATCCATAAGCGACATCGCGTGCGGCACGTGTTCAATTCAATTAGAGGCAATTTTTGTTTTTGAATGTGATACTATATGTATAAGTATGCATGTATAACACTTGATTAGTTTAAAGTATAGTGGAAGCTCGATACCTTCATATTTTATCAAGAGAGAGCCAAAGTTTGAATCCCTTAATGTATCTAATCGAATTCATCTTTACTCAAAAACTCAAGTCAGCGATTTAAGAGAGCGGGACGTTAACGGGATACCACAAGCAACTCTTCGTATTTCATTAACGGCTCCTTACCACATCATCTCTCGTAGTAGTTTCATTTTTTTTTTATAGTTCTAACATACATAATGAACAAGGTTGGCGAAAATTATAATTTATTTCAGTTAACGTAAAGGAAAAAAAAAGGAGAAAAGAAAATAGTAGGTAACAAAGGACACGTGGTGAATCTAGATGTCTCCCTTTCTCTCTTGATATATCGTAGTAAGGTAGTTTAAAGATAGTCAAAGGCTCATGGGGCCAAATTTCCTAAACAACTCCAAACTTTAGGTTTAGTCCCAACTCAATCCCAAACTTCTTTTTGTTAAAAAAAAAAAAAAAACTTTCACTCGAGTATCAAATATGCCCCCGCTAACCCTTCATCTTGGAATCACTTGTTAAGTCTTCGACGTGGTAATTTCACGTCGGCATTCCAAGTTCAAGATGCCACGGTCTCAACTTTTGCAATTGCCCAAGCTATTATTGTTTGCATCTCGTCCTACTCGCACATAATAACATACCCTTCAATATAGTCTTAAGAAAGCAGTCACTAAGCCTATGACACATCTATATCCAACTAAGAACACTCTTTTCGCCTGAATTAGCAAATTTTGCCAAACATCACATGCAGCTTTGAAGCCCACTACTTACTCAGGTCATCGTTCTTCATTAAGAGTTTGATGAAGAACATTTCTCCAATTTTTTCTGATCTCGTTCGCTTCCTTACCAAGCGATCGAGTGTGAGCCCATGTGAGAGTGCGAGATAGGAAAAAATCAAGCACTTTGAAGTCCATTACTCGGTCCAATCATGGAGGAACTCTTCATGTTCGTAATGACTTTCTTTGAGTCAAACGAGTCGAGAGGCTAATGCAAGGAGAGGGGCTAATGAGCCGAGGATGGACAAGCTCGTTGGCTCCGGCTTTGTGTTGTCAAGAGCGAAGCCGATATAGAGGGAGCAACCGAGCGTTCTCTCTCTCTCTTTGATGACGCATTAAAAAGCGAAGAAGCAAGCCCTAATTGCTTCTAACTTCTCCCAATTTTCGAAGCAAGGAACACCGACATTTTTGTGGAACTTTTCCATGTCAACTCGATGACATGGATTTAGTCTTGTCATGGAATTGCTACGTCGAAGACTTAATGGTGGCTTCTGGACGGAGGATCAGCGGGAGGGCATATTTGGGATTAAATCTAAAATTTAGAGTCTTAAGGGAATCAAGCCAAGCCAACGCCGGCTGATGGCTTCCTTTTCTCTTATTTTTTGGTCAAACGAGTGGGGAAAAAAGGGAGGGTCGGAACTGCCCACAATAGTCTCTCGGACATCAACTCGTGGTGCGTGCGTGCCGGGTGCGTGAGGAAGAGAGAGAGAGAGGATGACCAATGAAAAGGATAGGAATGATTATTTTATGATGGCGTCATCCAGATTATAGCCCTACGTCATCGAAGGCGAAGTTTGCAGCAATGGCCCCCACAAGAAACACAGCCGCCGCTTATATTAATTTTTGCCCCATCTGACTTCAGCCCCCATATTTATCCCGTTTTCATCAATTGCGTCCCTAAATTGACCTCATTGGTCTCAATTTTTCCCTTTTTATTTTCAGATCATTGAAAAATATTCACAGGGTGGGGCAGAAGATTCCTCGACACTCCCCTCCACTTTGAAAGCATGCCCCAATCTAGAAAAATACTATGATAATATGAAATATCAGCCATCCATTTTGATCGATCCTATGCATATATGTCTTTTCAAAGTGGTACACTACAAATTGGTCCGGGATGGGAAAATTTCCGCATTGATTAGGATCGAGTCGCGGGAGCTTCGCCTTCCAAAGGTACGCGAAAGACAAAGGAAACCCATTCTTTGGGCAAGTCAAGCAACAAGAACGTTCCTTTTGGGTGCGCTTTGATTGGTGAACGAGAGAAGTCCTCCCTAGGAAACATCCATTGTCAAAAAGGAGGGTCAAAGATCATCAAGCGGGTTGTCTATCTCCACAAGTAATAATAATGCAAGATTGAAAGTGATATGGCAAGCAATTTCCTAATCCTAGTCAAGTTAGAGAAGATACCGAAATAATAATAATATTTTACGCCGCTGATTATCATTGATTTTTTCGTTTAACAAAAAGGAAAAGAGAGTACTTGACGATTTGCATACCAATTTGTTTTTTTCTTTTTTCCCCTTCTCTTCCATAGACATTCGAATTAAAAAATTAATTAAATAAATTAATATCCTGTTTAACCCATCAAAGCAAATAAACAGTAAACGCCCTCCCAAAGTCAGAATCTCCAATGAATAGGCACACAACACAAGTTCAGAATCTCGTTAGCTTTTCAATCTCCTCCATCGCAAAACAACGATTTGATTCACCTTACTCTTGCGAGAAAAAAAAATTAGAAAATTAAATCCCCTGGATCTCCACAAAACAAAACAAAAACAGACAAAAACACCTTTTGGGTTCCTGCGAATCCAAGTCTCTAATCCAGAAAAGATTTTTTTTGGGTGGCCGAACATCATAGTAAACCATGCCGGCATGGTGGCTCTTCTTGTCGGTCCTCCTCCTTTGTCTGCCGTGCTTTTCCGCCAGGAGCGCACCGGGCTCCGTAACTGTAATAACCGTCGACGCCCGTAACGCCACATGGCGGGACTTCTCAAGGTTCCTCCACGCAGGCAAGGGGAGCCACGTGGACGGCATGTCGGATCTCAAGAGGTACTTCAACCGATTCGGCTACCTCCCCGTGCCCGACTCCAACTTCACGGACACCCTCGAAGAGCACCTCTGTTGGTACTTGCGGGTCAACGACCCAGACAACCACGGCTACATCTACGGTGCCTTCGTGGACTTACTGATCCGCAGTGATCATGCAAGTTCCCAGTAACTTTTAGTCATAGTAGTTCAGTATAACATCTGCAAATTCTAGTTCATTGAAGTTTACTTATTTTCTGGATACGTAAGTTGATAGATGTTCCGGGTTTATTGTAGCAGAGTGAAAGTCAAAGCGAGAGTTCTGGGAATACGAAGCCAAGCGCAAAAGAAGAGAGAGAGAGAGAAAAAAAAAACGAAATAGACAAAGAATGACAAAAAAAAGTGGATGAAGAAATAGGATGGGCTTAATCGGGTTATTATATAAAATAAATTTAAGTTGAGTTTTATGGGCTTGTCATTATTGTTTATGAATGTTTGGGCTGAGTTGAATTTTGTGAAATGGGTTTAGTTCAATGGATTAGACGTGGGGGCCGGGCAGCCCCATTTTTGGAATATAAAAATATTTCTTAAGAAGTTTAAAAATATATATGTAATTAAAAATATTAAATATCGAAAAAATTCGAAAATAAAATTTGGGAAATTGGTTAGGAAAATGCTACTTCTTGTTTTCTTAGTTGTTGTTTCGTTGATCGCCGATTGACTTGTATGCTCAAATTGAAGTGTTTAATTGTTTTCACTCGGTGATCATGAATTAATCAACTTTCATGATAAACATTGTAAATGAAATTTCCTGCATTTGATTGGGCTATGTCCTTAATAAGCATCAATGCTATCATTGTCTTTTCCTGAATCTGTTTCCGGTACCACAATAGTGTTTGTCCTCATAGCTACCTCGTAAACCTTCACTTGATGCCTCGCATGTTTGTCAAATTGATTAATTCGACAGTGATCGCATACCCATTACATTATGATCACTATCGAATTAAAATTTGAAATTTAAGCAAATGTAAAAAGACAAAGATTGAGGGTAATGGAAAATCAACCTTGTCGTGTGGAAATTATTGGGAATTTTAGGAGGGCCTTGAACAGAGTTATCACTCTCTTTAGGACCCGTCTCTCTTGCGGTTTCTCATGCAGTTCATCCTTAATTCCTTGCCTCATAAGCAATATCAGCCATTTTAGAGGAATTACAACACTACAAAGGATAAGTGGAATGTAAATAAATTGGCCAATATGCTGGTGCAAGAGGAAACAAAGATAAATAATCAAAGGGATTATTCTGTTCATCTCCTAAAAAGAATTCCAAATGAAAATGTGGAAAACACAAGAGAAAGGATTACACAACTTAAATCATTCTTCTAAGGCTTTAATCTACAACTTAAATCATTCTTCTAAGGCTTTAATCTACAAGAAGGTACACAATCTTATTAAGTTCCATTTTCGAAACAAAATTGGACACTTGAAGAAAGATTGTCTGTAAAAAAAAAAAAAAAAAGAAAAAGAACGATTGTCTAAATCGTAAAGTTTGGTTAAAAAAGAAAGGTAAGTCTTATGCTTTAGTATGTTTTGAATGTAGAAGTTCCTCATAACATTTGGTTGATTAATTATGGTGCTACTACTCATATTTCCAATATGATGCATGGATTTCTTTCAATCCAAACCATAAAACTACATGAGAACTTTAAGTTCACGAGGAAAAGAAACAATGCTCTAGTTGAAGGAATTGGCACTTATCGGTTAATCTTAGATATTGGGCATTATTTGGATTTGTTTCAAACACATTATGTACCTATATTTTCCCACAATCTAATATCTTTGCCAAAACTTGATGTAGGGGGATTTTATCTTAAGTTTGGTTCTAGATCTTTTAGTTTCTTTAAGAATGATAATCTTCTTCGGTGTTGGAATTTTATGTGATAATCTCTACAAGTTCAAACTTGATAATGTTTTTGCTGAGACCTTAGTGACGTTGCACTATAATGTTGGCACCGAATTCCGCTTATATGTGGCATAAAGGTTTGGATCACATATCCAAAGAAAGAATGCAAAGATTAGTGAAGAATGAAACTCTTTCCAATTTGGATTCTTGACCTTGGAGTGTGTGCAATTGATTGTATTAAACGCAAACAAAGAAAACACACTATAGGTGTCACAAAAAGCATAGAGCTTCTTGAAATTACATACTTGATACATGTGGTCCTTTTGATGTTCCATCTTTTGGTGAAGAAAGTTATTTTATCACCTTTACTGATATTTTTTCATGTTATGGTTACGTTTATCTATTGCATGATAAAACTCAATCGGTGAATGCACTCGAAATATATATTAAAGAGGTTGAGAGACATTTAGATAAAAAGGTAAAAATAGTAAGGTCGTACAGAGGTGGTGAATATTATGAAAAGTATAATGAATCAGGACAAAATTCGGGTCCATTTACTAAATTCCTTGAAAGACAGGGCATTTGTGCTCAATACACAATGCCAGTTACACCGCAACTAAATGGTGCAGCAGAAATGCATAATCGTACTCGAATGAAAATGGTTAGGAGTATGGTGAGATCTTTACCCTTATCTTTATGGATGTATGCATTAAAAACTTTTATGTATTTGTTAAACGGGGTTCCCAGTAAAGCGGTTCCAAAGACTCCCTTTGAACTGTGGATGGGTAGGAAACTTAGTTTACGACACCTACATATTTGGGGTTGTCCAACAAAAGTATGAATTCACTATCCACATGAAAAGGATTTTAGAATGACCAGTGGATATTTCATTGGTTATGAAGAAAAATTGAAAGGGTATAGGTTTTCTTGTCCTAATCATAATAGGAGAATTGTCAAATCTATTAACGCCAGGTTCATTGAGAATGGTGACATCGAGTGGGAGTTACTGGAATGCATGATGCTTGCATTCAAGAAGTCGAGGTGGAGGTTCCTTTACTCAAAACTTCTAAAGTTGTTGTTTCGATATTATTGTTCAACCAAATAATAATCAATAACAATAAATAAATTATCAAACACTCTTTAATGAACATGTTGATAATGAACCTACAGTAATTGAGCCACAAGAAATAGCATTGAGAAGATCTCAAAGAGGAAAGAAGCAAGTTATTTCTAATGACTATTTGGTTCATCTACAAGAGTTAGAAATTGGTTGTGATCCAGGTTCATTTTCATAGGCCATATAATGTAGTGATTCTACTAAGTGGTTTGATGCCATGAAAGAAAAGTTGAAAGTGGATTAGAATCATGTATGTAAAAAAGGTCAAGTGTAAATGAATCTTTAAGACCAAGCGCAATTCAAAAGGTGATATCGAACGGTATAAGGCCGGACTTGTTGCCAAAGGCTTTACTAAAAAGAATGCATTGATTATAACGATACCTTTTGCAGTCTCCAAGAAAGACGCACTTATTATGGCTTTGGTGGCATTACGATTTAGAGTTACATCAAATGGATGTGAAAATTGTCTTTCTCAATGGGAATTTAAAGGAATAGGTTTATATGGATCAACCTGAAGGCTTTTTAGTTAAAGAAAAGGAACATAAGGTGTTTAAATTAAAGAAATCAATATATGGACTTAAACAAGCTTCTCGACAATTGAATCTCAAGTTCAATGATACTATAAACTCTATTGGTTTTGAGGAAAACACTGATGATCAGTGTATATTCATGACGGTCGGTGGGAGTAAGTTTATTTTTTAAGTTCTGTATTTTGATGACATTTTGCTTATTGCTAATGATCGTGCTCTGTCACATGAAACCAATAAATTTTTCTTTAAGAATTTTGAGATGAAAGATATGGTTGAGGCGATGTTTATGATAGGAATAGAAATATTTCATGATAGATTACAAAGATTGTTAGGGTTGTCTAAAAAAGCATGTATTAATAAAATTCTAGAGAGATTCAATGTGGACAAATATTCAGCGGGAATAGTTCCAACTCGAAAGGGGACAATTTAGCCTTATGTAAGGTCCAAAAATGAATTGGAATAAGGGCAAATGAAAAATATTCCGTATGTATTTGTTGTTGGGAGCTTAATGTATGTTCACACTTGCACCAGATTAGCCATCAATTTTGCTATTGCAATGATAGGCAGATATCAAAATAATCCAGGATTGGATAACTGGAAAGCTGCAAAGAAAGTTCTTAGATACTTACAAGAAATTAAGAATCATATACATATTTATAAATGATATAATCATCTTGAGATGATTGAATATTCAGATTCATACCGAGCTGGATATGCGATCGGTGATTGATGCATCCATTATGGAGGCTGAGTTTGTGGCATGCTTTGAGGCCATTATTCATGTATTGTAGCTATGGAACTTTATTTTAAGGCTTATGATTGTCGACATTATTACCGGACCGCTGAATATTTATTGTGATAATCCCATAGTAGTTTTCTTCACTAAGAACGACAAGTATTTTAAGGGTGCTAAAATTATGAAGATTAAATACTTATTTGTTAAGAATAAGTTTAGAAACAGAGAGTGTCAATTGAGCATATTAGCACCAACATTACGATTGCAAGCCTTTTAACAAAAGGATCGCCACCCAAAATATTTAACGATCATGTTGAAATGGTGGGCATTATTGGTGTCATTAATGATATTGTATTATGGCTCAATTAAGGTTATATATTTAACACTCTAAGCTCATTTATGTGTTTCGATATATCTTATTTTCTACTTAGTATACATGATGGAAGTAGATGAATGTTTTACATGATAATATCTAACGGAGACATTATAGTTGGACCATCACTATACTTCTCATTTATGGATCATGTTAAGTAGAGAGCTATAGTTATGGTACATAAAAGAGATTGTGTTGATTAATGACACACAACCACTATGACTCGCATTAGTCTTCTTTATTTTATTGTGATTATTATGTGATAGCCAATTTAAGGAAAAGTTATAACATGACCGTATTTTGCGTATTATGATATTTATTAAACCATGAAATGAAAATCATATTGGCCAAGTGGGAGAATGTAAAAATAAATGTGGCATATATGATTTTATTAATAATGATTTAATAATTATTTCATGTTATAATTAATTTGTGTTGGTTATTAATGAAAAGACGCAACTCTTCATGTGCTTTGATGGATGGTATCTATTGAAGATGCGACTATTGATGACCTATATTTAAAAGCAAGTCTGGTCTTCTCTCCACCCTACGTACAAATGAACAGACATTGTTTTAACGTAAAATTAAGTTGTTCTCTCCATAGGGATAAAACGCAAATGATAACGGAGGGTTAAGGGAGAGAAACTAGTCTTCATCGTTTCCCGATTTTCTGCAACAACGATCTCGATTGAAGGCTTCGCTATGTATAAATGAAAATCTTCTTATGGTACGTAAAAATCATGAAGATCAACGATTCCTATCATGATGAATTTCCGCACAAAGTTTATATTAATCGCTTATACCAATTAGTTAAGTTTTTTTCCATTGCGTGAATGAGGCAATGCATTAGATTGCAGATCCTTTTGATGCCTTCCTCATCCTCGGCCTTATTCGTGCCTTTTGGGAGTTGTTACATATCCAGAGAAAGAGGAAGAGGATGGAGTCAAACGGGAGTTGGCTAGGCGATCATGGATGCGACAGCAAAGGCACTCAAACGAGCTCATGGCCGAAATGAGTTAAGCGAGAAAAGACAACTAGATCATCACGAACCATCACCACCCGCCACTTGCTGGGCCTACAGGTCAAGAACTCGATCTTGAGAGCTCGGGCTCTTGAGCCGAGCGCAGATCGCCCTCATCGATATTCTATTTTTTCTTACGAAGAAGAAGAATCGAAGGGTTTTTGGGAGGAAGAAAGAGAGGAGATGAAGAGAGAATGAAGAAAGAAAAACACCCTTGATTATGGCTTGACAATTGGCAAGTGAGATGCACATGCTCGCTAACCCTTTATTTGAGACTAAATTGATTACTTCATGCTTTAATTTGAAATAAAGTCCACTCCGAACCCTTTTGAGAAAACATCTTATTCGAAGCCCTTATTCAAAAATTTCTCTTTTAATATTTTTGGGCTAAGATTTTACAATCAATTATGTATATCTTGGATCATTCACTTCGGCTCTATTTTTGGATGTCCAAGTACGTGGTGGTGCAACTATCTCTTCACTAAGGAAACCAAATAGTCCTAACTTCGATAAGAGGGGCTACTTGCATATGCCAAAACGAATAAGTTGTTTTTTATCGAACTTCAATGTAACGAAGTTTGTCACATTGATATTTGAAGGAAATGAGAATTTTCGGGTTTGAAGAAGGAGACAATGTAGTTATATTGACTTTTTTTTTAACAAGAAAATATCAGTGTCCCCTTCATAGCTTTGATCATTAAAGATAAACAGATCATTGAATGAATGAAGCTCACCAATTCCATTGATACTTTGTACAATATAATATAGAGATATCAAATAGGTATATCATCACCTATAATCATAGTGGAAGGTAAATATAAATAGGTTTAATACTATAAAAAATCATAAACCGGTACATTTGTAACAACCAAACTATTTTTTAACCACTAAAAATATCAAATTGGTTCATGTTAAAATATGTCTCGAGTTTGAGCTCAAAGAGAAAATATGAATTTCAGAAATAGATAAAGTGAAGTGCTTCGATCGTGGAGATTAAAAAGAAAGGAAAATAAAGGGGCATACATGCGTTGAAGTCAGCCAAGGAAACTTCCCTTTATTTTTGGGCGTTGGATTCCAAGTTGCATATTTTCTTATATTGTCTTGATATAAACTTGGTGGACAAGTTTTGTCAGCCAAGCAAACAAAATTGAAAAAAGGGAGGATATTCACGGAACTAAACTTCCAGTTGGATTCGAAAACGGAAATAATTATCTCCATTGGTATTGATATCCAATAGTGGACATGCACAAAAGACTTCTTTGTGGGTTTTGCTTTACGTTATAAAGCAACCAACGTCGTGGCCGTAAAATTATTATTGAAGCACCGTTTTTCATGAGTGTTTGGCGGTGGACATTCTCGTGGAATTACATAAACTATTCAAGTGACGAAGCGATTAAAATCTTGTGGGTTTAATATTTGTGTAATTCTTTTGTGAGATTGAGAGGTTATTTCATTAGGAATTTGATGGCTAAACACTTGTGGATTATTAGATGTAATTAGGACTGGGAAATACTAAGAGTGATTGAGTAACTCGAGCGTAGTTTGTAATCTCCGTCGGATCGTTTGTTCTATAGTGGAATTCGTTGCTTGCTCTTTCCATGGATATATATATCTCTATGAACGAACCATGTACATCCGGTGTCCGATTTATTTTCTTGTTCTATCTATTTATTGTTCGAACGCCTATTCTGCGTAACAATTGATATCGTAGCTAGGCTTGGTTAGAGTTGAAGCAAATCAATGGCGACATAAGAAGTTAAAATGAAAATCGACGGATTTAAGGGGAAGAATTTTGATTTCTAGAAGATGCAGATTGAGTAATATCTATATCGAGATGAAGCTGCACTTGCCCCTATCTAGGGAGAAACCAGATACGACGAAGCAAGCGGATTGAAAATTGTTGGATAGACGAGCGATGTGTGTTATTTGGTTGACATTGGCTCGTAACATCACGTTTAATATCGTCAAAGAGAAGACCACCGTGAGTTTGATGAAAGTCATGTTGGACATGTACAAAAAGCCATTTGTGATCAACAAGGTCTATTTAATGCAACGTCTGTTTAACTTGAAGATGAGCAAATGTGCGTCGGTTGCTAATCATATCAATGAATTCAATGTGATCATTAGTCAATTGAACTCGGTTGATATGGAATTTGAAGATGAGGTATGTGCTTTGATTCTATTATTCTCATTGCACGATAGTTGAAATACTACTTGCTACTATTGTTAGTAGTTCCGAATAAGTTTAACTTTTGATATGATTCAAGATTGAATTCAAAGTGAAGATATCCGTAGAAGAGAATCTAGCAAATCTATATCTCTGCTTTAATAGGTGAAAATAGAGGAAGAATTGGTACTTCGTATTAGCATAAGTAGTATGAATATGAATAGACACGATCGGTTTAGGGACTGGTGGTGCTGTTTGTTGGAACGTGACAAGAGAGGGCATCTTAAAAGGGATTGGCTTAAGCTGAAGAATGAGAAGGGTAAGGGAATTAAAGTTGAGTTTGCGAATGATGCTATAGCTATAGTTGACGGTAATCGGATAATGTTGAATTTGTCTTGTTCATGTCATTGGGATTCGTCGTTTGGCTAATGGATTATAGATTTTGGTTGTTCATTTCATGCTACACCAAACAAGAACCGATTTATTACTTATCAATGTATGGATAGTAGTAAATGCGGTTGGGGAATATTGCTAAATGTGATGTTATAGGTATTAGCAAAATTAGAATCATAATGCATGATGGTATTGTGAGGACATTGATTGAAATGAGGCATGTTCTAGAGTTGAAGAAAAATCTAATTTCCTTGAATGCCCTAGATTGTTTGGGTGTTGGTATTCTTCAAAATGAGGAGTTCTGAAAATTATTCGAGTTGTCGTGATGATAATGAAGGAATCTAGCATAATAGCCTGTATGAGCTTTAAGGTGACACAATAACAAATTCTTCCATGAAGACGTCGGATGCATCTGTTCGAGAGTTCGAATTATGGCATATGTGTTTAGAGCACATGAGCGAGAGAAGCCTGAAGGTTCTAAGTGAAAGAAATTTATTGTGTGGTTGTATTGCTGATGAACTGAATGAATGCAAGTGGTATGATTTAGATCAACGGCCGGAAATATAGTTTAGTGCGATTGTCAAACAAACCATGAAAATTGCAGAATTACTTCATTTGGATGTTCGCAAGGTTATTGTGGTTTCCTTCGAGAAAGATTACCAGATTTATGCTAATAGTTGTTGATGACTACTCGAGGAAAAGTTGGGTATTTGTACTTAGGCACAAGTTTGATGCTATTATCGGGATCATACTAGTTGAGAGCTTTGATCAAAAAGGAGACTAGTAAGACTATCAAGCATGTGCGGATTGACAAAAGCATGGAGTTTTGGTCGGAGCTGTTAAAAGAATTTTGCATGAACGAAGGCATAGTGAGACGCCACACTAGGGCCAATGAGCCACAACATGTTACGAGTTGATAAGCGTAACCTTACTACGAAGGCCCATAAAATGCTCTCTAGTGCTTGTATGGCTAGGAGATTCCTAGCGGATAAAATTAGTACGGCAAGCTACTTGGTGAATAGATCCCCATCGACTACAATTGAATGTCGGACTCCCGAAGAAAAGTGGTCGAGTAACGTTGTTGATTATTCTATTCTTAGAATATTTGATTGCCCATGTGATGTTCGAGTTAGTGATGGTAAGCTCCATGGAAGGGCAATAAAGCACATGTTCCTAGATTATGCACAAGATGAATGTAGTTATCATTATGGTGCCTAGAATTAAATTCACCCTTTATTAGCAGAGAAGTTAGATTTGATGAGTCTCCAAGACTTCCGGCTATGAGTGTTATTATCGGTGTTCATACGGATCCGGACGGTGCCACTTGAGGTGGAGTTGCAACCGGAAACTCCTTAGATAGTGAGTACTAGCGTGGTAATCGACATAGATGGTGCTTGTAGTGATGTAGAGCCTGTAGAGCCAACGGTTGCTATAAGCTGGCGATATTGACAAGATACGTATTTGGTCTCCCCGACGAATATGGATGCAACGGTGGTTTTGCTTTATCTATAGTTAAGGAGCTTATGTTAGAGAGTCATTGTGGAACAGTTAAAGGTGCATGTGCAGTTGGTGTTATGATGAAATCCATAGTTATAGCGAAGTTCAAGTGTGGCTTGAACTTGAAAAACGTTTGTGGTGGTTGAGCCCATTGGGGCTATTGAGAGAGTAGTAGTGAAGTTCGATTTTTTTTTTTTAGCGAAGCGATTGTCACTTGACTCAAATGTCGAGCCAAGGTGGATATTACTAGAATATGTTTCGAGTTTGAGTTCGAAGAGAAAATATGAATTTCAGAAATAGATAAAGCGAAGTGCTTCTTGATTGTGGAAATTATAAAGAAAGGAAAATAAAGGGACAGACATGCGTTGAAGCCAGCCAAGGAAACTTCCCTTTATTTTTGGGCGTTGGATTCCAAGTTGCTGATTTTCTTATATTGTCTTGATATAAACCTGGCTAGCCAAGCAAATAAAATTGAAAAAAGGGAGGATATTCGCAAAATTGAACTTCCAGTTGAATTCAGAAATGGAAATAATTATCTCCACTGGTATTGATATCCAATAGTGTACATGCACAAAAGACTTCTTTGTGGGTTTTGCTTTACGTTATAAAGCAACCAACGTCGTGACCGAAAAATTATTATTGAAGCACGGTTTTTCATGAGTGCTTGGCGGTGTATATTCTCGTGGAATTGAGAGATTTGTGTAATTCTTTTTACGAGATGGAGAGATTATTTCATTAGGAATTGTGAGGGCTAAATATTTATGGGTTATTGGATGTAATTAGGGCTGAAAAACAATGATAGTGTTCTAGTGACTAGAGTGTGGTTTGTAATCTCCGCCGATTGCTTATTCTATAGTGAAATTCGTAACTACTCTTCCCGTGGATGTAGGTCTTGATGATCGAACCATGCATATCCGATGTCCGATTTATTTTTTTGTTCTATCTATTTATTATTCAATTGCTTGCTCTGCAAAGAATACACCTATGATAAATTACCCAAAACTATTTTTTTTACTACAAAACCTCCAAAACTCGGTACAATTGTGATAAATTTATCATATGTTAGTTTTCGTTAAAATTTATAGCAAATTACTTAGTTAAATGACACATGTCGGTTGAGTGATGTACTAGTTTGGGGTTTTTATCCCTGTTTTATCACATGTGTATCGGTTTGGAATTTCTCGTGGTATTAATCTAATGTGGTGGAAACTAACGGAGAGTAAATTTGTCATAAATTTATCAATTTGGAACTTTTTGGTGGTCAAAAAATTAAATTGGGATAAATTGATCATAAATGTACTAATTTGAAATTTTTCGAGGTAGTAATCCATATAAATATAACAATTTTATTTACATGGAAAAGGAGTAAAAACAAATCAAGGAAAAATTATATCCTGTAAATGATCGGCTAGAGGAATGATATGCTCGATAAGTTATCTTCATCGCGATTTATAGAAGCTTTCGTATTATAACCATGCTGATATTTTGTTATTTGTCCTGTTGCTTCGATAGTAATTGCCCCGGACGCTCGGATGAAAATCCGTCGGCCGGCGTTCAACCACGCGTGGCTTGTTTCCCTTCTTCGGAGAAGAAGATGGAATTTCTAAAACCTGGACCGACATATTTTCCCTATTGTTTTTAGAGAAAATTTCAAATAAGGGCTTGAAATGTCTTTATTTTCTCAAATAAGAGCTTGAATTGAATTGTGTTCCAAATAAGGGTTTGAAGTGCAATCATTTTCTCAAATAAGGGCATGAAGCGAATTTCATTTCAAATAAGGGCCTAAAGTAGCCATAAAATCTCAAAAAAGGGCTTAGTGCATTTTTATCATTTTATTTTTATTTTTTATTTATCTTTTTTTTAAGGATTAAAACAAAATGAAAATACACACGAGGCGGGAGGAGCCACCCACTGCCCGCGGGCTCCCCACGCTTCGTGCCAAAAACCAAACACTAGTTTGCCGATATTTGCACTCGTTAACAACAAAATTGGTCCTTTTTCACACGACTGTTCTTTTGTTCCGTGCGAATCTTGTTTTGTTCTTATTGAGATCTTTGCTGAACTGTACTTTTTTCCCCTCCATTGTTTTGGGTCGCGCCAATGGGGCCCGGAGAAGCGATAGCAATCGGCCCGAGTTCCAACAGAGTGGCAATTGTTAGCGGTCCGCCCTAATAATCAATTATGGTTGATACTCTAATATTAGTTGTGACTTAGGTTGTGTCGAAAAATCGACATTCACTATACTTAGGTAGTCATAATGTCTTGCTAGAGACCGCTTATGATTTGTGGGCCAAAAGAGTTTTGAGCACACTTGCTAATGTCTAGTGAACCTACAAGGGTCGCACACAATAGCGAACCGAATTAGTAAATTTTCTCTGCGCCTGAATTTACTTGAGAAGTAAATTGTATTTTCCTAATATCTATGCGATTGTGCGCGTTATTAGATAACAAATAAACGCACGATCAAGTGGACGGTTTAATAGACGTCGTGGGCCCGGACCGCGATCGTGGGGCCCAGGCCGCGAACTCTAGGGTTATGAATAATAACCCTAGAGATGCCCTAAGATTAACATAATCGTCGATTTTCGAGTATCTTGAGAGGAAAATACAGAGAACGGTTCTTTGCTCCACGAGGTTGCAAGAGTTTCTCCGAGATCGACGAGCTAGCACTCGGATAGTCAAAAAAATTCTGTTCGTGTGTGTGGATACCGGTAGAGGCGCAACGCTTGGGGCGCCGATCAAACACGACCGACAGTCAATCCGCTCACGATTCCAAAAGGTACGCATCGAATTCCCAATTCGATTGCAATATACACATGGATCTTGTGTTAGGGTTTCATTCTGCTGCGTTTTAGATTACCTATGAAACCCCAACGGTGGTATCGAGCCGCTTGTGTTATATTGAAATTGAATAGTGAACCCTAATTGTCAATACATGTGATGTATATGTGGATTGATTCTGAATTAGGGTTAGATAAATTGCTACGCGTCTTGATATAATCAATTCGAATATACATGTGATATTTGTTCGAATTGATTACGTGAAATTGACATTAGATGGATTGAGAATATGGATTGGTATGATCAATGTACGTATGAAGCGAATTCGAATTCTGCAGTAACATGGATCAATGTGATTAATTCGAAGGTGTTCTATTAAGAATACAAAATTATGAATTATGTATAGGGATGGTTTAGTTGAAATCGTCCTCTCTAGTAGAATCGGTATAAGGGGCGGGCGGTTTCTTGTGAAAACAGAATTAAGAATTTAGTTGAAATCGTCCCCTTCGAACCCCGCTCGTGACCGGTCGGCGAGACCACCGAAGGGGCGCCGCCTTGACCCGCAGGCGCCGCCCTCGGACCCCCAGAGGCGCAGCCCTTGACCCTCGCATGGATTGTTCGCACCCAGTAGAATCGTTGTACGATTTGTTATGATGAATGATGTTTTGTTTATGTTTGTAATATGCATACATTCATCATTGTATAAATACATTCAAAAAGGTCCCTAATAATATTAAGTAATAATATGATGCCTTTCCAATCATACACCTATCAATGCTTGAATCGTCAAAGGATGGGTCTTGAAAGCGGGGGTGTCTTTAACTATTTGAGTAAGGTAGGATGAATAATGGTTATTCATATGTCAAGATTGGTTTACTTAACAAGGCTATCAAAATGGTTTTGGGCCTTGAGGCATATAGTTTGGGAATAAGATATGAGATATCAACCCCAACAATCGGGAATTGTATTTGATACAATTGACAAAGAGTTGTCTACCTAAATAACCGAGTCTTGAGCGGTAAGCCAAAGTTTACTCGAGTCTTGGTGAAATATGGGTCTTGATCCACTATACTTATAGGGACATTTTTTTTTGTATGAGTATAGTGGGAGTTTATTATAAATTATATTAATGAACAATTCACTTTGCATATTTGTTGTATAGATAATGACATCTAGCTCGCATCAAGCTTTTCGCTGCGATCGGTCCTTGAGAAGGACAAGTTGAATGGTTCAAACTTCTTGGACTGGTACGAAGCTTGAGAATTGTTCTCAAGCAAGAGAAAAAGGATTATGTCCTGGAGAAACCACTCCCCAAGAAGGCACCTCCTTCCAATGCTCCCCATGCTTGAGAGGAATGCTTACCAAAGCATAAAGATGATGCATTGGATGCATCATGTCCGATGCTAGCTATCATGAACTCGGACCTTCGAAGCGACTTGAGAATGTGGAGGCCTATGATATGATCGAGAACCCGAAAAATCTATTTCGAGAACAGCACGCACCGAAAGGTACCAGACGGTAAAATCCTTGATTGAGTGCAAGGTTGGTAAGTGGGAGCTCGGTTAGCCCACATGTCATAAAGATGATAGGTTTTATTGAAAACCTAGAGCGATCGGGATCTCCCATTAGCCAAGAGTTGGCTACGACATTATTCTCCGATCTTTGCCTCATGATTATGACACGTTTGTTATGAACTATAACATGCATAATCTGAATAAGACTTTGACCGAGCTGCATGGGATGCTCAAAAGCTGCTCGAGAGAATATCAAGAAGGACCCTACCCCTAGTGTTCTCATGGTTCAAAAGGGGAAAGGCTTTAAGAAGCCGGGGGATGGCCAAGGGTAAGGGCAAGGGCATTAAGCCCAAGCCTCGATCCCAAGACCAAACCCAGTCCGATCGTTGATGCTTGTCTGCTTCCATTGCGGAATCAAAGGGCATTGGAAGAGGAATTGCAAGAAATATTTGGAGGATCTGAAAAAGAAGAAGGGAAGTGAGACTTCCACTTCGGGTATTTATGTTATAGAAGTAAATGTTACTACTAGCTCTACTTCATGGGTATTAGATACCGATTGTGGTACTCACATTTGTTTGAATGTGCGAGACTAAGGCAAAGTAGAACACTCGCAAAAGGTGAAGTGGAACTACGAGTTGGAAATGGAGCAAGAGTTCTTGCATTAGCCGTAGGGACATATGATGTAGCTTTACCTTCGGCATGATTTTAGAACCGAACAATTGCTACTATGTACTGCTTATACGCAGGAATATTATTTCGTTTCTTGTTTGGACAAGGAAGGTTTCGTTTTGATATAAAGAACAATAGTTGTTCATTTTATCTTAATGGATTATTTTATGGTAGCGCCCATATTGTGGATGGGATATATGTTCGAATCTTGATGTGTCAATCTATAATATAGCTACAAAAAGGATTAAATCTAATGATTTAAATCCGGCCTACTTATGGCATTGTCGATTGGGCCACATAAACCTGAAACGAATTCACAAACTCCATAATGATGGATTATTAAATTCTTTTGATTTTAAATCATTTGATACATGTGAATCTTGTTTAGTTGGCAAAATGACAAAAGCTCCTTTCGCTAATCAAAGTGAAAGAGCAAAAGAAGTATTGGCTATTATACATACTTGATGTGTGTGGACCATTAAGTTCTTCCACCGAGAGGAGGTTATCGAGTACTTCATTACATTTATCGATGATTTCAGTAGATATGGATATGTTTATCTCGATGAAACATAAATCGAGTCCTTTGAAAAGTTCAAAGAATTTCAGAATGAAGTGCAAAATCAACTTGGCAAGAATATCAAAGCTCTTCGATCCGATCGAGGAGGAGAATATCTAAGCCAAGAGTTCAATGACCATCTCAAGGAGTGTGGAATTGTTTCACAGCTCACTCCCCCTGGAACACCACAGTGGAATGGTGTCTCCGAGAGGAGAAATTGAACTTTGTTAGACATGGTTCGATCAATGATGAGTCATTCAGATCTTCCATTATCTTTTTGGGGTTATGCACTTGAGGCTGCAGCGTTCACACTAAATAGAAGTCCATCAAAAGGCGTAGAGAAGACACCGTATGAAATATGGACGGGGAAAAGTTCCTAGTATGTCTTTTCTAAAGATTTGGGGCTGCGAAGCTTATGTAAAACGTTTACTCTCCGATAAGCTTGGGCCCAAATCCGATAAATGCTTCTTTGTGGGATATCCTAAGGAAACGAAAGGATACTACTTTTACAACTCATCGGAGAACAAAGTGTTTGTTGCTCGAAATGGTGTCTTTTTAGAGAAAGAGTTTCTTGCTAAGGGAACCATGGAAGTAAGGTAAACCTTGAAGAAGTTATTATGCCACGGGAGGATGTTCCCGTTCATGAGGAACCTCAATTAGATCTACAAAGAGTTGTAGAGTCTACTCCAAAGTGGAACCTATAGTTCGTAGGTCCGAAAGAACACATCGAGAGCCTATGAGATATGGTTTTCACCTGACGTAACATCGTCATCTATTATTGATAGAAAATGATGAGCCTATGACCTACATGAAGCTATGATGGGCCCGGACTCCGATAAATGGCTTCAGGCCATGAAATCCGAAATGGACTCGATGTATCAAAACAAAGTTTGGACTTTGATTGATCCACCCGAAGGTGTCAAACCTATAGGGTGCAAGTGGGTTTTCAAGAAGAAAACTGATATGGATGGAAACGATCACATCCATAAAGCACGGTTGGTAGCTAAAGGTTTCAAACAAACTCATGGTATTGACTATGATGAAACTTTTTCGCCAGTAGCTATGCTTAAGTCCATTCGGATTATCCTAGCATTTGCCGCATATTATAACTATGAGATATGGCAAATGGATGTAAAGACAGCTTTTCTTAATGGAAACTTAGAGGAGGATGTGTATATGACACAACCTGAAGGCTTTACATTACCAAATAATCTTTGGGAAGATATGCAAGCTTCAACGTTCTATTTATGGATTGAAGCGGGCATCTCGGAGTTGAAATATTCGTTTTGATGAAACTGTCAAAGAGTTTGGCTTCATCGAAACAAAGAAGAAGCTTGTGTTTACAAGAAGTCTAGTGGGAGCGCAATTGTGTTTCTAGTGTTGTATGTGGATGACATACTACTCATTGGAAACGACATTCCTATGCTTGATCCGGTTAAGACATGGCTAGGAAAATGTTTCTCCATGAAGGACATGGGAGAGGCAAACTATATCTTGGGAATCGGGATCTATAGAGATAGATCAAAGAAACTTATTGGACTGAGTCAAAGTACATATGTTGACAAAGTCATCAATAGGTTTAATATGCAAGATTCCAAGAAAGGTTTTCTCCCAATGTCACATGGCATAAGTCTTAGCAAGATTCAGTGTCCTTC
Source organism: Rhodamnia rubescens (assembly GCA_021437795.1). NCBI lineage: Eukaryota > Viridiplantae > Streptophyta > Magnoliopsida > Myrtales > Myrtaceae > Rhodamnia > Rhodamnia rubescens. The sequence goes on from JAILYA010000041.1 coordinate 2,832,170, forward strand.
GACACAAGATGAGCGAGACCACATGAGTAGGATTCCTTATGCTTCACTGTAGGATCCATCATGTATGCTATGCTATGCACTCGTCCAGATGTTGCTTATGCATTGAGCATGACAAGCGGATACCGGTCAGATCCGGTGAACCTCATGGATAACTGTCAAGAATATCCTTAAGTACTTAAGAAGAACTAAGGATTTATTCTTAGTCTATGAAGGTGAGGAACATATCACCGTAAGTGGTTACACCGATGCTAGTTTCCAAACCGACAAAGACGATCTTCGATCGCAATCGGGATTTGTCTTTTGCGTGAATGGTGGAGCGGTGTCTTTGGAAAAGTTCCAAGCGAGGACACTGCATTGCAGATTCTACAATGTAGGGCTGAGTATATTGCTGCTTGAAGCATCAAAGGAAGCCGTTTGGATTCGAAAGTTCATAGAAGAACCGGAAATCGATCCCGCTAGTTCGGATCCAGTGGACCTATATTGTGACAACAATGGGGCCATAGCTTTGGCTAAAGAGCCTAGGTCTCACCAGAGAACCAAGCACATGCTCGGGAAGTATCACCTCATTTGAGAATTTGTTGAAAGAGGTGATGTCAAGATGTGCAAAGTTGCAACGGAGTTGAATGTAGCCGATCCTTTGACGAAGGCTCTTCCACAACCTAAGCATGAGCATCATTGTAACGCTTTAGGCCTTAGACACATTACGATTGGTCTTAATGTGAGTGGGAGTATATGTTATATACATTGTTATTGTTCATTAATAAATTATATGTTATATTTGATTTCGATTTATTTTCAAGTATATGATTGAATGCGAAATCTTTGTTCCCCGAATATTGAATATCCTTAATAGATAATCAAATACGTGATTTGATCGTGGAACTCTATTAATAGAGTGGATATTAATATTCTAAATGTCCCTAGTCAATTATCATTGTGCATTGGGACGCCTAATGGTGTTTTAGACTAGCATGTGAGTCAACTGATGACCAAGTTTCACGGGTCATGAATATAGAGATATTAAGTTGATCACATGGAATACATGTTGGAGAACATCGTATTGGGATGACCCGCTATGAAAATATTGTAGGATTGTTATATGATGTCATCAGTATTTTTCATCGCAGCCTATAGAGTATAGTCCTTTGACCTGAGTCCGCCATGGATTCCAAGACGTGAATTGGCATGCTTTGACATTGTCAAACGTCACCGTAACAGGTGACTATAAAGGTAATGGCTGGGCATGTCATGAATCGTCGTTGAGGGATGTGAGTAGACAAGATGGGATTTGTCCCTCTCATATAACGAGAGTAGATATCCGGCCTCCCGTAGAGTTAAGGCTCGTGAAATGCATGGCCATGCTCAAGTGAGTTGAAGAGTCAACCACTTGGTTTAACATGAGCCTAGCTGCGGTAACGGGAAAAAGAGTTTGGGCTATATAAGGATGACACCTGTCCCGCTCTTATGCTTAACTCGGGTATCAAGTGACAAAGGGATTTTAATTTGTATAATTGATTCTAGTGCAAGTGGGAGATTGTTAGCGGTCTGCCCTAATAATCAATTATGGTTGATACTCTAATATTAGTTGTGACTTAGGTTGTGTCGAAAAATCGACATTCACTATACTTAGGTAGTCATAATGTCTTGCTAGAGACCGCTTATGATTTGTGGGCCAAAAGAGTTTTGAGCACACCGCTAATGTCTAGTGAACCCCATGTGGTCGCACACAATAGCGAACCGAATTAGTAAATTTTTCTCTCGCGCCTGAATTTACTTGAGAAGTAAATTGTATTTTCCTAATATCTATGCGATTGTGCGCGTTATTAGATAACAAATAAACGCACGATCAAGTGGACGGTTTAATAGACGTCGTGGGCCCGGACCGCGATCGTGGGGCCCAGACCGCGAACTCTAGGGTTATGAATAATAACCCTAGAGATGCCCTAAGATTAACATAATCGTCGATTTTCGAGTATCTTGAGAGGAAAATACGGGAGAACGGTTCTTTGCTCACGAGGTTGCAAGAGTTTCTCCGAGATCGACGAGCTAGCACTCGGATCGTCAAAAACATTTTTTTCGTGTGTGTGGATACCGGTAGAGGCGCAACGCTTGGGGCGCTCATCAAACACGACCGACGGTCAATCCGCTCACGATTCCAAAAGGTACGCATCGAATTCCCAATTCGATTGCAATATACACATGGATCTTGTGTTAGGGTTTCATTCCGTTGCGTTTTAGATTACCTATGAAACCCCAACACCATCACCATCACCATCACCATCACCATCACCATCACCATCACCATCACCATCACCATCACCATCACCACCCATCACCATCACTATCACCGACGTCCGGAGGCGATGAGCCATGAGATCCGGGCTTCCTCGGGAGGGCTCCTTCCCTCCCCGGCGTTTACTTAGGGCGCGCATGATAACACTTTTGCTTTTGGATTTCTCTCGCGGAAGTCAATCCGGGAGAGAAATCCGTTTGGTAAAAATCTTGCCGAAGTAGAAATCCGTTTGGTAAAAAAATTGACTTCTCATAGGATTTTCAACTTCTCGCAAGGTTTTTGACCAACTTTGAGAAGTAAAAATTTTTTACTTCTCCACTTAAGAATCACTTCTTCAACTACACCGACTTCCGCCGACCATCGCCCGCCCATCTCCGTCGGCCGCCAACCGCTCGCCGTTGGCCGCCGACCACCCCTGCGGGCCGCCGCCCGCCGCTAGCCGCGGTCGACCGCCATCCGGCGCCGGCCGCCCGCCTACCCGGCCGTCGGCCCCCTTTCGCCGGCTGCCTGCCCGTGATAGCCCCCGCCGACCGCCCTCCCGCCCGCCCGCTCGCCGACCGCCCGCCTCCGGCCGTCGACCGCCCTCCATCGGCCGCCGCTGGTTATTGCCCGCTCCCGGCCGAGACCGCCCTCCATCGGCCGCCGCCCTTTAACCGCCCGCCGCCGGCCTCCGAAGATTTTGTTAATAATGTTGCAAAAGTAGAAATTTTCAACCGTTACCAAACGAATTTCTCCGATTAGAAGTCAATCTGGAGCGAAGTAGAAAAATCAACTTTTGCTTTTGAGCGAAGTAGAGAAATCAACCACGGTCGGAAGTTGATTACTGGTAGAGAAGTGTTACCATGCGCGCCCTTTTTTTTTTTCTTATTTCTTTTCCAATTTTAAAAAAACAGGTAAAGAAAAAAAACAAAGAAAAAAGTTTAAAAAATCAAAAAGGAGAATTGACGAAAATATCCTTTAGGCCATACCCTTTTTTGAGACGCTATTGCCACTTCATGCCCTTATTTAAAATTGTTATGCCATTTCAGGTCCTTATTTGAAACAAAGTTCATTTCGGACCCTTATTTAATAAAATGAGAGCACTTTAAGTCCTTATTTGAAAATTTCCCTTCTTTTTATACTTCATTCTTGGATATTAGACCAGTACACAAATCGCATTTCAATGGATGACACAAAAATCATATTATTTCATGTGGAAATAAGATATGCTTCTCATAATATAATTGATTTTATCCCATCCCATCATTGATACAACGATAGATTTTCGTATACTTAAATATAGCTACTTTCTTTCATGAAAAAAAAAAACTAATTGCTTAGGAAGTCATAAGTTTTGCGTCTCTTCCGTAAGTAGACCGAGGTTCGTTTTTTTTTTTTTTTTTTTGGGCAGGAAATTTGTAATTGTTATGCACATTGTACAATGATTGTCCTTTCGTGACAAGCTGAGTCTAAATATAAAAAGTGTGAAATATATCGTTTTCGACTTACAATTTTGAGTGACCTACTCGGCCGGTGGTGGAGCTCGATTGGCTCTCCCACGAACTTGGATTCATTCGTCGTTCGGACAAACACTAATCTTGTGGCGTCCGAAGGGTGTCTGTCATATGATCATCCAAAATAGTAAGAAGCAGGACTACAAAATGTGATTTTCACTTGGCATGTCATTATGCAAACGTGATGGGGGAATCTTTATCTCGTTTTCAGATGTAGACCTCCTTACTCGAGCCATCCTCGACCGCTAGTCTTTGCTTGATGACTTGCAAAATGAAAATAACATTTTTGTACCGAAGGAGAGGGAGAGATAAGATAAGACGGGCATCCATCTTGTCGTTGCGTTCTGCATAATTTTTATAATCACCCTCGGTGCTAATTAAGGTCGCTCTCCTCGGTTCTCTTTCCCCTCAAATCTTTCGTTTCGCGTTTCGAGGACCTGAAGAAGCCACCTGGCAATTTCGTCTTCTTTTGCGGAAAAGATGACGCAGAAAATGTTTCTTCTCCAATTTCTCCGGTTCAGTAGTGATTCCTGATCAAATCTTAAAGTGCTGAGCTAGCTGTGAGAAGACGAAATAACCTAAACGTTCAACAATTTTCACAAGATTTTGCCAGTTTTGCAAATCCAAATCGAATGTTTCCTGTGCTTCGAGGACCATTGGACAGGACAGGGACAGGTCATTGAGGCTCTTTATTTTGTTTTGTTTTGTTTTCTCTTGTCTTGTCTTTGTCTTGGTCTTGGTTTGATTCCCTAAAGTGACCTGTGTTATGTAGCGAGTGAGAGATGCGAGATGCTAATTATAGTAAAATCCTTTGCCGATCGTTACCTTAGTTTATAGATGAACTAGGATAAAAATATTGTATCTTGATTTTCTCATTCTCGCTACACTTTACTTATTTGTGATTGTGCGCCGAATCTTAACAACAAATATAGGAACTCGACAAAAGTAACTTTTGAAAGGGCGTATTTTCTTCCAATGAATCACGATTATGATTAGGGGGTCATAAAGATCAAAGCCCACCGGTATTTATATTGAGTTAAATTTGCATATAAGTAATATCCATAACTTGTTTTTCAATTACGTTAAATTCGCATCACATATATATGATTGGAGAAAGTTTTCCCTAACTAGGAATAAAAGAAAATATATCACTTTTTTCCAATCACATTAACTCACAGCTAAAAATGTTGTCAAATAAAAAGGAGTTCAGGACGATTAATTACGTGAGCACCCTTTAAAGATGTGTGCATCCCTCTGGCTTTCTCGACGTTCTAGAAACAGAACAAGAACATGGAATGGATAGCTTTGATCCTTACGCAGGTTACCTTGTGAACCGAAAAACTCCTCCATTACGACCGAATCCTACGTTCCCTCTCCTCAACCTTTTTGTCTCCTCTGTCCTCGTCCTCATAGAACGTGTCACCAGCCAATGCTTATCGATTTTCCCGCCAATTTAATAACAAAGAGTCCTTCGCTCAAACTATCTCCCTTTCTCTTGGAAGTCTAATTCTCCCCACTTTGGGATTTAAGAAGATTACTGTGGCCCATTATAGCATAGTACTTACTTTTGTATCTCGATAAATCTTAATCGTCGATTGTAATGATTCATATCATCAAGTCTACATTTCATCCCGATCAAATGACTAGTTTAGAATTAAAAGGAATCTAGAGAAACTCTTCTTCTACTGTACTTCTTACTCCATCTCTTGATCGCCCTTTCCTCCTCCCGGATATGAAGGCTGGGCTCACTAACTCCTGAACTGTTTGGTTGTCTTGGATTTCTTTCACCTCAAAAACTAGCTAAAAGGATGAGACTTCTCTCACACTTATGAGTCGACTACATCACTTTAACAATCTCTCCTTACGCATTGGGTCATGGGTTGGAGCAGCAACAACCCATATCTTCCGCGTGATTGTTGGATTCAACAAGAATACCGTCCATAAGAATGACGTGACTTGACAAATGAATCCAAGATTGTGATACAGCCAATCGAGCTCTACCATTGTTGACCCCCAAAAATGACCAATTTTTGGGTATAATCGACCCTTGATGAGTGGTCATGTTTTTTTTTTTTTGGGTAAAGATGAGTGGTCATGTTTAATGCCTCTATTTTAAGATTTTTGTAATTCACCATCCATTCAATCCCCGGGTGAAACATCCTCTTTGAATATGTCGAAACCTATTCCGTCTTCTATTCAAATTCGTGCAAAACAACCACACCGAGTAGGCAACTCAAATGTTTAAGTCAAAAATAATATACTTCGTACGCTTCATTTGTCTCTGCTTGCTCCAAAGAGATAATCATCGCACGGCATACATGGACATATTCAAGTTTCCTAAAGGAGGACCCTTGGTCTGGTTTGGTGGAAATGCTGTGCTGTCCGTCCCGCATTGACTGACGGTGGGACGGTCCGCACACAATCACAAAAAAATGCTATGCACAGAAAAAACAAAAATGTGGCTGAAGAGAAATTTACATAAGTGACAAAAATTTGTGGCTATGAGCAGACCGTCCCACCCTTGACTAACGTTGGAACGGTCAGCTCGGCCGCACCCTCGGAAGAAATACAGAATGCATCGATCCCTAAGCAATAAGTTATTACAAACAATTACAATATAAACATTGTATCAAGGATGTGATGGATAAGATCAGTCCCATTATAAGGAGTGTCTTCTATTCGTATGGAAAAAATCTCACTCGTGTAATATTCATTCAAATGTAATTGTTTTTGTCTCAAAACTAGTCTAAGTAACAAGGTGGTAATGAACACAATTGTCTATAAATACCCACCAAGTAGTGATGTTTTGCAATGCAAAAGCCGCTCCTTGGTCTTCGCTTTGTGTATTGGTCACATATCCACAGGCGGAACATAGAGAGAAAGGGAGATATGTCGGTTCCGGTTTCGGGAATTCGATCTTCTTCTCCGAACAAAGGAACAAGCCATGCAGTCGAACGCCGGAGGGCGGATTATCAACCGAGCGTATGGGGCGATTACTTCCTCGTATACGCTTCTCCCACCAGCTCCATGGTTGGCAATTTCTCATATTGTCATGCGAATGAAGTGTATAAATATACGTGTATCGTGCTTGCTTTGATCGAAAGTAGCGGCTACCATATATGCAGGAGTTCAAATACCTTGGAAGAGTGGAGGAACAAATTGAGGGATTGAAAGGAGAGGCGAGGAAGATGGTGACTGATGTCGCGGAAAAGCCCTCGCAAATGCTGCACTTGATCGACCAAATCCAACGCTTGGGAATTTACTACCATTTCGAACGTGAAATAGACGAGCAATTAGAACAAATCCATAAAAGTTACTCTCGACTTGTGCATGGAGTTTTTAAGGCTGACGACCTTCACATGATCGCTCTCATCTTTCGATTGTTGCGACAGCAAGGTTATAATATTTCATCAGGTATGTCTTAAATTAGTTAACCAAGACTAGGCATATCGTCTTCCTAATTTCTAACGGTCCACATCTTTTCTTCCCACGTTGGTTTTGGTCGCGCAGATATTTTTAACAAATTCAAGGATGGCAAAGGGAAGTTTAGGGAATTGCTCCTCGCCGATGCGCGCGGACTGCTGAGCCTATATGAAGCTTGCCATTTAAGGTGCCATGGCGATGCTATCTTGGAAGAAGCTCTTCATTTCGCTATGACTCACCTTGAATTGATAGACGAAAGGAAAGTAAGCACTAGTCTCGCGAAACAAGTCAAGCGTGCCCTAAAGCAGCCGCTTCGCATGGGGCTGCCGAGGCTCGAGGCGAGGTATTATATTCCACTCTACCGTGAGGAGCCTTCACACGACAAAGTCTTGCTCGCCTTGGCTGAACTAGATTTCACCTTTCTGCAAGAGCAACACCAGAAGGAACTCGGCAAGATCACCAGGTTAATCAACTTGATGTGACAGCCTATATAAAATTAGCTTCTAGTTTTAGCAGCACCTAAACCGTCGATTTTTCTTTGACTTTGATTATCAACTGAAAGTCTTTTACAAGAGAACAGATGGAGTTTTAACTACATCAATTCGTCGAGCTGAAGTACTTTCAGTTTCGCTCCTATTTGTTCAATCGTAGGTGGTGGAAGGACATAGATGTCGCGAGGAAGTTCCCATTCGCTAGAGACAGGATTGTGGAGCTGTTCTTCTGGATATCGGGAGTGTATTTTGAGCTGGAGTTTGCCGTGGCCAGAGACATGCTAACCAAAGTGATCGCCCTTATTTCCATTCTCGACGATATCTACGACATCTATGGCACATTGGAAGAACTCGTAATCCTCACCGAAGCAATCCAGAAGTCCGTAATCCACATTCTCTTCCTCAAACTTCTGAATTTGATCGGTCTTGTAAAGAGTCTGAGTGTATCATTTCTCTGGGACTCGAATTCAGGTGGGATGCCGATGCCATGGATGGGCTACCAGAGTATATGCAAGCTTGGTACGAGGTGCTTCTCAATGTCTATCATGAAGTAGAGAATGAAGTGGCCTCGAAGGGAAGACCGTACCGCCTCGTCTATGCAAAAGAAGCCGTGAGCATAATCGGTGCACCTTGCATTCATCGAACACGAGTTTTTACATAGAAACCTTAACCTTCTTGTTTTATGCGTATTTTTTCAGATGAAGAAGCAGGCGAGAGTGTACTTTGACGAAGCCAAATGGTTCCACACCAACTACACACCAACGCTGGACGAGTACATGCCTCTTGCGCTATTAACGACCGGCTACGAAACGTTAGCGATCACATCGCTTGTGGGAATGGGCGACGTGGTCACAGAACATGCTTTTGAATGGATGCTTGGTGACTGCAAGATCTTGAAGGCTTCTCAAATTATCTGTCGGCTCATGGATGACATTTCCTCTCACCAGGTATGATGAAAACATTATCATCCTCCAATAATAACCGGTGTAAGGACACCGGAAGTGCGAAAGTTTGTGTATGACCTTATCAAAAAAAAAAAAAAAAATTGGATCACTTGAGTGTCAATTTTTTTGAAAAAAGATTATATGAGTACCAACTCCGTTGAGCTTTGTCGAAATCTTACATGACGTTTTTATTTATTAATAAACTAATCCTACATGGCTGGCCGGAGGATTCAATCAGCAATTTTAAAAAAGCTTAAATTTAAAAAATAAACTAAAAAACTAAAAATGTCAAAAAGGAGAAAGAAAATGCAAGGGTTGCCGCCGCCCCCACCATTGCCGTGTCGCGACCCCGTCGAGACTTCGTCCGTGTCGAAAGGGTTGCCGAGCCCCGGCAATGGTGCGGCGAGGGCTGTGCAAACCTTGCCGTTACTCCCTGTCGCCGCCGATAGCCAAAGCCTTTTTTAAATCTTTTCTTTTAGTTTAATTTAATTTTTTTAAAAAAATTAGTTTATTTCTAAGTTTAAAAATCCTCATAAATTGAATTTTTTAAAAAAAATTGCCACGAGGACTGAGTTTTTGAAAAATTGCAACGTAATATTAAAAAATAAAAAATAAATGCCACATATTAGTTTGAGCGGAATCTCTCCCGCCGGCACTTACATGATTGTTTTTTTATTTTATTTGGCACTTAAGTGAGCCAACAAAAAATTTTGGCACCAAAGTGAGCATTGTACACAAGTTTTGCAATCTTTTGGTATCCTTACGCCAATAATAAATTGGTGATTTCTAGATCAACCAGCCTCTAGGTGGGGAACGATATCTAGAACAATGTCTAGATCTAATTACGCCGAGGTCGTTGGATATGCAGTTTGAGCAAAAGAGGGGGCACGTAGCATCCGCGGTGGAGCCGCTAGCGAAAGAACGCGGGGTCTCGGAACAGGAAGCCAAAAAGGAACTATGGGAACAAGTGGTCGATGCATGGAAGGACATCAACGAGTCACTTCTTCGTCCGACCGCGGTCAAACCGCCTATTTCGACGCGGACTCTCAACCTCTCGCGGGTGATTCATGTGTTGTACAGCGATGGAGATAATTACACCCATTCCAGGACCTTGCTCAAAGATCATGTGACGTCTCTCCTCGTTTGCCCCTTGCCGGTGTCCCGTCTCGCGAGAGGTACACAAGAAGGAACTCGCCAAGATCAAAGAGCGTAGCCCGCGTGCTGACTTCCTATTGATTCCAGTCGAAAACAGATTTATAATGGTTGTTAATGGAGTCTTATCGAATCCCCTGGCCCATTTCAAAACTACTTGTTTTTACCTTTAATTTCACGAGATCATTTGCCTATATTGAAATACCCAATGCATTGGGATTTCTCTATTGGGTCAAGTCATTTCTAGGTCTATACTTGTAAAATCGATTTTCAACATAATGAAAAAGACGTATATGGCCGGATCAATGACCATGCGACGTCTCTTTTCGTTACGTAAAGATTTGAAACCATTAGACGAAAATCTTTACACAAAATCTTCTTTTCGCTAATCATGGTTTTAAACTCTAGTATTCCTCTCTCTTTTTTTCATAGGAAGTTGTTTGGTTACTAGGAAATACAAGCGACCAATAAGAATTCAGCCATGCCGACCTTGTATTTCAAATGTTTAATTTTGTTTTATGGGCGCAACTAAAATCATTCCTGCTTGGAAAAAACCCAAATAAAGTTCCAAAATTAAGTCTTTCTCTAAACATAGACCATAGTGAACATTGTCATAAATAAGCACCTCAGTGGATGCATTCTGTTCAGTTTTTCAAAGTGGTGTTGGGCCTCCAAAGCCCTTGGGAAAATGTTAGGGTATTTGGCAAGCCCTTTTAAAGGGCATTGGGCTAAATGCCAGCTTTGAAAAGGCTGAAAGCCCAATGCCGGAAATGTTCAAGGCCTCATTAATGAAAAGTAGTCATGCCTATTTTGTCCTCAAAACCTTATGGAAAATCTAATTTCACCCCTATTAAAAATTGAGACCCTAGATTACTGTTCACCTTCCTTTTCTTTTTTGTCGGAGCTATTCATCTTTCTTATTGAGCTAGGGTTGTTGGCTTGGGGTGACGAGGGGACGGCGAGAGGCGGCCAAGGGCCAGCAACCCCCGGCGACGGTCGCCTTGGGATGCGCAACCCAAGAGGTGATGCTTATGTCACATAACCCGGGCGATCGTTGCTTGGGTCTCGTCACGACCCAAGGAGGCTGTCTTTAGGTCTCGTCGCGACCCGGGCCTTGTCGGCCTGGGATCGCGACCCCCGGCATTAAGGCCCGAGGTCGCACGACCTAGATGACCATCGCCCGGGGTCATGAGACCTTAGGCAACCTTGGCCAACAGCCACCGACGCCAAATCTGGCTCGTCGGCCTACAAAGGGTTTTATTTTTTGGAATAAAAAAAATAAAGAAAGAAAAAATAGAAAAAAGAAATATAAGTCAAAAGCCCCTTATAATATATATATATATATATATTTGCCAAAGACTACTTAGCTCAAAGTTCCATTTCAAAGTATGTTTTGCCAAACACCATTTGCATTTCCTTAAAGTTACTTAGGCTAAAGATATTTGTATTTACTCAAAACTCATTTCCAGTCGCACCAAACACACCCGGTAATCAATAGAATTTCAAATAAGAGCCTCGTGAGCACATGCATCTCACATACCATTTTCCAAGTTATGATCGGCGGCATTTTCATCTAGAGATTTCTTTTCTTTCCTTTGTTCTTTCTTTCCTCCTTCCTCTGTTTATCTTCTTCTTCCTTCTTCGTCCAATCGGCTTTTCGGTTTGTCTTGTTGTTTCTTGATGACGTGAGCATTTTCATGTCTCCGGTTCTTCCTTGAGGCGCATGGCCTACTTACTTCGATTTTTTGTCGCGTGAACGAGAAAATGCATTGGATAGCATATCCTCGTAATGCCTACCTCGTCCTCGGCCTTATCGAGTGTCCTACTGGTACTTCATCGAGCCTTTTGGGAGTTGAACTGGGAGTCGGCTTGGCGATCACGGATGCGGAAGCAAAGGCACTTGGACAAGCTCGTGGCCGAAGTGAGTCGACCGAGGAAGGACAACAACTAGAACATCACGAGCATCACCATCACCACCCACCACTTACTAGGCGTAGAGGCCGAGAACTCGATCCTGAGAGCTTGGGATCTTGAGTTGAGCTAGAGACTGCCCTCAACGATAGCCTTTTTTTTGTTCTTAAGAAGAAGATGAATCGGAGAGTTCCCGGAAGGAAAGAAGGGAGAAGAAGATGAAGAGAGAAAAACAAAGGTTTTGGATGAAAACACCCTTCATTATGGTTTGGAAATTGGGCCAATTGGCATGTGAGATGCACATGCTCGCTAGGCCATTGATCGAGACTAAGTTGATTACTTTATACCTTTATTTGAAATAAACTTCACTCCGGATATTTTGAGAAAATGATCTCATTTTAAATCTTTATTTGAAATTTTTTCTTCTTTTGGATCATTGACTTCAACTATGTTTTCATATGTCCAAGTCTATGGTGGTGCTGACTTTCGATAAGAGACAGTACTTGTGTCTCTCAAATTTAAAAAAAAAAAAAAAGCAAAAAAGGTGTGTTCATTGAGCTTTAATATAACAAAGTTTGCCACATTGATGTTTAATATAAGTGGTAATTTCGGATTTGAAGAAGGACACGACGTGGTTATAGCTATCATTTTTACACAAGAAAAAATCAGCGTGCCCCTTTGTGGCTCTGATACGATAAAGATAAACAAAAGGATTGGATGACCAAGGGCACCAACTTCATTGATACTTTGTACGTCATCATCTACAATCATGGTGAAATCTAAATATAAATATTATGATTTCATCTATATGGAAAATGAATAAAAACAAATCAGGGAAATATCTGTAAATGATCAGCTCGAGCCATACTAATATTTTGGCCGAATGTACAGTTATTCGACATAAAGAGGTATGTCCGAACTATCCGTTATTGGACATCAAGAGTTGTGCTCGTATATAGTTATTTTGGGAATGAAGAGTTGTCTTCTCTTCGATTTGGTGTGTTTATATAAGTTGAAATTCTGATAATGAACAGAATAGTATCGTGTCTAATTATGAACATAATAGTAATTTCAACTTCAAGAACATTCATTTTTGATTTTTTTCTCAAAGAAACACAACCTTCTTCTCCAAATGTTTTCCTTGAGAGATCTTAGAGAAATATCAGATTTGTTATTTGCTATTCTCACCGAGACTTTGTTATATCCTGAAAGATATTTGTCGGAAACCATTAACAATATTGTGGAGCAAATAGATCCTTAAAGAGAGTGTTATCACGCCTTAAAGTATGATTCTATTTCATCCCATTTTCGACGATATTTTTCAATAGTTGGCATCTACCCGAACCCATCAACCATCTTCATACCTAAGGCTCCAAACCATTAACAATATTGTGGAGCAAATAGATACTTAAAGAGAGTCTTATCACGCCTCAAAGTCTAATTCTATTTCATCCCATTTTCGACGATATTTTTCAATAGTTGGCATCTACCCGAACCCATCAACCATCTTCATACCTAAGGCTCCAAGCATATCGTGTCGGAAGTTTGATTTTGGGGCAGAAGATGAAATGTTGATGCTAAGGAAGAGGTTTATTTAAAGCCCCTTTTTTTCTTCTTTTTTTTTTTCTAATTACATGGATACAAAAAAGGACGTGCTGAGCCATCATTTTATAGATCCAACTCATCATATAATATTTCACGTCATCAAATGATATTTGATTTGTCATCCTCCGCCCTAGATTCCATCCTCATGGCCATCCGGTTTGATCACACGGAATGACTATATTGAACATCCGACGTTAGTTTAAGGATTGCATTGAACAAATTAAATGTCCAAAAATGATATTGTGCATTGAGCCAAAATTTAGGGATTTATTAGTGCCATTATTCTCTAAACTAAATTGTTGACACCTAAATTTTGATTTTTAGTAAATCATTCATTTAAGCACAAAATGAGAATTAACATTAGTTCTCACCAAAAATTAATTTCTCATGCATCACATTTTTATTTTTCTGTCAATCATTCTTGCATACAGACCAAAGGTGAGACAATTGAGCTTAACTTGACGAGCGATTGGACCCGGACTTAATCGAGAATTTCGACTATGACAGGTAGGGGGTGCCGAAATTAATTAGGCTATATTGGACCTATTTTGAGCTCAAATCAGTCCATTTAAAAATTAAGGCTTTTAACTGAATATCTATTATTTTTAGAAAACCTTAATTCGAACCCGAAATTCGGAATGAGCATTAATTAAGCCCGAAAATTTGAGACGAACCCATAATTGAGCATGAGAATTTTGGCCAAGGCCTTGCAATGGTATACTGAAATTCTTAAGGAGGTTTGGGACCTAAATTTAAATTCATTTCAGCCCATTTAAGCCTATTTAAGCGACGGGGCATTTGGTTAATTAAGCTGTTAATTGATTAAAGCCCAATTTGAGTTCGAATTTGTGCGATTGAGCCCGCACATCAATGAAATTCGGCCAGCCCATGCTATCCCTCTTTTGGCTGAAATTCTGATGTCTTTTGATAGTTTAGGGCTCTTAAATTATCAAATTTTTCAATCCTACGGCTAACATTAAATCTTATCCTTATTAGAGCTTGAAAACTAACGGCCTAGATCGAATCCTACGCCCACTAGCAAACCCTTGTTCTATATATATGTTACTATGTCTAGGGTTAAGAGGGAGGTCGGCAAAATTTTTCTGCTCACATACTTAGAATTCACGTGAGGTAGGCTAGAGAAAGAGAGAGAGAGAGCTCGGCAATTTCAAAAGGCTGAAACGACTTTGCTGTGAGTTCGATCCTATTGCTCTGCTTGTTTTCGCTCAACCTCACGACGTGCGGCTGTTCAGTCCAAAAATATCTGCTGCTGTCCAAGGATAATACTCTGTGGTTTGGGTTTACTTCACTACTGTCTAGTGGAGTTTTCGCATCAAATTAGCCCGAGTCCCGTCCTACGGATCAAGGTAACCTCAAGCACACTTGTAGGATATTTCAAGTACGTATTCTGAGTGATTTGCTCGCTGTTTTAATGCTATTTTATGCTGTCCTGCATGTTGTGTTCGTCTGAATCGAGCCTTTTTTTTTCTTGCACGTTTTATATTATTAACCTATGCAGAATTTTGCAGGAACTAAAAAGGTGAGTCCTTGACTTTTCTTGTTGATGTTTTGCGTGAGTTTGGTGTTGTTTGATACCGTCATTGAGGCAAAAACGCAGGTTGTTTCGAAAACTCAAGAAGCAATTATTTTTGGATGATCGAAATATAAAAACCCTAATTTTTACAAATTTAAAAGTGGGGTTTATTTATGTTTTCAAAATAAAAAAAATTTCTAAATTAGGAAATTTTATTTCCTAATAGGTAACATCCTTATCTCGATATATTCTGGAGATTGTTTGCATTCCTTGGATGTGAACAAATAGTTGATGAATATAGAAATTGATTTTCGGATAAGTTATGTTGCTCAGTTTTAATTTATGAACTTGAAACATATCTTGGGGATATTGAGCATATATATTTCCAAATCACTATGAGCATATCCTTGAACAATTTTGTCGCCTAATCTCATATGTTCGAAATTTCTGAATGAATCTTGAGATATGATGCTTATCTTTTTAGATCCTTTACATATCTTCCGGTGATGGATTTTGAGGTAATCGATGTCGACATATTTTCGAAATATTAGAACAATACTTCATGGCCTAATCAAAATTTTCGTAAATATTGAAGAAATCTTTGAGATTTGGAAGTTATCTCAATTATCTTGAAAATCCTAAGAGATAATCTTTCCAATTTTTAGAAGATATCAATCCTTTGTGGATAGGAGCCCATCTCCTTGAAAATTCCGGAATCCCTTAAGGATTTTCGAAAATTCAATAAATATTTGCACATCTTTAAACAAACTGCCTATAATGTATGCTCCCTGGTGCCTAGTCCCGTCGGAAAATTAAATCACACGCTACGTCCATAATCTTATGGAATGGGATGGTGATTTAAATATAGAAATTCGTATTTTGCCCTTTGACAAGAAGGGACGTTGTATTTCTATATATTTATCCATATCTTGGCTCGAATCCTCGAGGATGTAGCGGATAAAATCTCGCTCTGGCCCGGATCTTCGAGAATGAGAAAATTTATCGAAAAATTAGGAAGTAAAGGTATATTATGGTCATTTTTGTTTAATTTTGTTCAAATCCATTAAAAGAAATTCGAAAAAAAAAATAAAAAAGAAAATAAAAAAACATCCAATTCATATAAACCAATCAAAAAGACATTTTCATGAAATTGGTACCGAAAGGGCGCTAATTTTTAATTAACGTAACCAAGTCCCCGAACTCAATTTCTCTGGTTCGTAGAGATAAAATAGTTCTCCCGCTATTTTATATAGGTTTATAATCAACCTACTTTAAATGATTAGTGGCGGCTCCTAAATTAAAAATCAAACCTAAGTTGCGAATTGGTAGGGCTTGGGAGAGTCCGCATTAGGTTAGTTAATTCATCTAATTAACTTAATAATCCATTAACTCGATTTTTTTACGGTCGCGACATAAATGATCATGTGCAGATAGACAATTCCAATGTTGTAATTGACCTTATTTTGTTGGCGAACTAAATACCGACCGATATGTGAAGGTTGGGTTTTACTTGGTTTAGTATCATGAGAGTTTGCCATGTCCAAAAGTATGGAATTTTTAATTGTTATAGTGCAAATGTACAAGGCCCATAGTATCATTTGCTAATAAAAATTAAGTTTTCCCTCTTAAAACCCAGATTATGATAAACCGGTAATTAACGTCTTTCCAACGCCATAAAATCACTTAAAATGGTCAACCGTTAAATCTTTCAACTTTGTACAACCTTCATTAATTTTATCCCTCTTAATACCCAGTTACTTTATCGATTTATTGGTTTTTAAGGGGGAAATTTTACTGAGAAAAGTATAGGATTTGACTAAATTGGCAAGGATGAACATCACTAACCATTAGCAAAGTAGCGTACAATGACATGTTTTGACCCTGAAAGGATGATAATAATAATAATAATAATAATAATAATAATAATAATAATAAAAGAGCAAACGATGATCTTTCTTCTATTTTTGGAAATTCTCATTCATTGTAGACTATTTGGAGGAACTTTCGCTTTGAATTTTTTTCACTTTTTAACGTTTATTTTGATTGAACTTTTTTGGACATTTGAGGTCGATTTTCATAATATATTAAGCACAAGATAATGTCTTTAATTGGCGGGAAAACATACATTGCCTTAGAAAATGGAATGAAAACCCGAGACAGCCCACTACTTCATGGGCTTAGGCCAGACTCTTCAGCCTGTTCAAGGGGCCCTTCTGAATTTTAAATTCTAACATTCTCTCAATTTTGTTTCATTGGAAGTCTTGCTTGGTTCGTAGGAAATACCACCCACCATGAGGAACTCAACCATGGTTTTTGATTTGATTTTGTTTTATGGGCGGATCCAAAATCATTCTTGTCCTTTTTTTTTCCCCATTTGGGCCTACTCAAAATCATTCTTTTTCAACGCAGCATAGCGAAAATTGATCTTAGTCTATGCCACAAACTTTGGTACCCTTAGCACAAGACTTTTGTAGGAAAAACAAAGTCGAGAAAAGAATCTCCTAAGTGAATATTTGCTTCCCTTGTCGGACATGGCCCTATGTTAAAGCAAGCTGCAATCTCAACTCAAAAGATCACACCTAACACCCCTTCTCTTGTGAATATAGCGGGTAGCGGGGATCGAGCACACATCGTTAGCTTGGAAGGTTAGGGGTCATGGCCGACGTTGAGAAATACGTCATGGAGGTTTCTTGGCCAGGGCTATCTGTAGTTATAAAAACTATAATCCATAAGCGACATCGCATGCGGCACGTGTTCAATTCAATTAGAGGCAATTTTTGTTTTTGAATGTGATATTCTATGTATAAGTCTGCATGTATAACACTTGATTATTTCAAAGTATAGTGGAAGCTCGATACCTTGATATTTTATCAAGAGAGAGCCAAAGTTTGAATCCCTTAATGTATCTAATCGAATTCATCTTTACTCAAAAACTCAAGTCAGCGATTTAAGAGAGCGGGACGTTAACGGGATACCACAAGCAACTCTTCGTATTTCATTAACAACTCCTTACAACATCATCTCTCGTAGTAGTTTCATTTTTTTTTATAGTTCTAACATACATAATGAACAAGGTTGGCGAAAATTATAATTTATTTCGGTTAACGTAAAGAGAAAAACAAAAAGGAGAAAAGAAAATAGTAGGTAACAAAGGACATGTGGCGAATCTAGATGTCTCCCTTTCTCTCTTGATATATCGTAGTAAGGTAGTTTAAAGATAGTCAAAGGCTCATGGGCCAAATTTCCTAAACAACTCCAAACTTTAGGTTTAGTCCCAACTCAATCCCAAACTTCTTTTTGTTTTAAAAAACAAACAAACAAACTTTCACTCGAGTATCAAATATGCCCCCGCTAATCCTTCGTCCAGGAATCATTTTTAAGTCTTCGACGTGGCAATTTCACGTCAACATTCCAAGTTCAAGATGCCACGGTCTCAACTTTTGCAATTGCCCAAGCTATTATTGTTTGCATCTCGTCCTACTGCACATAATAACATACCCTTCAATATAGTCTTAAGAAAGCAGTCATCTAAGCCTATGACACATCTATATCCTACAAAGAACACTCTTTTCGCCTAAATTAACAAATTTTGCCAAACATCACATGCAGCTTTGAAGCCCACTACTTACTCAGGTCATCGTTCTTCATTAAGAGTTTGATGAAGAACATTTCTCCAATTTTTTCTGATCTCATTCGCTTCCTTACCAAGCGATCGAGAGTGAGCCCATGTGAGAGTGCGAGATAGGAAAAAATCGAGCACTTTGAAGTCCATTACTCGGTCCAATCATGGAGGAACTCTTCATGTTCGTAATGACTTTTTTTGAGTGAAACGAGTCGAGAGGCTAATGCACGGAGAGGGGCTAATGAGCCGAGGATGGAGAAGCTCGTTGGCTCCGGCTTTGTGTTGTCGAGAGCAAAGCTGATATAGAGGGAGCAACCAAGCGTTCTCTCTCTCTCTCTTTGACGATGCATTAAAAAAGCGAAGAAGCAAGCCCTAATTACTTCTAACTTCTCCCAATTTTTGAAGCAAGGAACGCCGACATTTTTGTGGAACTTTTCCATGTCAACTCGATGACATGGATTTAGTGCTGTCATGGAATTGCTACGTCAGAAGACTTAACGGTGGCTTCGGACGGAGGATCAGTGGGAGGGCATATTTGGGATTAAATCTAAAATTTAGAGTCTTAAGGGAATCAAGCCAAGCCAACGCCGGCTGATGGCTTCTTTTTCTCTTATTTTTTGGTCAAACGAGGGGGGAAAAGGGGAGGGTCGGAACTGCCCACAATAGTCTCTCGGACATCAACTCATGATGCGTGCGTGCCGTGCGCGTGAGGAGAGAGAGAGAGAGAGAGAGAGGGGATGACCAATGAAAAGGAAAGGAATGATTATTTTATGATGGCGTCATCCAGATTATAGCCCTACGTCATCGAAGGCGAAGTTTGCAGCAATGGCCCCCACAAGAAACACAGCCGCCGCGCATATTAATTTTTGCCCCATCTGACTTCAGCCCCCATATTTATCCCGTTTTCATCAATTGCGTCCCTAAATTGACCTCATTGGTCTCAATTTTTCCCTTTTTATTTTCAGATCATTGAAAAATATTCACAGGGTGGGGCAGAAGATTCCTCGACACGCCCCTCCACTTTGAAAGCATGCCCCAATCTAGAAAAATACTATGATAATATGAAATATCAGCCGTCCATTTTGATCGATCCTATGCATATATGTCTTTTCAAAGTGGTACACTACAAATTAGTCCGGGATGGGAAAATTTTCGCATTGATTAGGATCGAGTCGCGGGAGCTTCGCCTTCCAAAGGTACGCGAAAGACGAAGGAAACCCATTCTTTGGGCAAGTCAAGCAACAAGAACGTTCCTTTTGGGTGCGCTTTGATTGGTGAACGAGAGAAGTCCTCCTAGGAAACATCCATTGTCAAAAGGAGGGTCAAAGATCATCAAGCGGGTTGTCTATCTCCACAAGTAATAATAATGCAAGATTGAAAGTGATATGGCAAGAAATTCCTAATCCTAGTCAAGTTAGAGAAGATACCGAAATAATAATAATATTTTACGTCGATGATTATCATTGATTTTTTCGTTTAACAAAAAGGAAAAGAGAGTACTTGACGATTTGCATACCAATTTGTTTTTTATTTTTCCCCTTCTCTTCCATAGACATTCGAATTAAAAAATTAATTAAATAAATTAATATCCTGTTTAACCCATCAAAGCAAATAAACAGTAAACGCCCTCCCAAAGTCAGAATCTCCAATGAATAGCGACACAACACAAGTTCAGAATCTCGTTAGCTTTTCAATCTCCTCCATCGCAAAACAACGATTTGATTCACCTTACTCTTGCGAGAAAAAAATTAGAAAATTAAATCCCTGGATCTCCACAAAACAAAACAAAACAAAAAAAAAACAGACAAAAACACCTTTTGGGTTCCTGCGAATCCAAGTCTTTAATCCAGAAAAGATTTTTTTGGGAGGCCGAACATCATAGTAAACCATGCCGGCATGGTGGCTCTTCTTGTCGGTCCTCCTCCTTTGTCGGCGTGCTTTTCCGCCAGGAGCGCACCGGGCTCGAAACTGTAATAACCGTCGACGCCCGTAACGCCACGTGGTGGGACTTCTCGAGGTTCCTCGACGCCGGCAGGGGAGCCACGTGGACGGCATGTCGGATCTCAAGAGGTACTTCAACCGATTCGGCTACCTCCCGTGCCCGACTCCAACTTCACGGACAACCTCGAAGAGCTCCTCTGTTGGTACTTGCGGGTCAACGACCCAGACAACCACGGCTACATCTACGGTGCCTTCGTGGACTTACTGATCCGCAGTGATCATGCAAGTTCCCAGTAACTTTTAGTCATAGTAGTTCAGTATAACATCTGCAAATTCTAGTTCATTGAAGTTTACTTATTTTCTGGATACGTAAGTTGATAGATGTTCCGGGTTTATTGTAGCAGAGTGAAAGTCAAAGCGAGAGTTCTGGGAATAGGAAGCCAAGCGCAAAAGAAGGAGAGGGAGAAAAAACGTAATAGACAAAGACATGAAAAAAAAAGTGGATGAAGAAATAGGATGGGCTTAATCGGGTTATTATATAAAATAAATTTAAGTTGAGTTTTATGGGCTTGTCATTATTGTTTATGAATGTTTGGGCTGAGTTGAATTTTGTGAAATGGGTTTAGTTCAATGGATTAGACGTGGGGGCCGGGCAGCCCCATTTTTGGAATATAAAAATATTTCTTAAGAAGTTTAAAAATATATATGTAATTAAAAATATTAAATATCAAAAAAATTCAAAAATAAAATTTGGGAAATTGGTTAGGAAAATGCTACTTCTTGTTTTCTTAATTGTTGTTTCGTTGATAGCTGATTGACTTGTATGCTCAAATTGAAGTGTTTAATTGTTTTCACTCAGTGATCATGAATTAATCAACTTTCATGATAAACATTGTAAATGAAATTTCCTGCATTTGATTGGGCTATGTCCTTAATAAGCATCGATGCTATCATTGTCTTTTCCGGAACTATTTTCGGTACCACAATAGTGTTTGTCCTCGTAGCTACCTCATAAACCTTCACTTGATGCTTTTTAATTAATTGTGATCGCATACCCATTACATTATGATCACTATCGAATTAAAATTTGAAATTTAAGCAAATCTAAAAAGACAAAGATTGAGGGTAATGGAAAATCAACCTTGTCGGTGGAAACTATTGGGAATTTTAGGAGGGCCTTGAACAGAGTTATCACTCTCTTTAGGACCCGTCTCTCGTGCAGTTTCTCATGCAGTTCATCCTTAATTCCTTGCCTCACAAGCAATATCAGCCATTTTAGAGGAATTACAACACTACAAAGGATAAGTGGAATGTAAATAAATTGGCCAATATGCTGGTGCAAGAGGAAACAAGGATAAATAATCAAAGGGATTATTCTGTTCATCTCCTAAAATGAATTCCAAATGAAAATGTGGAAAGCACAAGAGAAAGGATTACACAACTTAAATCATTCTTCTAAGGCTTTAATCTACAAGAAGGACAAATCTTATTAAGTGTCATTTTCAAAACAAAATTGGACACTTCAAGAAAGATTGTCCGTAAAAAAAAAAGAGAGAAGAAGAATGATTGTCTAAATCGTAAAGTTTGGTTCAAAAAGAAAGGTAAGTCTTGTGCTTTAGTATGTTTTGAATGTATAAGTTCCTCATAACATTTGGTTGATTAATTATGATGCTACTACTCATATTTCCAATATGATGCATGGATTTCTTACGATCCAAACCATAAAACTACATGAGAACTTTACGTTCATGAGGAAAAGAAACAATGCTCCAGTTGAAGGAATTGGCACTTATCGGTTAATCTTAGATATTGGGCATTATTTGGATTTATTTCAAACCAATTATGTACCTATATTTTCCCACAATCTAATATCTTTGCCAAAACTTGATGTAGCGGGATTTTATCTTAAGTTTGGTTCTAGATCTTTTAGTTTCTTTAAGAATGATAATCTTACTTGGTGTTGGAATTTTATGTGATAATCTCTACAAGTTCAAACTTGATAATGTTTTTGCTTAGACCTTAGTGACGTTGCATTATAATGTTGGCACTAAATTCTGCTTATATGTGGCATAAAGGTTTGGATCATATATCCAAAGAAAGAATGCAAAGATTAGTGAAGAATGAAACTCTTTCGAATTTGGATTTATTGACCTTGGAGTGTGTGCAATTGATTGTATTAAACGCAAACAAAGAAAACACACTATAGGTGTCGTAAAAAGCATAGAGCTTCTTGAAATTACATACCGATATATGTAGTCCTTTTGATGTTCCATCTTTTGGTGAAGAAAGTTATTTTATCACCTTTATTGATGATTTTTTCATGTTATGGTTACGTTTATCTATTGCATGATAAAACTCAATCGGTGAATACACTCGAAATATATATTAAAGAGGTTGAGAGACATTTAGATAAAAAGGTAAAAATAGTAAGGTCGTACAGAGGTGGTGAATATTATGAAAAGTATAATGAATCGGGACAAAATTCAAGTCCATTTACTAAATTCCTTGAAAGACAAGGCATTTGTGCTCAATACACAATGCCAGGTACACCGCAACTAAATGGTGCAGCAGAAATGCATAATTGTACTCGAATGAAAATGGTTAGGAGTATGATGAGATCTTTACCCTTATCTTTATGGATGTATGCATTAAAGACTTTTATGTATTTGTTAAACAGGGTTCCTAGTAAAGCAGTTCCAAAGACTCCCTTTGAACTGTGGATGGGTAGGAAACTTAATTTACGACACCTACATGTTTGGGGTTGTCCAACAAAAGTATGAATTCACTATCCACATGAAAAGGATTTTAGAATAACCAAGTGGATATTTCATTGGTTATGAAGAAAAATTGAAAGGGTATAGGTTTTCTTGTCCTAATCATAATAGGAGAATTGTTGAATTTGTTAACGCCAGGTTCATTGAGAATGGTGACATCGGTGGGAGTTACGAATTCATGATGCTTGCATTCAAGAAGTCGGGGTGGAGGTTCCTTTACTCAAAACTTCTAAAGTTGTTGTTTCGATATTATTGTTCAACCAAATAATAATCAATAACAATAAATAAATTATCAAACACTCAATAATGAACATGTTGATAATGAACCTACAGTAGTTGAGCCACAAGAAATAGCATTGAGAAGATCTCAAAGAGGAAAGAAGCCAGTTGTTTCTAATGACTATTTGGTTCATCTACAAGAGTCGAAATTGGTTGTGATCCAGGTTCATTTTCATAGGCAATATAATGTAGTGATTCTACTAAGTGGTTTGATGCCATGAAAGAAGAGTTGAAAGTGGATTAGAATCATGTATGTAAAAAAGGTCAAGTGTAAATGAATCTTTAAGATCAAGCGCAATTCAAAAGGTGATATCGAACGGTATAAGGCCGGACTTGTTGCCAAAGACTTTACTCGGAAAGAATGCATTGATTATAACGATACCTTTTTAGTCTCCAAGAAAGACGCACTTATTATGGCTTTGGTGGCATTACGATTTAGAGTTGCATCAAATGGATGTGAAAATTGTCTTTCTTAATGGGAATTTAAAGGAATAGGTTTATATGGATCAACCTTGAAGGCTTTTTAGTTAAAGAAAAGGAACATAAGGTGTTTAAATTAAAGAAATCAATATATGGACTTAAACAAGCTTCTCGACAATTGAATCTCAAGTTCAATGATACTATAAACTCTATTGGTTTTGAGGAAAACACCGATGATCAGTGTATATTCATGAAGGTCGGTGGGAGCAAGTTTATTTTTTAAGTTTTGTATTTTGATAACATTTTGCTTGTTGCTAATGATCGTGGTTTGTTGCATGAAACCAATAAATTTTTCTTTAAGAATTTTGAGATGAAAGATATGGTTGAGGCGATGTTTATGATAGGAATAAAAATATTTTGCAATAGATTACAAAGATTGTTAGGGTTGTCTAAAAAAGCATGTATTAATAAAATTCTAGAGAGATTCAATGTGGACAAATATTTAGCAGGAATAGTTCCAATTCAAAAAGGGGACAATTTAGCCTTATGTATTGTCCAAAAAATGAATTGGAATAAGGGCAAATGAAAAATATTCCGTATGTATTTGTTGTTGGGAGCTTAATGTATGTTCACACTTGCACCGGATTAGCCATCAATTTTGCTATCGCAATGATAGGCAGATATCAAAATAATCCAGGATTGGATAAATGAAAAGCTGCAAAGAAAGTTCTTAGATACTTAGAAGAAATTAAGAATCATATACATATTTATAAATGATATAATCATCTTGAGGTGATTGGATATTCAGATTCATACTGAGCTGGATATGCGATCAGTGTTTGATGCATCCATTATGGAGGCTGCATTTGTGGCATGCTTTGAGGCCATTATTCATGTATTGTAGCTATGGAACTTTATTTTAAGGCTTATGATTGTCGACATTATTACCAAACCACTGAAAATTTATTGTGATAATCCCGTAGTAGTTTTCTTCACTAAGAACGACAAGTATTTTAAGGGTGCTAAACTTATGGAGATTAAATACTTATTTGTTAAGAATAAGTTTAGAAACAGAGAGTGTCAATTGAGCATATTAGCACCAACATTATGATTGCAAACCTTTTAACAAAAGGATCGCCACCCAAAACATTTAATGATCATGTTGAAATGGTGGGCATTATTGGTGTCATTAATGATATTGTATTATGGCTCAATTAAGGTTATATATTTAACACTCTAAGCTCATTTATGTGTTTCTGATATATCTTATTTTCTACTTAGTGTACATGATGGAAGTAGATGAATGTTTTACATAATAATATCTAATAGAGACATTATAGTTGGACCATCACTATACTTCTCATTTATGGATCATGTTAAGTAGGGAGCTATAGTTATGGTACATAAAAGAGATTGTGTTGATTAATGACACACAACCACTATGACTCGCATTAGTCTTCTTTATTTTATTGTGATTATTATGTGATAGCCAATTTAAGGAAAAGTTATAACATGACCTTATTTTGCACATTATGATATTTATTAAACCATGAAATGAAAATCATATTGGCCAAGTGGGAGAATGTAAAAATAAATGTGGCATATATGATTTTATTAATAATGATTTAATAATTATTTCATGTTATAATTAATTTGTGTTGGTTATTAATGAAAAGACGCAACTCTTTATGTGCTTTGATGGATGGCATCTATTGAAGATGCGACTATTGATGACCTATATTTAAAAGGAAGTCCGGTCTTCTCTCCACCCTACGTACAAATGAACAGATATTGTTTTAATGTAAAATTAAGTTGTTCTCTCCATAGGGATAAAACGCAAATGATAACGGAGGGTTAAGGGAGAGAAACTAGTCTTCATCGTTTCCCGATTTTCTGCAATAACGATCTCGATTGAAGGCTTCACTATGTATAAATGAAAATCTTCTTATGGTACGTAAAAATCATGAAGATCAACGATTCCTATCATGATGAATTTCTGCACAAAGTTTATATTAATCGCTTATACCAATTGGTTAAGTTTTTTTCCATTGCGTGAATGAGGCAATGCATTAGATTGCAGATCCGTTTGATGCCTTCCTCATCCTCGGCCTTATTGAGTATCCTAATAGCACTTCCTCGTGCCTTTTGGGAGTTGTTACATATCCAGAGAAAGAGGAAGAGGATGGAGTCAAACCGGGAGTCGGCTAGGTGATCATGGATGCGGCAGCAAAGGCACTCAAGCAAGCTCATGGCCGAAATGAGTTAACGCGAGAAAAGACAACTAGATCATCACGAACCATCACCACCCGCCACTTGCTGGGCCTACAGGTCAAGAACTCGATCTTGAGAGCTCGGGCTCTTGAGCCGAGCCGAGACCGCCCTCATCGATATTCTATTTTTTCTTACAAAGAAGAAGAATCGGAGAGTTTTCGGGAGGAAGAAAGAGAGGAGATGAAGAGAGAAAGAAGAAAGAAAAACAACCTTGATTATGGCTTGACAATTGGCATGTGAGATGCACATGCTCGCTAACCCTTTATTTGACTAAATTGATTATCTGCTTTAATTTGAAATAAAGTCTACTCCGAACCCTTTTTGAGAAAACATCTTATTCCAAGCCCTTATTCGAAAATTTCTCTTTTAATATTTTTGGCCTAAGATTTTACAATCAATTATGTATATCTTGGATCATTCACTTTGGCTCTATTTTTGGATGTCCAAGTCTGTGGTGGTGCAACTATCTTTTCACTATGGAAACCAAATAGTCCTAACTTCGTTAAGACGCTACTTGCATATGCCAAAACGAAGAAGTTATTTTTTATCGAACTTCAATGTAACGAAGTTTGTCACATTGATATTTGAAGGAAATGAGAATTTCGGGTTTGAAGAAGGAGACGACGTAGTTATATTGACTTTTTTTTTAACAAGAAAATATCGGTGTCCCCTTCATAGCTTTGATCATCAAAGATAAACAGATCATTGAATGAATGAAGCTCACCAATTCCATCGATACTTTGTACAATATAATATAGAGATATCAAATAGGTATATCATCACCTATAATCATAGTGGAAGGTAAATATAAATAGGTTTAATACTACGAAAAATCATAAACCGGTACACTTGTAACAAATTTATCCCAAACTATTTTTTAACCACTAAAAATTTCAAATTTGTGTATGTTAAAATATGTCTCGAGTTTGAGCTCAAAGAGAAAATATGAATTTCAGAAATAGATAAAGTGAAGTGCTTCTAATCATGGAGATTAAAAAGAAAGGAAAATAAAGGGACATACATGTGTTGAAGTCAGCCAAGGAAACTTCCCTTTATTTTTGGGCGTTGGATTCCAAGTTGCATATTTTCTTATATTGTCTTGATATAAACTTGGTGGACAAGTTTTGTCAGCCAAGCAAATAAAATTGAAAAAAAGGGAGGATATTCACGGAACCGAACTTCGAGTTGGATTCGAAAATGAAAATAATTATCTCCACCGGTATTGATATCCAATAGTGGACATGCACAAAAGACTTCTTTATGGGTTTTGCTTTACGTTATAAAGCAACCAACGTCGTGGCCGTAAAATTATTATTGAAGCACCGTTTTTCACGAGTGTTTGGCGGTGGACATTCTTGTGGAATTACATCTACTATTCAAGTGACGAAGTAGATTAAAATCTTGTGAGTTTAATATTTGTGTAATTCTTTTGTGAGATTGAGAGATTATTTCATTAGGAATTTGATGGCTAAACACTTGTGGATTATTTGATGTAATTAGGACTCGGGAAATACCGAAAGTGCTTGAGTGACTCGAGCGTAGTTTCTAATCTCCGTCGGATCGTTTGTTCTATAGTGGAATTCGTTGCTGCTCTTTCCGTGGATATATGTCTCTACGAACGAACCACGTATATCCGGTATCCAATTTATTTTCTTGTTCTATCTATTTATTGTTCGAACGCCTGTTTGCGTAACAATTGATATCGATCAATGCTTGGTTAGAGTTGAAGCGAATCGATGGCAAAGAAGAAGTTAAAATGAAAATCGACAGATTTAAGGGGAAGGACTTTTGATTTCCGGAAGAAGCAGATTGAGCAATATCTATATCGAGATGAAGCTACACTTGCCCCTATTTGAGGAGAAAC
Organism: Rhodamnia rubescens; assembly: GCA_021437795.1. Taxonomy (NCBI): domain Eukaryota; kingdom Viridiplantae; phylum Streptophyta; class Magnoliopsida; order Myrtales; family Myrtaceae; genus Rhodamnia; species Rhodamnia rubescens. The sequence goes on from JAILYA010000041.1 coordinate 2,860,187, forward strand.
CAGATACGATGAAGCAAGTGGATTGAAAATTGCTGGATAGACGAGCGATGGGTTTTATTTGGCCGACATTGACTCGTAACGTCACGTTTAATATCGTTAAAGAGAAGACCACCACGGGTTTGATGAAAGCCCTGTAGGACATGTACGAAAAGCCATTTGTGATCAACAAGGTCTATTTAATGCGACGTCTGTTTAACTTGAAGATGAGCGAATGTGCATCGGTTGCTAATCATATCAATGAATTCAATGTGATCGTTAGTCAATTGAACTCGGTTGTTATTGAATTTCAAGATGAGGTATGTGCTTTGATTCTATTATCCTCATTGCCCGATAGTTGAAATACTATTGTTACTATTGTTAGTAATTCCGAACAAGTTTAACTTTTGATATGAATCGAGATTGAATTCGAGTGAAGATATCCGTAGAAGAGAGTCGCCAAATCCGTATCTACTTCTTTAATAGGTGAAAATAGAGGAAGAAGTGGTACTCGTATTAGCGTAAGTAGTATGAATATGAATAGACGCGATCGGCCTAGGACTGGTGGTGTTGTTTGTTGGAACGTGACAAGAGAGGGCATCTTAGAAGAGATTGCCGTAAGCTGAAGAACGGGAAGGGTAAGGGAATTAAAGGTTGAGTTTGCGGATGATGTTGCAGCTATAGCTGATAGTAATCGGATAATATTAATTTTGTCTTGTCTCATCTTGGGGATTCGTTGTTTGGCGAATGGATTATAGATTCAGGTTGTTCATTTCATGCTACACCAAACAGGAACCGATTTATTACTTATCAATGTATGGATAGTAGTAAATGTAGTTGGGAAATAATGCTAAATGTGATGTTATAGGTATTAGCAAAATTAGAATCATAATGCATGATGGTATTGTGAGGACATTGGCTAAAGCGAGGCATGTTCTAGAGTTGAAGAAAAATCCAATTTCCTTGAGTGCCTTGGATTCATTGGGGTATCGGTATTTTTCGGAATGCGGGAGTTCTGAAAATTATTCGAGTTGTCGTGGTGATAATGAAAGGAATCAAGCATAATGGCCTGTATGAGCTTTAAGATGACACAATAACAAGACGTCAAATGCATTTGTTCGAGAGTTAGAATTGTCTCGCATGTTTGGGGCACATGAGTGAGAGGAGCCTGAAGGTTCTAAGTGAAAGAAATTTATTGTGTGGTTATATGGCTAATGAACCGAATGAATGCAGGTGCTATGATTTAGATCAATGGCCAAAAATACAGTTTAGTGCGATTGTCAAAGAAACCATGAAAATTGCAGAATTACTTCATTTGGATGTTCGCAGGTTATCGTGGTTTCCTTCGAGAAAGATTACCAGATTTATGCTAATAGTTGTTGATGACTACTCGTGGAAGACTTGGGTATTTGTACTTAGGCACTAGTTTGATGCTATTGTCGGGATCATGCGGTTGAGAGCTTTGATCGAAAAGGAGATTGGTAAGACTATCAAGCATGTGCGGATTGACAAAAGCATGGAGTTTTGCTCTTAGCTATTAAATGAATTTTGCATGAACGAAGGCATAGTGAGACGCCACACTAGCGCCAATGAGCCACAACATGTTGCAGAGTTGATGAGCGAACGTTACTAGAGATGGGCCACAAAAAGCTCCCTAGTGTTGGTATGGCTACGAGATTCCTGGCGGATACGCTTAGTGCGGTAACCTACTTGGTGAATAGATCCCCATCGACCGCAATTGAATGCCGGACTCCCGAAGAAGTGTGGTCGGGTAACGTTGCTGATTATTCTATTCTTGGAATATTTGGTTGCCCATGTGATGTTCGAGTTAGTAACGGTAAGCTCGATGGAAGGGCAAGAAAGTACATGTTCCTAGATTATGCACAAGATGAACGTAGTTATCGATTGTGGTGCCCGGAATTAAATTCACATGTTATCAGCAGAGAAGTTAGATTTGACGAGTCTCCATACTTCCGGCTATGGGTTTTATTATCGGTGTTCATACAGATCCGGAGGGTGCCATCTTGAGGTGGAGTTGCAACCGGAAACTCTTGAGGTAGTGACTACCAGCGTAGTAATCGATATAGATGGTGCTTCTAGCAATGTAGAGCCTGTAGAGCCAATAGTTACTTGTAACTTATGATATTGGCAAGATACATATTTGGTCTCCCGACGGATATGAATGCAACGGTGGTTTTGCTTTATCTATAGTTAAGGAGCTTATGTCGAAAGTCCTTGTGGAGCAGTTAAAGGTGCATGTGCAATTGGTGTTTCGATGAGATCCACAGTTATAGCAAAATTCAAGCGCGACTTGAACTTGGAAGACGTCGCATGGCGGTTGAGCCTATTGGGGCTATTGGGAGAGTAGGAGTGAAGTTCAATTTTTTTTTTTTAGCGAAGTGATTGTCACTTGGCTCAAACGTCCAGCCAAGGTGGATATTACTAGAATATGTCTCGAGTTTGAGCTCGAAGAGAAAATATGAATTTCGGAAATAGTAAAGCGAAGTGCTTCTTGATTGTGGATATTATAAAGAAAGGAAAATAAAGGGACATACATGCGTTGAAGCCAACCAAGGAAACTTCCCTTTATTTTTGGGCGTTGGATTCCAAGTTGCTGGTTTTCTTATATTGTCTTGATATAAACTTGGCCAGCCAAGCAAATAAAATTGAAAAAAAGGGAGGATATTCACAGAATTGAACTTCCAGTTGAATTCGAAATGGAAATAATTATCTCCACTGGTATTGATATCCAATAGTGGACATGCACGTAAGACTTCTTCGTGGGTTTTGCTTTACGTTATAAAGCAACCATTGTCGTGGCCGTAAATTATTATTGAACCGCCGTTTTTATGAGTGCTTGGCGGTGTATATTAGCAAGGAATTGAGAGATTTGTGTAATTCTTTTACGAGATTGAGAGATTATTTCATTAGGAATTGTGAGGGCTAAACACTTATGGGTTATTGGATGAAATTAGGGCTGAAAAACAATGAGAGTGTTCTAGTGACTAGAGTGTGGTTTGTAATATCCGTGGATTGCTTATTCTATAGTGAAATTCGTTCTTTGCTTCTTCCCGTGGACGTAGGTCTTGACCATCGAACCATGTACATCCGGTGTCCGATTTATTTTTTTGTTCTATCTATTTATTGTTCGATTGCCTGCTCCGCATAGCAATACACCTATGATAAATTACCCAAAACTATTTTTTTTTACTTCAAAACCCACGAACTGGTACAATTGTGATAAATTTATCATATGTTAGTTTACATTAAATTTTACAGCAAATTGCTTAGTTAAATTACACATGTCGGTTGACTAGTGTACCGGGTTTGATATTTTTATCTTGTTTTATCACATGTGTATCGGTTTGAAAATTTTCGTGGTATTAACCCAATGTAGTGGAAACTAACGGAGGGTAAATTTGTCATTAGTGTATCAATTTGAAACTTTTTGGTGGTCAAAAAATTAATTTGGGATAAATTGATCGTAGATGTACTAATTTGAAATTTTCGGGGTAGTAATCCATATAAATATAACAATTTTATTTACATGGAAAAGGAGTAAAAACAAATCAAGGAAAAAATTATATCGTAAATGATCGGATCGAGGAATGTTTTGCTCGATAAGTTATCTTCATCATGATTTATAGAAGCTTTCGTATTATAACCATGCTGATATTTTGTTATTTGTTTTGTTGCTTCGATAGTAATCGCCCCAAACGCTCGGGTGAAAATCCGTCGGCTGGCGTTCAACCATGTGGCACCTTTCCCTTCTTCGGAGAAGAAGATGGAATTTCCGAAACCAAGACCGACATATTTTCCCTATTTTTTTTTAGGGAAAATTTCAAATAAGGCCTTGAAATATCTTTTATTTTCTCAAATAAGAGCTTGAAGTGAATCTTGTTCCAAATAAGGGCCCGAAATGCAATAATTTTCTCAAACAAGGGCATGAAATGAATTTTATTTCAAATAAGTGTATCAAGTAGCCATAAAATCTCAAAAAAGGGCTTAGTGCATTTTTATCATTTTATTTTTTTATTTTTTCTTTATCTTTTTTATTTTATTTTTTAAGAATTAAAACAAAACAAAAGTACACACAGAGGCGGGAGGAGCCCCCTACTGCCTGTCGGCTCCCCCATGCTTCTGTGCCAAAAACCAAACACTAGTTTGCCAATATTTTTCACATGACTCTGTTCTTTTGTTCCGTGCGAATCTTGTTCTGTTCTTATTGTCCCATTCGCTGTTTTGGGTCGCGCCAATGGGGCTTGGAGATAAAGTAGCAATCGGCCGGAGTTGCAACAGAGTGGCAAAAAGGATGAGCCATGAGATCCGACTTCCTCAGGCGGGCTCCTTCCCTCCCACCAGTGTTTACTTCCTTTTTTTTTCTTATTTCTTTTTCAATTTTTAAAAAAGAGGAAAGAAAAAAAGAAAAAAGTTTAAAAAATCAAAAAGGAGAATTGACGAAAATATCCTTTAGGCCAAACCCTTTTTGAGACTTCATTGCCACTTCATGCCCTTATTTCAAACCTGTTATGCCACTTCAGCCCTTATTTGAAACAAAATTCATTTCAGGCCCTTATTTGATAAAATGAGAGCACTTCAAGCCTTTATTTGAAAATTTCCCTTCTTTTTATGCTTCATTCTTGGATATTAAACCAGTAGACAAATCACATTTCAATGGATAATACAAAAATCATATTATTTCATGGAAATAATATGATTTTTGTATTATCCATTGAAATGTGATTTGTCTACTAGTCTGGAAATAAGATATGCTTCTCATAATATAATTGATTTTATCCCATCCCATCATTGTCGATACGACAATAGATTTTCGTATACTTAAATATACCTATTTTTTTCGTGAAAAAAAAATAATTGCTTATGAAGTCATAAGTTTTGTGTCTCTTCCGTAACTAGACCGAGGTTATTTTTTTTTTTTTTTGGCAGGAAATTTGTAACAGTTATACACATCGTACAATGATTGTCCTTTCGTGACAGGCTAAGTCTAAACATAAAATGTGCGAAATATATCATTTTCGACTTACAATTTTGAGTGGCCTACTCGGCTGGTGGTGGAGCTCGATTGGCTCTGCCACGAACTTGGATTCATTCATCGTTCGGACAAACACTAGTCTTGTGGCGTCCAAAGGGTGTCATATGATCATCGCAATAGTAAGAAGCAGGACCACAAAACGTGATTTTCATTTTGCATGTCATCATGCAAACGTGATGGGGGAATCTTTATCACGTTTTCAGAAGTAGACCTCCTTACCCGAGCCATCCTCGATCGCTAGTGTTTGCGTCATGACTTGCAGTATGAAAATAACGTTTATTGTCCTACCTCTTACTTTTTCGAAGAGAAAAAGTATCAAAAGAGTCTTAAATCTATTATATTGATATCAATTTAATCATAAACTTTTTAATTATATCAATTTAGTCCTAATTTTTTTTTATATTTATGCCAATTAAGAGAAGAGTTCTGTCCCTGCATAAGAGAAATATGTTCATTGAATCTTGAGCAATTATCTAATTTAGGAGGTCAATAATATACCGAAAAGAGGAGAGGGCAAGCTTCCGTATAGACATAATGCTTGCACAATGTTTACGTACTTATGTACAACATTACGGTTTGTGGTGATACGTTCGCTCAAACTATCTCCCACCATTTTTGTACCGAAGGAGAGAGAGAGAGAGAGATAAGATGGGCATCCATCTTGTCGTCGTGTTCTGCATAATTTTTATAGTCACCCTCGGCGTTAATTTCGTCTTTGTTTGCGGAAAAGATGACGCAAAAAATGTTTCTTCTCCAATTTCTCCGGTTCAGCAGCAATTCCTGATCAAATCTTAAAATGTTGAGCTGGCTCGAGAGAAGACAATATAACCTAAACGTTCAACAATTTTCACAAGATGTTGCCAATTTTGCAAATCCAAATCAAATGTTTCCTGTGTTTCGAGGACCATTGGACAGGGCAGGGACAGGTCATTGAGGCTCTTTATTTTATTTTGTTTTGTTTTTCTTGTCTTGTCTTGTCTTTGTCGTCGTTTGGTTCCCTAGAGTGGCCCCGAGTAATGCAACGAGAGGTAGGTTGCTAATTATAGTGAAATCCTTTGCCGGTCATTACCTTTGTTTATAGATGAACTAGGATAAAAATTTTGTGTCTTGATTTTCTCTTTCTCACGCTTACGCTTTGTGTTATAGATGAACTGGATAAAAAATTTTGGAAGGGGTTTTTCTTCATGAATAGTTATGATTAGGGGGTCATAAGATCAAGACCACAGTATTTATATTGATTTCCATGTAGAATGTTCATAACTTGTTTTTATTAGTTAAAGTACATATATATATGATTGGAGAGTTTTCCTAACTAGGATAAAGAAAATATTCACTTTTTTTCACATTAACTCACAGCTAAAAATGTTGTCAAATAAAAAGGATTCAGGAACATAATTACGTGAGCACCCTTTAAAGATGTCAACCCTCTTTTCCTTCTTGAAAAAAAAAAAAAAATGGAAGGGCGTTTATCCTTGGGGTTACCTTCCTCCAAATCCTACGTTCCCTCTCCTCAACCTTTTTGTCTCCTGTGTCCTCGTCCTCATAGAACATATCACCAGCCATTGCTTATCGATTTTCCCTCCAATTTAATAACAAAGAGTCCTTTGCTCAAACTATCTCCCTTTCTCTTGGAAGTCTAATTCTCCCCCCTTTGGGATTTAAGAAGATTACTGTGGCCCATTATAGCATAGTACTTACTTTTGTATCTCGATAAATCTTAATCGTCGATTGTAATGATTCATATCATCAAGTCTACATTTCATCTCGATCAAATGACTAGTTTAGAATTAAAAAGAGTCATCTAGAGAAACTCTTCTTCTACTGTACTTCTTACTCCATCTCTTGATCGCCCTTTCCTCCTCCCGGATATGAAGGGCTGGGCTCACTAACTCCTGAACTGTTTGATAGTCTTCGATTTCTTTCACCTCAAAAACTAGCTCAAAGGATGAGATTTTTTCTCACACTTATGAGCCGACTACATAACTTTAACAATCTCTCCTTACACATTGGGTCATGGGTTGGAGCAAGTAATAACCCGTATCTTCCGTGTGACTGTTGGATTCAACAAGAATACCATCCATAGGAATGACGTGACTTGACAAATGAATATAAGATTGCGGTAGAGCCAATAGAGCTCCACCACTGTTGACCCCAAAAAATGACCAATTTTTGGGTATAGTCGACCGTCGATGAGTGGTCATTTTTTTTTTTTGGTAAAGATGAGTGGTCATGTTTAATGCCTTTATTTTAAGATTTTTGTAATTCACCATCCATTCAATCCCGGGTGAAACATCCTCTTTGAATATGTCGAAACCTATTCCATCTTCTATTCAAATTCGTGCAAAACAACCACACCGAGTAGGTAACTCAAATGTTTAAGTCAAAAACAATATACTTCGTACGCTTCATTTTTCTCTGCTTGCTACAAAGAGATAATCATTGCACGGCATACATGGACATATTCAAGTTTCCTAAAGGAGGACCCTTGGTCTAGTTTGGTGGAAATGCTGTGCTAACCGTCCCGCGTTGACTGACGGTGGGACGGTCTGCACACAATCACAAAAAAATGTTATGCACAGCAAAAACAAAAATGTGGCTGAAGAGAAATTTGCATCAGTGACAAAAATTTGTGGCTGTGAGCAGACCGTCCCACCCTTGACTAACGTTGGGACGGTCAACTTGGCCGCACCCTTGGAAGAAATACATAATTCATCGATCCCTAAGAAATAAGTTATTACAAACAATTCCAATATAAACATTGTATCAAGGATGTGATGGATAAGATCAGTCACATTATAAGGAGTGTCTTCTATTCGCATGGAAAAAATCTCACTCGGGTAATATTCATTCAAATGTAATTGTTTTGGTCTCAAAACTAGTCTAAGTAACAAGGTGGTAATGAACACAACTGTCTATAAATACCCACCAAGTAGTGATGTTCTGCAATGCAAAAGCCGCTCCTTGGTCTTCACTTTGTGTATTGGTCACATATCCACAGGTGGAACAAACAGAGAAAGGGAGATATGTCGGTTCCGGTTTCGGGAATTCCATCTTCTTGTCCGAACAGAGGAACAAGCCACGCAGTCGAACGCCGGCAGGCGGATTATCATCCGAGCATATGGGGCGATTACTTCCTCATATATGCTTCTCCCACCAGGTCCATGGTTAGTAATTTCTCACATTGTCATGTGAATGAAGCGTATAAATATACGTGTATCGTGCTTGCATTGATCGAAAGTAGCGGCTACCATATGTGCAGGAGTTCAAATACCCTGGAAGAGTGAAGGAAGAAATTGAGGGATTGAAAGGAGAGGTGAGGAAGATGGTGACTGATGTCGCGGAAAAGCCCTCGCAAATGCTGCACTTGATCGACCAAATCCAACGCTTAGGAATTTACTACCATTTCGAACGTGAAATAGACGAGCAATTGGAACAAATCCATAAAAGTTACTCTCGACTTGTGCATGGAGTTTTTAAGGCCGACGACCTTCATATGATCGCTCTCATCTTTCGATTGTTGCGACAGCAAGGTTATAATATTTCATCAGGTATGTCATAGATTAGTTAACCAAGACCAGGCATATCGTCTTCCTAATTTCTAACGGTCCACATCTTTTTTCCACGTTGGTTTTGGTCGCGCAGATGTTTTTAACAAATTCAAGGATGGCAAAGGGAAGTTTAGGGAATCGCTCGTCGCCGATGCGCGCGGACTGCTGAGCCTATATGAAGCTTGCCATTTAAGGTGCCATGGCGATGCTATCTTGGAAGAAGCGCTTCATTTCGCTATGACTCGCCTTGAATTGATAGACGAAAGGAAAGTAAGCACTAGTCTCGCGAAACAAGTCAAGCGTGCCCTAAAGCAGCCGCTTCGCATGGGGCTGCCGAGGCTCGTGGCGAGGTATTATATTCCACTCTACCGAGAGGAGCCTTCACACGACGAAGTCTTGCTCGCCTTGGCTGAACTAGATTTCAACTTTCTGCAAGAGCAACACCAGAAGGAACTCGGCAAGATCACCAGGTTAATCAACTTGATGTGACAGCCTATATAAAATTAGCTTCTAGTTTTAGCAGCACCTAAACCATCGATTTTTCTTTGACTTTGATTATCAACTGAAAGTCTTTTACAAGAGAACAGATGGAGTTTTAACTACATCAATTCGTCGAGCTGAAGTACTTTCAGTTTCGCTCCTATTTGTTCAATCGTAGGTGGTGGAAGGACATAGATGTCGCGAGGAAGTTCCCATTCGCTAGAGATAGGATTGTGGAGCTGTTCTTCTGGACATCGGGAGTGTATTTTGAGCTGGAGTTTGCCGTGGCCAGAGACATACTAACCAAAGTGATCGCCCTTGGTTCCATTCTCGACGATATCTACGACGTCTATGGCACGTTGGAAGAACTCGTAATTCTCACCGAAGCAATCCAGAAGTCCGTAATCCGCATTCTCTTCCTCAAACTTCTGAATTTGAACGGTCTTGTAAAGAGTCTTAAGTGTATCATTTCTCTGGGACTCGAATTCAGGTGGGATGTCGATGCCATGGATGGACTACCAGAGTATATGCAAGCTTGGTACAAGGTGCTTCTCGATGTCTATCATGAAGTAGAGAATGAAGGGGCCTCGAAGGGAAGACCGTACCGCCTCGTCTATGCAAAAGAAGCCGTGAGCATAATCTGTGCACCTTGCATTCATCGAACACGAGTTTTTACATAGAAACCTTAACCTTCTTGTTTTATGCGTATTTTTTCAGATGAAGAAGCAGGCGAGAGTGTACTTTGACGAAGCCAAATGGTTCCACACCAACTACACACCAACGCTGGAGGAGTACATGCCTCTTGCGCTATTAACGATCGGCTACGAAACGTTAGCGATCACATCGCTTGTGGGAATGGGCGACGTGGTCACAGAACATGCTTTTGAATGGATGCTTGGTGACTGCAAGATCTTGAAGGCTTCTCAAATTATAGCTCGGCTCATGGATGACATTTCCTCTCACCAGGTATGATGAAAACATCATCATCCTCCAATAATAACCGGCGTTAGGACACCGAAGTGCGAAAGTTTATGTATGACCTCACCAAAAAAAAAATTTGGATCACTTAAGTGCCAATTTTTTTGAAAAAAAAATTATATGAGTGCCAACTCCATTGAGCTTTGCCGGAAATCTTACATGTCATTTTTATTTATTAATAACCTAATCCTACGTGGCTCACCGGAGGATTCAATCAGCAATAAAAAAAGCTTAAATTTAAAAAAAATAAAAAACTAAAAATTTCAAAAAGGAGAAAGAAAATGCAAGGATCGCCGCCGCCGCCGCCCCACCATTGCCGTGTCTGCGACCCCGGCGAGACTCGACTTCGCTATTGACGAGGGTCTCGGCAATGGTGTGGCCGCGGCGAGGGCTGTGCAAACCTCGCCGCTACTCGCTCGTCGCCGCCGCTAGCCAAACCCCTTTTTTAAGCTTATTTTTTAGTTTAATTTAATTTTTTTAAAATCATTTTATTTCTAAGTTTAAAAGTCCACGTAGATTGAATTTTTTTAAAAAAAAAACTTGCCACATGGACTGAGTTGTTGAAAACTTGCCACGTAATATTAAAAAATTAATAATAAATGCCACATATTACTTTGAGCGGAATCTCTTCCCGCTAGCACTTAAGTGATTTTTTTTTTTTATTTAGCACTTAAGTAAGCCGATAAAAAATTTTGGCACTAAAGCGACATTGTACATAAATTTTGGCAACTTTTGGTGTCCTTCGCCTATAATAACCTGGTGATTTCTAGATCGACCCGCCTTTTGGTGGGGAACGATGTCTAGAACAATGTCTAGATCTAATGACGCCGAGGTCGTTGGACATGCAGTTTGAGAAAAAGAGGGGGCACGTAGCATCTGCAGTGGAGCTGTTCGCAAAAGAACGCGGGGTCTCGGAACAAGAAGCCGAAAAGGAACTGCGGGAACAAGTGGTCGATGCGTGGAAGGACATCAACGAGTCGTTTCTTCGTCCAACCGAGGTCGAACCGCCGATTCCGACGCGGATTCTCAACCTCTCGCGGGTGATTCATGTGTTGTACAACGATGGAGATAATTACACCCATTCCGGGACCTTGCTCAAAGATCACGTGACGTCTCTCCTCGTTTGCCCCTTGCCGGTGTCCCGTCTCGTGAGAGGAACACGAGAAGGAACTCGCCAAGATCAAAGAGCGTAGCCCGTGTGCTGACTTCCTATTGATTCCAGCCAAAAAAAAGATTCATAAGTGGTTGTTGATGTCGTCTTGTCAAAGAAATATCAGAATTGCTATTTGCTATTCTGACCGAGACTTTGTTGTATCCTGAAAAATATATGGCGGAAACCATTAACAATATTGTGAGGCAAATAGATCCTTAAAGAGGGTGTTATCACGCCTCAAAGTAATTCTATTTCAGCTCATTTTCTCGATACTTTTCAATAGTTGGCATCTACCCGAACCCATCAACCATCTTCGTACCTAAAGCTCCAAGCATATCGTGTCAGAAGTTTGATTTTGGGGAAGAAGATGAAATGTTGATGCTAAGGAAGAGGTTTATTTGAAGCCCCTTTTTTTCTTCTTCTTTTTTGTAATTAGATGGATACAAAAAGGGACGTGCTGTTCCTTACCCAAAAAAAAAAAAGGGACGTGCTGAGTCATCATTTTACAGATCCAACTCAGCATATAATATTTCACGTCATCAAATGTTATTTGATTTGTCATCCTCCGCCCCAAATTCCATCGTCATGGCCATCCGGTTTGATCACACATAATGACTATATTGAACGTCCGACGTTAGTTTAAGGATTGCATTGAACAAATTAATTATCCAAAAATGATATTGTGCATTGAGCCAGAATTTAGGGATTTATTAGTGTCATTATTCTCTAAACTAAATGATCATGTGCAAATAGACAATTCCAATGTTGTAATTGACCTTATTTTGTTGGCGAGCTAAATACCGGCCGATATGTGAAGGTTGGGTTTTACTTGGTTTAGTATCATGAGAGTTAGCCATGTCCCAAAGTATGGAATTTTTAATTGTAACAGTGCAAATGTACAAGGCCCATAGTATCATTTGCTAATAAAAATTAAAGTTTTCCCTCTTAATACCCAGATTATGATAAACCGGTAATTAACGTCCTTTCAAAGCCATAAAATCACTTAAAATGGTCAACCGTTAAATCTTTCATTGTACAACCTTCATTAATTTTATCCCTCTTAATACCTAGTTACTTTATCGATTTATTGGTTTTTAGGGGAAATTTTACTGAGATAAGTATAGGATTTGACTAAATTGGCAAGGTAAAGAACTATGAACATCACTATCAACTAGCAAAGTAGACAACAATGAGCCTGAAAGAATGATACAAAAAGAGCGAGCAAACGATGATTTTTCTTCTATTTTTGGAAATTCTCATTCATTGGAGACTATTTGGAGGAACTTTTGCTTTGAATTCTTTTCACTTTTTAATGTTTATTTTGATTGAACTTTTTTTTTAGGTCGATTTTCATATTATATTAAGCACAAAATAATGTTTTCAATTGGCGGGAAAAACCTTGGAGACAGCCCACTACTTCGTGGGCTTACGCCGACTCTTCGGCCTGTTCAAGGGCCAGCCCTTTTGAATTTTAAACTCTAACATTCTCTCAATTTTGTTTCATTGGAAGTTTTGCTTGGTTCGTAGGAAATACCACCCACCATGAGGAACTCAACCATGGTGACCTTGAATTATACTGATTTGATTTTGTTTTATGGGCGGATCCAAAAGCATTCTTGTCCTTTTTTTTTCCCCATTTGGGCCTACTCAAAATCATTCTTTTTCAACGCAGCATAGACAAAACTGATCTTAGTCTATGCCACAAACTTTGGTACCCTTAGCACAAGACTTTTGTAGGAAAAACAAAGTTGAGAAAAGAATCTCCTAAGTGAATATTCGCTTCCCTTGTCGGACATGGTCCTATGTTGAAGCAGGCTGCAATCTCAACTCAAAAGACCACACCTAACACTCCTTCTCTTGTGAATATAGCGGGTAGAGGGGATCGAGCCCACATCATTAGCTTGGAAGGTCGGGGGTCATGGCTGACGTTTTGAAATACGTTATGGAGGTTTCTTGGCCAGGGCTATCTCGTAGTTATAAAAACCGTAATCCATAAGCGACATCGCGTGCGGCACGTGTTCAATTCAATTAGAGGCAATTTTTATTTTTGAATGTGATATTATATGTATAAGTTTGCATGTATAACACTTGATTATTTTAAAGTATAGTGGAAGCTCGATACCTTCATATTTTATCAAGAGAGAGCCAAAGTTTGAATCCCTTAATGTATCTAATCCAATTCATCTTTACTCAAAAACTCAAGTCAGCGATTTAAGAGAGCGGGACGTTAACGGGATACCACAAGCAACTCTTCGTATTTCATTAACGGCTCCTTACCACATCATCTCTCGTAGTAGTTTCATTTTTTTTTATTATAGTTCTAACATACATAATGAACAAGGTTGGCGAAAATTATAATTTATTTCAGTTAACGTAAAGAGAAAAATAAAAAGGAGAAAAGAAAATAGTAGGTAACAAAGGACACGTGGCGAATCCAGGATGTCTCCCTTTCTCTCTTGATATATCGTAGTAAGGTAGTTTAAAGATAGTCAAAGGCTCATGGGCCAAATTTCCTAAACAACTCCAAACTTTAGGTTTAGTCCCAACTCAATCCCAAACTTCTTTTTGTTTAAAAAAAAAAAAAAACTTTCACTCGAGTATCAAATATGCCCTCGCTAACCCTTCGTCCCGGAATCACTGTTAAGTCTTCCGACGTGGCAATTTCACGTCGCATTCCAAGTTCAAGATGCCACGGTCTCAACATTTGCAATTGCCCAAGCTATTATTGTTTGCATCTCGTCCTACTGCACATAATAACATACCCTTCAATATAGTCTTAGAAAGCAGTCATCTAAGCCTATGACACATCTATATCCTACTAAGAACACTCTTTTCGCCTGAATTAGCAAATTTTGCCAAACATCACATGCAGCTTTGAAGCCCACTACTTACTCGGGTCATCGTTCTTCATTAAGAGTTTGATGAAGAACATTTCTCCAATTTTTCTGATCTCGTTCACTTCCTTACCAAGCAATCGAGTGTGAGCCCATGTGAGAGTGCGAGCTAGGAAAAAATCGAGCACTTTGAAGTCCATTACTCGGTCCAATCATGGAGGAACTCTTCATATTCGTAATGACTTTCTTTGAGTGAAACGAGTCTAGAGGCTAATGCATGGAGAGGGGCTAATGAGCCGAGGATGGAGAAGCTCGTTGGCTCCGGCTTTGTGTTGTCAAGAGCGAAGTTGATATAGAGGGAGCAACCGAGCGTTCTTCTCTCTCTCTTTGACGACGCATTAAAAAAGCGAAGAAGCAAGCCCTAATTGCTTCTAACTTCTCCCAATTTTCGAAGCAAGGAACGCCGACATTTTTGTGGAACTTTTCCATGTCAACTCGATGACATGGATTTAGTGTTGTCATGGAATTACTACGTCAGAAGACTTAACGGTGGCTTCTGGACGGAGGATCAGCGGGAGGGCATATTTGGGATTAAATCTAAAATTTGGAGTCTTAAGGGAATCAAGTCAAGCCAACGCCGGCTGATGGCTTCTTTTTCTCTTATTTTTTGGTCAAACGAGGGGAAAAAAGGGAGGTTCGGAACTGCCCACAAAAGTGAGGAAGAGAGAGAGAGAGAGAGGATGACCAATGAAAAGGAAAGGAATGATTATTTTATGATGGCGTCATCCAGATTATAGACCTACGTCATCGAAGGCGAAGTTTGCAGCAATGGCCCCCACAAGAAACACAGCCGCCGGTTATATTAATTTTTGCCCCATCTGACTTCAGCCCCCATATTTATCCCGTTTTCATCAACTGCGTCCCTAAATTGACCTCATTGGTCCCAATTTTTCCCTTTTTATTTTCAGATCATTGAAAAATATTCACAGGGTGGGGCAGAAGATTCCTCGACACGCCCCTCCGCCTTGAAAGCATGCCCCAATCTAGAAAATTAATATGATAATATGAAATATCAGCCGTCGAATTTGATCGATCCTATGCATGTATGTCTTTCCAACATGGTACACTACAAATTAGCCCCGATGTTAGCAGCCTTGCAAAGAACTAGCAAACATCGTATGTTCACTTTTGGGACGATACCTCAATTTACTCTCTCTCTTTTCTTTTCTTTCCCAAAATTGGTAATCGCGAGAGATTAGACGATAAGAAAAATTCAGTCACTCCTCTTTTCGGTCGACCCAATATGGGTATAATCATTTACTCGATCTTTGCTTTGTTTCATTCTTCCAATATATACGGTTTGGGATGCGAAAATTTCCGCATTGATTAGGATCGAGTCGCAAGGGCTTTGGCTTCCAAAGGTACGCGAAAGACGAAGGAAGCCCATTCATTAGGCCAGTCAAGCAACAAGAACGTTCCTTTCGGGTGCGCTTTGGTTGGTGAACGAGAGAAGTCGTAATAATAATATCAAGAAATTCGAGATTGAAAGTAATAATAATGCGAGATTGAAAGTGATATAGCAAGAAATTCCTAATCCTAGTCAAGTTAGAGAAGATACCGAAACAATAATAATATCTTACGCCACTGATTATCATTGATTTTTTCGTTTAACAAAAAGGGAAAGAGAGTACGTGACGATTTGCATACCAATTTGTTTTTTTCTTTTTTCCCCTTCTCTCCCATAGATATTCGAATTAAAAAAATTAATTAAATAAATTAATATCCTGTTTAACCCACCAAATCAAATAAACAGTAAACGCCCTCCCAAAGTCAGAATCTCCAATGAATGGCCACACAACACAAGTTCAGAATCTCGTTAGCTTTTCAATCTCCTCCATCGCAAAACAACGATTTGATTCACCTTACTCTTGCGAAAAAAAAAAATAGAAAATTAAATCCCCTGGATCTCCACAAAACAAAACAAAACAAAACAAAAAAAACAGACAAAAACACCTTTTGGGTTGCTGCGAATCCAAGTCTCTAATCCAGAAAAGATTTTTTTGGGAGGCCGAACATCATAGTAAACCATGCCGGCATGGTGGCGCTTCTTGTTGGTCCTCCTCCTTTGTCGGCCATGCTTTTCCGCCAGGAGCGCACCGGGCTCCGTAACTGTAATAACCGTCGACGCCCGTAATGCCATGTGGCGGGACTTCTCGAGGTTCCTCGACGCTGGCAAGGGGAGCCACGTGGACGGCATGTCGGATCTCAAGAGGTACTTCAACCGATTCGGCTACCTCCCCGTGCCCGACTCCAACTTCACGGACACCCTCGAAGAGCTCCTCTGTTGGTACTTGCGGGTCAACGACCCAGACAACCACGGCTACATCTACGGTGCCTTCGTGGACTTACTGATCCGCAGTGATCATGCAAGTTCCCAGTAACTTTTAGTCATAGTAGTTCAGTATAACATCTGCAAATTCTAGTTCATTGAAGTTTACTTATTTTCTGGATACGTAAGTTGATAGATGTTCCGGGTTTATTGTAGCAGAGTGAAAGTCAAAGCGAGAGTTCTGGGAATAGGAAGCCAAGCGCAAAAGAAGAGAGAGAGAGAGAGAAAAAAAACGAAATAGCCAAAGAATGACAAAAAAAGTGGATGAAAAAATAGGATGGGCTCAATCGGGTTATTATATAAAATAAATTTAAGTTGAGTTTTATGGGCTTGTCATTATTGTTTATGAATGTTTGGGCTGAGTTGAATTTTGTGAAATGGGTTTAGTTCAATGGATTAGACGTGGGGGCCGGGCAGCCCCATTTTTGGAATATAAAAATATTTCTTAAGAAGTTTAAAAATATATATGTAATTAAAAATATTAAATATAGAAAAAATTCGAAAATAAAATTTGGGAAATTGGTTAGGAAAATGCTACTTCTTGTTTTCTTAGTTGTTGTTTCGTTGATCGCCGATTGACTTGTATGCTCAAATTGAAGTGTTTAATTGTTTTCACTCAGTGATCATGAATTAATCAACTTTCATGATAAACATTGTAAATGAAATTTCCTGCATTTGATTGGGCTATGTCCTTAATAAGCATCAATGCTATCATTGTCTTTTCCAAAACTGTTTTCGGTACCACAATAGTGTTTGTCCTCGTAGCTACCTCATAAACCTTCACTTGATGCCTGCATGTTTGTCAAATTGATTAATTCGACAGTGATCGCATACCCATTACATTATGATCACTATC